>OZ008369.1:89950287-91195693 GCA_963931995.1 Phaonia tiefii | reverse complement strand
CCAAAAAAACAGTTTCTCACAAATCGTAGACAATGAACACATGTGAAACGTTAATCGAGGTCGTGAACAACTATAAATATCTAGGTGTCATTGCTGATCAACATTTCAACTGGCAGGATCACATAGCGTCACTAAACAAAAAACTACGCAAATCATCATATGTTTTATATCACCTAAATAACTGCGCTCCATTAAGCATTACAAAAGAAGCAAACTTTTCACTAGCACAATCCTATCTGCGACATGGAATAGCAGCGTATGGAAACTCGTCATACTGCAAGATTTTGCAACAGGCACAAAACAGGATTATAAAAATATTAATGAAGAATAAAACAAACAGCTCAAGTCACGTAAATAATATACCTCACACTCAAACTCAACTCTCAAACAACCCTAATAATGCACTTTCACAAAATACTACTTCTGAAGAGAGATTAAAATTCTTCTATAAACAACACAACATATTAAACGTCAGAAATATATACAAATCAACAATTATCAACGAATTTCATGATGACAATTTTCTTGAACCTGTGGATCATCGCTATAGTACAAGAAGACGAGCAGAAGGCTGGTTTAAAATACCAAAATTCAACAATAAACACGGAAAAAGCACCTTGAATGTGCAACTACCAAGCGCATACAACTCGATGCCATTAAATCTGATAAATATTCGAAATAAATTTAAACGTAAATTTTTAGTTAAACAATTTTTCATAAAATCGCAATGAAGCGAACAAATCAAATACAAAAATCATGTAGAAGAACCGATATAATTTGAAATTGAATGTAATGTGAAATCTAATTTACTCCTGCATATTTATAATTCCTTGCATACAACAAGCCTAGGCTTCGCGGGGTAATAAGCAATTGTAATTCAAATTGTATTTATACATCAATAAAGAATTATTTATACCAAAAAAAAATTGAATTGAATTGAATTGAATTGAATTGAATTGAATTGAATTGAATTGAATTGAATTGAATTGAATTGAATTGAATTGAATTGAATTGAATTGAATTGAATTGAATTGAATTGAATTGAATTGAATTGAATTGAATTGAATTGAATTGAATTGAATTGAATTGAATTGAATTGAATTGAATTGAATTGAATTGAATTGAATTGAATTGAATTGAATTGAATTGAATTGAATTGAGTTGAATTGAATTGAGTTGAATTGAATTGAATTGAATTGAATTGAATTGAATTGAATTGAATTGAATTTAATTTAATTTAATTTAATTTAATTGAATTGAATTGAATTGAATTGAATTGAATTGAATTGAATTGAATTGAATTGAATTGAATTGAATTGAATTGAATTGAATTGAATTGAATTGAATTGAATTGAATTGAATTGAATTGAATTGAATTGAATTGAATTGAATTGAATTGAATTGAATTGAATTGAATTGAATTGAATTGAATTGAATTGAATTGAATTGAATTGAATTGAATTGAATTGAATTGAATTGAATTGAATTGAATTGAATTGAATTGAATTGAATTGAATTGAATTGAATTGAATTGAATTGAATTGAATTGAATTGAATTGAATTGAATTGAATTGAATTGAATTGAATTGAATTGAATTGAATTGAATTGAATTGAATTGAATTGAATTGAATTGAATTGAATTGAATTGAATTGAATTGAATTGAATTGAATTGAATTGAATTGAATTGAATTGAATTGAATTGAATTGAATTGAATTGAATTGAATTGAATTGAATTGAATTGAATTGAATTGAATTGAATTGAATTGAATTGAATTGAATTGAATTGAATTGAATTGAATTGAATTGAATTGAATTGAATTGAATTGAATTGAATTGAATTGAATTGAATTGAATTGAATTGAATTGAATTGAATTGAATTGAATTGAATTGAATTGAATTGAATTGAATTAAATTGAATTGAATTGAATTGAATTGAATTGAATTGAATTGAATTGAATTGAATTGAATTGAATTGAATTGAATTGAATTGAATTGAATTGAATTGAATTGAATTGAATTGAATTGAATTGAATTGAATTGAATTGAATTGAATTGAATTGAATTGAATTGAATTGAATTGAATTGAATTGAATTGAATTGAATTGAATTGAATTGAATTGAATTGAATTGAATTGAATTGAATTGAATTGAATTGAATTGAATTGAATTGAATTGAATTGAATTGAATTGAATTGAATTGAATTGAATTGAATTGAATTGAATTGAATTGAATTGAATTGAATTGAATTGAGTTGCATTGAATTGAATTGAATTGAATTGAATTGAATTGAATTGAATTGAATTGAATTGAATTGAATTGAATTGAATTGAATTGAATTGAATTGAATTGAATTGAATTGAATTGAATTGAATTGAATTGAATTGAATTGAATTGAATTGAATTGAATTGAATTGAATTGAATTGAATTGAATTGAATTGAATTGAATTGAATTGAATTGAATTGAATTGAATTGAATTGAATTGAATTGAATTGAATTGAATTGAATTGAATTGAATTGAATTGAATTGAATTGAATTGAATTGAATTGAATTGAATTGAATTGAATTGAATTGAATTGAATAATTAAATTAAATTGAATTGAATTGAATTGAATTGAGTTGAATTGAATTGAAAAACTAAACAAACCAACCCCTTAACCGTTGACGACCCTCGCAAACGTTATAAGAACCACAATTTAAGTATATGTACCTGGAACGTAAGAACAATATATAGATACGGTGCCACTATCCAACTGACAGATGTCCTCGAGAATTATAAGGCTGACATTACTGCTATTCAGGAGATGCGATGGACAGACGACGGCTCTACAAGGACGAACAACTGTGGCATATACAACAGTTGTCATGGTAAAATCATGAATTTGGTTGCAAATTTGTAGTTGGCAAACGACTGTGACATCTGGTCTCACAGTTCCACCCCGTGAGTGAACGTATAGCCACCATCCGCATAAAAGCGAAATAGTTTAACATATCACTAATTTGTGTACGTGCCCCGACGGAAGACGATGACACCAAGTACATGTTCTATGGGTGCCTACAGGAAACATACGACAGCAGCCCTGGTCATGACATTTCGATTTTCCTAGGTGATTTTATTGATAAAGTCGGCAAGGAAAATATCTTTGAATCAATCATCCGTAAATGCAGTCTACACCCCATCACTTCCAATAACGGAATGAGGCTGTTAGATTTAGCTACGGCGAAATCATGGCTGTCACAGGAGATCTTGGAGATTCCCTGATCAACAGACGAGGAACCAAATTGGCCACCAAGTAATTGATAGAAAGCACTCTACTAGTCTAATGAACGAACGTGTGAGTCGAGGAGCTAAAATCATTTCGGATCACTAGCTGGTTGCACCAAAGGATTACACAATCTTAAGCCAAGCGGACGAGAATCCACCCATATAAAAAGTGGTCCATCGGAAAGCTGCAATTACCAGAGGTAGCCATGTCCTTTGCAGAGAAGTTCATTTAGATACTGGCGCAGAACGCACAAACGCCTCGCGATACTGAAGCCCAATGGAAGTTCATTTCCCACTCTATGAAAACTGCCACAGAGATCGTACTTGATTATAAAAAACCGCTAAAAGACAATTCTTGGAACGCTGCAGAGTGTAGCATTTTTAGTGATGAAAAGAACGCTACACGAATGTCAATGCTTCAGTCAGTTGCAACGGCAGCCACTACAGAACGGTATAAAGACAAGAGGAAAGAGGAAACCCGTTTGTTTTGTAAGAAAAAACGGTTGTGGAGAAAGTCCGAGAGTGAGAAAATTGAATCGTACAGAAGGAAGAGTGAGACCCGTAACTTGTACCGAAAAGTAGAGAGCCAAACCAACGGAAATGGATTGTAAAGAAATAATGGCCCCAACAACATATTGCAGAAAACATGTACATGTTTGCAAGCATTGTTTTCATGAGTTGAAGATCTGCTGCCTTTTTGTTTCTTTGTTATCTGTATCGTTTTTGTTTTTAGTTGTTTTTAACAAACAAACCCACTTTGGGGCCTGAAAAACATCTCTCAAACATGTTATATTGAATTGCAAACACAATGCATTTGGGCACAAGTACAGTATATTTGCGGCAAGCTATAAACACTTTATATTTACATCCAAACAACAACAAAAAGACAGATTTTTCAACGTGTGCAGAGTATGTTGGGAATATGGAGAGATCACTTCTCTTCTTTACTTGTTCCAGAAGACTTCAATATTGATGAGGCTGTTGAGCACTTACAGACCAATGGCGTCGACTACGCCCAACGAACCAAATCGAAGTTAGAACTAAAATTTTTCGGCTTAACAACAATAAAGCTGATGACGGTGCTGATGAACTATCGGCTGAGCGATTTAAGGCCGGCGGCTATGGGTTGGAAAGGTGCATGCATCAGCTCATATGCAATATCTGGCTAGACGAATGCATGCCCGACCGTTGGAGTCTTAGTATACTGTGTCCTGTTTTGAAAAGGCGACCCGAGTATATGTACAAACTATTGTGGAATATGACTTTTATCCATATCATACTAGATACTTTCGACCGTAATGTGTGGAAGACTAACGCCGTTTGTTGCAGCCCTGATCCGACCTTATGAGTGTGGCTTAAGGCCTGGAAAGTCAACTATCGACCAGATATTCACATTATGACAAATCCTGGAGAAATCCCAGGAAAAACAAATCGACAGTATTTTTGAAAATTGAGAAGGAATCAGATATCGTGGGCAAGGGTCTCCTAGGGAATGAAACGGCAGACGAACTAGCCAGGGCAGGATCCTCTTCCTCCGAACTTTATATGGTGCCAGTCGCAACGCCTGTAGGTTCAGTCAAAAAAGGTATTTTCCTGCATTACCTTGAACGAGCAAATGCCAGATGGGAGAAGACAGAGACGTGCCGCATATCCGAAATATAACATACACCGGACGAACTCCCTGATTAGCCATAATCGTGGGAACATAAAAAAAATGGTGTCCCTTAACATCCCATGAAGGGATTGGGAAGAGCTTCTCACAATCAGTGAGATGTGCGCTTTCTAGTTTTACACTCACTGATTGGGACCTACAGTTTTTACACCGGTTCCGAACGGTATTTTGAGAAGCATTTTCATGGCTAAGTACTCGATAGTGTCGCCATCACTAAGCGAGGTGACCGTCGTAGAAAGAAATGTAAGGTGGTCTGGGCAGGGATCAAACCCACGTTCTCATGTACAAGAGCCGCGCACACTAGCCATTGCGCCTCCAATCGTGGGAACATATCAAGGCTAATTTTCGACTCTACGAAATAACCCCCGAGTGAAATAACCCCCAAACGAGGAATGAAATAATCCCTAAATATTTTCATACATTTTTGGGTGTTACTTCATATGAAATAACTACCAAATTTTTTGGGGTTTACTTCATTTTTTTCGGGCTTATTTCATTTTCCAATTGGGGTTTCTAAATTAAGATATAAACCCCAATGAAATATCACCCAACAATATTTTAAATTCGGGGGTTATTTCATTTCGTTTATAATTTGGGTATTGTTTCATTTCCCTTCTATATTGGGGGTTATTTCATTATTTTTGTTAGAGGTTATTTCTTATGACATAACTCCCAAATGATGGGGGGTTATTTCGTTTTTGATTTGGAGTTTATTTCATTTTTATTTGGTTGTTATTTCATTGGGAGTTATTTCATTTTCTTGAGGGCTTATTTCATTGGGGATTATTTCATTTCTCGTTTTGCGGTTATTTCACTCGGGGGTTATTTCGTAGAGCCTAACTTGCCGTGCTGACCGGGCACTGGCCAATCGATAATCACGCAAGACAGCTGGGTTCCACGAAACACCCCCCAAGGAACTAACGCCCTGTAAATAGCACCCAATGAAATAAACCCCAAAAAAACGAAATAACATCTAAAAACAAAGAATGAAATAAAAGCCAAACAAAAATGAAATTAACTCCAAGGCAAAATGGAAACAAAGGCGAAAAATGGCCTTGTAAAAGGCACATTTGGAAACTCCGATGGGAAAACGAAATAACTTCCCAAAAAAAAAATAAATACTTCCCAAAAAATTTGGTTGTTTTTTCATATGAAATAACACCCAAAAATGTGTGAAAAAACATTTCATTTTCGTTTATTTCATTTCTCGTTTGTGGGTTATTTCCTTGGGGGGTGTTTCGTGGAGCCGGCATCTGAAGCTTCCATATAATGACCACTGCCGTGCCTGCGAAGATGCAGAAGAGGAGGAGACGGTGGAACATCTCCTCTGCATTTGTCCAGCTCTAATGAATAGACGCCTAAAGACTATAGGCGTCCCTTCCTGCTCAACCTCACTGAGATACACGGGATAGATCTAGGAGATCTAATGAAGTATCTCCGATGAACAGGATGGACACGGTACATTAGACTGTCCGGAGAGATGAGGTATTCAAAAAGGTGTCTCAAGACACTAATTGATGCTAAATAGTATATTTAGCAACCACGTAAACCATCCAACCATCCCTAGCATAAACTTGTATAATAGAACACAATAATAAAATATCTCAAATTTGTGTAACAGTGTAATTTACTTTTGTATCTGGCTAACGAATTCAATCCCTCCTTGACTGACTCGTTATTGTTTGGCTTAGAGAAAATTCACATTCAATTGTATTCTGACCGAGTACGTGATGCAATAACGGGTGCTTGATTGGAGTTTCTTGAAACGCCCTCATCTCGCGTGGCTTTCTCATTTGAATAATTTTAAATACTGATGCGAACAATTCTCTCCATATGTTATAAATTATACTTTTTGTACGAGCATATAAATCAAATCTGTTTCGAGATATATTTAATTATTCCAAGATAATTATAATATATGTAATTGGAATTAAATTGAAGTTTATCGTTTACATATCTGTGATTTTCACAAATAACCGCTTAAGTCAGAAACTCAGAAATTTCAGCAGAGCAAAAAAGTTGATTTTATTTTTCAATGCACGTATTGCAAGGCTACAGCATGTAGGCAAAGATTAAATAGCCAAATTAATTAACATTAAATCTTTGGATTTGTCATAGGTGGATATAGTTAGTTATTGCAGGAAATCACATAGATGAGTTAAATGGTAATTTTCAATAATTGCTGATGATTGGCCTCGCGTATTGAAGTACACGGAATATTATAGACATTTACTACGACAGCGTTTTAGTACGACGTACTTAGTACTCCTCGATTCTAACTGTTGCTGGTAGTTGACACCAGCCTTTTTGTTGCAACATTTCTACGTCTCTTGTCAGGCTTGCTAGCGTATATGCCAAGAGTCAAGATTGAACACCTTCCCTTTCACGTCTTCTGTAAGGTCTGCTAATGGAAGGTTTCCTAAGAGGACTGGTAAGGAAAGCCTGCTATGAGACCTGCAAAAGAGTGTTTTTTGACGGCTGTAAGGCAAAATAAAAATATAAAATAAATAAATGGTTTCCCGTTACATCCCATGAAGGGATTAGGGAGAGCTTCGCACAAACCAGTGAGCTTTGCGCTTTCTAGTTTTGCACTTACTGATTGGCACCTACAGTTTTACACCGGTTTCGAACGATATTTTGAGAAGCTTTTTCATGGTTAGGTACTCGATAGTGTCGCCGTCACTAAGCGAGGTGACCGCCGTCGAAAGAAATTTAAGGTGGTCAGAGCAGGGATCGAACCCACGTTCTCATGCACAAGAGCCGCGCACACAACAATTGCACCACCGACGGCCATAAAAATATATGCTAATTATTTCCATATTTATAATGTTCAAATATTTGTATGTATGGATGCTAACGTACCTACTTACTTAGGTGGCTTCAAGGAGTTGTCAAGGTCAAATGAGGTTAATATGTTTCTCCAACTGGCACGATCTTCAGCTTTCCTTCTCCAGTTGGTAACACTAAGATGTCGCAGGTAATACTCCACCTGGTCTTTCCAGCGAAGTCTTGGTCGTCCTATTATTCGATGTCTTTCGAGTACGTCTTCGAACTCCTTTCGCACTGATTCATTCTGATCCATTCTACTGACAAGGCCAAGTCAGGATAAACGCGTTATTTATATATATATATCTGTGGTCACAAACAATAACGGCCTAACTCGAGTTAAGACAAAATTTAAAAAAATATGTTTGGGAAGTCACCGTGCTCAAATAAGCAACTCTGTTTTGTTAAGAAGTAAGTAAAAGAATTAGTTTCCTTGTTATCTGTAACAAAGTTATCACAGAAACTCCGACTCCTGATTTCCAGTAAAGATTTTAAACTTTAAACTGCTCTCCCTGAAAAATTTTAGAATCGACTTATGCTGTTATTGTTTGTGACCACAGATATAACAATAACTACGTCAATGTCAGGATACAAATTATAAAGCTCGTGATGCATCCGCCGTCGATACTCGCCGTTTTCTATTATAATATAGATAGATTATACAGTTCATGGTTCATCCGACGCCGATAAGGGCCACGCAATAGGACCATATAATTTTTGCAGCATTTTTCTCTCTCAGACTGCCAGTGATGTTTCAGCAGCATGCTATATGACCCAGGATTCTGCGCTTGAAAACAAGACAGGTTGTATGAGAGTCTGATATAGTTGGATCTTCATTTCTCGAGAGAGGGTCTCATCTCTGAAGTGCTTGCTTAGCCCGAAGTAACACCTGTTTGCAAGTACAATACTCTGTCTGATTTCTAGGCTGACGTTATTGCTTGTGTTCACGGTAGAACCGAGGTAAATAAATTCGTTCACTACCTCCAAATTGTAACGGTTATCAACGTTCACCCTTTCATCCAATCGGGTGATATTCTGCTTCTCGAAACCATTAATTTTATATTGTCCTCGTTTACTGCCAAACCTACTTTTGATGATTCCTTCTCAATTCCCGAAAATACTGAACTAACTTCTCGCAAATTTTGCTCTATGATGTCTAAATCATCAGTCTACGCGAGCAGCAAGTGACTTTTGCTGCTGATAGTTTTATTCATATTGATTGCAAATTTTCTCACGATGATCTCAATTACTATGTCGAAGAGATCGCATTATAGGATGTCGACCTGCCAGAGGCCTCACCTCATACTTAATGACTCGGTGAGATCTTTACAAATGTTTGCTGCGAATTTCGTGTCGGTCAGTGTCATTCTATAAAGGAAAGTTAGCTTAGCAAGAATACCAAGCTCCAACAGAGCTTGGTACAGTTTTCCCCGTATCAGGCTGTAGAAGGCAGCCTTATAATCTACAAAGAGGTGGTAGTTGTCGATTTGTTTTTCGTGGGTATTCTCCAGAATTTTTCCTAATGTGAAAATCTGGTCGTTAGTTGACTTTCCAGACCTACAGCCACACTGCTAAGGTCCGATGAGGTGATCAAACGGCTTTAGTCTTTCGCTCGAGTGGACCTAATATGTCATGAATAAAAAGCCTATTCCACTATAATTTGTACACGATGAAAAATCAGTCTGTTTTTCTTGTTTGGATGCAAATACAACGTGTGTTTGGAGCTTGTCGGAAATATAGTATTCTTGTGTCCAAATACATTGTGTTTCCTATTCAATATTACATGTTTGAGACATCATGATTAATATGTTATAATACATGTGTTTGTGATCCAAATACAGCTTTGTTTATGATACCAATACATCTATGTTTGGTACAATATTTCCTTAATTTTTTGGCCATTATGCTCTGTCGTGAACAAAATAAGAAAAGAGGGGCAAATGGAGATTGTGCACAGCCTAAGTTAATGTTTTTTGCAAGTGTATGTCTTTATTTTTGCATTGTTCTTTCAGTCAGTGATTTACAAATAGTCCAACAAATAGTATATGTACATGAATTGAGTATTTCTTATGTTGCCTGATCTCTTGCGATTTAGTTTCATGCATTCAGTCATCAATTGTTCGTTTAGATGGAAACACGAATGCTTCGAAATAAGTGTATCGATGTTTGGGATGAAACAAGCATATAGCTCCACGTGAAAGTATACATCTTTGCAAGTAAACATCTTTGTAAGTAAGTTTAAAACTTACAAATATATGAATGTTTGGAGTGTGTTCGAAACATAGACATGGTTCCTGCAGAATGTGTTTGAGACAAAATATTATCCTTTTTGAAATCAGGACCCGTATGCTAAGACTTTAATTGTCGAGGATGCAGTCTAGCCTAACTTTGCATATGAGCTGATACATGCTCCTTTCGAACCCATAGGCGCTAGCCTTAAACAACTCAGCCGGCAGTCCATCGGCACCAGCGGTGTTGTTGTTGTTAAGCCGGGAAATTGCAGATCTAACTTCGATTTGGTTCGTAGGGGGTTGTCGACGCCATTGGTATGTATGTATGTGCTCAACACACTCATCTATATTGAAGTATCCTGTGACAAATAAATCAGAGAAGTGATCTCTACATATTCCCAATATACTATGCGCATATGTGACAAGATTCTTGCCCGTATCTCGCCAAAAGGGGGCTCTGGTCCGTTGGTTTGGATTTGTACTTTTCAGTACAATTTACTCGTTTCTTAATTCTGCAAGATTTTCTTACTTTCGCCCTTTGTCCACAACGGTTTTTTCTGGACAAGCAAATGGTTTTCCTCTTTATCCTTCTTCTTATACTCCCGTTGCAACTGCCTGAAGCATTGCCATACGTGCAGCAGTCTTTTCATCATCTTCCATGCGACATCCTTTCGTTGTACCATGGTTTGTCGTTACGCGGATTTTTATAACCAAGTAGGGACTCTGAAGCAGTTTTCATAGAGTGGGAAATGTACTTCCACTGCGCTTCAGGATCATGAGGCGGGGATGATTTCTGCGCCAGTATCTGAGTGAGTTTCTCTGCATAAGCCATGGCTATCACAGGTAATTGCAGCTTTCCTATGTCCAACTTTCTATATGCCTGGGTTCGTACGACTTTCGCTCTGCTTGAACTTATGTGAACCTTTGCTGCAACCAAATACTAATGTATAGAAAAGTGTCTGCCATCAATTACCAGGTGATCAACCTGGTTCTTCGTCTGTTGATCAGGGGATATCCAAGTACCCTTATGTCTTTATGTTGGAATCCCGTAGTACTGATTCCGCCTCTGCTAAATCTAACTATCATTATCAGAAGTGATGGCGTGTAGACTGAATTTACAGATAGTTGGTTCTAAGACATTTTCTCTGTCGACTTTAGCATTAAAATCACCTAGAACAATCGCAATGTCGTGACCAGGACACCGGTCGTATGTTTCCTCTAGGTGCCCATAGATCACATCCTTGGTGTCATCGTCCTTTTCTTCCTTCGGCGCACGTACGCAAATTAGAGATGTATTAAAAAAAAATATTAGCCGTTCATTATGGATCAGAAGCTGACGATAATGCAGTTTATCGAAACTGGATTTTTGCTTCTTTACTTTTTATCCACCGTTGGCCAGTAGTATTGGCTCATCCGCCTTCAAAGGACAAAATAATATGTCCGCTAGTTCGAAGAGCTTTAGCGACAGGGTCATCTATTTAATCTGAGGCGTCATTAGTGATCGCTTAAGCAATCAGGCTGCTAATGACTCCTAGCTCAGTTAGAAACAAATTTGTTTCTTATTACATCCCCTGAAGGGACTGTGGAGAGCGTCTCACAACTAGTGAGTTGTGCGTTTTCTTTCTTCAGTTTTACACCGATTATGGACCAGAAGAGCAAGGACTGAACTAGGCTACCAAAAACCGTAGAACAACGTGAGCTGCAAGATTTAAAATTCTTCCAACCAAGACAAGATTAGAACGGCAATCTCCCGGCTTAAGAATAATAAAGCCACTTGTGCGGATGGGCAACCCAATGAACTTTTTAAGGCAGGTGGCGAAGGACTGCTAGCCAACAAGCATCGACTTATATGCGGTATATGGTTGGGGGAATCTATGCCTGACGATTGGAGTCTCAGTGTATTATGTCCTGTATTCAAAAAGGATGATCCGTGTATCTGTTCCAACTATCGCGGTATCAGTCTTTTTTTATCCATCGCGTATAAGGTCTTGTCGAGCGTATTATGAGAAAGACTAAAGCCAATTATTGAAAACCTGATTGGACCTTATCAGTGTGGTTTTAGAGCAGGCAAGTCCACGACTGATCAAATATTCTCGCTACGCCAAATCCTGGAAGACCCACGAAAATCAAATCGATACATACCACCTTTTTGTCGATTACAAAGCTGCTTTCGATAGCCCCATACGGGGAAAACTGTACGAAGCTGTGTCTGAACTTGGTATTCCGGCAAAACTGGTCCGCCTCTCTAGAATGCCGCTGACCAACACCAAATCAGCAGTGAAAGTGGGGAAAGACCTCACTGAACCATTCTGTACCAAGCGAGGACTTAGCTTAGACAAGGCGACACACTTTCGTGCAATCTCTTCAACATCTTAATGGAGATAATAATGAGAAAAGCTGCAGTAAATACGAACAAGACCCTTAACACGAAAATCCATATGTTGCTGGCATTTGCTGGCGACATAGACACCATTATGCGAAATTAGCGAGAGGTTGCTGCATTATTTTCAAGAATGGAAAAAGAATCAGCGAAGGTGGGTCTTGAAGATAATGAGGGCAAGGCAAAATTGATGGAGTCAATGACTTGACAAACCTGTGAAGAGGTAGATGAATTTGTCTACCTTGGATCCGCCGTGAACAAAGCCAACACCGCCAGCCTGGAGGTAAACAGGAGAATTGTGCTTGCAAATAGATGCTACTTTGGGCTCGGCAAGCAGTTTGAGAACAAAGCTCTCTCTCGACAGACAAAAGTTCAGCTGTAAGAGCTCTCATTTTACCTGTTCTTACATATGACTCCGAAACTTGGGTCATATCGCAAGCGGATGAAAAAGTAATCTAGAGAAAAATTCTCCGTAAAATATATAGTCCTGTTAAAGAAAACGGCGAGAACCGACGTCGTTCGAACCAAGAGCTATATCATTTATATTCTGACGTCGATATAGCTAGGCGAATCAAATTGGGCTAATTGCGTTCGCTAGGCCATGTTATCAGAATGGATGAAGATGAGCCAGCGCAAAAGGTTTTCGATAACGTACCCGATGGACGCAGGGAAAGAGGACGACCAAGACTGTGCTGGAAAAACCAGGTAGATGAATCCCTCTGTATCCTTTGTGTTACCAACCGACGAGGAAAGGCGAAGGATAGAACCAGTTGGAGGAATATGTAGAAATTTGTTTAATTTGTTTGTTTATTTAATATGTGTAGGACATCTGACCTCATGAGATTGTAAAATAGTCACTAAATGTAAAGTAGATTTTGTACACAAAAAGAAACCAAATAGACCTGGTAACCACAGTTATCATAAATAAAAAATAAATGGTTTCCCATTACATCCCATGAAGGGACTGGGGAGAACTTCTCACAATCACTGAGCTGTGCGCTTTCCAGTTTTCACTCACTGATTGGGACCTACAGTTTTACACCGATTCCGAACGGTAATTTGAGAAGCTTTTTCATGGCTAGATACTCGATAGTGTCGCCGTCACTATGCGAGGTGACCGCCGCCGAAAGAAAATTTGAAGGTGGTCAGAGCCGGGTTCGAACCCAGGATCTCATGTACAAGAGCCGCGCACACTAACCATTGCACCACCGACGGTTATCATGCTATGGTCAAATCAAAAAAGCTGTTACTTTTTGACAGACTTGGAAATTGCTTCTCTTTTTTGCATCCCCCTCATCTTATTCTCTTTAAAATTGATTATTCTGCTCGTTACCTTTATACTTCGTTGCACTAGGCCAGGGAGTTTCGATGAAACAACTGGTCGAACTCCTAGTTGCAAATTTGATACAGGATATAATGTCTAGGAGTATGAGACATAAGAGAATTGAAAACCTGACTTTAAATTTGATTTGATTGGCATTAGCAATAAATGAGATGCCAACTCTGCCAGTAAATTGATGACTTTTGGTGTGTTGCAGATGGGCGGTTGGATGTTGGAAAGTATTGCTTTAATAATACCAGATAGAGGCAATGGCTCAAACCTAAAATAATAATAAAAAAAAAACCACAATACGTTTAAATTTCATCGTTTTTCATCAAAGCAACATGACAAGTTTGCTGTAGGCAAATTTACGTGAAATAACTCTCTACCGCACAGACCGCAACACGAATAGTGTGAAAGGAAATGTCAGATGAGCACAATGGCAACTCTATACGTCATTACTCTATGCCTGTGACTTTCGACGTGAATTTGGTGGAACTGCAACACTCATGCACACTTGCACACTCTTTATATATTTCTCTATATACTACACTGTGTTTCAAGAGAAATACTAAAGTACCAAGGTGTTGTTGGCTTTTATTAAGAATACTAAATTAAATTATTTATTTATATTGGCAAATTCATCCGCAGGAACTTGTATTTATGTATTTTAATTTCATGTTTCTTAATTTGAATATAAAATAAAATAAAAATAAATAAAAATTATTTAAAATTCATTATTAATTTAATATTTTATCACGAACGTCGAAATCTTTAAATTTATAGTCGAACCAGTTAAACTTGTTGACACTCTCTTTCCCATAGTCGCTCTTTATGAGCCACTCAAATTTTAGATGACCAAAGAGAGCAAGCACTTGCAATGTTTGTGTCTTAAGTCTTTTGTTTGCATTGTCATGTTTTTTACTCCGAAATCAGTGTGTGTATTTGATGATATGGTTTTTATGCTTATGAGATGATTAATCAATAACTGAAGCGAGTCCTTGATATACACATTGGATTTCCCCTTCTTAATTTATGTTCTTATGACTAAATTTTGGTTGAAATTGCAATCAATTCCTAGGGTGTCAATCACGTTTGTGTTGTCTGCCATTCGGGAAACATTTTACAAGCAACATAAGTAATTGTGCAGATTGTTTGTAAATTATTCTCATTTATTTTATTCTGATATTTTGCTCAGTTAGACGTGATTTCCATTATAAAGAAATTTGCTGTGACTTGTGTTGTGTTTGAATAGACAAATATAATGAAGTTAAACATCGTTGCTGACTCTGCCAGCCAGAGGAAGATTAATGATTGAATATTAAGTTCCTGAGGGGAATTTCCGAGAAAAGGGGTATTATTTATTTATTGTTGTTTATTATTTATTTATTTAATATTTAGTTTGTTTAATTTTTGCATTTTTTATTTTGTACACATGAAGTTCGATATTGAATTTTAGAGTTATTGAACCTTTAACAGATAAAGTGGTGAATATATCTTGTTTGAATTGTATTAGAAAATGGAATAGCAACAAAAACTGGCATCAAACGAGGCATTTAAGACTCTTATTGCAACTTCATCTGTTTGCGACATGACCAAAAATCTGCGCCATGTAGGAAGACACCTAATATTTTAATCTGATATAATACAGTTTCTGGAGAAATATTTGCAAGCCTTGAAGTAATACGTCTACGCAAGCACAACTACTTCCAGGCTAACTCTATTGTCTAGGTTCACGGCAGGTCCAATGGAAATAAACTGATGCACACAGAAATTAAAACGTTCGTCGCCCCAACAACTTTTTCCATCGAAATGTACAGTTTCTTTCCCGCATCGAAAATGTGTGCACACTAATGAATTTGTTCATTGCTGCAATGGATTTGTTTTATTGCTGAAATTAATTTGTTTTATTTCTGCAGTGAATTCGTTTCATTGCGGTAATGAATACGTTCCATTACCGCGATAAATATATTTTATTGCTGCGGTATATAGGTTTTTGAAATGTAGTCCGTTTTTAGTTACTTATCAGTATTAGTCATTTCAATTAAAGTTGAAATTCAATTTGAAATGGAGTTGCACAATAAAATGTTATAGCATGGAATCGATCGAAAATGTCTCTCAACAAAGCATCGGTAAATTCAGTCTACAAGCCATAACTTCCGATAATGCAATGAAACTGTTATATGTTGCATGGTTGTCAGTCGTACGAGATTCCAACATAAAGACATCCCCAAGGCTACTTCGATTTCCCCTGATCAACAGACTAAATCCAGATTGATCACCTGGTAACTGATGGCATACACTCTAGGACATACGTGTGTCTCGAGAAGCTAATATCAATTCGGATCAGCAAAGGTTCGCAGAAGGTTAAGCAAAGCGAAAGTCGTACGAAACCAGACATATAGAAAGCTGGACATCGAAAAGCTGCAATTACCATAGATAGCCACGAACTAAGCAGAGAAGCTCATTCAGATAATGGCACAGAAAGCTCCCCGCCTCATGATCCTGCAGCGTAGTGGAAGTTCATTTCCCACTCCATAAAAACTGGTGAAGTGACCCTACTTGGTTCTGAAAATCCGCTTAACGACAAACCATTGTACAATGAAGAATGCCGCATGGAAGGTGATGAAAGGAACGCTGCACATATCGCAATACTTCAGTCAGTTGTCTCTTCAGAGCGGTATAAGGAGAAGGATAGAGAGGAAACCCATTTTTTTATGAAGAAAAAACGGTTGTGGAGAAAGCGCAAGAGTGAGTAAATTGAATCTTACAGAAGTAAGAATGAAGCCCGTAAATTCTACCAAAAACTACAAAACCAAACCAATGGAAATGGATCACACATGTGCAGAGTATGTTGGGAATATGGCGAGGTCAGTTATCTGATTTACTTGTTCCAGGAGACTACAATAAAAATAAAAAGCGAAGTTAGAACCACAATTTCCCGGCTTAAGAACAACAAAGGCGCTGGTGCTCCTAGATTACCGACTGAGCTGTTTAAGTCTGGCGGCTATGAGTTGGTTAGGTGCATGCATCAGCTCATTTGCAAAATCTGGCTAGACGATTGGAGTCTTAAAATATTGAGCCCTGTTTTCAAAAAGTATATAAACAAATTATAATAGAATAACCATTTTCTCCATGGATTGAGTGAAGATCAACTCCGGTGCTGTGATTGCTTTATTCTTCATCGTCACGAGTATAAAAAGACCTTGTCATTCAAAATGCACCCAAAGGGCTTTCCAATGAATAGTAGGGAGACCCATCAAGATTCGCATAAACAAATGAATTTTATCATTTCCCTTGCAGGAATTTTCATTCGGTCTGTTAATTTTCATTCGGTCTTGAGCTTGGATAAATTTGTAAGTTTTGGAAAACAGACCGAATGAAAATACCCGTAAGGGAGATGATGAAAGTTGACGAAGAGCACCGCGAGCTTGAAACAACAATATTGTTGATGGCAACCCTCTGTTTTGTTGTTTTTGTAATGACATAACAAAAACAAATCATGTCTGTTTAAAACCAATGGTTTTTCGACATGATAAAAAGAGTTGTGCATGAAGGTGTTCCAATGTTAGTGCTTGGTATTCTTCAAAGGTGTATATAAAGGAATTCTCATTAATATGATGAGTGTTTCTAGATATATATTTTTGAAGAATTCACCAAAAACATACCAAAAACGTCTGCTGATGAAGATCTTGGCAAGATTCGAAATAGATATACAGACAGCCTTGGTATCATTGGAACATTTTTATGCTCGACTTTTTTGAAAGTAATATAAAGTAGTGCTGCGACATCGACCTCAAAACATCGATGTTTTACAACATCGATGTTTCAAATAAGAGACATCGATGTCGATAAAACATCGACCTCAAAACATCGATGTTTTCCAACATCGATGTTTTTGGGGATGTTTCATTTTTGGTGGCTTTTTTTTAGAAATCGAGGTACCAAAATTGAAACAGAAGAGGTAATTTGCACCAGTGGTCACAAACATCGATGTTTCTTAGATCATCAATGCTTTTGCCGATGTTTTGTATTTGCTGCTATTCTCTTTTAGATATGTGTTATCAACATATAAATCACCCTTTTCCCCGATAGAAAGGTGAAAAACTACAAAACTTGATTAAAATAAATAGTTTCCCATTACATCCCATGTTTAACCAGCTACGCATAATGGTGGTGGTTGGCGTCTGGCAGCGAATAAATGGGCAAATATTCCCAATTCGAGTTTATATTAATATTTTATGGTTTATATTTCCTTATATTAAGGCAATTTGTTACAATCGTCACACAGAAAAACATCGATGCAAACATCGATATAAACCATCGATGTTGGAAAAACATCGGCACTAAAACATCGATGTAAAAAGTACTCGATGTTTTTCAAAAACATCGATGTTTACAAAACATCGATGTCAATGTCGCAGCCCTAATATAAAGCTAATAAGCTTTATATTATTTAAAAATGTCGTGAGCTTGGATAAATTTGTAAGCAAATGAATTTTATATATCCGAATGGATGGTCGTGGAATTCTGCGGACTTTGCGGTCACAAATAAATAACATACTCCAAATGGGCCTGTGAAAGTATATTCGCTCGCCCTAGAGCTGGTTCAGATAGTTCAGGTCTTTAAACGTTTGTGGCGTGCTGGGGATACTAGTAGCAAACTAGCAACTGCATACCCTGCGGCACCAACATCATCCCGTTTTCACCCCATCACCAGTTAAAATGACCTAAATGTAGTAACAATGGAACAAGTATTTTTATTGAGATTTATTCATATTAATCAAATGATTTAGGGATATTAGTTCAAGCCGCAATGTTGTCAAATAAAATTAAAAAATTCTAATTCTAATTCTAAATCTAAAATTCTAATTTCAATCATAAATTAAAGACATTTTTGCAATATCTTTACACTTGAGTCAAGTTAATGTAGATTATTGATTTTATTATTAACACGATTTTGTACTAAAGTGTACTAAGTTTTTTCAAACGAATATTTTTGTAAATCGACTCAAACACTAATGCTTTTTTCACATGTACTTGTTAACCACTCTGTCATGGTCTTTTGTCTCTCACAGTATTCAAATATTTGAAACAAACAGAATTAATTGTGAATCCTACTTAGGTATGAATCACAACATGCGGGGAAGTCTCTGACAAACCGAATGACTTTTATAATCAATATTTGACTTTGGATTTTGTTGCATGGGGACTGAATTTCAATTAAAATTAGTATAATTGCATCTACGAATTTATGAAAAGAGTTTCAAATTTTTAGGTAAATTTTCCATTAATTTAATTAGACATAGTAGATATTAGGGTGTACTGAAAAACGCTTTTTTCGAATTTCAAATGGGGGGTCTCAACCGACGCGTATTAAAGAGGTGATTACGGGAACGTCAAACTTTTTTGTATACGAGGGTACTTATAGTCCCCTAACGGATGTTGAAATTTCGATTCCCAGTACATTTTCGAAAAAAAATATGGGGCTCAAACGACGCGTGATGATGAACATATATAGAAAAAAATACTTTCCCAATTTTGACAAACCATTTTTTTTTCACGACGTCATTTTGAAATTTGTATATTGCATATTTTGTCTTCCCCATTTTGTTGTATTTTACATCAATATTCCATCAACTTTATAAAATCAAGTAAATATGTATATTTGTAGGTGATTTTGCAGAACCGAAAGACAAACCTGCGATTCAAATGAGATTTTTTTGAAAAATTAGCTATTTGTTTGTAAAATTAACTGTGGCCGCCGGTAGTGCAATGGTAGTATGCGCGGCTCTTGTGCATGAGGACGTGGGTTCGATCCCCACTCCGACCACCTTAAATTTCTTTCGACGGCGGTCACTTCGCTTAGTGACGGCAACACTATTCAGTATTTAGCCATGAATAAGCTTCTCAAAATACCGTTCGAAACCGGAGTAAAACTGTAGGTGCCAATCAGTGAGTGTAAAACTACAACACGCACAGCTCACTGGTTGTGATAAGCTCTTCCTAATCCCTATTTGGGATGTAACGGGAAACCATTTATTTATTTATTTAGCTATTTGATGGAATACTTATGTAAAATTCAGCAAAATGGGGAAGACAAAATGTCATACATGGGTTTCTTAATTTACATTGGATTTTAATTTGCATTACTTTATCTAATGCAAATGCAAAAGAATTACCATTGTACGCAATAGCAATTAGCAAATTTTCAATTTGCATTTGCTCAGGCAATGCAAATGAAGATTGTGGAATCGGATGCCAATTGCAATGAAATATGGGAATGCTTTTAATTGTTTGGAATTTGTTTGACTGCTGGCAATGCTGTTTTTAAAGTATGTAGAGGTTTGTGGCTTTGATAGGTATTGCCTCATATCACTTTCAAATTCATTAACCTGTACTGTATAAAATATTTGAAAGCCAAAAGTGCCAATATGAAGGAAATGCTTTGGAAAAATAGTACAATTGTCAATTGTATTGAAATTTTGTTGAATTTGCATTTCGAAAAGTAATTCAAATTAAACTACAAATTATAATTGTCATATAATTAATTTGCACCAGGTATCCAACCTATGCATGATAAAGATTTCAAAATGAGGTCTTAAAATAAAGCTCTGTCAAAATTTATTTATAATCATGACACGTCTTTTGAGCCATATATTGTTCAAAAAAAAAATTTTTTTTCGAAAATGTACTAGGAATCGAAAATTCAACGGCCGATAGGGGACTATAAGTACCCTCGTCTAAAAACAAATCACATGAAGTTTTGAGGGACTTACGGAACGACTTATGGAACGAAGTTCTCTTCGCTATATATTATGTACTAGTTAGTTACAACACACCTAAGACGTCCGTTGAAAAATACGATAATTTAAATGGATCTTTAACCCTATCACCGCGGCGCGATGCGGTTGGGAATTTTAAAATTAATTTTTCAGGGTTTACTAATAAAGCACCGAGAAAGTAAACTGCATCATCACATTTTACCCCCACCGCCCTCAAACCCCCCTGTAGACGAGTGCCATATGGCACTCACTGCCCTTTGCAAAGTAAAAAAAAAAGATACAAATAAGAATAAACTTATGATTGTTTTCATGCTTTTTAGCAATTTTTTTAATATTTTTCGATTGGATCACGGGAAAAGGGTTAAAAATCAATCCAAAGTTTTTTCGGCATGCATGAACTATGAGTGAGCGCAGACAAGTGAAGTTAAATAAAGAATTTAAAAAGATAAAATACATGGAAATGTGTGAAAAATTAACCGGAATTCGGCCACGCAATTATTAATTTGTGGTGTTATGATATGGTTTGAAGCATTTGACGCACAATCCAACATCGCATTTCTCACATTTTGTGCGTGCTTGACTTTTGCAACGATAGTACGCACAATGACGACGATTACAAGGCACTACCCAATGCTCCAGACCATCCAGTCTAGCATCATTGTCCTTATTGAATCGTCGTTGAGTTTGGTCATGCTGAATTTTTAGCGAAAGCTGTGTGCAATAATAAGTTGCTATGTTCTGCCGAAATTGGAGATGAGTGACGTTCGACATATTGGAATGGTGTTGTTGAACCCAAGCATTCTGCACAGCGACATCGAGACACCATGTCCACAGTGCCCACCACCATTTGTTCTTTCGAATTTCTGAAAAAAAGAGTGTATACAATGAAAACTGAGCGAATAAAATATGCATGTGCTTTTACCAATGCGATAGAAGCCGATGTTCTGATCCATCCGGTCGACTCCACCCATGTATTTATTGTACATTGCAATGACATTAGGACGTGGCAAAGGTATATATCCCATATCCTTCAGACTGAAGTGTTCACATGTGTCGTCAGGATAGCGGTCGAACAGGGTTGAAGCTACGGTGACTGCGTTGTTGTCTCGCCATGTTGTAATAGATATGTCATAATTTTTTATGATCGTGCTCTCCATGTATCCCCTCTCTTTGCTCTTCTTCATATCTTTCACGACATGTGCCTGTGCCATGATAACCTAGACTTTTCAAATAAGTCAACATAGCTATGTTCGTAAATAGGTTATCAAAATAAAAACAGAACGGCAGGATACGTAGATTATCGGGTAGGTTCAAAATCATTTGCAGTAACGGTGCGACATTTCTTCCATAGTTGCGACCGAGATGAGGATGGATGTGTGGGTTATTTCCTTGGTATACTTCGAAACTGAGCAGATAACCCGATGGCGTATTGATGCACCACACTTTGTAACCGTAGCGAGTCGGTTTCTCGCGGAGAAATTGCTTGCAGCTATGTGGTCCGTAATAGGCAACCATGGACTCATCGTAAGAAAGGTGTTGTTCTGGTCGAAAATTTTTGACAAAATTAGCGATTAATTTCATCATGAGAGGCCGCAATTTCCACATTTTATCGTGACGAT
Source organism: Phaonia tiefii (assembly GCA_963931995.1). Lineage (NCBI taxonomy): Eukaryota > Metazoa > Arthropoda > Insecta > Diptera > Muscidae > Phaonia > Phaonia tiefii. The sequence continues at coordinate 91,173,589 of OZ008369.1, read as the reverse complement.
TCTCATCGGCGGACCGCGAAAAATGCAAGAAGCGACTAATCGCCCGAAAGCGTTGGCGTGACATTGCTGCAGAGATCATTGGATTATGCATATCGGTACCTTGGCTCCTGTAATCTTCCCGGTCGGAGATAACTTTGTAACCGGAGTTTAGTACAATTCCCATGAACACACGTAATTCATTCACGGTTATGTTCGGATTCACCGCATTCTGGAACACAGCATATTCGTTTGTACAATCGACAATCATCTGGCACAGTTCATCATCAAAAAATCGCTCGAATAATTCATACGCGGGTACAGCACAATCTTGGTAGTTTGCTGTTTGAAATGTACCTCCCCACGTTGCGTTTAATTTTGTTCCTTGTCGTTGGTATTTGAATTTCGTTGACACGCCTGGGCAACTTTCCTTACTAGGACTATCAATATACTTCCCAACGTATGCCCAGTTTGTATTCGGTGCTGGTGCAGAGAAAGATGTTGATGGTCGGATCGCGCTCGGTGCTCCAGCTGCAAATGTAGATGGCTCCTCATCGGCCATCTCCTGATCAATTTCTTCATACAACTCATCTTCCCCCTCCAACAAAGGCAAATCCAAATCAATAATTTGATTGAATTGGTTGAAATGTAGTTGATCCAGCTGAACGTCACCAACATTCTCATTAGCATCGTCGCCACCTGAGTCGTATTCAACATCCGGCGGCTGAATAAACACATTGTAGCTATGATTATCCTGCTCGCCTCCGTGATCAGAATCGTCTGACTCCAATTGCCGTAGATAATCGGCAACCTGATACACAGTTAGCTTCCTAAAATGGAAAAACACCTAAATGTAGAGCGAAATCATGCGCAAATGCAAACATACAAACATTCAAAAATATGCAAAGACATGCAAAACAACAAAAATTTCATTGTAAAATCACTTAGTCATCACTTTTTTTACACTACAAAGGGCCGTGAGTGCCATATGGCACTCATTCACCTTTCGCTGCACCTACATGAGGAGTGATAAACAGAATCAAACTTTTTGTGTGTCCATATTATACTCCTCTCCGAGAGCTACACGCACATATAACTTTATATGACAAATATTCACTATAAATATGAATAATATTCTACTTACCTATTTCGATTTCCGCTCATCGCGTTTTTTCAATTTATTTGTTTTTAGAGTTCTGTACACTTGTTGTCGATTCTAACTCACAAAAGCTAATGCGGTGCACAGTTATTCATATGATAGCTAATGCCTGTCTCTACACATAATCGCGTCAAAAAAGTATGCGCGGGTGCGAAGAGATGACAGAATATTTTTCAAATTGGTTGAATTTTGAAGTGCCATATGGCACTCGCGGCGGGGATAGGGTTAAGTAAAGATACTTTTTATAAAATGAAAAACCTTTTTTAAAAAATTTTTTTTTTTGAGAAAAATTTATATTTTAGGTCCTTTTCGTAAGAATATGTATTATATTTTGCCGAAAAGGTATTTTTTTAAAGAGAGGTACTTCTTGTATTAAACGCCAAAGTTTTTTTTAAGAAAATGTACTATTTTTAAGAGGAAGTACTTTCTGTAAGAAAAAGCCATAAGTGTATGAATTTTTTTACAAAGAAGTACTTTTTTAAGAATAGGTACTTTTTAAAGAAGTGGTACTCTTTTTAGGAAAAGGTTATTTTTTAAGAAAATGTACATAATTTCAGAAAGTCTACTTAAGTATCTCAAGAAAAGAGTAGAAGAGGTATTATTTTATTTTTAAAAAAAGGAATTTTTGTAAGAAAATGTATTTTTTTAAGAGAAGGTATTTTTTTGTGCACCCCTTAAAGAAAATTTTGTTTTTTTAAGAAAAGGCATTTTGTTTTAAAAAAATGTACTTTTTTAAGAAATGGTACTTACTTAAAAAAATATATTTTTTTTTTAAGAAAATATTCTTTTTGTAAGAAAATTTACTTTTTTAAGCAAAGGTGCTATTTTAAGATAAGGTATTTTTAAGAAAATGTACTTTGTTTAAGAATATGAATAGGTATTGTTTTTTTTTTGAGAAAATTTACTTTTTTTATGAAAAGCCACTTATTTAAGAAATGTTCTTTTTTTAAACTTCTTTCACTTTGACTTTTCTAAATTCACTTTTTATTGGGTTCAAAACTACAACATATACTAAATATTGGTTACAGGCTCCACCTAGAAAACTTCCCTAACATATGTGAGACGACAGTTAGTTAGAGACGACATAGTTAGTCTAGACACAAACCAAAGCAAAAGTAAAAAATATAGTTAATAATAGTGGGTTGTCGCCACACATGGGGCAAATTAAGTATATGACAATTATAATTTGTTGTTTAATTTGAATTTCCTGTCCAACTGCAATTTCAAAAAACTTTCAATACCATTGGCAATTGTACTTATTTTCAAAGCATTTCCATCATATCTGGCAATTTTGGTTTTCCAATATTTTCTACAGTACAGGTTTATGAATCTGAAAGTACTACGAGGCAATACCTATCGAAACCACAAACCTCTACATATAAAATACTTTAAAAATAGAATTTCCAGCAGTCAAACAAATAATAATAATAATAATAATAATAATAATAATAATAATAATAATAATAATAATAATAATAATAATAATAATAATAATAATAATAATAATAATAATAATAATAATAATAATAATAATAATAATAATAATAATAATAATAATAATAATAATAATAATAATAATAATAATAATAATAATAATAATAATAATAATAATAATGATAAATAAATAATAATAATAATAATAAAATAATTAAAAGCATTCCCATATTTCATTACAATTGGCATCTGATGCCACAACCTGCATTTGCATTGCCTGAGCAAATGCAAATTCAAAATTGTTTAATTGGCATTGCGAATAATGGTAATTCTTTTGCATTTGCATTAGATAAAGTAATGCAAATTAAAATCCAATGCAAATTAAAAAACCCCGTGTATCTTGTAGGAAACAACAAAACAAACAAAATTTGTTTAATTTTTTTTCATTTAGCCGCCATCCCGCAACGTGCGATAAGGAATATCGTTCCAAAAAGTTTGCCATTTCCGTAATCATCTCTTCATTACGCGTCGTTTGGGACCCCCCCAAAATAAAAAACTTGGCAGTACACCCTAGTAAAATTGAAACAAACATTGATACCTTGTGTCTGGTCAGACCCAGAGGGTTCATAGATCCTCCAGATTTCCCTTGGGCGTAGACAATCTGAGCTCTTCATCCACCTCTCTTGGATCATCACACCAATTAGCTAGGGTTATGCCAACACGTTCCAATTATTGTGGAACGTGTATGGCAGTCCCTACTCTCGCCAGCTCATCCACTCTGCAGTTGCCCAGAATTTGCCCTGAAAACTATATAAGGTGAATCTCGTACTGGTGGGTCATCTCTGCAAGATATCTGCGGCTGTCTTGGGCGTTCAAGAATACTGATTCGAGGGACTTGATTACCGCTTGGACGTCAGAGAAGGCATAGAAACTAATGACTGCTGGTCTATTGTCCCTCAAGCAGTCGGTCACTTCCCAATGATCACATATTCAACGAGAAATTACAACGCCAGTTCCCTAGAGTAGAGTAGACGCCATACCTCACCTGATCATTCATTTTCCACTCATCCGTGTGGAAATACACATACCCTATCCTGAACCCCTCTTCGCAGTGCATTTTTTGTTAATATACCTGGTAGAGGTCAAGGTGCCCAGCGTGGCCGTGACACGTCTACCTTAATGGTCGATAACGCAAATTCTAACTCACTCTCAGTATCAAGAAAGGCTACCAATGTATGTATGCTCCTTAACAGCTAACGATTTCTATACGTATCCTACTAGTTCATGCAGTGATGTCTTTGTAGAAATGCTCTTCCAATACGAATGCTGCGCCCAGATAACAATCTTACAACAATACTCTCCCGCATGTGTTCATCTATCTTCTAAAGTCTTCAGAAGCTACGATGGCAGCCTTATAATCCTAAAGCATTTTGGAGCTGAGTGAATGGACCTATTTGAGAATAAATACCACTCTAGTATCTCACTGTGGCCGTCGGTGGTGCAACGGTAGTGTGTGCGGCTCTTGTACATGAGATCATGGGTTCGATCCCTGCTCTGACCATCTTAATTTTCTTTCGACTGCGGTCACCTCTCTTAGTGACCTTTGGGAACCGGTGTAAAACTGTAGGTCTCAATCAGAGAGTGTAAGACTCACTAGTTGTGAGAAGCTATCCTCCAAACCCTTCATGGGACGAAATGCAATGAGCAAAATATTTGTAGTGACGGACTGAGGGTGCCCGTTACACTGTCCGTTTCATTCTGTATGTCATCTACGCAACTTATGTCTGCAGACGATTCTGATCACAAACTTATCTGGCAAATTTTTTCGTAGAGGGGCCAGTCAGTCCTCCTCATACTGTGACGAACTACTTCAGGCTGGGTCAAGTTCCAATCCAACAGGAATTCGATGTATTTAGGATCAGAAAACGAATTGTCATTATGATCAGGGAACGAATTGTCTGTTGCAAAAATGTCATTTATGATCTAATGCCTGGAGCTGTTGACGAAAATTGACTCTATTACCTGGTATAGCCAGGCTAATACCTAATAGGGACTCAATGGGTACTTCACACCTCTCTTTGGTGTCACTGTTACCCAATAAAGAACGGTGTGCGTTTGCATCCGCTCCCACAATCCCTGCACGCTGAAAACTTTGTCTTTCTTTTGGCAGTTTGCATTTAAATATAACATGTTTGTAGATGGTCGCAAATATAGTATACTTGTGTCCAAACACATTGTGTTTGCTATTAAATATTATATGTTGAAGACACAATTTGTAATAGATTATAATTTGTGTTTTTGTGACCCAAATGTAGTTTTGTTTGTTGAAAATTGCTGAAATAAAAACATGACAGACAATAAATAAACAAAAAAGCAGCAGATCTTCAATTCATGAAAACAATGCTTGCAAACATGTACAAACAAAGCCACATTTGGGTCACAAAACCACAAATATTAGCCTATTAATAATTGCACCCTGGCATTGCAACCTGGCCGTCGATGCAGTGGTTAGTCTGCGCGGCTCTTGTACATTAGAACGCGGGTTCGATCCCTGCTTAGCTTTCATTTCCATGGACGACGATCACTTCGCTTAGTGATGGCGACACCATCGAGGTCTTAGCCATGAAAAAGCTTCTCAAAACACCGTTCGGAACAGGTGTAGAAACTATAGGTCCCAATCCTTGAGTGCGAAACAAGAAAGCGCACTGCTCAATGGTTGTGGGAAGCCAATCCCTTCATGGGATGTCATGGGAAACCATATATATTTTTTTTTAATAATTGTTGGGGCCATTTTTTTGAGGGATTGCTGTACCATATAGCATACTGTAAATTAGCTATCTCAGCTGAATTAATTACCAAAGAGATACATGTTTTGATAACTCATTTCGTGTTTGCATCTTAAGTCTTTTGATTTCGACAGTATTCGGCAATATAACAAAGAAATGTATAAATCGATATTTAATATTATAAGGACTCCTGATATTTTACATAAGAAACTGTTGATGAATATTATATGATTTATCATCTCAATACCTCGTACTTTGTTGTTATGGCCTGTGGAACAATTCAATGTTAGAAGGTGTCAGAAAATATCTGACATATATTCATACGTAATTAACGTTAGTGCACGCTGAAGAATCTGTAGTTTTTTGTTGTTTGGATGCAAATATAACATGCTTGTAGCTTGTTGTCACAAATATAGTATACTTGTATCCAAACACAGTGTGTTTATCTTCCAATATTACATGTTTGAGACACAATGATTAATATGTTATAATATATGTTATAATATATGAAAAATGCTGAAAACAAAAACGTGACAGAATAAAGGGTTTTTCAATAAGAGCGCTACAAAAGTTTTTTTTAAATAAAACAAAACCGCTTTAAAGTACCATTTATGTATGGAATGGTACCATTATGCCATTATGTATGTAACTCGATTTCTTTTGCATGGCCACCACGGGCACGCTTGCAGAAGTCCAGACGCTGAACCCAATTTTCGACGGTTTCAAGCATAAATCGGCCGATACTGCTGCAATTTCACGTTCGATATTCGTACGAAGTTCATCAATCGTCGCTGGCTTGTTGGCATAGACCATAGACTTGACGTAGCCCCACAGGAAATAATCTAACGGCGTCAAATCACACGACCGAGGCGGCCAATCGACTGGGCCATTTCGTGAGATAACACGTTCACCAAACTTGGTTTCCAATAAATTGATTGTGGCATTCGCTGTGTGGCTTGTGGCGCCGTCCTGTTGGAACCACATGTCCTGCAAGTCCATATTATCCAATTGGGGCCAAAAATATTCGGTTATCATTGAACGGTAGCGATTCGCATTCACAGTAATGTGCCGGTCTTGATCATAACGGAAGAAGTACGGCCCAATGAGGCCGCCGGCCCATAAACCGCACCAAACCGTAATTTTTTCGATGTGCAATGATGACTCATGGATTACGTGTGGGTTGCTGTCTGACCAATAACGCATATTTTGCTTATTGACGAAGCCATTCAGCCAGACATGAGCCTTATCGCTGAAGATGATTTTCCGATGAAAATCCGTATCATTTTCAAGTTGTTGCTCAGCCCAAATCACGAACATACAACGCTTATGGTGGTCAAGCGGCTTCAGTTCTTGCGTCAATTTGATCTTGTAAGGATGTAGGATACGATCTTTTCGCAAAATTCTCCACAACGACGTCACAGAGATGCCCAACGCTTGAGAACGACGTGTGAGAGACACATTTGGGCTTTCTTGAACTGAATTCTCGACACTACGGGCACTTCTTTGTCTCACTGGCACGGGAACATTTTGTACTGTGCCTGTGGATTCAAATTTTTCCACTAGACGTTCAATTGTTGATCTGGTAGGATGATTATGTAGCGCTCTTAAAGTTGAGGCCACTGACTCCTAATTTCGGTAGTAAATTTTAATAATTTCGACTCGTTGTTGGCTCGTATATCTTTCCATGATGAAATGGCAAACCTTACTGAAGAGAAATGTCAAAATAGCGGGAAAAAATATGGCGTCGTTTGCTGTCGCTATCGATTTACTTTTGTAGCGTCTCTGTTGAAAAACCCTTTATAAAGGTGTGTGAATATATGTGTCGGTTTGAAAAGGTAAGCAGCTTGTACAGTTATGATATATGACCAGATATGAAGACTCATGTTCCTTTCGTGTGGCGGTATTTTTCAATTGCACTAGCTCAAGTTAATTAAATGGCTGCCAGTTTACACACGTGGCAGTCGCAATCTCCACTTGAGTCAGTGCCAGATTTGACTTCGCTGCGTTATATTGGTCAAACATATGAACTCATTAAAAAAAATCAGATTCTAAAACGGCCCGGAGAAGCGCAGACTATCATCATAGATTTCACTCTTATTTACATCTTTATGAGCATTATGACTTGTGCGATATTTACAACGCATATTTAATAATTTTATAGAATATTTAAATGACTTGTCGCTTAATGACTTAACTGGTTTTGAGTTTTCAATTAACGAACTTAGATGTCAAGTCTATGAAACGTTTTAGCAGCTGTTGCCAAGAAATTTCAATTTGACAGCAGAATATTGAGATATTTTGTTTGTTTTTTGTTTTAAAGATCTACAAAGTATGTGGACAATGTGTGAGGTGGATCAGAGCTTAATATGTGGCTTTCATACTAATCAAAAAACATCGCCTCACACCAGATTATTGGCGATGGCAACGTCGTTGATGACAATGCTGATGAGTTCGTACAAATCTTGAAAACTGTATCACTCAACTATTTAATATGAAATTTGCGAATGACTAATTCCACACGTAAAATACCATTCTATATGAATTTCGAAAATACGACAAAAATCATTCAACTAAATTCTTGGTAAACGTCATTACTTACAATAAAAATATTTGTAGAATTTTAGTTTTATTGAGATGTTAATGACAACAAGGCCGCCAATTGATATCAACATATTTGTCATTGATTAAGTCCGTAATTGGAACGGACATATTGCGTTCATTTGCCGTCCGGTGGCAAGTTTTTTCCCCACTCATTCAAGGAACTCTAGAGATTTGATTTATCTACTACCAGCTCTCCCACTCTCTCCCTCTTTGTTTGTTTCTTTCAATCTCCTAGGACCGGATACTGGTTTGACTAATTGCCTTGTGGTGCGGTTATTGTTAATAAACTGTAATATTATTCAGAAATGTGTGTGTAATTATATCATAAAATATCTAAATGATTTAGTAGTTATTAATTAAGAAAAAAAGGTACTTTACAAATTCAGCCTGATATTTTCATACTCAGCGTATTTAGAAAATAAGAGAGTGCGATTTTTACGCAGTTATAAATTTTAAAAAAAATAACTAAGATATTTTTCGAAATTTAATGGAAAAAATTTCTATATCATTAGTAATGACATGTTGTTTGGCGGATATTCATATGTCATAAGCAATTTACTATTGTCACCTCGCAAGCTTAAGTATGGCCAAATTCCTGGTATGGTTCCGTAATTCAGGATGATTCATTGTGAAAAGCTTTTGTGATATATTTGTTGTGATTAATCAAATATTCAAAATGCATCCTCCGTGATCTTAATCACAACCGAAAATTGCGTTAAACTTATGTTGGCCGTCGATGGTGCAATGGGAGTGTGCGCGGCTTTTGTACATTTCTTTCGACGACGGTCACTTCGCTTAGTGATGGCGATAATATCGAGTACTTAGCCATAATAAAGCTTCCCAAAATACCGATCAGAACCGGTGTAAAACTGTAGGTCCCAATCAGTGAATCTCACTGATTGAGAGAAGCTGTCCTCAATCCCTTCATGGGATGTTATGATGGGACACCATTTTTTTTTTTAATGTTGAACATGTCATGGCGCAAAATCGTATCGAAAGATGTATCAAAAATTCATAAATTCTGTGTAAAATTGTATCAAAATTAGTGAATTTGCCATGGACTTGGCTTTGCAGGGAAATCCTTAACATTAAACTACAATTTCCAGACAGGTGTCAGGGCTCGAATGACATTAACAATCTTTAACAAAACTTTCGTAATCCAAATTACAATACGAAATGGGAGCGATCATTCAACGACTCCGAATTCAACTCCGACTGCGGCAACTTGAAAATCCACAACTCCGCACCGACTCCGACTCCAGCAATTTGAAAATCCACGACTCCGCTCCGACTCCAATATTAAATAATTTGAACTGCATATAAAATGTCAGTATTGAGACATGTGACTGTCCGTTCAGGTGGAAAGTTTCTAATAGCCATTCACTTGGGAGTGGCCAAAAAGGATTCCTTCATTACATACATGGGATTTTTTAATTTGCATTTGATTTTAATTTGCATTACTTTATCTAATGCAAATGAAAAAAAATACCATTGCTCGCAATGGCAATTAAAATATTTTGAATTTGCATTTGCTCAGGCAATGCAAGTGCAGGTTGTGGAATCGGATACCAATTGTAATGAAATATGGGAATGCTTTTAATTATTTTGAATTTGTTTGGCTGCTGGCAATTCTGTTTTTAAAGTATTTTATATATAGAGGTTTGTGGTTTCGATAGGTATTGCCCATACATGGGTTTTTTCATTTGTATTGGATTTTAATTTGCATTACTTTATCTAATGCAAATGCAAAAGAATTACCATTATTCGCAATGGCAATTAAAATATTTTGAATTTGCTCAGGTAATGCAAATGCAGGTTGTGGAATCGGATGTTAATTGTAGTGAAATATGGGAATGCTTTTAAATATTTTGAATTTGTTTGACTGCTGGCAATTCGGTTTTTAAAGTATTTTATATGTAGGGTTTGTGCCTTTGATAGGTATTGCCTCATAGTACTTTCAAATTCATAAACCTGTACTGTATAAAATATTTGAAACCCAAAAGTGCCACATATGAAGGAAATGGTTTGAAAAAAGTACAATTGCCAATGGTATTGAAAGTTTTTTGAATTAGCATTTCGAAAGGTAATTCAAATTAAACTACAAATTATGATTGTCATATAATTAATTTTCCCCATGTATGCCTTATTGGGCAGTCCAAGCAGCACACTACTTCAACGCAGTATGTCCTGGACAGGAAGGGGAAACAATTGACCAGCCTGATTGGTTATTCGATTACTGATGTGTCTCAGGCTTAGTAGGTGACTGATGTCACTGAAGCTCATCAAGATATCGGGCATATTCTTTTGTTCTTAGAAGGTGGATGAGCCAAACATATGGGCCAATGGTGGATAGAAACCAAACGAAGAAAATCCAGGTTCAACATATTGCATCCTGGTCAGCGTCTGATGAGTAATGGGCGGCTGCAATCAAATATCCTGGCAGTAGGTAAAATTCAAAAACCCGGTGGACTGGGTTCGCCATCCGCCTTTCGATGACGGACAACTCGCTTAGTGACGGCGAGACTATCGAGTAATAAGCCATGAAATAACTTCTCAAAAAAAACGTTCGGAACCGGTGTACAACTGTAGGTTCCAATCAGTGAGTGGAAACTGTAAAGCTCACAGCGCAGTGATTATGAGAAGCTCTCCCCTATCCCTTCATGGGATGTAATGGGAAAATATTTATTTATTTTAATTATTTTGTCCACAACATGTAATATTGAATAGCCAAGACAATGTATTTGAACTAGAGCTCGCAAAATATGCTCAACCAAATTTTTCTGCCCGGTCTGCTCACTCAAAAGGCCGAAAAACATGAGACCCTCTAGCGACCCTCTTTTACTTTTCGTTCGTGTTGTCGGTCTCGGGTTTCGGGTTGTGCGTAACACACAAATCGGTCTCTTACTGACCGCTCGATACGAACAGAACTGTTCGTCGCTCAGCTACTGAGGGTCAGTAAGTGAGAATAGCAAGCAAAAGGTCCGCAAAAAAGGTCTTTATTTTTATAGACATGAGCCCATGATAAAATAAGGAAGGTAAACTCGTTAGAACAGATGTTTTAAATTTTTTCATTGTGGTTAATCGTTTCAGCTGTCAAACTGAATGTACTTTGTTTTTGTACTTTTTTGTATTCCTGTTTTGTTGGTATACTTACGAGTATAGTTTGACAACTTAAGCAATTGGTACCAAAACAAAATGCCTGTTGTTGCTGCCTACAACAACAACAACGTCTACTGCTACTACTTGGTTATTTTACTATGAATTGAGCCGAGCGAGCGAACAAAAACGGTCGTCGGTTGAATGAAGAGCAAGCCAAAGAAGAACGAAGTTTTAGGGTGTTTTCGCGACAGTTTCGCATCGTGTCAGTGGACGAGTGATTATTTTCTGACAATAAGCACCAGAGAGACCAATTATTGCGAGCTCTGGTTTGAAGACACGTATACCGTATTTGCGACAAGCTACAAACACGTTATACTCGTATTTGCATCCAAATAGGCAGATTTTTCAGCTTCTGGCCGCAGAGATTAAAAGGAGTTTCGTCGCTCTTGATTAATTTTGTTGGAAATGCATCTACTTCTTGGTTATGTTCCAAAATTTTAAGGCTGTATTCTAAACGGCGGCCACAGTCGTTTAGTAAAAATTATTGGATCATCAGAATTTTGTATGGGAACATTTTCAAGTCCAATGTAAAAATACGGCACAGAGAAGGCCGCGAAATATGTAATTGTTGATGACGTTTTCTTGTAGATGTTTTGGGCTCGAACGAACGGGCGGTTCAGGCCCTTCCGGTGCTTCGAATTTAAATCGGGTCGCCAGATGTCGAATTGTTTACGCTGTGAACGCAGCACAATTGGGATATTTTCGCCGAAATTCACGTTGCGTTAACACCGCTGACGAATTATTGCGGGCAAACATTGCCACAATTATCGCGCGTTCTTTAATCGTATAACAAATCACTGTTATTCACTACAAATGTCACAAGCTTATTGTCCCACCTTGTAAATGTCTAGCACATCCGTTGTCTATTCCCTATTCCTCCCCTGAGAAACCAAGAAACCCGCAATAAATCTGTTTAGACAAACTGAATTTATCTAATAAAGGGTTTTCCAATAAGGACTTGACAACTTTTTATTAAATAAAATGCAAACCATTTGAGATATTTACAAAACTTTATGATCGACTTGAAATACAAACAAAACATTTGTGAATGGTATCCGACTTCGTTCACATGACCATCGCAGGCACGTCGGCAGCGGTCGATTCGTTAGACCCAATTTTCGATGACCGCCGCTATTTCGCGTTCAATGTTTGCTCTGAGTTCTTCCAACGCCGTCGGGTTATTGGCATAGACCAATGATTTGACGTAGCCCAAATTGAAAAGTATATAGGGGCGTTAAATCGTACTAACGAGGCAGCCAATTGACTGGTTCATTTCTTGAGATCACACGCTCACCAAACTTACTCTTCAATAAATCGATTGTAATGTGTGCTGTGTGGCTTGTGACACAGTTCTGTTGAAACAAAAATAATAGGTAATCAATGCGCGATAACTATCGCCATTGTCGACGATCGTTATTGTCGACGAAAAAATATGGCCCAATGACGCCGCGGGCATGCAAACCGCACCAAACAGTTATTTTTTGTGGATGAAGTAGTGACTCATGAAGCATATGTGGATTTTCACCAAACCAATAACGAATATTTTGCTTATTGACGAACCCATTGAGCCAATAATGAGCTTCGTCACTGAAGCTGATTTTGCGATGAAATTCATCATCTTGGCGCATTTCTCCAGAGCCAAATCGGAGACGGACGTCGCGTCAAATGGTCCATCGGCTTCAATTCTTGACTCAGCTTGATCTTGTATGGGTGTAAACCGAGATCTGCACGACCAAAACGCTCTTAAAGTTGCGGTCACCGACTCCGAATTTCGGTAGTACATTTTTATTAATTTGTTTCTAATTTTTCGAACTTTATTTTAATTATTCTTGACTAATTAGTCAAGAATAGTAGTACATTTTTATAATTTGCATACGTTGTTCGTTCGTGTACTTTCTAGGTTCAATCCTGTGAGTGAACGTATAGCCACAATCCGCATAAAAGCGAAATATTTTTATATTTGCCTAATTTGTGTACCTGTCCCAACAGAAGACAAAGATGATGATGCCAAAGACATATTCTATGAGCTCCTAGAGCAAACGTATGACCGCTGCCCTGGCCATGACATTAAGATTGTAATATTATGAGATTTTAATGCCAAAGTAGGCAGGGAGAATGTGTTTCATCCAACTATTGGAAATTTCAGTCTACATGCTGACAGTTCATTAGTGGTACAAGATTCCAACATAAAGACATACACAAGGCTACTTGGGTATCCCCTGATAAAAGAACGAAGAACCAAATCGATAACGTGGTAATTTATGGAAGGCACTCATCCAGTGTAATGGACGTACGAGTGATCAGAGGAGCTAACATCGATTCTCATCAATACCAGAAGTAGCCAAAGCCTACTCAAGGAAGCTCTCGCAACTTTTGGCACAGAACTCACCCCCTCCCGATGGCGAGCCTGATGCGCAGTGGAAACCCATTTCCGACTCTATAAAAACTACCGAGGTTTTTAAAAACCGCTTCGTAGCAAACCATGTTACGATGAAGAGTGTCGCATTGCTAATGATGAAAAGAACGCTGCACGCATGGCAATGCTTCAGTCAATTGCAGCGCGAGCTGCGACTGAGCGGTATGGGGAGAAAAGGAAGGAGGTAAACCGTCTGTTTAGGCGTAGGAAACGGTAGTGGAGAAAGCGCGAGAGTGCGCAAATTGAGACATACAGAAGGAAGAACGAAGCCCGAAAATTCTACCCAAAAGTCACAAACGGAACTAATGGACTTGGTTCAGCGCCCGCCTTCTGTAAAGACAATGACGAAAATCTCATCGCAGGTGTGTAGAGCATGTTGGGAAAATGGAGAGATAATTTCTACATGCTACTGGTACCTGAAATATCCAATGACGATGGGACAATCGATCACAATATGGACGACGACGTCGATTGCCCCCTCCTAACCAAGACGAGGTCAGAACAGCAATTGCCCGGCTTAAGAACAACAAAGCCGCAGGAGCAGATGGATTACCGGCGGAGCTGTTTAAGGCTGGCGGCGATGAGATGCAGAAGCAAAATTTGGTTAGATGAATGTATGCCCGGCGATTGGAGTCTCAGTGTACTATGTTCCGTAGTTAAAAAAAAGATGACCTGAATCTCTGTGCCAACAGTCTGGTCAGTATACTGTGCTATCAAGTATAATATACGAAAGACTAAAACCAATTATCGTGGACCTGATTGGACCATATCAGTGTGGCTTTAGGCCTGGAAAATCGACAACTAACCAGATTTTCACCCTACGAAACTGGATTTCCAATCGTCACCACGATTGTCGGAGCAGAATTATATTTTTCTCTGCTTTTAAGACTTTGTGCTCACGATTTGTTTTTGTGTTTACTTTGTGTCACAGTCTTACATGTAGTTTTCTTATTGTTGTCTTACTTCTTCCCGCATACTCCACCGAACTCGTGTTTTGCAAGGAGAATTTAATTATGTCTCTCTGAAATTCTAACGGGTTTTCCAATATCTGCTCAGCAAAAAAAGAAAAAACTTTTTTGCTTCTTTTCATTTGAGTATTTAAGAAGCAAAGAAGCGTCAGAAGTGTAGTGCAGCACAAGTTCTATGAAAGAAACAAATAATAATAAGCATTTTTGTATAAATTTACCATCGTCTTGGCAATCGCCTGTGATTGGATTTTGCTCATCGTCGACGATTGGATTTTGCTCATCGTCGACGATGGGAAAGTAAGAGTCGCCGTCTTGACACAGTTACTTCAGTTGCTCTGAACGTGCGCGATTGGAATACGACATCGCGCACGATTACTTTAATCGTCGGCTCCGATCGTGAAAGAGTCGTGCACGATTGAAAATGCTAGCTGGGGAGTGGTCTTGGCGATGCCCAGTTTTTGAGAACGCCGCAGCAGCGATATTTTCGTCACTTCGACCAACCCGTTGTCTCACTGGCACGGCAGCATCAAACAATGAATATGTAGACTCAAATTTTTGCACTAAACTAAACTTGTTTGTTAAACTTGTCTACTAGGGCAAGAATAACGAACGAAAATTGTAGTTAACGCTCTTAAAGTTGTGGTCACCGACTCCGAATTTCGGTAACACATTTTTATAATTTGCATACGTTGTTCGTTCGTGTACTTTACCATGATGAAAATGTTGAGTTTACTGAAAAAAAAGGAAAGTAACAGTTAGATGATCAGTGAAATAGTGCGTTCACAAATTTAATTAAAAGTTGTCAAGTACTTATTGGAAAACCCATTACAAACAAATAATTTTTTTTACAAAATTTTGATTTTGATGGGCATGCTAAACTTGAAGTCGGAGTTGTTCATTTACATCTCCGACTCCATCCAAATATCCCAGACTCCGACTCCATGACTCGACCCCAACTACATTTCCACTGTACTGGTTTATATCGACTACTGTTCAAGGTTTAAAGTTCAAAATCGTGTGGCTTTGGAAAACTGCAGTAGAGTCGGACAGTATACGTGCAAACAATATAAATTTTTAACTATATTCACAGATAACTATAATATATTTGAAAAATATTGAACATATGTTTGGCAAACTACCATATTTATATATGAAATATGGTTCCTACTATAATAATTATTATACTTATACACCCAATGCAACAATTTTCAGAGCTCTCAGAAATTTAGAATCATAAAAGAGTCAAAAACGAGCAATTTCTGAGGGTTCATAACGCTGAGTAACAAAAGAAACATTTTGCAAACTTTTTATGAGTCCTTCAAAAATTATTTCCTGCTCTTATTTAAGGGTTTATAAGTGCTCAAAAATGAGTCAGAAACGAATCAGAAAACAGAGGGATATTTTAAAAAATAGTTATACATACATAGAAAACACATAAAAAATTACAGTTTTTCATGAATGTTTTTTGACACAAAAAATTCATCAAAAAACTGTCATAAATGTGTGAAAATAGAATGTTATCTGTAGACTGTAAAAATTTTCAGATATGCGAGTACAGGGTGGTCAAAATACAAGTATCTGATTAAAAATTAAATAAAATTAACGAATCTTAATTTCGTTTGGTGTATTATGGCTTTGTTAGAAATATCAAATATTCCCACACGCTGAACAAAAACGGTCTCTGTAACTTAGGGCGAGTTTCACACTCGTCATTTAAAAGCTCAATTTGAAAGCACATTACAAAATTATCCCTGCCTGTCCGTCGACGTACCGCTCGACCCCTTGAAAACATTGCTGCTGTAAACGAGAGTGTCGTCGAAAACCCGAAAACATCAATTCGGCATCGTTCTCAACAACTTTAAATTTCACGAAGCACCACGCAGCAAATTTTGACAAAAGACCTTCATACGTACAAAATTCAGCTTACTCAGGAGCTCAAACCAGCAGACCATGCAAAACGACGGCAATTCGTTCAATGGATAACGGAGCAAAGTGAAGTCAATGCCAATTTTTCCAAAAAAAAATCATCTTCTCCGGTGAAGGCATTTCCATCTGAATTGCTTCATGAATACATAAAATTGTCGAATTTTGAGTTCAGAAAATGCACATGCAATCCATGGCAAAGAATGCACCCACAACGAGCATCTGTCAGGTGCGGATTTTGGTCCGGCGCCGTGATTGGGCCATACTTTTTTGAATATTAGACTGAAATTGCAGTAACTGTGAACGGCATTCGTTACAAGAACATAAGTTATTGTGGCCTCAACTGGACGCCATAGATGTAAACGACGTGTGGTTTTAGCAAGACGGGGCCATCTGCCACATCGCGCATGAAACAATCGCTTTATTGCAGAAACGACTTCCAGAACAAATTATCTCAAGAAATTCTGATGTCAACTGGCCACCAAGATCATGCGATTTAAAGCCGTCCGATTTCATTCTTTTGGGTTTTGTGAAATTACGGGTTTATGCAAATAATCCAGAAACAATTCCTGAGTTCAAATCCGAGATCCAATGGGTTATCGGTGAGTCATGGAAAATTGCATGAAAAGAATAATGGCCTGCCATCTGAGCCGCGGTGCCATTTGACGGATGTTTTAATCCATACTTAATCAGAACATGTCTTCTTTACCAACCAATATAAAATCACAATTATCTCCAAAAATTAAAATTTTTTAAATTTTTATTTTTAAATTTTTATAATAATTTGAAAGGTCAACTATACATACAATGAGCTTAAATTAATTTGAAGCTTAGGAGAATTCGGGAAAAGCAATACGAAGCACTCACTCTGGGTTGTTTTCGGATGATATTAGGAGTCCTTTAGAAGCCTTTGCCGGTTATCTAAATGAGCGTTTTGGGCTCTAAAACTCCGCACGAAGCCTTTGGGGGTTATCTGAATGAGCGGGTAAGGACTCCAAAAACAATAATGCAAGGAGTCCCTAGGATGCAACTTTATTTTTATGACATTTTTTATATTTTTTACATAAAAGAAAATAGTAGAGTATATTACATATGTATTTTATTGGTAGTATTTAAAACATTGAAAAACAATCACTTATACGAGTAATTTTCTTTCATACGTCTTCTTCTTCACCTAAATCTGGTTACACATCCTGCTTAGATGTAGATTTCAGCGCTCCATAGAATCGTCTACATGCTGGACTTATGTAGAGAAAAAGATCTAACAGATCATTCTTCTTTACTGCCGCTATCGGAAGTGATTCAACATACACTGTGGTTCATCAGGATAGAACCAACAAAATACTGGAGATATAAGACTTACACTGCAGAGATCGAAGAAGTAATATTGACTCTCTTTTTTAAGGCAAATAAAAGTAATAACTAACTTACTTACTTATACGTTCGCGAACTACCCCGAGAGGTCAGGGACCTTACAAAACGAACATAACATATTTCGCCAACCAGTTCGATCTTTTGCTTTATCTCTCCAGTTGGCAATAACAAGTGTACGCAAGGATTCGTCAATCTGATCCCTCCAGCGGAGTCTTGATCTTCCTAATTTCCGTCTTCCTTCGAGTTCGGTTTCGAAAACCCTTCGTGCTGGTTCGTATTCATCCATTCTACTGACATGGCCTAGTCAGCGCAATCGCGTTATTTTGATCCGCTTAGCTATGTCAATGTCAGGATAAAGCTCATACAGCTCATGATTCATGCGTCGCCGATACTCGCCGTTCTGCACTATAGGGCCATACATTTTTCGGAGTATTTTTCTCTCGAAGACTCCTACAGATGTTTCGCCTGCTTGCGATACGACCCAGGATTCTGCGCCATAAAGCCAGACAGGTTGTATGAGAGTCTGGTATAGTTGGACTTTTGTTACTCGAGAAAGGGCTTCATCTCTAAAGTGCTTGCTTAGCCCAAAATAACATCTATTCGCAAGCACAATTCTGCGCGTGATCTCAAGGCTGACATTGTTACTTTTGTTTACGTCTTGTCCTCATTTACCGTCAGACCCACTTTTCCTGACTCCTTCTCAATTCTAGAAAACACCGCAGTAACTTCTCTAACTGTGCGTCCAATGATATCTACTTATATCATCAGCATACGCGAGCAGCATGCGACTTTTGCTGCTGATGGTTTTATTCATGTTGACTGCAGCTTTTCTCAGAATAATCTCTATTAAGATGTTAAAGAGATCGCACGATAGGGTGTCACCTTGTCTCGAAAGATTCGGTAAGATCCTTACCAACTTTCACTGCGGATTTGGTGTTCGTCAGGGTCATCCTGCAAAGGCGTATGAGTTTTGCAGGAATACCAAGCTCAGACATTGCTTCGTAGAGTTTCTCCCGTATCGGGCTATCGAAGGCCGCCTTATAATCGACAAATAGATGATAGGTGTCGATTTGTTTTTCGTGGGTCTTCTCCAGGATTTGGCGTAACTTGCAAATCTCGTCGGTTGTCGATTTTCCAGGCCCAAAGACACACCGGTATGTTCCAATCAGGTCAGCGTTAATTTGTCTTAGTCTTTCGCACATTACGCCCGATATAACCCTATATGCTATGGATAAAAGGCTTATTCCACGATAGTTGGCACATAGACTCGAGTCACCTGTTCTAAATATGGGACATAGTACACTGAGACTACAATCGCCGGGCATGCATTCATCCAAACATATTTTGCTATTGAGCTGATGCATGCACCTTATCAGCTCATCGCCGCCAGCCTTAAACAGCTTCGCCGGTTATCCATCGGCTACTGATTCTTTGTTGTTCTTAAGCCGGGCAATAGCTGTTCTGACCTCGTCTTGGCTAGGAGGGGTCTTGGTCGTCGTCCAAATTTTGATCGATTGTCTCGTCATTGGATATCTCAGGTACCAATAGCGCAGAAAAATGATCTCTCCATATTCCCAACATACTCTGCACATCTGCGATGAGATTTCCGTCCTTGTCTTTACAGATGGGGGGGCCCTGAACCATTTCTATTAGTTCCGTTTTTGACTTTTCGGTAGAATTTTCTCTCGCGCTTTCCCCACTGCCGTTTCTTACGGGATACACTCATTATATAAATCAACAACATCCTGTTCCACATACATTGAAATGGTACTTTTTTCTGCCTGTTTGAAAAAAAATTACAAAATTAGCTTTTGTATGTGAATAAAACCACACTCATCAATTTATTAACCCGGTTGGAACGAAGTTCCTTTCACTATATATTATGTACTAGTTAGTTCTAAGTCCCAATCCACACACGGAATCTTTTGTCGCCGGAGACACGAGTTCGTTGGAGAGAGAGGGACGACGTAAGTACCCCTCTTCTTATTTCTCGCCTCCCTCTCCCACGAACTCGTGTCTCCGGCGACAAAAGATTCCGTTTGTGGATTGGGACTAATACGCCTATGGCGTCCGTTGAAAAATACGGTAATTTAAATGGAAAGATACTTTTTGTAAAATGATAAACTATTTTGAAAAAATAGAATGTATTTAAAAAAAAAAGGTATATTATTAGTATAAAAGTATTGTAAGAATGTGTATTATATTTTCCCGAAAAGTCCTTTTTTAAACAGAGGCACTTCTGTTATTAAAAGCTCATGTTTTTCTTAAGAAAATGTACTATTTTTAAGATGAAGTACTTTACGTACGAAAAATCCGTAAGAGTATGAATTTTTTTACAAAAAAGTACATTTTTTAAGAACAGGTACTTTTTTTATAGAGAAATAAAAAGAAAAAAGTTCGATTCTGGTGATGTATCGTAATTTTTTCGATATTCGCAAAATTCTACTTAGCCCACTATGTGCAGGTGCCACAGAAGGCTATCGCCTTGTTCGACATGAAATAGGTTTCAATTGGCATCAGCTCAGCACTGAGAACCATAATTCTAACCTCGCACAATTTGAACCGATTAAAGATTTGATTAAAAAAAGTCATACAATAGGAAAATAATAAAAATTCAAAAACACATTCGATCCTTGTAATATATAAGTATAATAAAACTACTAATTCGAATTCTTGTGATAGCTGCACTGTTATCCTCCTGGATCTACCTGGCAAGTACGCAACTTTATACGAGAACAGGCAAATGTACGAGTACATATGTCCGCTATACAGTAGTCTAATTTCAAAGTCACAAGTTCCGATAGAATCTCTGATTTTTGCCGTATTCATTATGAGTTTTGCATACTAATCACAAGCAAATGAAATGAAATCATTTCGAATGCCAAATTTATATAAAATTTGGTTGACATCATTGCATCATTAAAATGCAGGTAATTTCAATTCTAAATTCTAAGTACTGAATGTTCAGTTGATAATTATAAGATATTAACTGAATCGATTGACATGCATTCTATGACATATAAGGGGGTGGGTGGCTGTATAATTGGTGTTAAATGCTTATAATCGTTGCATCTTTTGGAATATATCAATTTAAAAATAATTATCATAAATAATAAATCATTCAACATTTTACATTACGCTTACATACATATGTAGATAGATTTTCTTTCGCTGAGAGCATTTGGGTAATAATAAGAGATGTGCGCGTGACTTGATGCCAACGTAATGTGCGCGTGTCTTAAAATGAAAATCGATCACGTGATCGTGCTTGTGCAGATTTGTAAATTCAAAATCGTGCGTGAGTGTTATTAGTTTCACTTACTAACAAATTCAACGAACAAGTCATTTCCCAACAGTTCCAATGTCACATTTGTGTCAGTGGTATCGTACATATAATATAAAACTATGTTACATGACAAAAAGACATAGAGATATAAATCGTAATATTAAAACATTGCATCGCACAGTGAGGCCGATTGGAAAATCCACTTTAATATTAATATCACAACTTTTAAAGAATTTACTGATCAGTTTGGAATGTGCTAGACATTTGTAGAGTATAAGGCTTTGAAAATATTGCATTCCAAGATACCCTGTCTCAACACAGTTGGTGGTACAGCGTGTCAAAGTTGAACACTTTGGTCCTATCGGAAGCCTGCTACTTCTACACTTATAAGCCAATTGCAAAGATTTTTTGCTTTACTAAGGAAGGCAAACAAAAATTACAGCAGACAGTTGTCCGAGGCCTTCGGCCACGGACTGTCCCTGCAGGCTGTGTCAGAGACACGGCCATTAAGTTTAACGTAGAATACGCCATCCGATAAGACAGAAAACATATATAACAATAAATGCATTTGCTTATATTATTTATCATTTATTGTTATATATGTTTTCTGTCTTATCGGATGGCGTATTCTACGTTAAACTTAATGGCCGTGTTTCTGACACAGCCTGCAGTGACAGTCCGTGGCCGAAGGCCTCGGACAACTGTCTGCTGTAATTTTTATATTTACCAACGGCATTTGATTCAAGTCCGTTTAAAAAAAAAATATCACGTTCAATTTTTTTAATTGATATTAATATTAAAAAAGGTTTACCTTATCGAGTCTTCGCATTAGCATTCGAGCGTTGTGTGAAAGCTTTACGCTTTACAATTCAAAATTAATGTTACAACAGCTTTATTGAAGCTTTCGCAAAAAAGCTTTATTACGTTAGCTTACTGTTTGTTTCACTTTTTACTAGATACATGTTGCCAAGCAACATTAGCTTGCTGTTCGTTTCACTTTTTACTAGATACATGTTCCTAAGCAATGTTGAGCAACCAAAAACACTCAACCAAACACCACACATATGTTTGAGTGTATGTGTTTAAACAATTTTCATTTGAGAAATTAAAATACTAGAAATATATCAACCAATATGAAATGTATATCAAACGAAAGATAACATCTTCATTTACCTACAAAAAAAATTTTAAAAAATTCATCTAGCCGTTTCCTCAAATTCAATGAAATAAAGATTACAACAATAAAAACCTGACATGACTCCTCATACCGTAAGGTAAGACGTATTCTACGTCGTACGTATTCTAAATAGCTAAGTGTTGAGGAATAACTTTTATAGTTATGAAGATCTTCTCAATCAACGTTGAAAATTGTCAATTTTTTCATTGAGTTTTTTCAGTTGGGGCAAAAAAAAATAATTATATGACAATTATAATTTGATGTTTAATTTGAATTTCCTTTCCAAATGCAAATTCAAAAAACTTTCAATACCATTTGCGATTGTACTTATTTTCAAAGCATTTCCTTCATATCTGACACTTTTGGTTTTCAAATATTTTATACAGTACAGGTTTATGAATTTAAAAGTACTATGAGCCAATACCTATCAAAGCCACAAACCTATACATATAAAATAGTTTAAAACGGAATTGCCAGCAGTCAAACAAATTCAAAACATTCCCATATTTCATTACAATTGGCATCTGATTTCACAACCTGCATTTTCATTGCCTGTCCAAATGCAAATGCAAAATTTTTTAATTGCATTAGATAAAGTAAAGTAATGCAAATTAAAATCCAATGCAAATTAAAAAACCCCATGTATGGCTATTTGAGGGTTTGAGGTAGTTGTAAAGTGTGTTGTAACCTATTAGGGAATGGGTCTGGCTGTTGGTGTTGTAGGGTGTGGAATTTCGACCGGCTGTTGTTACGCAAAATTCACAGTGTCGTTTAACTCTATAAGTTTATTCTCGGGAAATTAAGCTGACTGTTATACTGTTATACGTGCGTTTTGAATTAGGACAATGCCATTAATTTATCTATTATGTGAAAGATTAAACAAAAATATATACGCAGCCGCCGCGCCGATTTATACGTAATCAGGCGGTGGCGCCGGCGGCGTGGCTCTCGAAAGGGAACCATGATTCAGTCAGTATTTTCTTTAAATTTTTCCAAGAAACCTATATAATTTTTTATATTTTTCCGAAAGAGTAGACCATAGAATAATACATACATAAAAACTTTTATTCGCTCAATAATTTAAACGTCATAGGTACGATGGAAAGTAAACATTGGATGGTGGAAAATATGGGTTCAATAACAACAGATAGTGGCAATAGTATACAACGATCAACAAAGGAACAACAACGGAATTTCGCGTTTTTGTGGCAGACTAGTTGTGTTAAATACAATACAAATGTATACCAACGATAAAAGTCAACAAAAAAGCAAAATATATTTAAATTTTTTAGTTCTACACCAAAACGTCAGGAAAAAGTTAAGTGAACATATTTTGTAACTCCACCTGGTGTAAGGAAATTTTAAATTTAATTGCTCTCATTTCCACAAACCTACGACGAAGAGTGTGAAATGAAACGTCAGATGAGAGAATAAGTTTATCTATGTATGTATTATTCTATGGAGTAGACTGTGAGAAATATATTTAATGAAAAATTATGATCATTTGGAAATGCACCCTACAGCCAGCATTCACTGAAAATGTGCAATTTTTTAAAAAAAATTTCACTTACGACGTTTGGAAAACATTTCGCTCAGGGTTTTTATATATTTTTTTTTCATTTGTATTGTAGACTCAAATGTTTTTAAGTACACGCCAAACAAGAAATAGATCTTAAGCATAAATGAGCTCAGAAGAGCTTAATATGTAAAAAGAGTCGAATTTTCCTAGAAGATTTGTTTGGGATTAAATATCTCTAAGATTTTTCTTAATATTCAGCATGTGGTCGTATTTTTAATTAATTTTATTCTTCGATATTTCGCTATGATGATGCGATGATGACGATGCTACCCAAAGGGTAGCGAAATATCGAAGAATAAAATTAATTAAAAATACTAACAAACGTTCGAACAATTTAATTTTTGAATATAATACGAAAGGTCGGATAAATCATCACTTATTTTTCTTTATATTTGGAAAAACCTTAATTGGGTTTAATTTGCCGTGCATTGGTCTACAGTTACACTACTTGGTCTACCTTTTCACTGTAAATAAATTCTCAAAAGTAAAACATCTTTGCAATCGGCTTATAAGTGTAGAAGTAGCAGGCTTTGAAAGTTTCAACAGCACAAAAGTGGTCAACTTTGACACCCTGTACCACCAACTGTGTTGACACAGGGTACCTCTGAATGCAATCTTTTCAAAGCCTAACTCCTTCTCTACAAATGTCTTGTGCATTCCAAAATAATCAGTATAATTCTTTAAAAGTTGTGATATTATTACCGTGGTTTTTCCAATCTGCCCCACTGTGCTTTGGAGAAATCAATCAAATTCGCCTGATTCGTTCAAAACTGAGTTTAAAGGTTACACAATAAAAAAATAAATTGCCAAACGTACTGGTAATAGCATAGTCGAAGGTAGAAATATTGTAATTTTTTAGAATTTTGGAAGAGCACAGACGACATTCCTTTCCATCTCTGCAACAAACAGGTGATTTGTTTCTATTTATTTGGGGTTTCAATTTTAAATTTTTGCGAGTTCATGCGTAATTCATGACATATATCAAAGAAAAAAAATCATGGTGTTTTGATATCAAAATTCGTGCTCTGTGTAAAATGTGTTTCACAAGATTTTATTTTTGATGTGTTAACATCTATAGACGCGGGTAGGGACTTAACTCACAAAGTCAATACATCCAAACACAGTTTGTCCGACTGCGATCACACAGATTGTTTGGCGTAGGAAATTTTGAGTGCATATCGGGTAGGTCTCATAATCGCCCAACATCTATTTTTCATACCCCTAAATGATAAGGGTGACCCACCCCTATATAGATCACAAATTTGTCCATCTGCGAAACACAGATTGTCAAACTGCGAAAAAAAACACACACTGATGTAGCGGCAGCGAATAGTAGTCTTGTGTGGGTGCGAGCAAAGAGAATAATGATGTGGTTATACGTATATAAAAATGAGATAGCAAGAGAGCAACGAAAATTGTGTGAACTTGTGTAGCGTATGTACGAACATAACAATGTATGTATGTTCATGTGTCTGTTGCTTTGCATTCTCTTTGTTTTTTGTGGGAATAAAACAAAAAGTATTAAGCAAAAAAATAATGACACATGTGCTTGCACTGGTCTTTAAATAATTTTAGGTATTAATATTATTTAAATCTAACGTAATCATATATATATTAATAAACAGAATTGTCAAATTTGGTCTGAACAGAATCCAGAGGCTCTTCCAGAGCTGCCAATGTAAGTATTCTGAAAAATTAACTGTTTGTTGCGGCTTATGGGCCAACGGCATCATTGGAGCGTACTTCTTTAAAGACGATGATGACCGCAACGTTACTGTCAAACGTTTTACAAAACATTGCCGGTACCAAATTGAATTAAGATCATAGATGAATATTGTTTACCGTTTACTGTCAGCTATACAGATCAGGGTTTTTTTTGTGATTAGGTAAAAAGTGGGAGTGGCAAAGTTGTCCATTTTTAGTTATATGGTAGCTTTTGACAAAATATTGCCCAGAATCAAATTTTGCTAATATCGGTTGTGGTTTACGGTAGATAGCGCATCCATAAATAGTACAGCCGCCCATTTTTTGTATGTGAGGTTTCGTACCAGATTGGGAGTGGCAAAATCAACCATATTTTACAGCAGAGTAACGTTTGACTAAATAATGCACAATACCAAATTTCATAAAGGTTGGTTGGATGTCATAGAAGCCGGCTCCACAACTTTTGTATGAGAGGTACCAAAAT
Organism: Phaonia tiefii; assembly: GCA_963931995.1. Taxonomy (NCBI): domain Eukaryota; kingdom Metazoa; phylum Arthropoda; class Insecta; order Diptera; family Muscidae; genus Phaonia; species Phaonia tiefii. The sequence goes on along the minus strand of OZ008369.1, from coordinate 91,147,563 downwards.
GGGTGTGGCAAAATCAACCTTGTTTTAGTAGTTGACTTGCCTTTAGTAAAATGAAGCCTAATACCTAATTTCATTAACAGCCTGTTTCTCTATCTCGAACGAAAAGCTAAGCGAACGAAAATCAGTCGCTCACATTCGACTCAAATTGGGTTCCTCTATGTCGAAATTTTCGTTCGCCTGACTCTACATTTGTTCCCAACTAACAGCACATTCGAAATGGAGAAACCAAAATTTGTACTGAAAAAATTTATGTTTTCATTCGACTTGAATTGAAAAGATTATGGAACCCAAATCAACTTTCGTTCATCTAGGACACGAACGAAAGCTTTCGTTCGAGATAGAAATAGAGAACAGGCTGTTAATGAAATTAGGTACTAGGCTTCAGGTCAGTCAACTACTAAAACAAGGTTGAGCTGAGGAAGGTCCTCAGCTTTTGTATAATAGATACCAATTTGTTTCTAATTTTTCGACCTTTATTTTAATTATTCTTGACTAATTTTCCAAGCTTAAGGTCACTTTTGATTTTATAAAACTTTTTGTTTTCCTCTTATCTCTCTCGATATTTCGATTTCCTTTGGAAATCTTCTTCAGGATACTTTTTAATATTAATAATATGGCAGTGTTGTTTCGATTTTAAATGAGTTGGGTTTAAGAAAGATGTCTGCAAGATGGGTGCCGCGTTTGCTCTCAATTGACCATAAACGTACGGGTGCGCACGTGTGTAGTCTCAATGCCAAAATTTCATGAATTGGGCTACGAATTGGTACCTCATCCACCATATTCTCCGGATTTAGCCCCCAGTGACTATTTCCTATTTCCAACCCTAAAGAAATGGCTCGGTGGAAAGAGATTTAGCTCCAACGATGAAATTATTGATCTACCAAATACCTATTTTATGGACCTCGAAAAATACTATTTTTTTGGGAGGGATTCAAAAATTGGAGAAACGTTCGACTAAGTGTATTGAGCTAAAAGGAGATTATTTTGAAAAATAAATTTTTTTTTGCAAAAAAAAACTGTGTTTCATTCAAAAAGTCGCAAACTTATTGATCCGCCCTCTAATTGATAATAGTGTTAAAAAAAAGTTGTTTAATTTTTTTCCATTTAACCCCCATCCCGCAACGCGCGATAAGGAACTTCGTTCCAAAAACATTTTGAAATCGGCGACTACAGTGTAATTTGAAATTAGTTAGTTATGAGGTCTGTTCAAATATTGAATTGATGAACAACCAAGCCTCTGATGCTGAAGTTCACAAACTACGAAACGATCATCTGACAATTCGAATTGAAATTCTGCTTGTGACTGTTGAAACTTTTATATTAAAAAAAATGTAACTTCCAAGCATAATTATGCTAGACTAGTTCTTAAGTCAAAAAAGTCCTAAAGCGGGACTTCTCTGTAAAAAGCGGGATTGAAATCCAAAGCGGCACGAGACATCGGAAAGCGGGATCAGGTTATATATTCCCCATCTCTATGGATGAGGGTTAGAGTGTCCAAAATTGCCGCATTTTGTGAAACCCGTTTTTCGGTTTGCTCGAAATATCACCGTCTTAAGAAATCAGTTTTCGACTTTTCATTTTGGTAAGAACCGGTCAAACTGGTTTTTTCATTTATTTTTTTTAAATTAAATTACACAAGTGCTACTCACAATATATTTATCTAGCTACCGTTTCATATTCTGATTTGTGTTTAAATAACTAAAATTAAATTTCATATGTGTACTTACAGGGTAGGGTGGCTAATGAAAGCCGCTACCAAAAAAAATAATACCTTTTTTTCTATTTAATGAATCTGGTTAATTTTTTTTTTTATTTTGCAGATTGATTTTTCGATTTTACAAAAATGGATGACTGGGACACTGAAACAAGAATTTGGATTGTCCGCCGCTGGAGTCCGTAGTTTCGGTCCAAAGAGAGTATAGGCGCACGTTTGGCGGCACTCCTCCGAGCAGATGGACCATAATGAGACTTGTTAACTATTTTGTCGAGCATGGGACAGACAACAGAAGACCTTACCATCGAAACCCTTTAGTTCGGAGGGAGGAAACAATCGCTGCTGTAGCTGCTGCCATACAAAACAATCCAAGAGTTTGGACAAGAAGCTTATCTGCTCAAAGGGGTATAAGCAAACAGTCATTGCAGTGAATTATCCACAAAGTTTTGGACTTATTCCCATATTAAATTCAAATGGCCAACAAACTGAACGCAGCAGACTTCCCGATTCGTTTGGAATTTTGCCAAAAGATGTTTCAAATGGTGGAAGAGGACGGAAACATGTTGAACTGTATTTTCATGTCTGACGAGGCCCATTTCGATTTAAACGGCAACATAAACAAAATTGTGGAATATGGAGTGCTTCCAACCCACAGATACTCCATGAGACGGAATTCCATCCACTTCGTGTCGTAGTGTGGTGTGCAGTTTCATTACGCTGCATTATCGGGCCCTACTTCTTCGAAGAAAACGGTCACACCGTTACGGTTACTGGAGACCGTTACTTGAGCTTGTTGAGAGAGTTTTTCTATCCAGAACTATGCCGAATGAGAATTTCTTTCAACTCTGTGTGGTTTCTGCATGATGGTGCAACTCCTCACATAGCCCGGCCTGTTATGACAGAATTGCGACGAAAATTTCCCAATAAGCTGATATCCAGAAACTCCACATTCCGTTGGCCCCCAGGTCGCATGACCTTACTGCACCTGACTTTTTCTTGTGGGGTTATTGCAAACAGGAAGTCTACAAAGCAAAACCAACAAATTTGAATGAACTAAAGCAATCCATTCGAGAAACAATTGCGGCTATTCCTGTCTCAACGCCCAAACAGTAATGAACAACTTTTTGGTAAGATGCCGCACATGCAACAACGAGCAGGGGGGCATTTAAATTCCATTATTTTTAAAACTACTTAAGCTATATTTAATAAAATTGAATGAGCTTTAACATGAATGAAAGAAAAATGAATTCCATATACTGAAAAAAAAGTTATTTGAGTTTTTTAATGTAGCAATATTCATCAGCCACCCTGTATTTACGTTTTATAATAACGTTTACATTTTGCATTAAAATGTACATCATATTTCAATTTGGATTGCGTGTTCAATATAAAATATAACAATTTTATTTAAATTCATATTAAACCCAACTAAATTTGTAAAATCGTATTAAACCTTGAAAGAGTTTTCTATGTATGAAAATCGTATGAATTTTAATTCTTGTTGAAAAAATAATTCTGAAATTTGGAAAAAATTCTTTGAAAATCATTTTTAAAATCATATTTGAAACATAAATTTTATTTTTTAAGCCCGGTATTCAGTTTTGATGAAATGTTCGTTGCCATAAGAAGTACGTGTACTTATATAAAAAATAACGAACATTTCATGAAGCGGAAATGTCGCTTACTTTTCGGTTGCTTGGTACTCAGCTCTTTGCGAAAATTTCGTACTCAAAATCAATTAAACAATTGCTTGATAATTGTTTGGGGCCGGAATGTTGACATTTCGACAAATTTAACAACCGCATGCATTAAAAATAAAACGGAGTGCTTAGAGGAATTATAAAAAGTGGTAACTCCCTGTAACATAATTTTCCGTTTAGACATAAATGACAAAATTTCTTACGAAACTTTCGCAGGAACTGAATACGGGGCTATAATTACTTACATTACTTTTATTGACTATTTTACACATAGACTAATAAATACCTAGATAAACTTATTCTCTCATCTGACGTTTCATTTCACACTCTCATCGTAGGTTTGTGGAAATGAGAGCAATTAAATTTAAAATTATCTTACACCAGGTGGAGTTACAAAATATGTTCACTTAACTTTTTCCTGTCGTTTTGGTGTAGAACTGAAAAATTTAAATATATTTTGCACTTTTTTATTGACTTTTATCGTTGGTATACATTTGTATTGTATTTAACACAACTAGTTTGCCACAAAAACACGAAATTCGGTTGTTGTTCCTATGTTGATCGCTGTATATATTGCCACTATCTGGTATTATTGAACCCATGTTTCTACCATCCAATGTTTACTTTCCATCGTATCTATGACGTTTAATTTATTGAGCGAATAAAACCTTCTATGGTATGTGTTATTCTAAGATTTTTCAACCTCATGAGGTCAGACGTCTTACACATATTAATTAAACAAACAAATTAAACAAGTTTTAACATATTCTTCCAACTGGCTCTATCCTTCGCCTTTTCTCGCCAGTTGGTAACACTAAGGATACGGAGGGATTCTTCCGTCCTGTCTTTCCAGCGTAGTCTTGGTCGTCCTCTTTTCCTGTTTCCATCGGGTACGTTATCGAAAACCTTTCGCGCTGGCTCATCTTCATCCATTCTGATAACATGGCCTAGCCAACGCAATTGGCCCAATTTGATTCGTCTAGCTATGTCCACGTCAGAATATAGATTATATAGCTCTGCGTTCCAGCGTCGTCGGTACTCGCCGTTTTCTCTACCAGGGCCATATATTTTACGGAGAAATTTTCTCCCGAAAACTCCCAGGTGTTTTTCATCTGCTTGCGATATGACCCAAGTTTCGGAACCATGTGTCAAGACAGGTAAAATGAGAGTCTGATATAGCTGGGCTTTTGTCCGTCGAGAAAGGGCTTTGTTCCTAAAATGCTTGCTGAGCACAAAATAGCATCTGTTTGCAAGCACAATTCTCCTATCTATCTCCAGGCTGACGTTGTTGTCCTTGTACACCGCGGATCTAAGGTATACAAATTCATCTACCACTTCAAAATCAAATCGGTTGTCAACGTTCAAGTGTGGACCAAGTCGAGAGGTTTCACTAGTTCGTTGACACCATCAATTTTGTCTTGCCGTCATTAACAGCAAGACCCACCTTCGCTGATTCCTTTTCGATTCTTGAAAATACTGCAGTAACCTCTCGCAAATTTCGCCCAATGATGTCTATGTCGTCAGCATACGCCAGCAACATATGGCTTTTCGTGTTAATGGTCTTGTTGGTATTTACTATAGCTTTTCTCATTATTATCTCCATTAAGATGTTGAAGAGATTGCACGAAAGTGTGTCGCCTTGTGTCAGTCCTCGCTTGGTACAGAATGGTTCAGTGAGGTTTTTCCCCACTTTCACTGCTGATTTGGTATTGGTCAGCGTCATTCTACAGAGGCGGATCAGTTTTGCCAGAATACCAAGTTCAGACATATGTAGCTTCGTACAGTTTTCCCCGTATGGGAAAGCAGCTTTGTAATTGACACAAAGGTGGTATGTATTGATTTGCTTTTCGTGGGTCTTTTCCAGGATTTGGCGTAGCGTGAATATTTGGTCAGTCGTGGACTTGCCTGGTCTAAAACCACACTGATAAGGTCCAATCAGGTTTTCAATAATTGGTTTTAGTCTTTCACATAATACGATCGACAAGACCTTATACGCATTTGATAAAATACTGATACCGCGATAGTTGGAACAGACACACGGATCACCCTTTTTGAATACAGGAAATAACACTCCAATCGTCGGGCATAGATTAGAAAGGGCTTTAATTAGAAAATTTCATAAAAGTTTTCAAATCAAATTTTTTTTTTGTATTGGATATTTACATTTTTTAAGGATATTAACACCAATTGAGTAAAAATCAGTCAACCGGTTAACCGACGCCACGTAACCGGTTTTCGGTTTGTTTGATATTTTAGTTTCGTAGCAGAACTTCTTGTTAACCGGTTTAATCGGATTTTCTCTTTCGGTTTTGGACACTCTAGTCTGGGTATAAAAATAGTAAGAATTGCCATATTGAATTTTTATCAATGCAACATCGGCGCCATCTGTATGTGAGACTGAACTTATATGTATATGCGATATATGACTGGAACTTCTTTATAGTACAGTGTAAAAACGCCCGCTTAGTTTAAAGCCCCTCAGTTAACATTAAAACTAATTTTTCTAAAAGAGTAAATTTGAATATATTATAACACAAATCGATTAAATGCATAATAAATGACAAATGTTCATATCACACGAAAAATATAAATAATAAGAAATGTACAAAAGCGTCATTAACAAAAAAACGTATCATTACAAAATCATCATTTACAAAAGAAATATATAAAACTAGATATTTTTCTGATAACTTTTTAATATGAACTAGATAACTTCCTGATAATTGTTTAAGAAAGAAAGTAAATTGATATTCCACAATCAATTTTCCACATCACATAGATGCAATTTGTTCTAAAATCCAATCCATCCAATGCTGAGTACTCATATAAATGCCAGGAACTTTGCCGCAACCACGACCATAAGACACAATACCAATCAGATAGTACCTAGTAATACCCTTGTATAACTATGTAAAATACGAAAAATAAATAAACAGATTTGTTATGAATTTCTTATAGATTTCAATTAAATTCCACCCCCTATCTTACCTCCGGTATCATCAAAGGCCCTCCCGAATCCCCTTGACATGTATCGCTGCCTCCAATCGTATAACCGGCACATATTATCGAATCGTCATATTCGTCACCGGATATTGTGGGATTCAATTGGGTATAGATGCGACGACAAATATCATTTTCCAATACCGGCAGTTGGGCCTGCTTCAGGACATGCGACGCACTCCCACCCTGTTGTGTGTAGCCCCACCCGGCCACATAGGGCATACTATCCACATATGATTTTGTACGCAATCTTGCTGAATTTGGCATACAAATCGGTGCAATTAAATCTGGATAAACTGTTATATTAGTTAAATTGCTTTGGTATTTTGTTAGCGGATTTGAAAAAACATTGAGATTGAATACAAACCTGTAAATTGCACTGACGTTTCCAGCAGTAATATGGCCAAATCAGATCGTCGGTTTTTACCATATAGGGGATGTTTAGAATGCTAATTGTGAATGAGTGAATATGCAATTAGTTTTATATCAAGTCATTGGTAAACACAATATTAATACTACAATGTGTCATATATATTGATAGAAATTTAATTTTTTTACATATAATGTTTTGTTTCTAAAACATTAACGACATTTTGTACATAATAAGGTTATTATATTCGCGCATACAAATTCCGACAATTTTACCAAGATCGTAGAAAAACTTTCATGCTCTCTTGGAACTTACATAGAGCTATCAATCATAGAGTAATTCGTATAAAGAGAGAAAATATGTCTCTTCTGACGTTTCCTTTCACACTCTTTGTGGTGAAGTTTGTATTCAATTCTGGCGAAATTTTCCTAAAGAAATTTGTCATTTATCTGTAAACGGAAAATTTTGGTACAGAGGGTTTCTACATATGTATCTCTGATTTAACTTGCAAATATTTCATTAATACTTCATCTTTGCACTCCATTTTATTTTTACTAAAATCACAATTCCGGTCCCATACAATTATCAAAAATTAATTTCGTACGAAATACGTTTTGCGTCGGTACAGAGAACCGACCGCATTCTAGAAAAATTGGTTATGGAACAATGCTACAGAATCATCGAACAGAAAATGACGTGGGCTGTATGTTTCCGAATCTACACTGCAGGAGTGTCGCATCTGCGACGAACGAGAGAACAGAAATAGTCATCTTTATCGAAGACCTAAATAGGAAGCAGCCGTCCAGATCATAACACTGTTTATTCCCCACACCGCGAGTGTGCTTTTAAAAGTTAATTGTCGATTCCTGATGATTGTAACCCAGAAGCACGGGATACAGAACCACCTGAATAAATACCGATAGTTTCAAAGTCTTCTCTCTGAATCGATTTAGTGCTCGTCACTTGATTAGGTTCAACATATTAATCGGATTCATTCTCTCCTCTCTTAAAAACGAAGAGAATTTGACTCTCTTATTTGTTTAACTTTTTTTAGAGGGGATGTGTGCCTTCAATTTTGTATACAAAAATACTTACAACAATTTCCCGTTAAGTTTCAATTTCGCTTTGAGTTCATTCGTAGGCGAATCTAAGGTTTTTTCTGTTCACTTGATTAGGTTCAAGTACAACAGATTTAGTTTGAGATCAACTGCGGCTGATAATTGTCATTAGTGGTCTTCATGAAAGCTCGAAAGAACCTCGTAAACTCGAAAACATCGTAAACTTGCACAGCAAACGTCAAAACAAACATACAAAGCGACTTGCTCAAAAGTGGAAAGTTTTCGAGGCAAATTTGCTGCGCAAACGCAAACTTTTGACATTTCGTTGTCATCTGACTAGGATGGATAAATAAGGTGATAGCACTAGAACAGTAGAAAAAGTACACATACATAATACATGCAATTGCTACTGCTACCACCTTATGTATCCATCTTGGTCAGCTGATATGGTTTTGAGAACAACTACGCTGAGCAACTTTACCTGGTGCCTCATGCAACGGTGCGGGGGAAACTTGCGCTGAGCAAAAGTTCTCGGCTTTCACGTTTGCATGAATGCCGCTATTGTTTTTATTCTTGGTACATATTTGAATAAAGAAGAAGCGTTTTTTTGAGAAATGGGAAAAGGCAAGCGCTTAACAGAGGTTGAGAAAGGCAAAATAAAAGCATAAGAGTACCGTGAATGCAGCCTAAACCACCGTCAAATCGCTGACATAATTGGAAGGAGCCAAAATGTTGTTGGTAATTTTTTTTTGAGTCTGTGTATGGAAAAAACCAGAATTACTACTATCACGATTTGCGTAAGGATGAGCATTATTTAGCTCGTCTCCATAGCTGTGCAGATACTGTTATGGTCTGGGGAGCAGTCTCCTTCTATGGAACCTGCGAGCTGCAGTTCCTCACACCTCGCACGAATGCGAAAAAGTATATTGACGTCCTAAAAGTCGCATTTCCTTACTATTTCAATACCTTTGGACCGAATGCCTGGACATATCAACACGACGATGCTCAAATTCACACCGTCAAACAGTGGATTTCGATGCAAAATGTAAATATATTGGAGTGGCCTCCATATTCCCCAGATCTTATCAACATAGAAAACCTATGCGGGAATACTGTCACGTATGGTCTTCGGATCGGGCAAATAATATGATACTAATGGTCATAATACAGTGAAAAACAAAATGTAAAGTTAACCTCTAATGGCCAGTTTTTAAGTGGGTAGTTAACTATGGGATTACTTAATCTTAATTCTAAGTTAATTAGAGGTTAACTTTGCATTTTGTTTTTCAGTGGTGAGTTAATGTAAGTCGCCATATTGTCAACTAATATGGCAACCCTTGTATTCTTATTGGGAAAAACGCGTGTTTTGTGATAAATACCTAAACAACAAAGGGGAACAAACAAAATGGAATTATGTACAATAAGAAATAGATGCATAAAATCGAAGTAATTTTAACAAAAATGTGAAAAACTATATAGGAGCAACAATTTAACGATCCAGACTCAACGTATGTGTACAAATACGCAAATCTGAAACATGAATTTTATACAATTTTCATTTCTCACTTTGACAATCAGTAATTTGATTGTCAAAATAATATGGTTCTGACTATAAGTTAACCAACCAACATTGGGTGGTTAAATCATAGTTAAACAATCACTATAAAACACAATTTGACGTTTAACAAGAATTTAACTAAGAAACGAAGATCACCACTGACTGAAAAACTGGCCATAAGTTAACCAACCAACATTGGGTGGTTAAATCATAGTTAAACAATGACTAAAAAACACAATTCGATATTTAACCAGAATTTAACTAAGAAACGAAGATCACCACTGACTGAAAAACTGGCCATAATTAACTTAGAATTAAGATTAAGTAATCCGATAGTTAACTACCCACTTAAAAACTGGCCATAAGGAGTCTTTAGTAGCTCGAGTCTTTAACAAGCTTGGGCTCAAATTTCTCTCAATATAATTGAAAATCTGTACAATACAATACCAACACGATTATATGAAGTGATACTAAGTAAAGGAGGTTGTACCAAGTGTTAATTAGGTTTTAAATGTTCAAAATCAATTAAAATATAATACAATTTTGAATAAATACGATTTTCTATATAAATTCATACGTTTTTATTTGTGAACCTAATCAAGTGAACAGAAAAAAACCTTACATTCGCCTGCCGATGAACTCAAAGCAAAATTGAAACTTAACGGTAAATTTTTGTAAGTATTTTTGTATACAAAATTGGAGACACACAGCCCCTCTACAAAACTTAAACAAATAAGAGGGTCAAATTCTCTTCATTTTTAAGAGAGGAGAGAATTAATCTGATTAATATGTTGAACCTAATCAAGTGACGAGAACGTAGCTATGTCTTCCGGCTGTCCATACAAAGCTTGCAGTCAAAGTACAGTTCGCAGATATAATTCGATTTTGACAGAATTTGGTTCCTTGTTTAAGTTCGTATCTAGGATGAACCCTTTTGAAATTCCTCTGATACAGATTTGATACAGCCCCATACATAAATATACCCCAAGCTTAGTTGCATAGGATCTAGAAGCCTACCTTTATTCGAAATTGATTTGTATCACATATATGAATAACGCACCCAAGAACAGAACTGAAAAGGAAGTTTGTTATAGCTCGCATACAAATGTAGCTTCCACACTTAGTTGTGTAGTCGCAAGAAATCACCCTATTCATCGCAATTGAATGCAATTTAACACGGACCATTGGGATACCAATCAAAAATAGGTCACATTTATCCACATATTGCTATAGATTTCATGTAACTCTGAAACTTGTTTATAGCAGATAGTGACGGTATAGTTCCTGGAATCCAGTTGTGTGTGGTATTATCATGGCCGTTTCGCGAAGTAGGCGTATGTTTTTTTTCCGTTTGTTCGTTTTTATTCGGATTATCCTAGGCGATTTTAATGGCAAATTGGGAAAGGAAAATGTCTTTCGACCAACCATCGGTAGTCACAGTTTACATGATACCATTTCGCCACTGCAAAGAACATGGTAGTTAGTAGCACACGATTCCAGCATAAGAACATATATAACGCGACCTGGATATCTCTATCTCCTGATCAGAGAACGAAGAACCGGATAGATGATTTGGTAATAGATGACAGGCACTCTTCTAGTGCAATGGACGTACAAGTGATTAGAGGTGCCAATATCGACTGCGATCATTACCTGGTGGCTGCGAAAGTTCGCAAAAGACTGAGCAGGGCGATAAATGTACGAAGCAGGACACTTAAGAAGCTAGATATAGCTAGATAAGCCGGAGATATCAAAGTCCTATCAACGAAAGCTCACTCTCCTGCTAGAGCAGAATACTCCCCCTCCTGAGGACCCAGAAGCGCAGTGGAAGCACATCTCCCATTCTTTGGAAACTGCTGCAAGAACTGAACTTGGCTATCAAAAACCGCAGAAGGATAAGCCATGGTACGGCGATGAATAACGCATTGCAACTAATGAAAAAGCCGCTGCACGTATGGCAGTGAAACAGTCAGTTACAACGCGTACTGCGAATGAGCGGTACAAGAGACTGAGAAGGGAGGAAACCAACTATTTAGGAGAAAAAATGGCAGTGAGAGCCGAAATGTGCAGGATGAACAACGAACCCCGAAAATTTTTCCAGAGGGTAAGACGATCGAATAACGGGCCGAATAATTTGATGCCCTCCTGCAAAGACGAGAATGGGAATTTGGTGACCAATAAGCAGTTCGTGCTTAGAATATTACTGCAGTATTTTCAAGAATCAAATCAAAGTCATCACCGAAGGTGGGTCTTGCTGTTAATGAGAGCAAGACAAAATTGATGGTGTCAACGAATTGAGAAACCTCTCGACTTGGTCCGGACTTGAAAGTTGGCAACCGATTTAATTATGAAGTGGTAGATGAATTTTTCTACCTTGGATCCGCCGTGAACAAGGACAACAACGTCAGCCTCAAGATAAATAGGAGAATTTTGCTTGCAAATAGATGCTATTTTGGGCTCAGCAAGCAGTTTAGGAACAAAGCCCTCTCTCGACGGCCAAAGTCCAGCTATATCAGACTCTCATTTTACCCGCCTTGACATATGGCTCCGAAACTTGGGTCATATCGCAAGCGGATGAAAAACACCTGGGTCTACACGAGAGAAAAATTCACCGTAAAATATATATATATACATATATGGTCCTGTTAGGGAAAACGGTGAGTACCGACGTCGCTGGAACCCAGAGCTATATATAATCTATATTCTGACGTGGACATAGCTATGCGAATCAAATTGGGTCAATTGCGTTGGCTAGGCCATGTTATCAGAATGTATGAGCCAGCGCGAAAGGTTTTCGATAACGTACCCGATGGAAGCAGGAAAAGAGGGCGACCAAGACTCCGCTGGAAAGACTAGGCAGAAGAATCCCACGGTATCCTTGGTGTTACCAACTGGCGAGAAAAGGGGAAGGATAGAGCCATTACGAAGAAAATGTTGAAATTTGTTTAAGTTGTTTGCTTAATTAATATGTGTAAGACGTCTGACCTCATGAGGTTGTAAAATAGTCAATAAAAGTAAAGTAAAAGTAAAGTTATTTACAAAAATAAGTTAAATGTCAAAATTTCGGTCCCAAACAATTATCAAACGATTGTTTTCGTACGAAATAACTGTGGCGTAACAACCCTGTAATTGATTTTGCCTACGAAATTTTCGCAAAGAGCTGAGTACCAAGCAAATGAAAAGTGAGCGAATTTTTCGGATAATGAAATTGTCGTTATTTTTTATACACGTCATCGAAATATTGCGAATATGCAAACTTAAATTTCGGAGTTACCGATTTGTTCAACTCAGTAGCCCCAGGGCTTCTCTAATTTTTGACAACAAACCAAATAATGTGATTTGTCTAACAACAAGGTGTATTTAGTAAGGTGATAGCATAAACTATGCTGATTGGTTTTCGCTAACCTGGCCGCGATAGACTGCGGTCTAAATGCGACATAAACGACGTATAAAATTAAAGCGAACTACAGACTTGTCATTTATGAGCACGAGCTTGGTCGATAAGTTTTTATCTGGCTGTCTAATTTCAAAAAATATTACCAACAAATTTTGTAAGAATGCTAGTGATGCGAACCACGTCGATTACATTCTCATTTGGCATCAAGAATGACAGTAATACGACAATAAACATTAACGGTAGCTCATGTTCATGCTCATGAATGACAAGTATGTGGTTCGCTTAACTTATCGCTCACTACTGCCATAGACCAATACATACATAGATATTTTTTGTTCTCTTATCTGACGTTTCATTTCACACTCTCATCGTAGGTTTGTGGAAATGAGAGCAATTACATTTAAAATCACCTTACACCAGGTGAGGTTACAAAATATGTTCACTTAACTTTTTCATGTCGTTTTGGTGTAGAACTGAAAAATTTAAATATATTTTGCACTTTTTTATTGACTTTTATCGTTGATATACATTTGTATTGTATTTAACACCACAGATAAAGTAAACAAATAGATGAAGCACAAGTGTTGGGAACATTTTGTAATGGGTAATTTTCTAGATGTCGTTGAAAGCAATAAATGGGATATTCTTTGCTCCCAAAACAAAAGTCAAAAAAATAACACTAAAATTCTAAAATTTAATATCAAAAAAAATTATTTTCAATAGAAATATCCAAGGGGTACCGATGAGACAGCTGTTCAAGTTAGTACTTGGAGAACAAATAGAGAATGTGCTATCAAAGAAGACTCGTTGATAGGGACTGGGTTGCGGGGTGTGATTTTCAAACTTCTGCCGCCGAGTGTCAAGCCAGAAATACAAAACACATCAACTGGGAGTAAATTTTGCCAACTAAATCGATTAAAAAAAGGGATATTCAGTGAAAAAAATCAAAATGTAATGAAGTGTTAGAGTAAAGTTATTAGTGTAGATCCCAATTAACACGAAAATTGTTAAAATTAATGATTGCTCTCATTCTCTATATGTTTTCCTCGTAGGTCTCGGAGCTCGTTAGTACAAAAATCAACTAGTGCACACTCTTAAAGTATTACTCGGTGGAAATATCACTTCGAAACAAGAACACAACACGTTACTTAAAGTAGATATCTGATGGCAATCGAATTGCAAAGCCATGACACCACCGACTAAGTCCTAATAAATTGGTTCTTCGTCCTGTTCAGCTACCATTCCTTGTTAATGTTTTGGCATCTGCGACCACAGAAGTTAACTTTAACAAAAATTTCCCACAATTTTGAATAAACGACAGTGAGAATTATGGGAAACTTCAGTGAAAGTGACACTAGTACAGGACAGCACCTAGTGAACAAAGTTGACAATGGGCGCGCTATATCTATTATTTCCTTTATCTATGTTTAACACAACAAGTTTGCCACAAAAACACGAAATTGGTTGTTGTTCCTTTGTTTGAATGTTATTTACTATTGCCTCTATCTTGAACCCATTATTGAACCCATGTTTTCTACCATCCAATGTTTACTTTCCACCGTACCTATGACGTTTAATTTATTGAGCGAATAAAAGTATCTATGTATGTATTAGTCTATGACTACTGCATAGTATTGCCATGTGTCATTTTTGATATCATAAATACATCACAACGACCATAGAATAACACATACCATAGAAGGTTTTATTCGCTCAATAAATTAAACGTCATAGGTACGATGGAAAGTAAACATTGGATGGTAGAAATATGGGTTCAATAATACCAGATAGTGGCAATAGTATACAGCGATCAACATAGGAACAACAACCGAATTTCGTGTTTTTGTGCCAAACTAGTTGTGTTAAATACAATACAAATGTATACCAATGATAAAAGTCAATAAAAAAGTGCAAAATATATTTAAATTTTTCAGTTCTACACCAAAACGACAGGAAAAAGTTAAGTGAACATATTTTGTAACTCCACCTGGTGTAAGATATTTTTAAATTTAATTGCTCTCATTTCCACAAACCTACGATGAGAGTGTGAAATGAAACGTCAGATGAGAGAATAAGTTTATCTAGGTATGTATTAGTCTATGACAACGACTCATAAGCGTCATCTATACGTGAGAATCTAATTTTATATGCACCTAAGCTACGTTCGCTTAATTTTCACGATGATAGCTTGTTTCTAGAAGCGTATAAAATACTCGTTTATTGTCACAAAGTGTTTTCGACTCATCTTCCTCAACCTATCGTCTATACGGACCGAATATTTTGGTTTTTGGCTTAACTTTTAGTAAATGAATAAACTTATAATACAATTCCACTTACTTTAATTACATTTATATCCACATGTCGTGTTTCTGACTCTATTGACAAATCGAATTCTCCAAGTCTGACAAAAGATCTGAAATGTAAAAATATTAATTATGCATTTACAGTGAAACCCCTATACTGTGCAATATGCTGTTGTGGAAAAATATTGGTCAGCATAGGTAAAGAGCATGTCCGAGTAGAGGAAAAAATACCGGCGCAATTTGCCAACCCTCGTAGAAGAGGGCCAAAAAGTCTATTTGACACAAAGAGTATGGATTTTTAAATAGAGAAGAAAATTTACTCATGGAATGGAATGCCAACAAGGCTGCTCAAGAAGGTTGTGGTATAAGAACAGCTGATTTGTTTTTCTTAATGGCGTTGTGCCAAAGTGGTGCACACTCGCTGTCAAATGCAATTACGTTTGTTTTGTGCCCGTTGTTCTTAGAACGTTGATATTGACATAAACTACACACCAAACAAAAACAGAATGCTGGTTGTTGTTGCCTTGTTGTAATTTTTGTAGTATGGCCAAAGACGATCTAGAATTAGACGACCAGAAGATGTGCGCAATTTGGCAACCCTGGTAAAAGAGAACCAAAAAGTGCTAGAAATTCACCCAAAGGCATTTCTCTCACGCGTCATATCTTGATGATTTCATACTTTTTGCATAGTTTATGTAATTTTACTTCAACATGGTTGGAATTTGTATAGTTATACACTATCAAAAAGCTGCTCGTGTATTGAAATATTCAATGAAGAGAGTAAGAGAGAGAACAGAGAATGGCTAGGGTTTCACTCGTTGTGTTTGTTGGTATTTGAGTGAAGAGAAATTTTGACTGTCTACTTGTACATCGTTTTTGATATTGCTTCTACATTCTCAAGCTGCATTGAATGCCAACAAAGAAAACGGGTGAAGGGCCTCGTTACTCTGCTCTCTCTCTCTCTTACTCTCTTCGCTGAATATTTCAATATACAAGCGGTTTTCTGATGATGATATTGTATCTAACTACAGAAATTCCAACTATATTTAAATAAAATTACATAAAGTATGTAAAAAGTATAAAATAATCAAGTTATAACGCGAGAGAGTAATGCGTTTGAGTGAATCGCATCGACTTTTTTGGTTCCCTTCGACTAAAGTGGTCAAAGACGATTTAGAATTAGACGACCAGAAGATGTGCGCAACTTGGCAACCCTGGTAAAAGAGAACCAGAAAGGAGTTCACTCAAACGCATTTCTCTCTCGCGTCGTATCTGGCTTATTTCATACTTTTTGCATAGTTTATGTAATTTTACTTCAACATGGTTAGAATTTGTATAGTTATATACAATAATACTATCAAAAGTTGCTCGTGTATTGAAATATTCAATGAAGAGAGTAAGAGAGAGAGCAGAGAAGTACTAGGGTTTCACTCGTTTTGTTTGTTGGCATTTGAGTGAAGAGAAATTTTGACTGTCTACTTGTACATCGTTTTTGGAGTTGTCAAATTGCGCCGGTTTTTTCTTCTCTACTTATATATCCTTTTTGTTTGGCATAGGCAGGTTTGTAACATAGAATAATACATACATAGATAAACTTATTCTCTCATCTGACGTTTCATTTCACACTCTCATCGTAGGTTTGTGGAAATGAGAGCAATTAAATTTAAAATTACCTTACACCAGGTGGAGTTACAAAATATGTTCACTTAACTTTTTCCTGTCGTTTTGGTGTAGAACTGAAAAATTTAAATATATTTTGCACTTTTTTGTTGACTTTTATCGTTGGTATACATTTGTATTGTATTTAACACAACTAGTTTGCCACAAAAGCACGAAATTCGGTTGTTGTTCCCTTGTTGATCGCTGTATGCTATTGCCACTATCTGGTATTATTGAACCCATATTTTCCACCATCCAATGTTTACTTTCCATCGTACCTATGACGTTTAATTTATTGAGCGAATAAAAGCTTCTATGGTGTGTATTATTCTATGGTTTGTAATTGTAGAACAATTGAGCCACCAAATTCGAAAAGGGCTCATGCCGGTATTTTTCAAATTTTTAAGGCCACAAAAAACTGAATTTCTCTCAGCCTGTATCAAAATTGACAGCGCAAAAATTGTTGAAAGAGTTAATCATTGAACTATGTTTATCATAAAATACTGAAATGTTTTTTTAATATAAGGGTGCTGAAAAAAACTGCTGTTACAGTTTTCCGAGTTGAGGCATTTTCGAAAAAACCGACATGAGCCCTTTTCGAATTTGCTGATTCAATTGGCGTGTTGCGTTTTTAGTGGGCGCAACTATTGTGCTTGGGGTTGATTGTAAGAGCAAGGACCATTTACAATTTATGTATTTCTCAAGTTTTTTATGACAAAAACGAAGGCCATTTAGAAAAATAATAGCATTTCAGAACCGCTAAAGAATGACGATCGCGATATTGGATTTGTCTTAAATATACCACTGATTGCCAGATGCATATCACATTTTATTTAAGATATTGATGGGCACACTTTCTGGTTCAACACTTTTTCGTATTTTCATCCTTCTAAGGAGGTGACACTTCTCATAGAGTAATTATTATATCTAGATTTTTTCTTCCGCTCAGCAAATTTCTGACTTTTGGCCTGGTGTGATATGAATGTTGGATGTTGAAAAGAATTGCTTTACTTATACCAGATAGAGGCAATGGTTCAAAAGAACGAACAAAATAACAACAACGGCATTTCGTTTTGTTTGTTAAAATTATTGTGTTAAATACAACACAAATGTATGCTAACAATAACAGTCAATAAAAAAGTGTAAAACGCATTTAAATTTCACAGTTTTTCACCAAAACGACATGAAAAATTAAAGTCAAAACTTATTGAAATTCCACCTGGTGTAAGTCACTTTCACTATCACACCGAACGCATGACGAAGAGTTTGAAAGGAAACGCCAGATGAGTTTAAACTTGTCTCTAGTAAGATTTACTCTATGGGTGACACTTCTCTTCTATGCATGTTTCGTATTTAAAGGTTTCACTGTATTGTATTTCGTATTGTCGGTATCAGTGTTCCTAGAATTTCCCCTGACAGCATTTTTTATATTTAAATCTCGATTTTGTTTTTCTAATGAACTTACAAATCTTGTCTTATGCAATGTGCTGCGGTTATCACATGTCGCGATGAGATTAAACTGCCACCACATTTAAAGGGTCTAACACTGTATGGGTCATAGCCAATTAAGGCCATCCATGGCCATGCTCCGATTTGACTCTCCTCGCCGCCCACAATTTTCGACGTGGTTTGATTAACAAGTCCACAACCGCCATCTTCGCTCGGGAGTTGATGAACCGGTTTATTGTCATTTCCCGTAGATGTTGGAATCTTTGATTCCATCGATGGACAACAAATAACAGTGTTTTCGTTGCCACATGAATCATGGGCTTTGCGTAGATTTCCTTTCAGTTCCTCATTATGTGGATCACTGGTAAGTTGATCTAATAGTAAAGGACATTCTTTGAGAGCTACAAATATTAGGCAGGACGAGAGGCACAATTTAATGACAGGCAAAAGCTTAAGAGTGGGTTTCGTCACTTACGTTTACACAAACCGGATCTAGAATTTTCCGTGAAGCATAACCGTTCTGGAGAATTAATTGTTTTATTGGCTGTGTCCGAGGGCGTGGCAGTGGTAGTTGCAGTGGTAGTAGTTGTGGTTGTTACGGGTGATTCGGTAATAGGTGGCAATGATGTATCATAATTGGGAATTACTGTCCTTACTACCCGTTTACAGCAAACCTGACACGACGACAACTGATGTTACCTGATTTTTCATATAAAGATAAGCCTAACTTACCACCGGATATTGATCTGGAGTTATACGATTTCCGCACAGTCTCTGCAGGACCATTGAGTATTGCTTCGCTGCATTTGTTTCCAGTTTGGTGAATAAAGTTAACACTTCGGGACAGAATTTTAAAGACACACACGACCCCGCATCACCTAATGGTGTTTGACAATAACTGGCATCATTATAACTTGGACCATGTATAAAACCACGTTGGCCATTACAAAGCGTCGTCAGTCCCGAAATAAATGCAAACAATAAAATACATAAATATTGCATTATTATATCTTACACTAAAGACTATTGTATTTCCGAAATCTGTATATAATTCTAATGCGAAACTGCGACTTGTGATTCCCAACTATTCCCTTTGTATAATATTTGCCAACTAAATAGTTATAAACACAGCATCATTTAACCTCTGACTCTCGTCGAATCTCTTTTATACAAATTGAAAAAATCGTGATAATCCTCTCTCAAATGATTCATTTTATAATTTATTACCAAATAGATTGATTGTACCCATTTCATGTAGTTTTTTTTACAACAATTTACGTTCCAAAATGTTATATACGACAATAACAGAAGTCATTATCAGCGATCATAATGATTAGAGATGTACCGGTTTTACCTAAACATTTCAAAATTACACAGAGTAACAACAATTATATATTTTATATTCTCGAGTAAGATGATTTCATAACCAGCTCAAATCATCCGACATCGGCTGCAGTTGTCAAGTTTTTATGTATGGCCAGAATCGAATCTACGAAGCATCTAAACCCCTAGAATTGTTATTTCCGTTCCTTAACTGTACCTACTCCATGGAGGAATTGAACTAACTCACGACTCCTGAAGTTTTTAATCATACTCGTATTGTTAATAAAAATGCATTCCATTTATTCTAAACTAACATTAGAATGTAGTAGATAATACATTTGTCAAGTTAGTGGAATGTATTGTTAATCAATAAATGGTGGGTTGCAACCATTTTAGTTGTGGTGAAATACTAGATTCTTCTAACGGGCTTTTCAACAGAGACGCTAAAAAAGTAAATCGATAGGGACAGCAAACGACGCCATATTTTTTCCCGCTCTTTTGACATTTCTCTCCAGTAAGGTTTGCCATTTCATCATGGAAAGATATACGAGCCAACATCGAGTCGAAATTATTAAAATTTACTACCGAAATTTGGAGTCAGTGGCCTCAACTTTATGAGCGCTACGTCCAATTTATGGTCTTCAGCGATGAGGCTCATTTCTGGCTGAATGGCTTCGTCAATAAGCAAAATATGCGTTATTGGTCAGACAGCAATCCACACGTAATCCATGAGTCATCATTGCATCCCAAAAAAATTACGGTTTGATGCGGTTTATGGGCCGGCGGCGTCATTGGGCCGTACTTCTTCCGTGATGATCAAGACCGGCACATTACTGTGAATGCGAATCGCTACCGTTCAATGATAACCGAATATTTTTGGCCCCAATTGGATAATATGGACTTGGAGGACATGTGGTTTCAACAGGACGTCGCCACAAGCCACACAGCGAATGCCACAATCAATTTATTGGAAACCAAGTTTGGTGAACGTGTTGTCTCACGAAATGGCCCAGTCGATTGGCCGCCTCGGACGTGCGATTTGACGCCGTTAGATTATTTCCTGTGGGGCTACGTCAAGTCTATGGTCTATGCCAACAAGCCAGCAACGATTGATGAACTTCGTACGAATATCGAACTTGAAATTGCAGCAGTATCGGCCGATTTATGCTTGAGAAATCGAGTTCCATACATAATGGCATCGAACGTACTTTCACAGGAATAAAGAATTTCACTGGTATCTAAAACCGGTTTTGTTTTATTTAAAAAAAAACTTTTGTAGCGCTCTTATTGAAAACCCCTATAGATGACATTAGGACTTTATCGACAAGAAGGTTAATGAATTCGCTAACTAAAGAGCATTTTGGAAATAAATGATGTTTGTGGGAGAAAATGGAAAGAGTATTATAACTGCCTTATACAGCATTCGCACTGGCATAGATTTTCTTGATTTTGGCACTTTTGTTGATTTCAAGTAGAGATCGGGAAAAATTGCTTGATTTCCCATACGTTTTGACAGACGACAAATCGGGTATTTTTTCATATTTTTTTAGGAATCAGGAAAAAATGTTTGATTTGCTTTATGCAACGCTGTTTTATCTCACAATAGTACGAATAGTACGTTTGTGTACAACCGTTTCAATAACGGCGCATCAATGTGGTGGTAGCACTAGAATACCCGACTAATTTATGTATCGCATTTCTTAGGTATTTATTGTTTCTCAAACATATTTTTTATACTTTTTTGTTTACTATTCCTGGAATACATTTGTGCTGAATTTGATAGTAAAAAAATACCATATAAAGCAAAATGCCTATTGTTGTCGGCTTGGTGTGTTTGTTGTCGTAGTAATGCTACCTCGTCAATGCGCCTGGACTTTCAATCAAATCAGGAAAAACCCCAATGCGAACACTTCGGATTTTGTTAGGACATTTGATACGAAATCGGTAAAATTTTTTGCAGTGCGAATGAGCTATTAATGTGAATAAGTAGAAAACTAATATTATTTCAGTCTGTTTTGTAACCGCAAAAAGTATGCAGTGAATGTGTTGCACGTTGTTATTGAATATCGAATAATTGTGAACTGTAAAGTGTTATGGCCGTCGGTGGTGCAATAGTAGTGTGCGCGGCTCTTGTGCATGAGGACGTGGGTTCGATCCCTGCTCTGACCACCTTAAATTTCTTTCGACGGCGGTCACCTCGCTTAGTGACGGCGACACTATCGAGTATTTAGCTATGAAAAAGCTTCTCAACATACCGTTCGGAACCGGTGTAAAACTGTAGGTCCCAATCAGTGAGTGTAAAAATAGAACGCGCACAGCTCACTGGTTGTGAGAAGCTCTCCCTAATCCCCTCGTGGGATGTAAAGGGAAACCATTTATTTTTAAAATGTTATGTGTATCATGTAATTAGAAAGAGACTTCTATTATCATTAGGGATCAGAAGTATGTGCATAGCAAATATGCTAAAAATATGCAAAATATATGCAAATATCCCTATGAATATTATAAGATTTGTTTAGAGCTAGAAGGCTGAAAATAGGTACATGTATAGTATTGACGATGGGGAAGACCAATTTGGCCAGATTTTCACGCTACGCCAAATCCTGGAGAAGACCCACGAAAAACAAATCGACACCTATCATCTATTTATCGATTATAAGGCGGCCATCGATAGTCCGATACGGGAGAAACTCTATGAAGCAATGTCTGAGCTTGGTATTCCTGCAAAACTCATACGCCTTTGCAAGATGACCCTGACGAACACCAAATCCGCAATGAAAGTTGGTAAGGATCTTACCGAACCTTTCGAAACCAAGCGAGGCCTCTGGCAAGGCGACACCTTATCGTGCGATCTGTTTAACATCTTAATGGAGATCATTATGAGAAAAGCTGCAGTCAACATGAATAAAGCCATCAACAGCAAAAGTCAAATGCTGCTCGTGTATGCGCGCACAATTAGAGAAGTTACTGCGGTTTTTCGAGAATTGAGAAGGAGTCAGCAAAAGTGGGTCTGACGGTAAATGAGGACAAGACAAAATTAATGGTTTCAATGAACAGGGCCTCCACGCGGTTAGGCCAAAGCGTGAACGTTGATAACCGTTCTAACTTCGAGGTGGTGCACGAATTTATATACCTCGGATCTGCTGTAAATAAAAACAACAACGTCAGCCTTGAGGTCAAGCCGAGAATTGTGCTTGCGAATAGATGTCATTTTGGGCTAAGCAAGCACTTTAGAGATAAAGCTCTCTATCTAGTTACAAAAGTCCAGCTGTACCAGACTCTCATTCACCTGTCTTGCTTTATGGCGCAGAATCCTGGGTCCTATCGCAAGCAGACGAAACATCTGTAGGAGTCTTCGAGAGAAAAATACTCCGAAAAATGTATGGCCCTATAGTGTACAACGGCGAGTATCGGCAACGCATGAATCATGAGCTTTATGAGCTTTATCCTGACATTAGCTAAGCGGATCTGCGGATGTCAGTAGAATGGATGAAGACGAACCAGCACGAAGGGTTTTCGAAACCGAACTCGAAGGAGGACGAAAAATAGGAAGACCAAGACTTTGTTGGAGGGATCAGGTTGACGAATCCCTGCATACACTTGGTATTGCCAACTGGAGAAATAAAGCAAAAGATCGAACTGGTTGGCGAAATATGTTATCTTCGTTTTGTAAGGTCCCTGACCCCCCGGGGTTGTCCGAGACCGGATAAGTAAGAAAGTAAAAAGACCAATTTGTTACACGTGGTTGGTTTAAAAAATCCTTCTAGGTATTTGACAAAACACAAACATCTTTGGACTCCAAAGCTACCAGGTGTTAAGGATTTAGAACAAAATAATACTCTTTTGAATCCCGAGAAACGCAGGGTACGAATAAGCTAGTATGCACTATACGTGCAAAACAATTCTAATAATATGCACCTTATAAAAACAACAGGGTATTATTTGGTCTAATAAAATAAAATTTTTCCATAATTATTTTTACGGATTCAGTTAGCCGGTTTCCTTGCTCCTCAAGCCTTTTAATCACAGTCGGTATATTACACAGTGCAACACGAAAAAATATAACCATATACGGACACCGCTACGTGATAAAAGACCAAAAAACCCGTGTCTCCCAGTTTTGCCCAAAGTCATGCACTTGTTTTATGGGCCCCCATAGATTTGAGGCCTCGATGTCATTTTTGATAAAAAACGTGATCATTTTGTCAGGCTCATATCTTGCAAACCGTTCGGAATTTTGATTTACTCTCTGAGGGAAACAGGTAGCTCATGTTACAAAGAACAAAAATTGCGAACATATAAAATCAAAAAAACTTCATCTTCAAGGTCAAGATCTCAGTAAACAACTTTCTAGAACATATGAACTTTTTAGGAATCATTCTTAACACCGTTTAGGTAGCGCTTAGGTAGCTTTTAGGTACTACATTCTTGTAGTTGATTTTTTCCTGGAATTTTGAACGGTTTGCTACCTATGGACCTGAACAGGGGAAAAAAGGTTAAAACAATCGATCGATTTTTTTTAAGTTTTTTGCGATTTTGACCTTGAAGATCAAGTTTTTTTAATTTTATATGTTCACAACTTAATTTTATATGTTCCTACTACAAGCTACAACTTTCCCTCAGAAAGTAGATCAAAATTCCAAACGGTTTGCAAGATATGAGCCTGACAAAATTATCACTTTTTTGGAAAAATGACACCGAGGCCCCAAATCTTTGGAGGCCCATAAAAAAACAGTGCATGACTTTGGGCATGGGACTTTTCTTGGTCTTTTATCACGTAGTGGTGTCCGTATTTGGTTATATTTCCATGACTAAAAATATTACACACAGTGTTATGGAAGTGTTGTTGGATAAATATCAAACTATTTATGACAGAAGCTTTGTCATCCATAGTCTTGGCAGCTCTAATTGCTTCGTCTTCCGAATTGTCCAGAAGATTTAGCACCTACAATGAAGTTAAAAAAGTCTATTTAGGAAAAAATCTTAGCAAACTGGGCATATTGCAACACATTTTGGTTAAATTATAATACCCTTTTAATATTGTGGACGTTTTCTGCATTAAAAATGGACGCCTCAATCCAAGTACCCTATCTCGCTATAATCGGATTTGGTGGAAGCGGGCAATCGATCATTATATCTTTAAAGTATATAAGGAAATCCGAGATGGAGCCTTCAAAAATACTTTTTTAATGGAGGAAATTAAACTGTTGACTTCTGGGACGATTTCTCGAATTTTTTCAGCTACACGATGCACGGCATTGCTAAACATGTGACGTGCTTCATGTTGGGATAAAAAAAATGTCAAATGTTTGGCTGCTTTAACTGAGTAAGGTGCAGCGTCGGTCACCAATAATAACACTTTGTCCGTGCTGTCCCCGTTAGGCTACAACTTTAAGAGGGACGTGCTGATGAATCGCGCAATTGAAGCATGATCAGTTGTTTTCTATTTCCTGACATGTAGGCTCGTATTCGCTCAATTTTCCAATTATTGTTTCATCAACAGATACCCAGATGTAATCATTAGGTAAGTCGGCTCGAATTTTGTTTAAACTATCTTTAATTTAATTCGTCTGGTATCTGCTGATTCACATGCTTCTCCAGAAACGAACGCCATGTGCTGTTATTTAAAGAGTTCCATGGAATATTTGTAGCTATCATGGCTTTGCATAAATCATAAGAAAAGTTTCTATTCCCATTTGAATTATTCTCGGACTGATTTGACAGTCGATTTTTTTTGGTTTTTGTACTTATACACGCTAAAAAATTTGCCTCTTTTTATTGTTTGGATGCAAATATAACGTGTTTGTAGCTTGCCGCAAATATTGTATACTTGTGTCCAAACACATTGTGTTTGCTCTTCAATATAACATGTATTGGGATACAATGATTAATAGGTTATAATATATGTATTTGTACCCCAAATGTGGATTTTTTTCTTGAAAACACCACTGAAAACACTGGTGTCTGTCACAATAAAGAATCAAAAAGCAGCAGATCTTCAATTCACGAAAATAATGCCTGCAAGCATGAACATGGTTCCTCCAATATGTTGCTGGGGCCGTTATTTTTCATCGTGTATGCTGTTGTATTGAAAACTTTTTATCTGAAGAAAACTACAGACAAACGTTTTTAGTAGAGGCATTTTGTTTGATTTTTTTCTGTGCTTACCTATTGTTGCATATGTTGCAGAATATGAATTCATTTTCAATTATTAACAAATTAATAAATGTTTTTTGGCTTTGAAAATTCTATTGCACTATACGCTTTAATAAAGTTTTAACACAAAACAAACTGTGAACTACATCCAGGAAAGTCAAATAAAACAATGTTCCCGATTCCAATACAGTGTAATTAAAATTAAGAAATATATACAAAAAAATATGCAAATATGCACCAATATATGCAAATATGCAATGCATATGTTATACAATTCGTGTTATTGTTTGATGAAACAAATTTGTGTCTTGGTCCCGCCTTGCTAAGACGCGCCAATCTAATATGCATTAATGCAGATAATTCCGATCCTTAATTATCAATATAATAATTCGTTGTATAATAATAAACTCGTGTTATTAACGCTAAAATAACAACGATAACTTGTCATGTTTGTAACAATATTCACTTAACCCTTTGACGACCATACATTATTGGCCATTGCGATTTAATTTTTGTGATCATTTGCTTGATCTTCGACCTACGCCCGCAAAAAAATGGAACCAAGAATTTTGTTATGGGTACATGTTATACCATTTTAGATAAAGGCGCTCATACTTGCCAAACATTTGTGCAGTCCATATATGCACGTTGATATTGGACTTTCCCTTTTTTAAATTGCTCAGGACTCAAAACCTACCTGTCAATTCCCCCACGAGCACCTCTATTTTTTCGACCAGTTGCTTCCCTTTGAACTAAGACTACTTTTTTACCCACTTTGATGGCCCTTCGGGGTCAAATCGGATCAGTAGAGAATTAACGCCTACCACGCTATTCTTGCTCTTATCCCCTTCTATAAATCACCTAGTGATACATGTCCTTTATCTCCTAACTGATCAATTATAGGTGTTAAAACCCCTAGGGCAAACATACTTGCCTGAGATCGACAAAAGGTAAAACAAATATGGTTTCCCATTACATCCCATGAAAGCATTGAATTTGACACTCACTGATTGGGACCTACAACTTTACACCGGTTCCGAACGGTATTTTGAGAAGCTTTTTCACGGATTAGTACTCGATTGTGTGAGGTAGTCAGAGCACGGATCGAACCCACGTTCTCATGTACAAGACCCGCGCACAGTAACCATTGCACCAGTGATGGTCAAGGGGTTAATGGCATCCAAAACAATTAGGCTGAATTTCCGGTTATTATACAAGGTGTTTCAAAAGAAGTCATCCAATGTTGTTTGGCTCCCATTTTTCATCACTTCGGCGAGAACTTCGGGCGACAGATTCTCGCACTCGTGTCGAATGTTGACCTTGAGGGCTTCCAGGGTCTCGGGCTTGTTCACGTAAACACGGGACTTCAAAAAACCCCACAAAAAAGTCTGAAACGGTTAAATCGGGCGATCTTGCGGGTCAGTGCAAATCGCCAAAACGAGAGATGAGACGACCCGGGAACGCCGCCTTCAGAATATCGGTTGTGGCTCGTGCAGTGTGTGCCGTTGCTCCGTCCGGTTGGAACCACATGTCCTCCAGTCCTAATTCGTCGAATTGCGGCAGAAAAAACTCGGTTAACATGGCCCTATAGCGCGCAAAATGGCCCGATGACTTCTCCAGCGTGAACAGCGCACCATGCAGTCACTTTGAGCGGGTGTAATGACTGTAATGACTCGTGGATTTTCGGTACCCCAGAAGCGATAGTTTTGCTTGTTCACGAACCCGCTGAGGTGGAAATGAGCCTCATCGCTCATTATGATTTTGCTAGGAAAATCGTCTACTTCGTCTTGGGCGTAGGTTACACGCGTTTGGCGGTCGACAGGCAGCAGCTGATACACGGACTGGACTTTGTATGGGAACATGCGCAGGTCTTTGACCAAAATTCGCCATAGGGACGACCGGCTGATGGCTAATTGCGAGGCACGGCGTCTGGTCGATGTTTCCGGCGACAGCTCGGCAACAGCGGCGAAATTCTCGGCAGAACGGGCGCTCCGGGCCCGGCCGCTCCTGGCAGCGTCTTGTGTGATCCCATACTCTTCAAGGTTAGTGGCCAAACGGCGCAGTGTTTGCGCAGTCGCTGTCGGACGGCAGGGGAATCGGTGACGGTATTCGAGCTGCGCCAACATCACAGACGAATTGTTACGCAAAAAAATAGACACGATTATTCCACGTTCTTGGGGAGTGTATCGCTCCATGACTTGTTTACTTGTATTCTAAATCTGTCTAGTCCACAAATGTCAAAACAGATTTGACATTGGCGGCCATTTGCAAAAATAAGAGCATCTTCCAATAGGGTGGTCACTTTTGAAACACCCTGTATTTCGTAGCGATAATTTCAATTTAATTTTCACAATAGGTGTGTTCGTTTACTTGTCCAGTAAAAATATACAGTCTAACCGGAGGGTAAAAGTAAATTTGATTATAATTTGCTCATAAAGTAAAATAAAAATGCAAACATTTGCATGTAATAAGAACCTCTGTATGTAAACCAGGGTTCGTAATTCAAGGGTAATGGGTTACCTGGGTAACTTATTATTATTGCCATGGGGAATGGTTGGCGATCGTTTGTCCAGGGTATAGGGAAAATAATGGGTCCTCCCACGACAATGGGGACATTTACCATTAACATAGGGAATGAGTTAGCGGCCCATCGAAGTGGATAATTTGTAACGCAGGATAACCCATCCCCATTTGAAACAATTAGGCAAAATGTCTAGATCTCTGCAACGGAGCGTCCAATTGAAAAAATAACTATTTTTTACTAGTTCCAAAAATCCAAATCGCCAAAATAAGAAAATCGCTAAAACAAAAAAAGGCTATTTACCATAAAGCAACAATGGTATACTTACTTACTTATCCGGTCTCGGACATCCCCGGGGGGTCACTGACCTTACAAACCGAAGTTAACATATTTCGCCAACCAGTTCGGTCTTTTGCCTTATCTCTCCAGTTGGCAATACCAAGATCAACCTGATCCCTCCAGCGGAGTCTTGGTCTTCCTATTTTTCGTCTTCCTTCGAGTTCGGTTTCGAAAACCCTTCGTGCTTGTTCCTCTTCATCCATTCTACTGACATGGCCCAGCCAGTGCAATCGCGTTATTTTGATCCGCTTAACTATGTCAATGTCAAGTGGAATACCAACAAAGAAAACGAGTGAAGCGCGTCGTTTCTCTGCTCTCTCTCTTACCCTCTTCGTTAAATATTTCAATACACATTTCAATACTTGAATACCTCCAGAGTAGATTTTAATACATCACTTTTTTAAAAAAAATCGTTTAACTAAAATTTAAAAAAAAAAATGGCTTAAACGCCCTTACGACTATAGCTCCGTTCGAGTACTCGGAAATTTGTGCAAATTTTTACTGAATCGTGTTCGTTTACTCCAAAAGACCAGTAAATGAGAGCCAGAGGGGCAACATTTTGACAGTTCGATGTTAGAGTTCTTGCAAATTTTGGTTGGAGTAATTGTAGCCAACAAAAACTTGCAAGATAGAACAGCTGTTTTACATAAACAAATAACAGTGCAAAATAATTTACCAACTGCAGGAATAATGACAAATAAGTATTTTAATATTAATATTATAAAATGGACAACTGTGGCAGTAGATATCAAAAAGGATGTACAAGTAGGGAAGAAAAAAACGGCGCAATTTGGCAACCCTACTAGAAGGGAACCAAAAAAGTCGACGCGATTCACTCAAACGCATTTCTATCTCGCCTCATATCCTGATTATTTCATACATTTTAAATAGAGAAGTGAATCGCGTCGACTTTTTTGGTTCTCTTCTGCTAGGGTTACCAAATTGCGCCGGTTTTTTCTTCTCTACTGGAACATCCTTTTTGACTGATGCAAACATGGTTAAATTTTGAATGAATCGAACAAAAACTAAGAATACGGTAATAAAAGCTTTTAAGTCACCACTTTTTACAACCGTTTAGTCTTTGTTCACAATTTGTTGTTTTCTGTATTCTATTTTTATTTTATAACTGTTGTATTTTGTTTGTCACTTTGCAGACAGATTTTTTTGCATTTTCCAAAACTGATAAAACAGTAGTGTAATATATTGTGTAGTGTAAATTTATAGAACGATTTCTGTCAAATGGAAATCATTTCCTTTCTCTCTCCACGAATCGTTCCATTTCCACTAATAGTCGAACACGTCCTTAAAGGGGGCAAATCGCACGATCTCGGTGACTAGTTCACGTCGTGTCTGCTAGAGATAACCATGCCCTATAAACACTAGTGCCCTGCCCGGTTAGAACCACATGTTCACATTCATAACATCCCATTTTGCCCAAATGAAATTGATTATCATCGATCGGCAGCGCTCTACAAGAAAGATAATATACCAGCCCAGTATTATTTGAAAAAAATTTCTGTACTTTATCAATTTTTATAATTAGCATTTTTTATAAACCCGTATAATACTAATTAATTTTTACTATTTAACAGTGAAACTGAAATTGCAACAAATATGCAATAATCATTGTACGACAGTGTAATTAACAACAGCATGCAAATTGTAATCAATTGTTATACTATGAATGCAGAGAGACATTTTAAAACACATAATGAGAAAAATTAGTAAGTATTTTCCCTTTCATTAGTCCGAGAGGAAAATCCAAAATAAAACATTCACTGAACGGATAATGTTTAGTGCATTCTTTATTCATATCGCAAAAAAAGTACAAATAACCGTAATTTTTTATAGAAATTTAGATAATGATGTCCCATTTCATTCCAGGTATCGCACGCGAGCGAGCATAGAAAATCTCTCCCAGTACTCAAAGTATATTCAATATATTTCTGCACGCAAAATGCGGCTCATAAATCGTTCGTTGTAGGCATCTAAAAGGCTCGGGAGTACTTCCAAAACTTACATTTTAAACGCACATGTACTAGGCCACATCTTACATTTTCAATAAATTTGCCAAAGATGTTAACATTTCCCCATACAAATTTGACACTTTGTGAGCTCAAAATTTGGTTAGATGAATACATGCCCGGCGATTGGAGTCTCAGTGTACTATATCCCATATTTAAAAAAGGTGACCCGAGTATCTGTGCCAACTACCGTGTAATAAGCCTTTTATCCATAGCATATAAGGTTCTATCAAGTATAATGTGCGAAAGACTAAAACCAATTATCGCTGACCTGATTGGACCATACCAGTGTGGCTTTAGGCCTGGAAAATCGACAACTGACCAGATTTTCACGCTACGCCAAATCCTGGAGAAGACACGAAAAACAAATCGACACCTATCATCTATTTATCGATTATAAGGCGGCCTTCGATAGTCCGATACGGGAGAAACTATGAAGCAATGTCTGAGCTTGGTATTCCTGCAAAACTCATACGCCTTTGCAGGATGACCTTGACGAACACCAAATCCGCAGTGAAAGGTGGTAATGATCTTACCGAACCTTTCGAAACTAAGCGAGGCCTCAGGCAAGGCGACACCCTATCGTGCGATCTCTTTAACATCTTAATGGAGATCATTATGAGAAAAGCTGTAGTCAACATGAATAAAACCATCAGCAGCAAAAGTCACATGCTGCTCGCGTATGTTGATGATATAGATATCATTGGGCGCACAATTAGAGAAGTTACTGCGGTTTTTTCGAGAATTGAGAAAGAGTCAGCAAAAGTGGGTCTGACGGTAAATGAGAACAAGACAAAATTAATGGTTTCAACGAACAGGGCCCCCACTCGATTATACCAAAGCGTGAACGTTGATAACCGTTATAACTTCGAGGTATTGGACGATACCACCTGGTATCACAAATACTCAAGTGTTTGCCCTTATAAAATTTTTGTAATGCATTCCACCTATGTGTAGAACTTGAAAAAAATACGTACCATTCCTGAACGATATTGAAAAAAGTGGTAATTTCCATGCGACTTTCGGCAGCAGCGTTTCCAATTAAATTTAATGAATGATTTGCGCATGTTATAAAATGGGCAGAAAAAATATGTTGTTTTATTCTGGATTGGAATTCCTTATATTTTACCTGACATATTAAACGTATTATCATTACTCTGTCCCCGACTGTTAGTGATGTCTAAATCAATATTATTTAAAAATTCTAAAATAACTTTCTCCAAGTTTTCACCCGTATTAGAAAATATAGGTAAAAATCCCCAAAAAAAAAAATTTCTTTTACACCACTTTTCTTTTATACTAAAATTACGTTTTCACAGAAATTGATCTTGAACCGGAAAAATATTAAAAATAATAACATGGCAATTGTTGTTTCTTTTTTGAAACAACAACATATATGCAATGGCTTTCGATGAAAGCCTGCGTAGGAAAGAAATGTTGTGAATATTGATGGTTATGGCAAAGTATTGTTGTGGATGGTTTCGCACAAGTACGAGTTTTAGACAATTCTCGCTTACTTGAGATTTGTTTATCCCTATAATGTGTGATAATATACCTAAATACTTGTGGAGAAGGGAGCGGATGATATGCCTTGGAGGGCATTGAAATAGCTATATTCCCTGCCATCCACCATAATAATCAATTTCAAATTATTTCTTTAATAATACATTCTATGAAAATGTACTTTTTGTTATAAAAGTACTTTTTCATAGAAATTAATCTCGAACCGGAAAAATTATTAAAGAAAATAACATCTTAAAGATCGAATAATAAAACTAAAATGTAAGTAAAAATTAATTATAAAAAATTAAAACCTTATTTTCGGACCCCAATAATTACGGGCCCTGGGCACTCGCCTAGGTTGCCGCCCCTGGCTCAACATCTTTGAAAATGTTCCTATCCCATTTCGTTTCACCCCACATCATTCGATAATTTTGAGTCCATCACTAGAAACATATTAAAAGAATGACAGAAATTCAAAAACAAAACCAAGACTTATTTATATCAGGTGGTAACGTTTGTACAGCTGATTTAAATATTTTAAAATGTTTGCCTCAATTGACTTTTAAATTCATATGTATTTTGTTTTTATACTTTTTTGCTTTCTTGTATTGCAATCGTATAACAAATTTACTCTGAATTTGGCAGTGGAATGAAAACAAACATATATAAAATAACTATTATCTAGTCGCAATAACACCACCTGATATAAATACATCTTCACGACATTTGTAAATGTAGGAAAAAACCAATTGTAATACATATGAAATGTTAAAAGATAAACGTTTGATGCAAGATGGATTCATATAAGGTGAACGCATAAGCACAGCTGTTTTGCTTTGTTTACATTGCAAACCATTTTCGAACTGTCAACTTCACATGTATTTTGTTTTTGTTGCTGTTTATTTACATTTATTGTTGGTATACGTATGTGTTGGGTTTGACACAACGTCCCAGCGGCGGAAATCAGGAGCTGGAAGGCCTGAAATCATGACCAAGAAGGCATTCTATAGAATACGGCAGGCCTTCCCTACACATTACCTCCTCCTTTCTTTTTTATCATTGCGTGAGATTGGGAGGCAAGGCCTTCCATACCTCTCTACTAGAAGGCCTTATGAACGCCTGCAAAAAGAGTAGATTTAGAAGGACTTACGTAAAAATAAAAAAATATATATATGGAAATTAGCTTCATATTTCAGATTTATACTTTAACCAATTGTAATTCTTATAAATGATTTTTTTAATTTCTGCAGCCACAGTAATCGAAAACACGACCTTAGAACTTACAATCGGACGTTTTATCTACTGGGCAATCGGATGTTATGATTTTGCAACGACGAATTGCGAACATGTGGAAAGACAGGGTTTCATGAACAACAGCGTCTTCTGGCATTCTTTTAACAGGCCTGTGGAAGCCTTATAAAATCATGCATTTCGCAGGCATTATTAAAGTAGGCATTACCATAGAATGATTCCGCATGCCTTATTCGTGGAAGGCCCCGCAAATTCCGCCGCTGGGGTAAGTCAGAAGCAAAAACAAAATGTATGTTGTTGTTGCCATTAGCTACAACAACACCTCCTGCGTCTACCAAGAGTGTTTTTATCATGGTTTGATGAATGTCATTCTCCATTTTTACGTTTCCGGGGTCCCAATATACTACAATTGCATGCATACTTATATTTCCTAAACTATTTTAGTTTCGTTTATTTTTGATCACAAAAATTTCGCTACAGCGATGTGGCATATTAATAAATGAATATTAGCAAATGTCAGATGTAAGATGTTGCAAGTGTGAACGCATGTTTAATTTTTTCAACATCTTCCATGCGTTCCCCCAAAATGTACACTAGTGTGAAAAGACTATAAACATAATTTCTAAAATTTTTTTAAACAGAAAAGAGAAAGTAATTCACCTGAACAGATTGACATGTATAATAATCACACAATGCGTGGACAAAACATTATCGATGTCACTCAAAAAAAAATTGTACAATTTTTTCAACCCCAAATTTTAAAACATCATCTCTACCCACTGTAAAAATCATCTATTATTTTGTCTCCTCTTTCGTCAAAAAAACCGTTATGACTCTCTCTTTGTTTTCAGAATAACTTTTTTAGACTCAAATAAAGAGTACCATTTTTAGTTGTCTCTAAATGTTTAAGCAAATCGGTTTGTTTTTTATCATATAAAGAGTAACATTTTTAACGCAAACAACGCTATTATCCTTTTTAATGATAATTTCTTACAATAACATATTTTTTTCTTGAAATATATCATCAATATTAACGGAAACAGTTTTTCGTCTCTACTGAAAATTTTGAAATTTTGAGTTGTTACAGTTTTGTGGAACAGGTGCGATATGTATATTTACTTGCGGATGAATCACAATTTGATTAAGTTTTATTTACAACTGGAGTTCTATATAAAAATGTGTGTATGTATTTATTGCGCGAACAAAGATAATTAATTGCATGAACTCTCTCTTTAACTCTCAAATCATATTTTGTTTAATCCATGGCATGTATGCGGCAACACGTGTGTAAACCCCCGGAAACCCAGTTCTGGCACATTCATAACCATACGAAACGACACCAATTAAATAGTAATAATATGTTCCACCGGTCATCTGGAAAATATAAACGAGAGATAGTCAATCCAAGTGAGAATGATGAACTGGTTGTAGGTGATTCCCAGCCATTGACTGCATCATCAATTTCGTGCGTAAATTGTACATATGTACATAGTTACTTACTTACCTGTGGTAACATCAACGGACCACCGGAATCCCCTTGACAAGCATCCACATTTGAATTTCCCGCGCAGATGAGCTATGCAAAATTAACAAATTAATTAAGTAAAACATGTTTTAAATTTAATAAATCAGAATTAAAATTATACACATAGTACCACATAGATTTTGGTATATGCTGAGGCATAGGGCCCGCACCACAAAGAGGCTCGCACCACAAATAATAATTAAATTTGTTTTCATTATAAATTTTGATTCTTTGACTTTTAGATGGCTTCTAACTTTGTTTGTGTCAAATATAATATGGTTGTAATAAATAATTTAAAACATATCGTTAAAGGAAATAGCTATAGACCAACATAACTGTTTTACATAGAAAGCGTTTAATGATTGTAACATAAGTATTTCCTACTTTTTCAGTGTAACTCTTCCCCGCCCAAAATTGTACCTCAAGAAAATAGATTAAATTTAGTGAAACGGTCCGATTTTTTAGTTTCAAGACATGAAACATGTACAAATGTAAGCGGCAAAAAAATTCTCTTTCTTCGGATAGTATATTTTAAGCCAATAGGCGTCCATTTGTCGGTGTTATACACAAAAAAAAATATCATTTAGCAGACAAATCGAATCGAATTTTTGTAAGAAATGTTGTCATACATCTTTTAAAAAAAAATTTTTGCAGACACTTACTACATCTCTCTGATTTAACTTGCAAATATTTCATTAATAATTCATCTTCGCACTCTATTTTATTTTTAACGCATGAGGTGTTACTTTTGA
Organism: Phaonia tiefii; assembly: GCA_963931995.1. Classification (NCBI taxonomy): domain Eukaryota; kingdom Metazoa; phylum Arthropoda; class Insecta; order Diptera; family Muscidae; genus Phaonia; species Phaonia tiefii. The sequence goes on along the minus strand of OZ008369.1, from coordinate 91,111,961 downwards.
TTGTTAAAACTATCGAAATGGCAAAACTCCGATCTCAAGCAATTATCGAACAATTGTTTCGGTAAGAAATAATTTAGCGTAACAACCCTGTAATTGATTTTGTCTACGAAAGTTTTCGCATAGAGCTGAGTACCAAGCGAATGAAAAGTGCGCGAAATTTCCACTTTATGAAATGTTCGTTATTTTTTATGCCAACGAAAATTTCATAAAAACTGAATACCGGGCTTAAGCAATTTTTCATTTACAAATTGTCAACAATATAGCTGTAGGCGACGACTTCGAGTATTACAATCTAACGTTTTCTATGCAGCAAAGATTATTTACTAAGTCACGTCGTTTCCGGTTAATTAAAAGAAAAGTCAGTGGCGCACGCACCGCAGGGTCAGCCCAAGCCCGGCCATACATAGAACTTCTGATAACTAAAGTAGCTAGTTGTCTTCAGGTTAAATTTTTATAAAAGCTCTGAAGTTTTCGAGGTTTGAACATTCCAAACATATGATTTGCCGCACAAAAATCAGCTGTTTATGGAAATAAAATCGCGAAAACTGTGAAATCGCAATATTCCTGAACATTCGATTTATGTACATATACTTATACATTAACTGTGACTTTTGGTAAAACGTAAATGCGTTCGGTGTTTTTTTGAACGTTTAGCATCAACGCTAAACCCCGTACACAGTTCTTGAGAAATGTTGGTAAGATATTTTATAATTTATCTCTAAACTGAAATTTTGTTGTTGCAGAAAGATACCACTTATCTCTCATTTGCCTTGGAAATGTTTCATAATATTTGAAAAGAATCGAAATGTCAAAATTCCGGTCCCAAACAATGGTTTTCGTACGAAATAACATTGGCATAACAACCCTGTAATTGATTTTGCTTCGCAAAGTTCTTGCGAAATTTTCGTAATAAATTTTGTAATTTATCTTTAAACGGAAAATTTTGTCCGGTCCCAAACAATTGTTTTCGTACGAAATAAGTTTAACGTAACAGCCCTGTACTTGATTTTGCCTACGAAATTTTCGCAAACAGCTGAGTACCAAGTAAATGAAAAGTGAGCAAAATTTTCGGTTCATGAAATTTTCGTTATATTTTATACACGTACTTCTTATGGCGACAAAAATTTCCTAAAAACTGAATATCGGGCTTTACCAAGCATATGAAAAGTGAGCAAAATTTTCGGTTCACAAAATTTTCGTCAGTTTTTTATACACGTCCTTCAAATGAGAATGAAAATTTCATAATAACTGAATACGGATCTTAAATAAGTGGTATTCTGTAATACAACTTGTTCTTTTCAATGACAATCTCCACTAATAGCGCGTTTACATGATGTACTCTTTTATTGTGATAATCATTCTACGCCAAAAAGGTGTTTACATCAATTTTTACTTGATTTAGTTTTGGCACCTTTGTATTTCATGATGACATTATGGAATTATACCAGGTGATGGCAGAAGGATTTGTATGTATTAGAATCATACAATTCTGTCAGTCAGTAATTTTTTCTGTTTCTTTATTTGTAAAAATAACTTCTTATTTAACGATATTTTTATGTGGAATTTATTTAGATTTTTTGGAAATTTTGTAAGTATTTAGAAAATAAAGAAAGTAAAATGAGCTGTTCATATAACACTACCTCTTATATCAATAATGTTGTATGTGTTGTAATTACTGTATAAGTCATTTTCACACAGTCTCACACTGAAAGTGCGTATACAACTCTATGGTTGAAATAATTTGCGACATGATAATAACATTATCGAGGTAAATGTACGCGATCTTTGGTACAAAAAATGTATGGGAAATCATATGAAAAAAGCGTGATTTGTCGATTATCGAGCCGATCCGCCAGATCGAGTGCATGTAAACGCCCTATAAGGTTAGTACTCTAAAGCCCAATATTTGACTGGTTATTTAAATAGGTAATCAGTTGATTTTGATCTGTTTTTTCATATACAAATCAGCTATGCGTGTGAATGAAATCTAGACAATCGAGATTTCGGTAACAGCATAAACGCGGTATAAAAGAGTTTCTCAGTGCTTTGTCAAATAATCTTACTACCATGTGGGAACAGTGGCAAATGCTACGAAAAATAACCGGTATTCATACATTTATCGACTAATCGTAGCAATGCATCAAACTGACGCATTTGCAAATCAAAAGTGAAGTAATAAAATACAAAATATTTAATGAAATTGGCAAATATTTGAGCAGAAATAAAGTTATAACTGCACTACGAGTTAAATGATACGATTTTATTGATATTTCAACTAGGATGGTGATTATAATTGTTCACAATAACAACTAAAGAAGCTTTATGTTTGTTCTTCTTGTTGTATTCTGTTAAAATCATATGGTCACTTGATCATAGTTTAAATGCCCAACTTTGGCTGTTTAAACAGCAATCAACTTTAAGTTATGTTTGATTGTTGATCAAAGATGATTGACTAGTCAAAAATTGGGACTAAATGAACGTAAACGCAAAAACCAACGCGAACGCCAAAATCAAAAAGTTTAGTAAATGGTAGGCGCGCTTGCGTTCACTTACGAAAACAGTCACTGAAATTTGTCGTTTATAGAGTTGCCCAACTAAAATGAAAAATTATAGATTAAAAAAAGTTATCTAGAGTGAATTGCACTCAATGAAGTCAGCTCTATTTCAATAGATCAACAGATTTTAAGAATGCTATTATTTATACTAGTGAAAATACCAAAACTTTTTAAGGAAATGCCCACAAAGTGTGTAAAAACCTAGGTTTTGGGTTGCATTGTCAAATAATTTTTGCAATCTATATTATATTAGTTGTCGTTGCAATAAAACCCCGTGTCATTTGGCCGTATTTATTCTTTTGTTTAATAATATCCTAACATTAACTGACGTCTATAACACTGTGTGTAATTTTGTAAGTCATGGAAATAAAACCATATATGGATATCACTACGTGATAAAAGACCAAAAACAAAGACCCGTGTTTTGCCCAAAGTCATGGACATTTTTTAATGGGCCCCCAAATATTTGGGGCCTCGTTGTCATTCTTGCAAAAAAGTGATCAGTTTTGTCAGGCTCATATCTTGCAAATAGTTCAGAATTTTGATTTACTCTTTGAGGGAAAGTTGTAGCTCTTGTCATAAAGAACAAAAATTGTAAACATATAAAACTTCATCTTCAAGGTCAAAATCGCAAAAAAAAAAACTTTAAAAAAAATCGATGTTTTTTATCTTTATCCCCCTGTTCAGGTCCATAGATAGCAAACCGTTCACAATTCAAGGAAACAATCAACTGCAGAATAAGATCTCAATAAAAAACTTTCCAGAACATTTGAACTTCCTAGGAATGATTCTTAACACCGTTTAGGTAGCGTTTAGGTGGCCGCTAAAGTGAAAAATTTGGCGAAAATTTTTAATTTCACTGTGTGAAATTTGTTAAGTCCTGGAAATATAACCATTTCATTTTGATAATTTTTGCAGGCTCATATCTTGCAAATAGGAATTTTGACTTACTCTCTGAGGGAAAGGTGTAGCTCTTGTTATAAAGACTTGGGCAAAACTGGGAGACACAGTTCTTTTTTTTTTTGTTTTTTATCACGCAGTGGTGTCCGTATATGGCACTGTGTAATTTTTTAAATATAATTTTAACAGTTTTGCAACCCATTATTTATTTGAACTTTCCGTTTCTAATTTTTTTTTTTTAAGTACGAAATTCAGTGAGTAAACCATAGACGAATATGGTATAGACACATTTATTCTCGCATCTGACGTTTCATTTCACACTCTTCGTCGTAGGTTTGTGGAAATGAGAGAAATTAAATTTAAAATTACCTTACACCAGGTGGAGTTACAATAACTGTTGACTTAACTTTTTAATTTCGTTTCGTATACAACTGTGAAATTTAATTGTAATTTGCACTTTTTTGTTGACTTTTATCGTTGGTATTCATTTGTATTGTATTTAACACAACTAGTTTGCCACAAAACACATGAAATGCGGTTGTTGTTCCTTGTTTGGACGTTGTTTACTATTGCCTCTATCTGGTATTATTGATCCCATGTTTTCCACCATTTAATGTTTACTTGCAACCATACCTATGGCGTTTAATTTATTGAGAGAATAAATGTGTCTACAGTATATTCGTCTATGGAGTAAACATAGAGAAATGGCATATAGAGAAGCGATTTAACTCAATAAATTTACAAAGTTTGGTGTGTTGCATATGGACTTTGCATATTGCAAGGTATTGCTTTAATAATACCAGATAGAGGCAATGGCACAAACCAGTAACGCGTAGAGACTGATTCACGACTTATAAAATAACAACAACGGTAAATAAATAAATTATTGGTAATTGTTTTTATATGGAGATGAATGAATTGTATAAATAACTCATAGAGAAATATAATTTTAATTTTACAATTTCTTTTTCGAAAGTCGTTTGAACAGCTGATTTAATTTTTTTCATGTGATATTTCGCTTCAGTTGCCAAACTCATATATATGTATGCCTTTGTATAGAGTTTGACAACTGAAGCGAATAGAAAAAAAAAACAAAATGCCTGTTGTTGCTGCCTACAACTACAACAACGCCTGCTGCTATTACTTACAAAACGCCAGATAAAACACGTAGGTACTCACTGACAGGAGTTGACATTTTATAAAATATATAAAAAGCTGTAAAGTGAATGCTTGATTACAGTAATATTAACATATGTACATCACAATTTTTAAATGGTACTCAAATTTTGTTAGTACCAAGGAACACTTCCATCGCTGCTGCAGTGCTAAGCTTGGTAAAATATAAATGGCTCTGGTCACTATTAGGGGCAAAGGTTAATGCAGGTGCTACACCAATATCCTCAATTGCCTAATTGTTTGATTATGGCGAATGATGTCATATTTGATATTCAGTACACTATTGATATTGAAAACATTAGCCTGGTTTTTATTCCCTACTAAACTAATTTTTCGATCACTTAAGTTCCCATACAAAGTCGTCGCTTATTGTCAATTTACAGCCTGTTTCTCTGTCTCGAACGAAAATCTAAGCGAACGAAAATCAGTCACGCATATTCGACTCAAATTGGGTTCCTCTTGGTCAAAATTTTCATTCGCCTGACTCTATCTTTGTTCCCAACAGACAGCAGATTCGAAATAGAGAAACTAAAATTTGTACTGAAAAGTTTTGAAAAATTTTGTGTTTTCATTCGACTTGGAACGACAAAATTGTGGAATACGAACAACAATTTTCGTTCGAGATAGAGAAAAGGGCTGTTAATATTTTGTATATTAATATCTTTGCGTTTGCGTTGCGTTTTACAAACCTTTTCGCTGAATTGTACGAAATTGAAGATGGTACGATAATTTTGCTCACACGTCTTCCGGCTGATGATGGGTACTTGGGCATCCAGTAAAACGTTTGAAGTGGCACCCTGATGTTTCCTGGCTCCCCAACCGGCTATAAACGGATTCATGCCAACGAATTCTTGAGTCAAAAAACTCGAAGCTTCTGGTAAGCATATGGGTGCAATGAAATCTGTAATAGATATGTATATAGACAATTAACTGATTGAAAACAAAGACTGCAAAATTTATTACAACGGCATAAAACCCCAATGAAAATGAATCACCAAATTCGAAAAGGGCTCATGCATGGAATTTGAGAGCGCAAATATTTTTGAAAGACGCTAACCATTGAGCAGCATCATAAAATACTGAAATATTTTTGGAACGAAGTTCCTTATCGCCCGTTGCGGGATACGGGCTAAACTAAAATAAAATTAAACAACTTCAAACAACAACAACACTATTATGCTACAACCATAGATAAATAAAAAACCATATAGGGCACATGCTGTTTCCGTACGACAATTTTTCACTCGGATGATATTTGTTCTCAATACAAGAGGCAAAAAAAAATTGTTATATAGTTTTTCAATAGTTTTACTTTCCAGAGAAATTTGCCCATATCCACCACTCCAGCGCCATCTAGAAAATTTCCCTTTACTTTCAAATCCACCACTTATCTTGCACCATCTATGGTTTTTGATTTATTTATGGCTACAACCCAGTATTATCAACTATATTGGGTACTTTTGCTTTGGTTTGTGTCTATACTAACAACACCTTACCTTAAAGAAGCACCTTTGTTTAAAAAAAGTAAATTTTGTTAAAACAAGTAATTTTTTTTATTAAGTACCTTTTCTTGAAAAAGTACATTTTCTTACAACAAATTGCCTTTTCTTAAAAAACTAACTTTTTCTTTAAAAGTACCTTTTTTGTGAAACAAAATAACTTTTCTTGAGATAAGTACCTACTCTTAAATATGTACCTATTCTTGAAAAAGGACCAATTCTAAAAAATTCCCATTTCTTAAAAAAAAACACTTTTCTACCAAAAATACCTTCTCTTAAAATAATACATTTTCTTACAAAAATTATTTTTCTTAAAAGTACCTCCTCCTATAAATAAAATAATATATTTTCTTTTCTTTTCTTGACATAAGTAGCCTTTCTGAAAGTAAGTACATTTTCTTAAAAAAATAACCTTTTCCTCAAAAGAGTATCACTTCTTTAAAAAGTACCTGTTCTTAAAAAACAGTACTTCTTTGTAATAAAACTCATATTATTATGGCCTTTCTTCCAGAAAGTACTTCTTCTTAAAAATAGTATCTTTTCTTAAAAAACATTAGCTTTTAATAAAGGAAGTACCTCTCTTTAAAAAAGGACCTTTTCGGGAAAATATAATACATATTCTTAAAAAAAGGACCTAAAAATTTAATTTTTTTTTTAATTCATTCTATAAAAAAAATGTTCTTTACAAATGGATCTTTAAGATTTAAATTATCGTATTTTTTAACGGGTGCCTTAGACGTGTTGGAACTAACTAGTACATAATATATACTTTCCAACCGGGTGTCCCCTGACACCTCATCCAATTTTTGTTTAATATAAGAGTGCTAAAAAAACAACTGTTGCAGTTTTTCGAGATGAGCCCTTTTGGAATTTGTTGATTCAAATGTAAGAAGTATTTTTGCGGGGAATTTCATTTTCATTAGTTCCCAAGAAGCATTATTAGCGTACACCCTGACAAATATGTCGTTTTGTTGTTGTTTGGATACAAATATAAAGTGTGTTTGAAGCTTCTCGCAAATATAATATACTTGAGAGCAAACACGTTGTGTTTTCTATTCAATATTACATGTTTGAGACACAATAGCGGCATTCATGCCAACGTGAAAACCGAGAACTTTTGCTCAGCGCAAGTTTCCCTCGCACCGTTGCATGAGGCACCAGGTAAAGTTGCTCAGCGTAGTTGTGCTCAAAACCATATCAGTAGTAGCAATTGCATGTATTATGTATGTGTACTTTTTCTACTGTTACATGTTGGAGACACAATGATTAATATCTTATAATATATGTGTTTGCGACCCACATATATGTATGTTTGTAATACAAATACAGCTGTGTTTGTTGCACTGTCTATGCTCTCTCGAGAGCAAGAGAATAAAAGAGGGACAATGAGAGAGTCTATCTTGTAAGTATGTATCTGTATTTTTGCATTATTCTCTAAGTCAGTGAGGGATAAATATTCGTGAATGCGCGTGTAAATTGCAGATGAAGTGTTTCTTATTTCTCCTGATGTATTGCGTTTTAGTTTCATATTGTTACGAATAAGTAAAAGCTTTTGCTTATTCTTATTGACTCTACTAACATTATGTAAATAACAGTGCTGCGCCTGAAAGTATGCATTGTAACAACGTACCAGCTCGCTAAACCAGTACCACGAATTCGCCTCAGAGATAATTCTCCACCATTCGAGATGATTCTACAAAGATAAGTAACGGCTAGAAGGTTCTTGAATTCGCTAGATATAACTTCATTTGAATATGGTGAGTTACTATAAATAGCGGAGGTCTTTCGAATGGAGAGTTCAGTTTGTGATTAAACCCCGTAAAGTAAGCAATGCGAATTGATAGTAAAATATAAGACTTGTTAAAGTGTTATAAATAAAGTAAACTGTTGTAATTATCGTAATTTAAATCGAACCTTGTTTTATTATTGGGAATAAAACAAGGCAAAAAGGACGAATAAGGAAATTCGTAACAATATATTCAGTCTTCCATGGTTCATCAGACAGAGGTATCAAAAGCGCTTGATCAGTGAAAAAAGAATAAACGAAGGTCGGTCGGTTAAATGTTTTGTGATATTACTTTGGTTTTAGTGTATGTGTTTCGTATATGTGAATGTGTGCTACCAAAGTGAGACACGATTTTGAGGAAAGAAACTGGAAAGGGCAACAACGTGAACCCCTTTACCTGTCCGAGCCTTTACTGAGAAAATCGGTACAGCGGACCATTTGTGAAATAAGTGTAATAAAAAAAACACAAGTAATTAATCCACGCTTGGCTTGCATGAACTTGATTTGTATATAAATGTCTTGTTTGTGTACCAACGAATAGTGGTAACCAACGCTTAGCTGAAACCTTCTGAAAACAAAAACGTGAGAGACAACAAAGAAATGAGAAGCAAAAGAGCAGCAGATTCTCATTTCATGAAAAAAAAAACAAATAATGCATTCAATGAAAATAAATGTAAAAAGGGCCGTTTTACATCTATTAATTTTTTGTATTAATTACACTAGCCAACAGTCGTTTTGTTATTTGGTTCTAGCATAGTTTTTCTCATTGATTTTGACCTACTGAACACGAAAATGAGTTTTAAAAATTTTTCTGTTGATTGGTTTTCGAGATACAAATTTTTGAACTTTTTTTTTTAAATTTTTGGAGGTACACTTACAATTTTGAGCATATCTTTCGTCTTCTTTGACGTATTTGATCCTACTACTACTCAAATTAAAGCAAATTGAGCCGTCTACAACTCATTCTCAGAAAATTTTCAAATCGGGTGAGTAGTTTTGATGTCGGCTTAAAAAGGTTAAAAAACTGCGTTTTTTTAGTAAAAATGTGGCAGAAAAATTCATATAAAAATTCATATAAAATATAAAACGCGATGCTAACATCGATTTTGGTTTTTTTACGTATAGCTGGCATTTTTCCAAAGAAAATAAGCACTTACTTAACAAAATCTGACAACAAATGGCGGACTTATAATTTTTTTGGTAAAACACCGAAATTCCGCTATTTCACCATATTTTGATTTTCATTATTTGCACAGCTTACCTACCCAACGCAAACGAATAAATACATTTGAACTTAATTTAAAATAAACAAATTAGTCTTAGTATATTATTTTTTAATTTATTTAGAGCACTACATACTCAATGTATGGCACAATTAGAAATGTATGTGCCAGGTTAGCTAAACTAACGAAATTAACCAAATCAACGCCCATAAAAAATGAGTAGAAACAAAGATATAACTGTACATTTTATGCCATGTGGAAAAACAGCTGACTTCTTCTTTGTTTTTTGTATTCGCTGCAATTGGTCTCACGTATTAGGGTCCAAATGTAGTCACCCATCATAGCCGTGTCATAGATGCCCTGATAGCGTCGTTCCATAGCCTTCAATTCCTGATGAAAGCGCTCGCCGTGTTCGTCGCTCACGTCTCCTAAATTCTCAGGGAAAAAATCCAAATGAGAATGCAGAAAGTGTATTTTAAGTGACATGTGCACTCCTACCCAAAAATGAAAAAAAAGCGAGAATTAAAACGCTATTTAAATTAACATTTGTTTCAAAAAAAACCTACCCATTGCTTCATAGTTCTCTACCAGATCCTCAACTATGTCCTTATAATTATGGCTTTTGTTGTTTCCTAAAAAGTTTTCCACAACAAGCCTGAAGGAATTCCATGCTGCAGCTTCGATGGGTGATAACAGCTTCGGGAATGTTTCATCTTTCAACATTTTTTTTATATCGGGTCCTGCGAAGACTCCTTCTTTAATTTTTGCCAGCGAAAGGTAAGGGAAAATTAACCGTAAATAGGCAAAAGCTTCACCTTCTTTGTCCAATTTTTTGGCAAAATTTTTTATCAAACCCAATTTTATGTGCAGCGGCGGAAGTATTATATTTTCACGGTTCTCTATTAGTGGTTTGCGCTGAACATTCGCTTCTCCAACTACAGGTTTCGTTCGTTCCGGCCATTTTTTTTGAATATAATGCTGATCATCAGCGCGGCTATTCCAAAGGCACAGAAAACATCAATGTCGCGTATAGCCTCCTTGGAGTCCACACAGAATGGCCACAACTTTGAGGTCGGCGCATATTTTCCAATTATATTTGCTATACTCTATGCATTTCAGCAAAATGTTCATAGTTTCATAGTTCTCCTTTGAATGAACCGCATGAGCAATAGGAAGAGATGGCTTTTCATTCCCATTATGTAAGAGAACTGCCTTCAAGCTCTCTTTGTTGCTGTCAATAAACAACCTCCATTCATTGGGGTTGTGAATTTGGTGAAGCTCTTGGAACAAGCCGGAAATGTCGCTGCAAAAACATATTTGGTCTTTCTTTGTATAAAATTTTGCATACTGCTGGTGACGCTTCCTGTACGCTGTTACTTTCACTTCTGAATCCGCAAGTCCACACTGTACCATCCGAGACGCAAAAAGTTCGGATTTCTCCTTAGTGAGACCAAAATCGCGCACCCAATCGTTTAGTTCGGCCTGTGACAGTAATTTTCGCTTTCTGCACGCCCCAAATTCGCTTGCACTTGACTCGGACTCTTGATCTGACGATTCTGCTTTTTGAAGAGATGCACCAGGGCACACTGGATATGGTACATCATTCGAATGTGGTACTGGAAGTGCAAACGATCCCACTTGAGCGTAGTTCCATTTTAAAAATCTCCCTACCCCACTGTTTGTGGTGAGGCAAAAATAACAGTCTGTGGAATGGCATAGCGGCTTTTTCCACATCATTGGTGTATCGAATTTCATATGGCGCCTAAAATTAAAATAAATTACTATATTTGCTTTGCTTAATGTGTTTAAATAAAAATTCTTACCTTCCGCCAGCTGCCCAGTTGGTTAGGATTATATAGCAAAGATCACATAGCGACTTAGGTGTCCATGATTCTGTGATATTTGGTGAAATACCAAAATAATTCAAATAGTGCAATTGCACTGCTGGAGTAAACGTGTGTGCGTGATTATTCTTTATAAACTCGCCACAAACATTGCAGAAATTGTCTGGATTGTTCAAACACTCGAACACACGTAGTCTTTTACTCATTGTCTTACTTGTTGGGTAGGTATTATATGCACTTAAATTCAATTTGTTTCACTTTTTACTCGTACTACTCGCGTTCGTAGACACTTGTTGAATGACAAAAAACGATAAATGAACACCTATAAATACTATACCTGGCTATATACCTGATTCAGCAAGTGTGCGTTTCAAATTGTGGAAAAGTTTCCAAATAATGACCACTCACAAATGTGGGGGGAATTTCTGTAAAAAAATCCGATACAGGTAGCCATCGGGAAAACACACATCAATAAAAAAGTGTAATTCCCTTTAATTGACTGTGAACGGAGTAGCAGTCATAAAGGAACACGAAGAGCGTCCACGCACATTCAGAAGCGTATATTTCTGTAAAAAAATCCGATACAGGTAGCCATCGGGAAAACACACATCAATAAAAAAGTGTAATTCCCTTTAATTGACTGTGAACGGAGTAGCAGTCATAAAGGAACACGAAGAGCGTCCACGCACATTCAGAAGCGTATATTACTCTGCAACCACAATCATAAAAATTAAATAACTATTTGTGTATTACTTATTTTTTTTAATTCTGAGAATCATAAAAATTACGTAAACGTTTTTTCCAAACAATTTTGTACATGTAAAGTGGGTTTGCCAAAATTCGTATCGTAAAATGCACCTGTGTTCCTATGTTCTGCATTTTCATTATACCATTTTCTTAAAAACATCGACGAAACGTCCCTACGGTATTGTAAATAGGTTTTTTACAATTATCAAATGTTTGTGTTATTAATATTAATTTAAAAATTTTATCAAAACTGCTAAGTACTGTGACATTTGAAAAAAATTTCCAAAAAAAAAAATTGCTGATTTCACTAAATTTTTGAAATTTCACGTCCCTTGCCAGAACAGAAGACATTAACCCAGGGTGGTGAAATTTTGAACAGAAGTAACTTATGTATAGGAGCAACTGTTCCGTTCTATTCCAAAAGGATTATAAAAAACTTGCTTTTTCGATCCCTCCTAGTAGGTTAGCTGTGCAAATAATGAAAATCAAAATATCGTGAAATAGCGGAATTTCGGTGTTTTACCAAAAAAATTATAAGTCCGCCATTTGTTGTCAGATTTTGTTAAGTAAGTGCTTATTTTCTTTCTTTCTTTGGAAAATACGTAAAAAACCCAAAATCGCTGTTAGCATCGCGTTTTATATTTTATATGAATTTTTATATGAATTTTTCTGCCACATTTTTACTAAAAAAACGCAGTTTTTTAACCTTTTTAAGCCGCCAACATCAAAACTACTCACCCGATTTGAAAATTTTCTGAGAATGAGTTGTAGACGGCTCAATTTGCTTTAATTTGAGTAGTAGTAGGATCAAATACGTCAAAGAAGACGAAAGATATGCTCAAAATTGTAAGTGTACCTCCAAAAATTTAAAAAAAAAAGTTCAAAAATTTGTATCTCGAAAACCAATCAACAGAAAAATTTTTAAAACTCATTTTCGTGTTTAGTAGGTCAAAATCAATGAGAAAAAGTATGCTAGAAACAAATAACAGAGAAAATTTTGTTATTTGTGACCTAGTGTTATTTATAAATGTGGATTTATACTGTTAAAATTAATATATATTGAAATCGAAATATATATATTGAAGTCGAAGAATAATTGGTTTCTAAATATTATTATATTTGGGAGGAAATTCGCATGTTTCCACGTAAGTATATGTAGGTTTGGGGGAAACACGCGAATGCTTCCACGTAAGTACATATATTGATATTTGGGATGAAGAACGAATATGTTTCCATGTAAAGCCATACATGTTTGTCAGTATACATGATACTGTTTGCATTTTAATACAAGTAAGTTTGGGACTTGCGTACATATGAATGTTTGAAGTGTGTTCCAAACATATACATGGTTCATGCAAAATATGTCTGGGAAAATATGTTAGAGAGGCCGTTATTTTTCAGTGTGTACGTATTGTCCTCATTTCCTAAACCATAAATCTATTAAATGACAAAAATTTGGTTTTAGCGATTTAATAAAGGTGGAATTGGCTAAAATTTAAGCAATTAGGGTGGATCTCCAATCCGCAAGCGCTTCTCACAATCAGTTCAACTTTTTTACTTTTTTCAATTTGGAACTTTGCTATAACAACAATTCCGAACGGGTTTTCGATAAGCTTTCTACTTTTTTTATAGTCAGGTCCAATTTTCTTGCAACACCTGAATTTTATATACACGTCGATTTTACGAATTTATGACTTATTACAATTTTAAAATTTTCAGCCATACTTATAGTCATCATAATACTGCAAATATACTATTTTTAGGGGGGAAATAATGTAATATACACAAACATTACAATATATCCCACATAACATATGTTGAATTAATATAGATATTATGCAATCGGAACCATATTTAAAACATATATATGGTTGTTTGTAAACATATTATAATTTAGTATTAACATATTAAAAAATAATACAATTGGTTTGCTTGGGCATACTCACTGGTCATAGCAACAGATTGTGATAGCTCGATTAAGGCAATATCGTTCGAAATACTCTTCAGATCGAAACCGTCATGGGTCACAGTGCGTTTAATGCGATAATCCCGTGCATTTGGTTCGGCGGGATTTGAAATGTCATGAGCACCCAGACGGACTAGTAACAAATTTGAATTTACACAATGAGCGGACGTTATAACATACGCTGCAGATATTAGACTGCCAGCACATAGAAACTTCAATGCGGTTGGATCATAATCATCACGATAACCCAAAGCGGCAATCCAAGGATATGTGCCTAGGAGGATGTAAACGATATGACATGTAGCGTTTCATAAAATTCGAGAATAATTTACCTTTTCTGGCCTCAACACCGCCAACGACGCGATTTGTGGTACCTCTACTGATACCACAAGTATTATCCCAACCCCCTATCTGAGGCGCCTGGTTTGGAGTAGTCGTGGTAGCTGCTGTTATAGGTTGTGGTACAGGCTGAGAGATCAAACCTCCTCCTCCCGTTGGGGCAGTTGTCGGAGATTGTCCTTGCCCTGGTATTGGCACTGGTTGGAACACTCCTGGTGAATAAGTTGTAGCTGACGTTTGTGCACCAGGTTGAAATATTACTGGATTTGAATTTGGATAAACATTACCACCGCCTGTTACTGGTGGATATATAACGGGAGGCCATCTATTCGATGTTGGTGGAGTTGGAGCAGGATATGTTATGGGCGGCAATGGTGCCTGCGTGACTGAGTTATAACCACCAAGTGGTGCGAAAAGAAGGACATTTGAAGATGCGGAGGGACTAGAGGCTGCTCCTGCTGGTAGTGATGGTGTTCCAAATATTATGGGATTATTTTGATATTGTGCTAATGTCGGATTTACTGGAGTCGATTGGTTTCTAAAACGAGTTCGGCAGCAGATCTATTAAGATGGAGGGGAAATTCGAAGCAGATATTCGAATGGTAAACAATTCATAAATTAAAATATTGAGATATTGAAATATTGATACATTTAAATACTGAAATATTAAAGCATTGAATCATTGAAACACTGAAATATTGAAAATCTGGAATATTGGAATATTGAAACAATGATATTTAAAATTCTGTACTATTGAAATGTTGTAACACTTAAATATTGATATATAAAAATATTGCAACATTGAGATACTGAAATATTGAAGAATTGAAATATTGGTCACGAGCACGATATTCGATGCCCCTCGATCCGATAATATTTCGTCGGTAGAACACTTCCAAATAAGCAGGAAAAATTAAAGAAAAATGATTAATATCTCGCCTAGTTACCGAGATATCAGGAGTTGAAGTTTCAAAAAATCGATAACTTGTTTACCATTTTACTCGACACAATACAGATTTTGTGTTTTGAGCACAGTATTTTATGTTTACAGTATATTTTGTTTTGTTACTGTCGGTGATGCAATGGTTAGTGTGCGCGGATCTTGTACATGAGGACGTGGGTTCGATCCCTGCTCAGACCACCTTACATTTCTTTCGACGATGGCGAGTGATGGCGACACTATCGAGTACTTCTCAATGCTTCTCAAAATACCGTTCGAAACCGGGGTAAAACTGAAGGTCCCACTCAGTGAGTATAAAACCTAGAAAGCGCACATCTCACGGATAGTGAGAAGCTCTCCTCAATCCTTTCATGGGATGTTATGGGACATTATTTTTTTATTTTTTGTTTATTGTTTGTTCCGACGTAAGTATTTACTCCTCTGAGGCAAATCCAACACCGACTTCTGGCTTCGGCATAGTCTTTTGTGTAGTAAAGTTTTCGGCGTGGCTGGCCCTTGGCCAGGCTATTGGGTTTTTCTCTGGAGTGAGTTTAACACCGGCTGCGATATAGTTTTCCGTTTCTTTATATCTCCGGTATTATGAAAAACATTATTCAGTCCCAACATATTTCAGTCCCCGATATCTTGATAACGAAGCGAGTTATCGAAAATTTTTGGTTAATTTTTCCGTCTTATTTTAAGTGTGCAACCGAAAAACATATCATACTTTCCCAAATATTGAAATAGTGAAACACACAGTGCGACACGAAAAAATATAACCATATACAGACACTACTACGTGATAAAACCCCAAAAAAAAGACCCGTGTCTCCCAGTTTTGCCCAAAGTCCTGGACTTTTTTTTTATGGGCCCCCAAAGATTTAGCGCCTCGGTGTCATTTTTGCAAACAAGTGATAATTTTGTCAGGCTCATATCTTGCAAACCGTTTGGACTTTTGATTTTCTCGTTTGGGAAAGTTGTAGCTTTTGTCGTAAAGAATACAAATTTTGAACATATAAAAACAAAAAAACTTCATCTTCACGGTCAAAATTGCAAAAAAAAAAACTATAAAAAATTCGATTTTTACCTTTTTCCCCTTGTTCAGGTCCATAGGTAGCAAACTGTTCAAGATTCAAGGAAATAATCAACTGCAGAAATGTGCCCAAGATCTCAATAAATAACTTTCTGGAACATATCTGTGGACTTTTGACAAAACAACCTCTTTCTAAAACAGCAAGTTTAAAGGGGAGCGAAAAAGCTTGTTAAATACCTCAAAACTATTTTTAAAAAATAATTGCTAAAAATTTAATATTAAAATGGAAATCTACACTATTTTTAATTTTAGCCAGTTATTTTTTAAAAATAGCTGTGAGGTATTTATAAAGCTTTTTCGCTCCACTTTGAAATTGCTGTTTTAGAAAGAGGTTGTTTTGTCAAAAGTCCATAGATATGAACTTCCAAGGAATGATTCTTGTGCTGCTGCGGTAGGTGAGATAGCATAGTATCTCAATGTTGAAGTAAACGGTCTTAAGAATTACTCCTATGAAGTTCATATGTTCTAGAAAGTTGTTTATTGAGATCTTAGGTACATTCTTGTAGTTGATTGTTTCCTTGAATTTTGAACGGTTTGCTACCTATGGACCTGAACAGGGGAAAAAGGGGAAAAAAATCGAATTTTTTAAAGTTTTTGCGATTTTGACCTTGAAGATGAAGTTCTTTTGATTTTATATGTTGTCAGTTTTTATTCTTCATGACAAGAGCTACAACTTTCCCTCAGAGAGTAAATCAAAATTCCGAACAAATTGCAAGATATGAGCCTGACAAAATGATCACTTTTTTTTGCAAAAATGACACTGAGACCCTAAAAACAAGTGCATGACTTTGGGCAAAACTGGGAAACACAGGACTTTTTTTTTGTCTTTTGTCACATAGTGGTGTCCGTATATGGTTATATTTTCATGACTTAAAAAATCACATACAGTGATATCGAAGTATTGAACTATTGAAAGATTGGAATATTGAAATGTTCAAGTATTGAAATATTGAACTATTGAAAGATTGGAATATTGAAATGTTGATGTATTGAAGTATTGAAATATTGAAGTATTGAAATATCCAAATATTGAACTATTGAAAGATTGGAGTATTGAAATGTTGAAGTATTGAAATATTGTAGTATGTATTTAAATATCGAAATATTGAACTATTGAAAAATTGGAATATTGAAATGTTAAAGTATTGAAATGTTGAAATTTGTAAATATTAAACATTACAATTTTGAAATACTGAAAACTGAAATATTGAATTTAGCAATAATGAGATACTAAAATACTGAAATATTGAAACATAGAATATTGAAATACTGAAATATTGAAACACTGAAATATTGGAACATTGAAATATTGAAGTGGTGAAATTTCGAAAAACCGAATTACTAAAATATTGAAATATTAAATAAATAAATGGTTTCCCATTACATCCCATGAAGGGACAGGGGAGAGCTTCTCACAACCAGTGAGCTGTGCGCTTTCTAGTTTTATACTCACTGATTGGGACCTACAGTTTTACACCGATTCCGAACGGTACTTAATACTCGATATTGTCGGCGTCACAATGCGAAGGTGGTCAGAGCACGGTTCGAATCCAGGATCTCATGTACAAGGGGCGCGCACACTAAGCATCGCACCACCGACGGCCACAAGTATTGGAATAATATTGAAGTATTGACATATTAAAATTTTGAGCTACTAAAATATTGAAGAATAGAAATATTGAAATACTGAAATATTGGAACACTGAATATTGAAATATTGAAACACTGAAATATTGAAATATCGAAATATTGAATATTGAAATATTGCAATAATGAAACATTGAAATACATATTGAAAGATTGCATCTTTGTAATATTGATATAATGAAATATTGAAATAATGATAAATTGTAGCATTGAAATAATGAAATGTTGATAAAAATGATAATTGAATTGCATGTATAGAAATATTGAAATATGTATTGAAGTAATCATATCTTATTAATTATTTGAAGAACTGGAAATTTATCACGTTTTCGAAAATCTCCATGGACAGTTGTTGAACACTACTGGAAATTATGACGGCAATTTCTCGGAAATTCATTACCTTAAGAGCGAATTGTATTTCGCTATTTGAACACAAGTTGTTTTGTCACATATTATTCAGTAATCACTTACCAAAAAGTTATTGC
This sequence comes from Phaonia tiefii, assembly GCA_963931995.1. NCBI lineage: Eukaryota > Metazoa > Arthropoda > Insecta > Diptera > Muscidae > Phaonia > Phaonia tiefii. The sequence continues at coordinate 91,093,761 of OZ008369.1, read as the reverse complement.
CATCAAAGCCACAAATTGAATTGCTGACAAATGTCTGAAAGTCAATGCCGTACGACGTTTTACGCGCCGCAGCGTAAAACTCCTCCACCATATCGGGGCATTTGTCCAAAGCAACACATTTACCAGCACGTAGGCGAGAATCAACACAGGCTTGAGCTGGAAAAAAAAACATTTTATTGAAAAAATTTTACTGGACGTCATGCAATTGTCCAAACTGAAACTTTAACACACCAATGTCGGTTTTGAGGGCAGGGTTTTGATACGTTGTTGAATTTCGTTTTTCGAAGCTTTTAGGTTCAGACAAAAGCAATGCCGTTAATGAAAACAATTGCAAGAACATGATTTCCAGGTTATGAGAACAATGATAATGACGAGGATAATGAATGGTTTGTTTTATTATTTTAATTAAATAATTGCAATCTTTATTAATTAGTTTTTGTTTTGTCATGTATTTAACGACTAGTGTTTTTTTTATAAATAATTTATTTCAATTTCTTTTCTCCACTTTTCGCTTTTTACGCCGTTTGCTAGTTAACTTCTTTTCATCTAATTGGGCAAATACCATCATTTCCGAATCACCAGCCACATTTTGGGTACTTGCGGTTTTCAGTTCCAAACTCTGCAGTTGCGTTACCTGCTGCCTCGGTCCCTGTTGTCTCGGATCAATACAAGGACAATATGGTATGGGTCTTACGCCATTCGCCAAACATACCAATGGCATTGCGGGACATGGTGGCAGCGTAGTTGTTGGAAACGGTGGTGTTGGTTGATAAGTCGGTATATAGGTGGGTGTTGGGAATGATGGTGGCAGTGTTGGTAGTGTTGACAGACCAGGACCGTAAATGGGACAGATGCCTTTTATGTTAGCCAAGTAATTGAGGAAAGGCCAAAAATATAATTTTAAGCACAAGTCATCGAATAACATTTTAGCATGAAAATTCACTATAAGTTCCATTGATGCCACTGCCCTTATATGCGATTGGGAGTAACGAACGGTTCATGTGTAAAGACTAGAGTTAAAAACAAAACTGAATCATAGAAATGATCATCCACTGATGGTGGTTACAGTTTGAAGTGATCTCTTTTTAAAGTTTTAATTATAAATGATTGACTCTTCATTTGACTGGTCACAAAAAGCGTTAATGCATACATAATTATGAGTACAATTGGGTTTTCACATGTTTGTCACTAACGTCGAAATCGATTACAGGAAAGGGGGTATGTATGAACAACATAATCGAAATGGTATCATGTAATGGGGACGACCTAATTCTACCTCGTAATTTCTGAGGACAAATTTAAATATTCCACCCAATATTCTTCATAATATAGTCTTATCTCCACTATTTTACATTTTGACAAAAGCATCGAATGTGTTCCAAAATTTATATTATATGCTACAGAGCACGAACCATTAAGATTCGCAGCAAATCTCATACTTGTATTCATTGTAACCGTGGGAGTCTTGTGTTAAGGGTAGGTTACCTCTCGGCGTCACTTACCTCTCGTAGTTATGGCGGACTGTTGAGTAATTCCGCATTAAAACGATCATACATGGTATTTTTAATTTGCATTGAATTTTAATTTGCATTACTTTATCAAATGCAAAAGAAGTACCATTATTCGCAAGGCAATTAAAAGATTTTTTGGTCAGGCAATGCAAATGCAGGTTGTGGATTCGGATGTGGATTGTAATAAAATATGGGAATTTTTTTAATTATTTTGAATTTGTTTGACTGCTGGCAATTCTGTTTTTAAAGTGTTTTATATGTAGAGGTTTGTGGCTTCGATAGGTGTTGCCTCGTAGTACTTTCAAATTCATAAACCTGTACATATAAAACAGTTGAAACCAAAACTGCCGGATATCAAAGATGATATAAATATCATACATGATTCATTCGCTTATTCACCATTTTCACCAGAGGGCACATGCTGTTTCCGCACAAGTATTTTTCACTCCGATGCGACGAAAAATCACTTTTTCACAACTTTTATTTCGATTCTGTTGTTTGAATTTGAAAATAAAATGTAGATAATAGAAAACCATATATCTTTTGTTATTTTCTGACAATACAAAAGGCAAAACAACATGGTTAAATAGATTTTTATTCCAGGGAATTTTGCTGCCATCGGCTGCGCCACCTAGAAAATTTCCCTTGACTTTTAAATCCACCGCATATGTTTCACCAGCTAGGGCTTTTATTTCAACTTTGCAGATATGTAGGAAATATTTTGAAAATAACTACGTACACTTGGGAATTGTCATATAATTAAGTTTCCCCATGTATGAAAACTATTGTCAAAAACCGTTCGGAATCAATGTAAACTTTATTGTGAGAAGCTCCCCCAATCTCTCCATGGGATGTAATGAGGAAAAAATAAATTTTCTAGTGGGTCATGCTTAACCTGGCCAATTGTTTTTGATCAAAAAACGGGATTTTAATATTTTCAACAAATGAGATACTGGGTAGAATTCTATAAGTCGTGAATCAGTCTCTTCGCGTTACTTCTGTCGTTTTGGTAGTTTATAAAACGTTACAGCTGTTCGGTGACTACCTGCATTGAGTTACGTTATTTTATGGGTAGCTCATAAAACGCAGCGCAACGTTTTGATCAATTGAGATGTCAAATTGACAACCCCACAGTTCCTCGCGTTAGTTGAGGGAAATTACAAATTTAAAGGAAAATGTCGATCGAGGATGGGCAGGTGGAAGTATTTTGCATTTCATTGCTTATAAGTAACTTCCAATTTTGGCTGAAATGTAAAATTTTATTGTCTACTCACTGATATTCTTATTTACAATAATAAAATTAGCAATGGAAAGTTTAAATAAATAATGCGTTGCAAAACTATTATAATTATAATTAAAAAATTATACATCAATTGATGTTGACATTAATAACAAAAGAACCAATACATTTTAAATCCGGCCAAATGACATGTGTTTTTGAAAAGACAACTATTTAATATAAATTGGAAAATTTATTCGACATTGCAACAAAAAATAATATACATAGGTTTTTTACACATTTTATGTGAAAATTATTGGTATTTTCAGTATTATAAATAATAATAATCTTAAAATCTGTTGATCTATTGGAATAGAACTAATTTTTTTAATCTTTTTCATTCTGCGCATTTCACTCAAGATAACTTTTTCTAATCTATAATTGTTTATATTAGTTGGGCAACTCTATAAACTACAAATGTCACGCAAGCGCGAAGTGATGTATTAACCTGGGCGTTCGCGTTTGCGTTTACGTTCACTTTCGGAACTTTTAGAATACTACACACTTTTAAAATATAAAATTAAATTAAATATAAAATTTATAAATAGTTTAAATTAGATTTAAAAGTAAGATATATATTTTTTCTATTTAATAATCAATATTTAATATATAATTTTATATTAATTAAAAAATTGTTATATTATATTTTTTCATATTTGATTTCTAAAAGCAAGACTAAAAATTAACAAATTATAATAAGAACCATTTTCCTCTTAACCGGAATTTGAAGTCGGCGACTCCACTGTAATTTGAGATTTGTTTGTTGTAAGAGATCTGTCCCAACATTCACAACAATCCAATCGATTTTTGTCGCAGTAGCCTCTTAGGTATATCCAAATTCAAAAAAAATTCCACACGCGTGTCGAAAAATTGGGTTCCTCTTCACTATAAAGCTCTCACTCCCAGTAAAATACAAATTAAACTCCGAATCGAATTTTTATTTTTTTATATTTGATTCGCTCGGAATAGATTGTACAAATAAAATTCGCTCGAGATTTTATTTATTTTTTAAACTCGGAGTGAGAGCTTTATATTGAGGAGGAGCTGAATTTTTCGCCTCGCGAGAGGAATTTTTACTTACTCTGTTTTATTTTCAAATTCAAACAACAGAATCGAAAAAAAAATTATTTTAAGTGCTTTTTCCTCGAATCCGAGTGAAAAAACGTCGTACGGAAACAGCATGTGCCCTCTGGTGAAAATGGTGAATAAGCGAATGAATTATCTATGGTATTTCTCAAAGACCATTTACAATTAGACGACCAGAAGATGTGCGCAACTTGGCAACCCTGGTAAAAGAGAACCAAAAAGTACTAGGAGTTCACTCAAACGCATTTCTGTCTCGCGTCATATCTTGCTTATTTCATACTTTTTGCATAGTTTATGTAATTTTACTTCAACATGGTTGGAATTTGTATAGTTATATACAATAACACTTAGGGAATTCACATGGTCTCCTAAAGTCATAAGTCGTAAAGTCATATTTAACAAATTAGGATATATGACTTATGCAAGTGAGCAGCATGTTATATGTGCTAAATAATAAGTCATAAAAACGTCAAATAAACGTCAAGCAACAAAAGAAAATTATTAAAAAAAAAATTCAAAAATGCCAACAAGAAGCGAAAAAGATAAAATTTTTACGGTTTTGTGTGAAAAGTTTGTGCACAGAAACTTACCGATGTAGTTTCTTCTCCTTCCATTTGTCCAATTTCCTTTTTTTTATTATTTTACCAATTAAAATTAATTCTTGAGTTAATGTTGTAGAAAAATACTAAATTTCTTTAAAACACAACAATATATCTGATTAAATAGTAAACAAAAAACAGCTGACACTGAACATACAACATAGTACACTGGAAAAACAGACATGCTTAGGTTGTATAGTCGTAAAATATATTTACATGAAGAATACCAACAACATATTTACAACTGTTGTATTATTTTAGCATATACGATAAATACAACACAATAGTACACCATGTGAACTCCCTAACTATCAAAAAGCTGCTCGTGTATTGGAATATTCAATGAAGAGAGTAAGAGAGAGAGTAGAGAAGTACTAGGGTTTCACTCGTTTTGTTTGTTGGCATTTGAGTGAAGAGAAATTCTGACTGTCTACTTGTACATCGTTTTTGTATTTCTATCCGAAAGGATGTACAGGTAGAGAAGAAAAATATCCCGCAATTTGGCAACCCTAGTAGAAGAGAACCAAAAAAAGTCGACGCGATTCACTCAAACGCATTTTTTTCCCGCGTCATAACTTGATTATTTCATACCTTTTACGTACTTTATGAAATTTTATTTAAATATGGTTGGAATTTCTATAGTTAGATAGAATAACATCATCAGAAAACTGTTCGTGTATTGAAGTATTCCACGAAGAGAGTAAGAGAGCGAGAGCTGACATTACACTCCATGAGTACATTTTCTTCTCTATACAATAGTTGATTTATGTTCTATCATCTTTGTTTTAAGTTATGAGTTTGGAAAAGTAGGTTGACAGGAAGCGCTACTGCAAAGCCATTCGAGGCAGCCACATAAATTAAATCGGATTCCGTTATACCTTATTCACGCCGCCCCGAAATTAACAATTTCGAATTGAAATTGCCGATTGAAATTGAAGTCTTCACACTGGGCATTTGAGCAATTTCGTTGCAAAACGATGCGGCGTGAAGTTCAAAAAATTATCAATGTCGTCGGTGCTATCTTTTTTTTTAGCTTCTTCTTGTGCATATATGCAAAAATAAGTACTAAGTTAACGTTGTGGAGTAAAAACAACGTTGTATATGACAATTTCAACGAAATTAACTTAAAAATCTGAATTTCGTAATTGTCATAATGTATGAAAAATTTAGAAATTTGAACTCAATTTTATTCCAAATTGCGAAAGATGTCATTGTCATTTGGTCACTAGTTGTGAAAAGCTCTCCACGATCCCTTCATGGGATTTAATGGGAAGCCATTACATTTTTTAATTTTGGCTTTATTCAATTTCGCGTCAGTGGGAACGAGGCATTATTATGGCTTCCGCTAAAACCAGAATGAATAACAAATAATACTAGTTTCCCATTACATCCCATGAAGGGATTGGGGAGAGCTTCTCACAACCATTTTGAAACCAACAGTTTTACATCGGTTTCGAACGGTATTTTTAGAAGCTTCTTTATAGCTAAGTACTCTATAGCGTCGCCATTAAGCGAGGTGACCGTCGTCGAAAGGTGAACGTCGTCGAGGTGACCGTCGTAAGAGCAGAGATCGAACACATGTTCTCACTACCATTGCACAGCTGGCGGTCACCTTAAACAAAACCATAATATGCCACAAGAAATTGATTTTTGTTAATTTTATTTCATACGTGTATTCGGGCCACCCTGTATTTATATTTTTAATTTTATTTTATTTCCATATATTTTCTTATTTGTTCACAACTGTGGATTCGATCGTGTGTCTCGCACACTCTCCATGTAAGAGTCCAAACATAATCAAACACGCTACAGACGACGGCAGTCCGTATGTGGAATAAGTTTCCGGTGAGTGTGTTCCCTATTACTTACGATATCTGCAAGTTTAAGTCGAACATTAACAAACACTATGCACTCCTTCTTCCTTCCTCCTACTCCTATCACCACTCTCTACGTTCAATGCAATGCACTGTATTTATAGGGGACACCACATGAGTGCTGATTGGTTGGTGGGTTGGTTGAAAAGGCCGCAAGACAGCACGCTGTCTAGCACACTTAGGCTAAAGAAGCCCATTGTGATACCTGCAGTTTCCTGGACTAGTCGTCTAGCCAATTTGCCCTTTCAATGAATTTGCCTATAGGACCTACAGGAATATCCTGAAGGGCTACGGTGCTAACTAAATGTGTTCCGAATGTCCTACTTCTCAGTCTTGCCAGAGCATGGCAATCCAAGAGAAGGTGTTTCGTCGTTTCCTCGTCCTCTTCCATGCAGCATCTACAGAGAGTGGAGTTTCTATGTCCCAATCTTACGGCATGGTTTCCTACAAAACAATGTCCCGTAAGTGTTCCTATCATTGTGCATAACCTGCCTCTCGGCAAGTTAAGTAGTTGCCTAGTCCTCTTCCTGTCCACCTGTGGACAGAGGACCCTGGCTTGTTTGCAAGTTGAAGTAAGTCTCCACTTGTCCTTGAACATATTATCGGCCCACTGCCTGATCTGCAAACGGCAGGTATAAGTTGGCATACTAACACCTTCTCTTGCCGGAAGAACCTGTGCCATAGTACCCTGCCTAGCTAACGCCTGGAATGTCGCTGTGTCCCGGTACCCAGATGAGCCTGATGTCAAAATACTGATGAGTGACATTCTTTCACCGTCAGGGACGTAGCAAACATGGCTTCCAGGGATTTTATGCAGCCTGGCTGTCTGTGTAGGTATATATTCCCCGGATGGCGGTAATTTCCGCCTGAAATACACTACAGTGATCAGGCAGCTTTACATTTAGGTCCGTTGAATGGATGAACGAGCCTACTTGCTCGTCCAGCGAGCCTACTTGCTCGTCCAACTTTGATCCATCCGTGAAAAATCTGATACTACTGGTCTCCCCTTCCAGTGACTTTTCCCAGGTATTCCAGTTCGGAATAGAAGTCCTTAGATTTGTCGCTGGTAGAAGGTAGGGGATACAGTAGTCCGTTTTTACGGGAATAGAATTGATCCGGTGTAGTAATTCAGTGTGTCCGGAATGCCCCGATATCATGACGCCACAATCTCTGATTCTCATTGCCCCACTAACGCTAATCAGTGCTGATCTTTGAATTTTCATCAAGGAATTCAGAATATATTTCTTTTGGAGGGACCTCCACCAAACTACGGTGCCATAGAGAAGTATTGGTTTGACTTTTGCCATATAAATCCACATGGTGATCTTAGGAGACAGTCCCCAGCGCTTTCCTATCGCCCCTTTACAGCAGTAAAGAGCAACAGACGCCTTTTTCACCCTCTCCTCCACATTCGGTTTCCAAGACAGTTTTCTGTGGAGAATTATTCCCAGATAATTGGTCTTTTCCGTCAACTGTAATTGCACCCCATGAACTGACGGCAGTTCAAATGCGGGTATTTAATATTTCCGAGAGAACAAGATAAGCTCGGTTTTAAGTGGGATAAGTGATAGGCCGTTGTTAGCTACCCGTACAGATGATAGCAATATCATCGGCATAGGCAAAGACCTGACATTCGGTCCTGTCCAATCCTGGAGTTCATTGACAGAAGTTAACCATAATAGTAGAGACAGAACTCCCCCTTGCGGTGTCCCCCAGTTAACATTCCTACCAATTGTAATACCATCCCATTCTGCTTTGATGGATCTATCCACCAGAATTCCCAATTAGGCGTGTCACTAAGCTGTCGACTCCTAAATTCTGTAACGACCTAAGAATCACCGAAGGTTGAATGTTATTGAAGCCTCCCTCGATGTCCAGGAAGGTCCCAAGAGCGAAGACGTTATTCTCAAGAGAGTTTTTTATTATGCTGACTATAGAGTGGAAAACCGTCTCAGTTGACGTGCCCTTGATATAGGCATGCTAAGAACTCGATAGTAGATTCTGTGGAAGATTACTTCGAACGTGAATGTCCAGTAACCTTTCAAATGTCTTACGAACAAAGGATGATAGACTGATTGGTCTAAAGTCCTTTAGTTTGACATGAGAGCATTTGCCCGCTTTCGAGACGAAACCCACTTTTGTTTGCTTCCAAATGCTAGGAATGACTCCCAAGCGTTGAGTTAGAGTAACATATTAAACAAGTTAATTTCGTATTTGATAAAATAAAATAAAAAAGTAACATATTGAATCTAATTTTCAAGGATAACAATACCTTCTTAATGAGTCTCTTGGTTTTTTTCTGACATTTTTAAAATCGATGAAACAACTTGTTTAAATCTCGCAAAATGGGGTTAGCATATTTGTTTTTAAAATTCCATCGAAGTCAATTCTGAATATTATGAATATTCTAATAATATGAATATTCTTGAAAAATCTAATAAATTTTAAAAACTTGGCAACCGTTGAGGCACGGGATAACGTGAAGTGATAAGGGCAATTATTTATAAAGTGATTGTTTCATCACTTGAGAACCGAAAGATGTAAATATTTTTTCTGGTTGCCCTAAATTTGACATTTATAAAATTTCATTGAAATCGAAGGGGCCAAAGTTGTTAATGTTTAAAAACAAATATTCTCCACCTAAAATATTTTCCTTCCTGCGCTCCTGAAGTGGCCGAGTTATTCTCACTTTTATTTTCAAATTCTTTGTTTAGAGCGACAAATTTTCACCACTATAATTTGCAATCATTTCACGCTAAATTATTCTATTATTTAACAATTTGTTGACCATTTTGTGCATTTGCATGTAATACCATGTACACATTCGTATTATCGTTGATATTTCCAACAAAACTTGGCCATTGGAATTGTGATTTGTATCTAGGTAAATCCAAAAACACGGGATGTTACACATCAAATCCATTCGCTATTTATAGGTGTCAGCAATTATGGTTGCCCTAAAATTGTCATTACATTCAGTCCGTTGAATTTGTGTCTATCATGGGAGTAACATTTCGTTTCTCTGCCACGTTTTTTTTTTTAAATAAAGATTATATCCGAACTATTGTAATTAAAGTTTGTTGGAAACACATTAAGCATTGTAAGTGTTATTGAACCCAACTCATATGAAAAACTCATGCATATGTTCGATTATGTTTAATCGTGGCATAGTACGAGTACCAGAGGCCAAATACAATTTAGACCATGTTATAGCCAATTTAAAATTATATTATACTTGTATTAATATAAAATGGAAATTAGATGTTAACAACTTAACAGTTAATTTAATCAAATTAGTTAAAGTTGATACTCATTTTTATTGGTATTTGGATATATGTTTGGTTCCATGGTGGGGATGTCGTATCTTTTGATAAAAAAGACTAACTCGGTATTGGCCGCTTCATTTGCACACCCACCCCATCTGGTCCTGGATAATGTTTCTTAGGGTGCAAGGATACATGTCCTTTATCTTCCCTCAGTTAGCCAATCGTCATGTTGTCTGACATGAATATACTCCTTAGTCGTATCCAATATATTTTCTTAGCCCGTCGGAGCGCATTCGCATACTTCTCTAAATCCAGTTTGTATATATTTCAGTTCTCTTATGGCCAGTTTTTAAATGGGTAGTTAACTATCGGATTACTTAGTCTAAGTTAATTAGAGGTTAACTTTGCATTTTGTTTTTCAGTGGTGAGTTAATATAAGTCGCCATATTGTTAACGATTATGGCAACCCTTGGATTCTTATTGCGAAAAACATCTGTTTTGAGATAAATACCAAAACAACAAAGGGAAACAAACAAAATGGAATTATGTAAAATAAGAAATAGATGCATAAATCGAAGTCCTTTTAGCAAAAATGTGTCAAAAACTATATATGTAGGTGCAACAATTTAACGATCTAGACGCAACGTATGTGAACAAATTCGCAAATCAGCAACATGTATTTTATACAATCTTACATTTCTCATTTTAACAGTCAGTAATTTGATTGTCAAAATCATATGGTTCTGACTAAAAGTTAACCACCCAATATTTGGGTGGTTAAGTTATAGGTAAACAATGACTGAAAAACAGAATTCGATGTTTAACCATAATGTAACCAAGAAACGAAGATCACCACTGACTGAAAAACTGGTCATTAGTCTCTCGAAGACTTTGCGCTTTTAAATAGTTTCATGTATGTCCAAGATATCCATTTCACCAGGGAAGCATCTCTTCCATCTTAACTTCATCATTGTAAGGGGTGTTTTTTAACTGCATGGGACATGGGACTGTCCGTGGAGGTGGAAAGTTTCTGATTGCCATTCACTTGGGAGTGGCCAGAAATGATTCCTTCATTGGGCAGTCCAAGCAGCTCACTACTTCCACGCAGTATGTCCTGGGCAATGGCTTTTCGGAAACCTCCGTTAGCTAGCTAGAGTGAGAAGGCGAAACAAATGAGCATCAAATCAGGTATAGTAGGTGACTGATGTCACTGAAGCTCATCAAACAATCGGGCATATTCTTTTGTCCTTAGAAGGCGGATGAGCCAAACATACGGGCCAACGGCGGATAAAAACTAAAAGAAGAAAACCCAGGTTCAACATATCGCATCCTGGTCAGCGTCTGATCCATAATGGGCGGCTGCATTCAAATATCCTGGCAGTAGGTAAAATGCAAAAACCCGGTGGGCTGGGTTTGCCTCCCGCCACCGTTCATAATGGCAGTGAAAATACAAAAACGAAACAGAAAACATAAACAACCCCTATTTGTTGACGACCCCCGCAAACGTTATAAGGACCACGATTTACGGATATGCACTTGGAATGTAAGAACTCTATATAGATCCGGTGCAAGTATCCAACTGGCAGATGTCCTCGAAAGTTATAAGGCTGACATTACCGCTATCCAGGAAATGCGATGGACAGGACATGGCTGCACAAGAAAAAGAAACTGCGATATATACTACAGTTGCCATGAAAAAAAACATGAATTTGGTTGTGGATTTGTAGTTGGCAAAAGACTGCGACATCTAGTCTCTAGGTTCAATCCTGTGAGTGAACGAATAGCCACAATCCGCATAAAAGCGAAATATTTTTATATTTCCCTAATTTGTGTGCATGCCCCGACAGAAGAGAAAGATGATGATGCCAAAGACATATTCTATGAGCTCCTAGAGGAAACGTATGACCGCTGCCCTGGCCATGACATTAAGATTGTACTAGGAGATTTTAATGCCAAAGTAGGAAGGGAGAATGTGTTTAATCCAACTATTGGCAATTTCAGTCTTCATGCTGACAGTTCCGACAACGGTATGAGACTGATTGACTTTGCCGCGGCAAAAAACATGGTCATCAGTGACACAAGATTCCAGCATAAAGACATCCACAAGGCTACTTGGGTATCCCCTGATCAAAGAACTAGGAACCAAATTGATCACGTGGTAATTGATGGAAGGCACTCATCCAGTGTAATGGACGTACGAGTGATCAGAGGAGCTAACATCGATTCTGATCACTACCTGGTAGCAGCAAAGGTTCGCACAAGATTAAGTAGAGCGAAAATCGTACGAAACCAGACGCAGAGGAAGCTGGACATCGGAAAGCTGCAATTACCAGAGGTAGCCACAGCCTACTCAAGGAAGCTCTCGCAACTTTTGGCACAGAACCCACCCCCTCCCGATGACGATCCTGATGCGCAGTGGAAACCCATTTCCGACTCTATAAAAACTGCCGCAACAACCGTACTTGGTTTCGAAAAACCGCTTCGCAACAAACCGTGGTACGATGAAGAGTGTCGCATAGCAAATGACGAAAAGAACGCTGCACGTATGGTAATGCTTCAGTCAATTGCAACGCGAGCTGCAACTGAGCGGTATAGGGAGAAGAGAAAGGAGGTAAACCGTCTCTTTAGGCGTAAGAAACGGCAGTGGAGAAAACGCGAGAGTGAGAAAATTGAGACATACAGAAGGAAGAACGAAGCCCGAAAATTCTACCAAAAAGTTAAAAACGGAACTAATGGACATGGTTCAGGGCCCCCCTTCTGTAAAGACAAAGACGGAAATCTCGTCGCAGATGTGCAGAGCATGTTGGGAATATGGAGAGAGCATTTCTCCGCGCTACTAGTACCTGAGATATCCGATGACGATGGGACAATCGATCACAATATGGACGACGACGTCGATTGCCCCCCTCCTAACCAAGACGAGGTCAGAACAGCTATTGCCCGGCTTAAGAACAACAAAGCCGCAGGAGCCGATGGATTACCGGCGGAGCTGTTTAAGGCTGGCGGCGATGAGCTGATAAGGTGCATGCATCAGCTCATTAGCAAAATTTGGTTAGATGAATGCATGCCCGGCGATTGGAGTCTCAGTGTACTATGTCCCATATTTAAAAAAGGTGACCCGAGTATTTGTGCCAACTACCGTGGAATAAGCCTTTTATCCATAGCATATAAGGTTCTATCAAGTATAATGTGCGAAAGACTAAAACCAATTATCGCTGACCTGATTGGACCATACCAGTGTGGCTTTAGGCCTGGAAAATCGACAACTGACCAGATTTTCACGCTACGCCAAATCCTGGAGAAGACACACGAAAAACAAATCGACACCTATCATCTATTTATCGATTATAAAGCAGCCTTCGATAGTCCGATACGGGAGAAACTCTATGAAGCAATGTCTGAGCTTGGTATTCCTGCAAAACTCATACGCCTTTGCAGGATGACCTTGACGAACACCAAATCCGCAGTGAAAGTTGGTAAGGATCTTACCGAACCTTTCGAAACTAAGCGAGGCCTCAGGCAAGGCGACACCCTATCGTGCGATCTCTTTAACATCTTAATGGAGATCATTATGAGAAAAGCTGCAGTCAATATGAATAAAACCATCAGCAGCAAAAGTCACATGCTGCTCGCGTATGCTGATGATATAGATATCATTGGGCGCACAATTAGAGAAGTTACTGCGGTTTTTTCGAGAATTGAGAAGGAGTCAGCAAAAGTGGGTCTGACGGTGAATGAGGACAAGACAAAATTAATGGTTTCAACGAACAGGGCCTCCACGCGATTAGACCAAAGCGTGAACGTTGATAACCGTTATAACTTCGAGGTAGTGGACGAATTTATATACCTCGGATCTGCCGTGAACAAAAACAACAACGTCAGCCTTGAGATCAAACGGAGAATTGTGCTTGCGAATAGATGTTATTTTGGGCTAAGCAAGCACTTTAGAGATAAAGCCCTCTCTCGAGTAACAAAAGTCCAGCTGTACCAGACTCTCATTCAACCTGTCTTGCTTTATGGCGCAGAATCCTGGGTCCTATCGCAAGCAGACGAAACATCTGTAGGAGTCTTCGAGAGAAAAATACTCCGAAAAATTTATGGCCCTATAGTGCACAACGGCGAGTATCGGCGACGCATGAACCATGAGCTGTATGAGCTTAATCCTGACATTGACATAGTTAAGCGGATCAAGATAACGCGATTGCGCTGGCTAGGCCATGTCAGTAGAATGGATGAAGATGAACCAGCGCGAAGGCTTTTCGAAACCGAACTCGAAGGAAGACGAAAAATAGGAAGACCAAGACTCCGCTGGAGGGATCAGGTTGACGAATCCCTGCGTACACTTGGTATTGCCAACTGGAGAGATAAAGCAAAAGATCGAACTGGTTGGCGAAATATGTTATCTTCGTTTTGTAAGGTCCCTGACCCCCCGGGGTTGTCCGAGACCGGATAAGTAAGAGAACTTAAAATGATAATACAAGACAGAAATATTGTGGAAATGAATTTTTTTTTATTATAATCTGGTACATAATTTCATGACATTTGATTCCGGCATATGTCCGGCGCGGGTACGAGTTTCATGGTCCATTCGATCAGTTCAATTTTTCACTACCATTTCCAATAAATCTGGTTGTCAATGGTGTCAATGGTGGCTTGAATTTTGGTCCCCAATGCTTGTCCAGAGTTGCTGGTTTGTCGGCATAAACCAATGGCTTAACATAGCCCCATAAAAAGTAATCCAGAGGCGTTAAATAGCACGAACGAGGGGGCCAATGAACAGCACCACTTCTGGAAATAAAGTTGTCACCAAATTGATTTTGCAATAAATCGATTGTTAACCTCGCTGTATGGCAAGTTGCGACGTCTTGTTGGCATGATGTTTAGCTGATTATTTTTTGGAAACAAAATATTCAGTCAGCATGGCTCGATAGCACTCGCCATTGACCGTAATGGCAGCTCCTTGCTCATTTCGAAAGACATAAGAACCGATGTAATAAACAGTCACTTTGAATGGATAATTGATGGTTTTTAATAGAGAAGAGTAAAATTAGTGATAAAACGATCAAGAACTGTACGATTTGCTTGCTCACTAGGCCGATTATGCTGGCCGTATAATGGGGTGGCCGTCGGTGGTGCAATGGGTAGTGTGCGCGCCTCTTGAACGTGAGATCCCGGGTTCGATCCCTGCTCTGACCACCTTAAAAAAAAAATTCTTTCGGCGGCGGTCACCTCGCATAGTGAAGGCGACACTATCGAGTATTTAGCCATGAAAAAGCTTCTCAAAATACCGTTCGGAATCGGTGTAAAAACTGTAGGTCCCAATCAGTGAGTGAAAAATTAGAAAGCGCACAGCTCACTGGTTGTGAGAAGCTCTCCCCAATCCCTTCATGGGATGTAATGGGAAACGGTTTTTTTTTTTTATAATGGGCGAAGTTCTGTATGATCTTCGCGAACAGATTTATTTTTTTTCAAACTCTCTTCATTGAATATTTGAATACACAAGCGGCTTTTTGATAGTGTTATTGTATATAACTATACAAATTCCAACCGTGTTGAAATAAAATTACATAAACTATGCAAAAAGTATGAAATAATCAGGATATGACACGAGAGAGAAATGCGTTTGAGTGAATATCTGGCACCTTTTGGTTCTCTTTTACCAGCGTTGCCAAATTGCGCACATCTTCTGGTTGTCTACTTCTTGATCGTCTTTGACGCCAAACTGGTTAAATTTGTTATACTGTATATAATCGTCTTGCTCTAATGCATGGTTTGTAGTTATTCTTGAATATGTGTATATTCTTCTCCTTGTCTTTGGCTCACTATGACGATATCCAACACTGTTTTACAGATTTTTTTCATACTGGCAACTTTCTGCCTTTTTCAACCGGAAAAACATATAATCGTCTTGCTCTAACGCATGTTTTGTAGTTATTCTTGCAAATGTTTATATTCTTCTGCTTAACGATAACACACATAACACAGTTTTTCTGATTTTTTCAGACTGGTAACTTTATGCCTGCTTAGAACTGAAATGGAAGCGGTAACTTCAGGTGCCGCTTAATATCACTTAGCTATCCATACAAAATAAGTGATAATCTAAGCAAGCGGTGTAACCAAAACCTTGTTTTGGCTCACAATAACGGTATCCAACACTATTTTTTCTGATGTTTTCATACTGGCAACGTTATACCGGAAATACAAATAATCGTCTTGCTCTAACGCATAGTGTAAAGTTATTCTTGTAAATGTTTCTACTCTTCTCCTAATTTTTGACCTCACAATAACGATATACAACACTATTTCTGTAATGGTTTTTCAGACTGGTAACTTTCTTCCCGGTTAGGACTGAAATGGAAGCGGTAACTTCAAATGTGCCAATATTCAATATCAGAGCGGCATTGCGCTAAATATTATCCAATACCCAACTTAATTACGATTCTAAGTGAATATGGGGATTTATCGTAACTACCAGCCAATTGTTCGCCCAATATTTATACGGGAGGTACAAAAATGGGCATGGCGAAGTTGTTCATCAGTTTTTACATATCTAGTATTGCACAAAATATTGATCAGTACAAAATTTTGTTAAGATCGGTTGTGGTATACAGAAGATATCGAGTCGGCCAGCCACAAAGCCGCCCAACTTTTGTAAGGGAGGTACGAAAATGGGCGTGGACAGTTACAGTTTATCTTTAATTTTTAGTAAAACATTGCCGTCTACTAAATTTCATTAAGATCGCTTAAGATCGTGTCGATCAACCAGTCATCCGCCCATCTTTTGTGTGCATTTGACTAAACTTTGTCTAGTACCAAATTTCATAAAGATTTGGTTCCTTTTTGCAGGAGTTATATTGCCGAACAACCAGCCGGCCGAACAAATTATGTACGGTAGGCTCCAATATGGACGTGGAAAAATCACCCTTGTCTTACTTGGTGACTCGCGTTTGATGACGTGAAGCCTATAACCTAATTTCATTAAGATCGGAAGTGTTTCACGGGTCTTATCGCATGGACAACCCGGATGACCACCAAGCTTTTGTATGGGAGGTACCAGAATGTACGTGGTAACCTCGCCAATTCTCTTCAGTTAAGTAGACATTTACAGATTATTAACCAACCTTTGAGTTGAAGCTAACCACATCTACCAGAAAAAAGTTTTAGGAGAAATATGATTTTGTACTAAATGTGTCGATTTGTATGGGAGGTACAAGTAGGGTCGTGGCCAAACGCCCATTTTTAATCCCAAGCTAAGTTTGGACAAATAATGGTCACTTACAAAATATCATTGTGATTGGCACAGATTTACGGCAGTTATCTGGCAGAACAACCAGCCGGCCGAACAACTTTTGTATAGGAGGTTTTAAAAATGGGCGTGGCAAAGCCACCTTTGTCTTAATCGGTGACTGACATGAAGTCTAATACCCAATTTCATTAAGATCGGAAGTGTTTCACGCGACTTATCGCATTGCCAACCCGGTGGACCATCAAGCTTTTGTATGGGAGGTACCAGAATGGGCGTGGTAACCTCACTAATTTTCTCCAGTTAGGTAGATATTAACAGATTATTATTTTTCCTTAATAACTTCGATATATCGGATACATCAATGTTGTCGAGCTCTGGCCATAAAAAGTTGATTAACATCGCTCTGCACCGAGGATCATTGACGTTAAATTTTTGTTGATGTAATGATGCTCGGTCGAACAATTTTGGATTGTGTTCGCTGGAAGATCGGCAATTTGGCTTGTAAAAATAGCCGCTGCCCTGAAAAAAGAACTATATATATCGGACAATGCCGCGTCCGATTTCAATGAATTTTTTGTATAATTTTCAGTCATAGAAATAGATTATCTGATGTAACAAAACAAGTTTTGTTGTCTGTCATCCTACGGTTTTTGTTAAAATTGAAAATTAATTCATTAGGTTCAAGAAAACATTTGTAAATATTAGAAATGTTTAATTTTTATTTTCAAAGAATTCTAATTGTTAATCTTTGATTCAACAAAAACATTCCTTGGTTTAATTAATTTTATGTATGGATTAACGAATTACAATTATAAATATTATTTATAAATTTTGAAAATTCAACGAATAACAGAAATTAAAATCAGTCAAATTAAAGAAATATTTCTTCTGGCTTTTAGAAAAAAATTTTCTCAGTATTGAAGAAAAAAATTGGTAAATTGTTGAATTAATTCCTACAATTTTCAAGTGATTTTGGTGGATACAGTATACAACTTAATTTAAACTTAATTTGCTTTCTGGAATATTTTTGAGCAAACGCAAACATTGGCGTTTTTAAATTGCATTTTATGACCGATTGCGTTAGTTTTCAGTTAATGTATGAGAAATTCATACTACAAAGCTTACAAGGTCACGAACATTTCCCTAATTGAAAAAATGGTTGGGTTTTGTTGGAATAATAGACAATTCTGTTAAGCAAAGTTACTGGCATGACTAGTTTCGAACTCCGTGACAAGTTCATCATCAGATGCCTAACTACTGTGCCCAAATTGATACCATCGGTAGATCGTCAATCGTATATATACAAACTCAATTATACAATTTACATATGCGAATTAGTATCGATCGAAGATCCCTAAGTATCATTAAAAACAATATTCTCCCGTAGGCTGTGACGTCATAAAGAACTCATCATGGTTTTTAAAATCATATATTTCGAGATAACAATTCAACAAATATGAGGTGGTTAACAATTCTAAAGTTTGAATTGATTTTACTAATTCATTAACTAACAGTTATTTGAACTAACAGTGAAACATTTAGCTGATTAAGCAAAAATATTTCGTTGTAAAATCACATAATTTCAATTTGAAAATCTAGAAAACAAACTATTTTGATTTCAAGAATTTTTTCTTCAATTTAAAGAGATGAATATTTGAATTCCAGAAATTTTATTCATAGAATTGCAATTATTTGATTTTACCAATTGTATTTTTTCCGTGTGAGCCTCAAGTGGGTCTCGTCCGAGATGATTTTTTGGTCAAACATAAAGAAAATTATATTTTCGCTCAAATTTGTACACAGTCTTCCACAAAACCTGCCGGTTGGACGTAAACCTTTTTGAACTATATTTTGTTTTCCGCAGCGTTGTATAAACCAAGAAGTTATCAAAATATACCACTTGGAAACTATGTACATTTTGGATAAAACAATAAACTCCAAGACTCGTGGATATTCGAGGTTATGCAATTATGGGGGTAGCCGGCAGATGAGCAAAGAAACCATAACTTATAGCCAAATCTAATTGATGCAATATGAGAAAGAAGAAAAATTTAATACACAACTAAAAGGTAAAATGCTAAATACAGCTCTGTGCTTTGATTGATGATAATTTTTAATTTTCACTACATGGTAAAGGGAACGGGCCGAGCAAAGAAAATATATTTAGTTAGTTAGCATTTATCGAACATTGTGGCCAATATGAGTAAAAATCTATTTACTACACTGAAAGAATAACGCTTCGTCGCATGGATGAACCATTTTCGTTAATGTTTTTACGTTGCTACAATGAAAAGTCTCGTATATCCGACAATTTGTTAGTCGCTGCAACGAAAAATTTCATACATGATTTCTTTGACAATTTTTCATTTCGTTGCTTAAAGAACTTATTTTTCCTTCCTGCAACAATTTTATTTAATTTGAATATTGTATAAAAATGGTTTAAAAATTAAAAAATAATTAAGTGCATGAGATTTAAACTGTTGATATTTGATTTACCTCTTCATTTTTTATAGTTTATATTTCACTCATTTCATCGGAGGTTTGCCAATATTTATAGTTAACGCAACACTTTCGTTATTGCAACGAAATTAATTTTTTATGAAGATAGAGAGAGAAAGCAGTCAAAAAAATGTGCGAGCGTAAAAAAGAGGCCAGCAGCAGAAAGTGGTGTGCGTGAATGCTGGGTCACGTACACATCTTAAATCAGTTCCTTGGCAACAACCGAAAGAGGTAGACATATTTCTCCGCCGGAATAATTCAAATAAATTTGTTAAAACGGACTAATTAGTTATACTTAGTAATAATCTAAGTATTTGTGAAAAGTAAATTGTGTTTGCTGTGATCACAGAACGCAAGGAGTAACATGACAGCAAAGAAAGTGACGCACCGATAGCAGAAAAACTTCCCCGAAATATGTATGAACATTTGTGTGTGTGTGTATGAGCGTGACGGTACAAATCTCAACACAATTTTGGTGTTTTTTTTCCATAATTCGGTTGTATTGGTATTTAGATTCGAAGTCAAATGAACAAAGTGTTTCAAGTAAGACGATCATAAAAATTAATAGTTTAACGAACAAAGAAATGAATCCAATCGGAATTTTAACAAATTTGGTTAAAATAAATGAAATAGCAGTTGAAGAAACTGCTTATAGAGCGATCACTGGCATTTGAACAGAACCCGCAACACAACAACAATTGCATATCTTAAGAATACGATAATGTGGTTCTGTGTTAATGGAAGTTTTGAACATGGATCAATTGCTGTGATGAAACCCATAGGGGGAGTAGAGCTTAAGTGCATGGTAAGTACAGACATAAGTAAATATGAACATATTGTTACGAATAAGTATAAGCTTTTGCTTGCTCTTAATGACTCTACTAACATTATGTAAATAACAGGCGGTTAGTGCTGCGCCTGGAAGTATGCATGGTAACAACGTACCAGCTCGCTAAACCAGTAGAATGAATTCGCCTCAGTTAAGATAATTCTCCGCCATTCGAGACGATTCTACAAAGATAAGCAACAACGTCTAGAAGGTTCTTGAATTCGCTAGATATGACTTCATTTGAGTATGGTGAGTTGGTATAAATAGCAGAGGTCTTTGGAATGGAGAGTTCCGTTTGTGATTAGCCGCCGTAAAGTAAGCAATGCGATTTGATAGTATAACATAAATAAAGTAAACTGTTGTAAAACGAACCTTGTTTTATTATTGGGAATAAAACAACGCAAAAAGGACGAATAAGGAAATTCGTAACATTGGTGTCAGAAGTGAAATTACGAATTAAGGACAACGATGAAGTTTGAAGAACTCAAAGTTGAACAACTAAAAAAGGAGTTGAGTAAATTGGATCAACCGACAGCTGGGAATGAGGGAGAGCTGCAGAGGCGATTAATAGAAGAATTCAAGCGCCGAAACATTGATATTGACAAATACCAATTTGAGTGCAAAGAAGAAATGGAGGTATCTGCAAAGGAAGCAACTGGTAATATGGATGTTTCGACGATGTTTGATGGAAAAATTTAACGAAAACACTAGAATTATTAACGCGAAGCTGGACGAGAAATTTGGTGAAAATTCTAGAATTATGAATGAGAAATTTGGTGAAAATTCTAGAATTATGAATGAGAAATTTGGCGAGAATTCTAGAATTATGGACGATAAATTTGGTGAGAATTTTAGAATTATGAACGAGAATTCTAGAAATGTGGACGAGAAATTGAGCGAAAATTCAAGAATAATGCAAGAGACATCTAACGCCACAAATGACAAACTTCAACAAATTTCGGAAGTTATGAACAACATGGAAATACATGTTAATGAGAAATTGGAAAACTTCGAACAGAAGTTCGAAGAAGTTGAACAGAAGTTTGAGAAAGTCGAAAATGATGTAAGTGAATTGCAAAGAAAAATTAATGAACTTCAGTTACAAGAGGGGCCAATGCGATTAATTTCTGAAGCCTCTAGTAGATTGAAAGCTCCCAGTTTCGATGGCTCTACACCATTTGACGTTTTTAAATTCCAATTCGAAATGGTCGCAATTAAGAACTTGTGGAACAGCAACGACAAAGCAGTAGAGCTAATTTTAGCACTCAAAGGCAGTGCAGCAGAAGTCCTTCAGAGCATTCCCGTTAGTGCCAGAAACAACTACGAGGATTTACTAGCTGCGTTACAACGCAAGTATGGTGGCGATCACAAGAAGGATTTATATCGCATGGAATTAAGAGGCCGAGTGCAAAAGCATAATGAAACACTTCAGGACTTCGCCACCGAGGTAGAACGTTTGGTGTTGATGACTTATCCTGGTGAGTCCCACCCATTCTTTGACCAATTTAAGATTGAAGCATTCGTCAACGGCATCCGTGATCCTGACATAAAATACGTGACTTGTGCCACACAAAAAGCTACATTCGCCGAAACCGTTTCGTTCACATTGGCACAGGAGACAGCGAAAATTGTGTCCAAGCCTCAAATACAAAGAGTTAGAAAAATTGAAAAGGAGTAGGAGACAGCAGATTTGAAGGGTGCCATAAACGATCTTAAAGAAATCACCCAAACTCTCAGCAAGGCGTTACCAGGCGTCATATTTCACGAAACTGCAGAGAACCACGAAAGCGATCAAAATCGAGCTCACCCCAACTTGGAAATAAACGGGCAAATTTTACTATACAAAATGAATCTCCATTAAACTAAAACGAGATATCCCAGAGGGGCATGGACTGGGTCCCACAATCGAGGGCCCTACGATCTCCATCTCAATAATACAACAGAAAAACAACAACCTCACTGTCTACGGAGCTATCGGTGGTCGGAAGCGCATATTGACTATGGACACAGGCGCGTCACAATCTATCATCAGATCTGATGTGATAAATGGCCCAATGGAATCGTTACATGGTGTAAGACTCCGCACAGCAACGGGTGACCCAGCAACTGTACATGGTAAAGTTAAATTGAAGTTATCCATGGCCAACATGAGCATCGAACACGTGTTTATTGTCGCCGACATTGTAGATGAAGTGATAATTGGCGCAGATTTTATGATTGCCCAAGGCCTCAAGTTAGATATGGGGCAGCAAATTTTGACGTGGGCTAATGTGGAAATTCCACTCAATGTGGGATACGACAATACAACACAGATTAAAAGGCTGATCACTCACAAAGATGTAAAATTGCCACCAAACTCAGAAACCATAGTATGGGCCCGAATGGAGGGAAATTGTGAGATCGGCGGTTTGTGGGTAGTTGAACCGGCAAATATAAAAAACTATAACATCATCACTGCCAAAACTCTAGTAAAATCTAATAATGAAGGATACTTGCCTGTACGAGTTCTAAATTTATCCAACAACGAGGAGGTGATTGGCGACCGCACAGAAATTGCAGAATGTACACCAGCCGAGGCGATCATCAACTGTGAAGTTAATTCTGACTGCAGCAGTAAAGGAGCAGAAAGTACTGGAGTCGCATCGCAGTGAGTGGGTGCGAGAACTAAAGCCATCTGATAGGAACAAAGCAAAGCAATTACTGTGGAAGCATGCGTCTGCCTTCGCCCTGAAAAAAGAATGCCAAGGTAGAACATCAATGGTAAAGCGTGACATCAATACAGGGGAAGCGAAACCAATAAAACAGGCGCCCAGAAGTCTTCCACTTGCAATAAGAGATGAGGGAAAGAAACTGGTAGCTGAAATGCAGAACGATGGTGTAATCGAACCTTCTTCAAATCCATGGAGCTTGCCGGTGGTACTAGTTAAGAAGAAAGATGGAAGTACTCGATTTTGTGTGGATTATAGAAAGCTCAACGACGTCACCAAATGGACAGTTATCCACTACCAAGAATTGATGACACATTTGATACGTTGTCAGGACTCTGTAACGCTCCAGCCACCTTCGAGCGATTAATGGAGTGCGTGTTGAAAGGACTTCATTGGCGAACATGCTTGGTGTACCTAGACGACATCATTGTCATGGGGAAAACATTCGATGAACACCTGAAGAATCTTAAAGGTCCTTCAACGTATAACCGCGGCTGGGTTGAAACTCAGCCCGAAGAAGTGTTCTCTATTCCAGAAGAAGTAAAATACTTGGGACATCGAGTGACAGCAAATGGCATTTCCACCGATGAAGACAAAATCCTGACCGTGAAGGATTGGCCACGACCGCAGAATCTCCATGAATTACGCCGTTTTCTAGGATTCTGCACGTACTACAGACGGTTTGTGCCGGGTTTCGCCACAGTGGCTGCAAGTCTTCACGAGCTGACAATGAAAAGTCGGCCGTACTGTTGGAGCGAAAAACAAGAAGAGTCATTCCACTAACTGAAGCAATATTTATGCACGGCTCCTTTGCTTGCATATCCTGTTGCTGGAGAGAAATTCGTGTTGGATACTGACGCGAGTGGTTACGGAATAGGTGGCGTGCTCTCGCAGGAAATCAATGGCCAAGAAAAAGTTATTGGGTACTACAGCAGAATACTCTCAAAGCCAGAGAAAAATTGCTGTGTTACGAGACGAGAGCTACTGGCCGTCATAGAGTGTGTCAAACACTACCACAAGTATCTGTACGGCCAGCCTTTCCAGTTAAGAACCGATCATGCGGCGCTAAGGTGGCTACTGCAATTTAAGAACCCCGAAGGCCAACTTGCTCGTTGGATTGAAAGACTGCAGAGCTATGACTTCAGCATTGAGCATAGAAAAGGAGGAAAACACGGTAATGCTGATGCCCTGTCACGTCGTCCATGCAAGCTGGAATGAAAACACTGCTCAAAAGCAGAGGTGAAAGAAATCATCATTGACGTTCGTCTGCTTCGACTGGAATCCAACGAAGACTGGTCAACAGCACAAAGAAGCGACCCTACACTGGCAAAAATCACCTCTGCAAAATAAGAAGGTAAAAGACCAACACTCAATGACATCGCCTCAGAGAGCCCCCTGATGAAAGCATATTGGGCCCAGTGGAACAGCCTAAAATTATTGGATGGATGCCTATACCGGTTATGGGAAAGTGAGGATGGTAAAATAGTCAAAAAGTTAATAGTGGTACCGTCCTCTAAGGAAAAAGAGATAATGACAGAATTCCATAATGGCCCGAGTGGAGGACATCTAGGAATAACGAAGACCATAGAAAAGCTAAAGCAACGGTTCTACTGGGTTGGCTGGCAACAAGCGGTCGCCGATTGGATAGCAAATTGCACCCAATGCACGACAACTAAGGGACCAACGCGAAGAAGTCATGGCCATATGCAGCAATACAACTCAGGTACACCCTTTGAGCGTATAGCTATGGATGTGGCTGGTCCATTTCCGGTCAGTAGCTCAGGAAACCAGTACGTCTTAGTGGTTATGGATTACTTCAGTAAATGGCACGAAGTATACCCTATTCCAAATCAGGAAGCAAAGACAATAATGAAAGTGTTCGTGGATAACTGGATATGCCGTTTTGGTGTCCCCTCGGAACTTCACTCGGATCAGGGGAGGAATTTTGAATCCACTATCTTCAAAGAAATGTGTGAGGCATACGGCACTCGAAAAACAAGAACAACGCCATTGCATCCTCAGTCTGACGGCATGGTTGAAAGATTCAACCGAACTCTTGAAGAATACCTGAGAAAAGTGGTCGGCGCAGATCAAAGAGATTGAGATGAACACATACCAAAGTTCCTTTTGGCATACAGGTCAGCCATCCATGACTCCACATCGCGAACACCTGCTAGAGTAATTTTCGGAACTGAGCTAAAGCTGCCTGGAGATTTGGAGTTCGGTACCAAACCAGCAGCTGACCCTGCGAACGGTGATATCAATTACCAAGATACGGGGAATCTTAATGATCTCCATGAATTTGTGCGCAACAAAATAAAGATGGTCAGTAACAAAATGAAAGCCAGATACGACCAAGCGGCAAATTCAGAAGGATTTCATGAAGGCCAGCTAGTTCTACTGTTCAACTCACAGCGCAAGAAGGGTTTATCTTCAAAACTTCAGACTCACTGGGAGGGCCCTTACAAGGTTGTCAAACGAATAAATGACGTGGTTTATAGAATCCAGAAAAGCCAAAGTCCAAGAGCTAAAATGAAAGTCGTGCATTTGGAAAGACTAGCCCTGTTTGAAAAACGGGGGTTGAGCCTGCTCGAGACGAACAGGCTTAAGTGGGGGGGGGGGGGGCAGTGTTACGAATAAGTAAAAGCTTTTGCTTGATCTTAATGACTCTACTAACATTATGTAAATAACAGGCGGTTAGTGCTGCGCCTGAAAGTATGCATTGTAACAACGTACCAGCTCGCTAAACCAGTAGAATGAATTCGCCTCAGTTAAGATAATTCTCCGCCATTCGAGATGATTCTACAAAGATAAGCAACAACGTCTAGAAGGTTCTTGAATTTGCTAGATATAACTTCATTTGAGTATGGTGAGTTGGTATAAATAGCGGAGGTCTTTGGAATGGAGAGTTCAGTTTGTGATTAACCGCAGTAAAGTAAGCAATACGATTTGATAGTAAAACATAAGACTTATTAAAGCGGTGTAAATAAAGTAAACTGTTGTACTATAGAAGTAAAATAAAAGGAAGTTAAACCGTTGTAATTATCGTAATTTAAAACGAACCTTGTTTTATTATTGGGAATAAAACAACGCAAAAAGAACGAATAAGGAAATTCGTAACAATATGTTAAATATAAATCTTAATAATAAATTCCTCATATTTGTTTTTAATTACAGGACCTGAATACAACGGCCACAACAACACTCAACCCCTCGACTACCATAGTCTGTCTCCAGAGGCTATAATATATTTAGCAATTTAAGACCATTTTCGACACAAAAATTCAAAAAATTGTTATAAAAACACCTACAATGTAATACTAGCAGTGTATTTATGTATCAAAACACCTAACAATAAACAATTTCAAACACACTTTCAAACATTCATTGCAACAATGAAAAAATCATAGCAACAATGAATCAAAATCATAGCAGCAATGAAACAAGTCCATACCAGCAATGAAAGAAGTTCATAACAGCAATGAAATAAATTCATAGTAGCAATGAAGCAGCTTCATTACTGTAATGAAATAATTTCATTGTAGGAACGATACTTATTCATTTCAACAATGAAACAAATGCATTGCAGCAACGAAACAAATTCGTTGCAATAATGAATCAAATTCATTGCAGCAACAACTATACTTTCATAACAGTGACGAACAATTTGCCGTTTATAAACACATTTTCGTAGCGGGAATGAAACTGCACGTTAGCTCACTTTCGATGACAAAAGTTGTTGGGGTGATGAACATTTTCAACCCTGTGACGATACTTTTCCCTTCAGTGTATAAATACTGATTTTCCATCTCTAGATATTATGCGTTAACATCATTATTAAAGTTGAAAAAGAAAACAACTTGTTTTAAGTGTTAAAGCGCCGTATTCAGTTCTTGCAAAATTTTCGTAAGAAATTTTGTCATTTATCTGTAACCGGAAAATTTATCTTTGATTTACCTTACAAATATTTAATTTATAATTCCTCTACGCACTCCATTTTAATTTTAACGCATATCGGTTGCTTTTGGTTGTTAAAATTATCAAAATGTCAAAATTCCCGTCCCAAACAATTGTTTTCGTACGGAATAACTTTGGAGTAACAACTCTGTAATTGATTTTGCCTACGAAATTTTCGCAAGGAGCTGAGTACCAGCAAATAAAACGTGAGCGAAATTTTCGTTATTTTGTATACACGTACTTTTAATGGCAAGGAAAATTTTATATAAACTGAATACCGGGCTATAGTTGATTACACAGGCCAACATCCAAAATTGCAATGAATAACCTTTATACAATTTTCGTGTCACCTAAGTTCGAAAATGGTCGAAATTTTAAGTTACAACGATATACTTTCTAAGTAAAATATTCGGATTTACATTACCTCTCAAAAAATTTAAAATTTCATTTAAAAAATATTTAAAAAACCTATCCATTGAATTTAAAATATAGGCCATTTTCGTACTCAGCGGACCCCACATTGCATAAAATCTGTATTGTGGTTATTCATTCAAAAAAATTTAGGCCTGTTTTTATCATTCTTATACAAACTTTGATATTGCTGAACACCCGTCACGACTACAGGAATGCTATATTATTTTATGACGATGTACTTCTTTATAACTCGTTTCTGTTAAATTCTTAAAATTCTATTACTACAGAACAGCAAAAATATACAATTGTTTCTTACAAATTCCAAATATATAGACTTTTTAAATGTTTTTCGTAAAAAAATTGTATGAAATCGGAAATCTATGTATGTGTTATATTCTGTAACTAAATTACTGTATAACTTACTTTACTTTTATTGACTATTTTACAACCTCATGAGGTCAGACGTCTTACACATATTAATTAAGCAAACAAATAAAACCAATTGCAACATATTCTTCCAACTCTCTCTATCCTGCGCCTTTTCTCGCCAGTTGGTAACACCAAGGATACGGAGGGATTCTTCTGCCTGGTCTTTCCAGCGTAGTCTTGCTTCCATCGGGTATTTTATCGAAAACCTTTCGCGCTGGCTCATCTTCATCCATTCTGATAACATGGCCTAGCCAACGCAATTGGCCCACTTTGATTCGTCTAGCTATGTCCACGTCAGAATATTGATTATATAGCTCTGCGTTCCAGCGACGTCGGTACTCGCCGTTTTCCCTAACTGGACCATATATTTTACGGAGAATTTTTCTCTCGAATACTCCCAGGAGTTTTTCATCAGCTTGCGATATGACCCAAGTTTCGGATCCATATGTCAAGACAGGTAAAATCAGAGTCTGCTATAGCTGGACTTTTGTCCGTGGAGAGAGGGCTCTGTTCATAAACTGCTGGCTGAGCACAAAATAGCATCTGTTTGCAAGCACAATTCTCCTATCTATCGCCAGCCTGACGTTGTTGTCCTTGTTCACCGCGGATCCAAGGTAGACAAATTCATCTACCACTTCAAAATTAAATCGGTTGTCAACGTTCAAGTGCGGACCAAGTCGAGAGGTTTCTCTAGTCGTTGACACCATCAATTTTGTCTTGCCCTCATTAACAGCAAGACCCATCTTCGCTGATTCCTTTTCGATTCCAGGATCTGGCGTATCGTGAATATTTGGTCAGTCGTGGACTTGCCTGGTCTAAAACCACACTGATAGGGTCCAAACAGGTTTTCAATAATTGGCTTTAGCCTTTCACATAGTACGCCCGACGCTTATACGCGATGAATAAAAGACTGATACCGCGATAGTTGGAACAGACACACGGATCACCCTTTTTGAATACAGGACATAATACACTGAGACTCCAATCGCCGGACATCGATTCACCTTGCCATATACCGCATATAAGTTGATGCATGTGGGCTAGCAGTTCTTCGCCACCTGCCTAAAAAATTTCAGCGGGTAGGCCATCCGGCGGGAGATCGCCGTTCTAATCTCGTCTTGGTTGGGGGGGGGGGGTACAATCAACACTATCTTCCACTAGCATTACCTCCTGATATTCAGTGGAAGAATCCGAGTGGAGTAGTGCAAAAAAGTGGTCTCTCCACATTTTGAGCACACACTGCTCTCAGTCACCAGATTCCCATTCTGGTCCTTGCAGGAGGGCAGCCCATTATTAGGCCCGTTATTTGATCTTCTTTCCCTCTGGAAAAACTTTCGGGATTCACCATTCATCCTGCACATTTCGGTTTTTTCACTCTCTCTGCTCCCACTGCCATTTTTTCCGCCTAAGTAGTTGGTTTTCCTCCCTTCTTAGCCTCTTGTACCGCTCACTTGCAGCACGCGTTGTAACTGACTGTTTCGTTGCCATACGTGCAGCGTCTTTTTCATCAGGTGCAATGCGACATTCTTCGTCGTACCAAGACTTATCCTTCTGCCGTTTTTGATAGCCAAGTTCAGTCCTTGCAGCGTGTAAAATGCGTTAATGAAACACGTCTGTTCTTTCCTGTAGCTCCGATTGAAGTCCCCATTTATTCAAATGTACCTTTGACATTATTTTATATCAGTGTTGCCAGATACTACATCACTCCTTTCTTTTCCATATAAAAGCACATCGTCAATATAGACCAGACAGCCTTCACAGCCACTTAGGATTTGTTCCATGATTTTCTGGAATATCTCCGGTGCACACGTGATGCCAAACATTAAACGCTTGTATCGAAATAGTCCTTTCCGAGTAATAATCGTAGTTATTTCTCTTGACTTTTCCGAAATCTCTACCTGGTGAAAAGCTTGCTTTACATCGAGTTTTCCAAACCACTTCCCTTTTCCGATGTAAGGTAAGAAATTGTCCATAGTTGGCAACGGATAGTTTTCTCGCTGAACTGCCTGGTTAGCTCTGCGCGTGTCAATGCAGATGCGGACATCTTTCCCATCGTCTTTTGGAATCGCTACCATGGGTGAGATCCTATTCGATGGACCATCCACCTTCTCGACGATACCTTGCTTTAATAAATCATCAATTTTCTTTTCAACTACTTTTTTCAATGGGACTGCAATTGGTCGGTATGGTTGTATAACAGGTGTTACATCTTCACGAAGTGGAATATCAACAAGAACGTCCTTAATTTTTCCGATCGGCTTTTCTTCATTCGCATCGCTATCAATTATGTTGACGTCACTGCCAATTTTTAGTACTCACAAAGCTGTCGCCGTTTCACTGTCCATTAATAGTTTTCCTTTTTCCTCCATTACGTAAAAATCAGCTGTTACTTCTTTATCACCTACTGCTATTTTTGCTTCAACTTTGAATTCGCGATCACTTTTATTTCGTTGATTCGAAACCACTACTTTCATGGCTTTTAGTTGTTTCCAAGTGTCACGATCAATAAGGTTGTAGATTGAGCCTGAATCCACCACTGCAGTAGTTTCAACTTGACCAATAATGAATTTTATTTTGTTTCCAGCATTGTTTGACCAAATACAAAATATATATCCATCTTGCTCTCCAAACGCGGTGTCACTAACATACCGGACAGCAGCTTCAGTTGATTTTGGTCGATCTGCTGTTGATGACTCATCTTCATTTTTGAAACCAGATTTTGATTTTTCGACATCATTTGGTCTAAATAAGTTGTTGCCAAACTTATATTGCATACGGCGTTTTGGTTTGCATTTAGCACCAAAATGATTACGTCCACCACATCT
This sequence comes from Phaonia tiefii, assembly GCA_963931995.1. Classification (NCBI taxonomy): domain Eukaryota; kingdom Metazoa; phylum Arthropoda; class Insecta; order Diptera; family Muscidae; genus Phaonia; species Phaonia tiefii. The sequence continues at coordinate 91,063,239 of OZ008369.1, read as the reverse complement.
ATTGCACGTTTTTCCCATTGCTGGACAATTGCCATCGTTTGCTCGATGACCTGTGTATCCACACCGGAAACACTCAATTGTATTGTCATCATTTGTTCGTTTACGTTTCAAAACATTTATCTTGTTAACTTCCGTTGTCATTGTCGGTGATGCCTCTTTACTTATAAAAACTTTTTCTTGTCTAGCGATTGATTCGAAGACCTTGGCAGTTGTCAAAATCACCTGCAAGCTTGCATCCCCTTGCTTTAACATTTCTCGTCGAAGTGCAGCTGAGCGACATTTTTCAATTATCTGGTCTTTGACATGGTCTTCAAATTTGTCACCGAAATTGCAACGTTCCGCCTGAACTGTTAATCGCATTGCGTATACGGCAGTACTTTCATCATTCCTAGGTTCCATTGACCGCAAAACATATCGCTCGTAGGTTCCATGTTGTTGCGGTAAAAAGAATTCATTTAATTTGGCCAATGCTTCTTCATATGGCGTCGTCGCGTCGTCGCGATTTTACATTTCTCCTTTCTTTTTCCTTTTTATAAAGTTTTTTTCCTTTCTTTTCGGCATTTAAGCCACGACCATTTCTTCGATATAATTTCTTTTCCCTTTCTCTCTCCCTCTCTCGGCATTGAAGCCACGGCATTCAAGCCACCATTATTCCCTTCTCCGTTTCTTTTTTTTCCGATCGGCATTTAAGCCACGAAAAATCAGCATTCAAGCAAAATTAAATTTCTTTTCTTTCGGCATTTAAGCCACGTCAACACTAAACTTATCCTAAACACTTTTACCCTTTTTCAAGTTGCGTGAGTTCGTCTTCTTTTTGTCCCTTATTCTCGTCGCCAATGTAAAATCCGTTAATGAAACACGTCTGTTCTTTCCTGTAGCTCCGATTGAAGTCCCCATTTATTCAAATGTACCTTTGGCATTATTTTATATCAGTGTTGCCAGATACTACACAGCGGTTTCCAAAGAATGGGAGATGTGCATCCACTGCGCATCTGGGTCTTCGGGAGAGGGGGTATTCCGCTCTAGCAGGAGAGAGAGCTTCTGTCGATAGGACATTGATATCTCCGGTATTTGTAGCTTGTCAATATCTACGTAGCTTTTCACGTGTCAGTTGGGGGGTTTCTTTGTTCATTATTTTCATTGCCAATATAACGGTGGCGGGTGGCAAACCCAGCCCACCGCGGTTTGCATTTTATGTCTCAGCCGCCCATTACGGATCAGACGCTGACTAGAATGCAGTGTGTCGAAAATGGATTTTGGTTTCTTCAATTTTGATCCGCCATTGGCCAGGGGTGTTGGCCTCCGCCTTCAAAGAACAGCAGAATATGTCCACTACTTCGAAGAGCTTCAGTGACAGGCTCACCTAATATTCCTGAGACGTATCAGTGATCGCATTACCACTCAGGTTGCTTATTCGTTTCGCCTTCTCACTTTAGCAAGAAACGGAGGTTTCCGATAAGCCATTGCCCAGGAGATACTTCGTGGAAGTAGTGAGTTGCTTGGACTGCCCAATGAAGGAATCATTTCTTACCACTTCCAAGTGAATGACTATCAGAAACTTTTTTATGAACAACGCTTGCAATTGTATAGATTTATTTTGATAAACGTGTTTCTGCTCTTGAAACGTATCTTGAACTACGTCCATTTTATTATGGACTAATTGTGAAGCAGAGCAATTAATTCATTTAACGATGAACCGTTTTCTCACCAAGTTTACTCGAAATGATAACACGCATCCTCCAAGACGTCGTACAGTACGTACTGAAAAACTATTGCTGCTGTGGAAAGTCGCAACAAGACAGACCAGAATAAGGGTGCCTAGACATGATGCTCACAAACATAATCCACAAAATCTCCGATATGGCGATTATCTCTCTGATTGTTATGCCCAGGCACTTTCATTGAAGTAGTTCGACAACTACTGAACGAGTTTGACCCAAGTGTACTAACAAGTACAAACAAGTATTACCAACTACTTAAGTTACCCAGATACCGTAAATAATCCAAATTGTTCGAGCTTGAGGTCACTTTTTATTTATATTTTCGATATTTCACTACACAACTGGGTAGAACCATCATGAAAAACGAACTTAATTAACAAATTAATAAAAGCCGACTGTTATTAATTTGTTAATTTAGTTTGTTTTTCCTGATGATGCTACTCAACTGTGTAGCAAAATATCGAAAATAAAAAGAAAAACTAACCTCAGGCTCGAATAATTTGGATTATTTATTAGTAACAAGGTCGAAGAACAAAATACATTCATTATTCATACATATGTATCTTTGGTTGGAACTCGCCTTTTTAAACAGTAACCTTAACATCCTTGAACTGATATATCCAGAAATTATGTTAAAAATCGTTGTAGTCGGATAATAGACGATCGACAGCAACACATTCAACTGGATTAATTTGCTTTAGGTGAACTAATTTGGAATTGGCAATTAAAATTTCTTCTGTACTCAAATTGTACCCGTTCTTATCTTCGTTATACTTTGTTGAATTTTTAAATTTTAAATTTATCGCCTTGTCTTAATTTTAAACTCCATTTGGAGATCATCCCCTTTTACAGTACTATAGCAGCTTTCATTGCAGCTGATTACAGCGTCACCATACGATTACAGGCAAATATGTTTGTCCTAAGGTTTTTCGCACCTATAACTGTAGACGTAGAGCAAATGTATCCGTGGGAGAGCAAATGTATCCGTGGGAAGACGGTAGGGGCGGTAATGTAGTGTAACGGGCGCCAATTCTCTAACTGATCCGGTTTGATCCCTAAGACCCGTCAAAGTGGGTCAAAAAGTGGTCCTACTAATACAGTTCGAAAAAACGGCGCACTAGGGCGAAACGTCAGTTACGTTTTCAGTCCATACCTTAACTTTCATTAAACTCTAATTTCAAAGCGCTTGGACTTGGGGCTGACAGTGTAGGTGTAAACTTTCTTATAGCCACTCACTTGAGAGTGACCAGAAATTATTTCTTCATAGGGCATTGCTACTTCCTAGATTAAGTATGTCCCGGGCAATGACATTATCAGAACCCTCCGTTACCTAGCTAGAGTGAGAAGGCGAAACGAATGACCAGTCTAATTAGTTATGCGATCACTACTGTGTCTCATGTTAAATAGGTGACCTTGTCACTAAAGCTCATATTATTTTGTCCTTTGATGGTGGATGAGCCCACACAACTTGCCTACGGTGGATCAAAACTAAAAAAAAACGAAAATCCAGTTTCGAAACACTGCATTCTGGTCAGAGTCTGATCCATAATGGGTGGCTGAAACATAATCATCCTGACAGTAGGTAAATCGTAAAACCACCGTGGGAATGCCTTCCGTCACCGTTATATTGGCACTGAAAATACAGAATGAAAATAAGAAAGATTAAACCCCCTATTTGCTGGCCACCGCCGCAAGCGTTGTAAGAACCACGGTTTGTGGTTATGTGCTATCCACCTGTCAGATGTTCTCGAGAATTATAAGGCTGAAATTACTGCTACACCCAGATACCTAATTGGTTGAAAAGAGAGGTTGCCACAACCGAATTGAGGTTGTTACGACGGAATTTAGTCCTCACAACTGAAATTCGGTTGAAGCATCCAACATAAGGTCATCCATAATGCCACTTGGATATACCCTGATCAACAGACGAAGAACCAGATTGATCACCTGGTAATTGATGGAAGACACTCCACCAGTGTAATGGACGAACGTGAGATATGGATTCGGATTACTACCTGGTTGCAGCAAAGGTTCGCACAAGGTTAAGCTTGGTTATGAAGAACCGCTTAAAAGCAAACCATGGTACGATGAAGAGTGTCGCATGGCAAGTGATGAAAACAACGCTGCCCTTATGGCAATGCTTCAGTCAGTTGCAATACAAGCCGCGATAGAGCAGTATAAGGAGAATAGGTAAGAATAAACCCATTTGTTTAAGAAGAAAAAAGTGTTGTGGAGAATGCGCGAGAGTGGGAATCTAACAGAATGAAAAATGAGGTCCGTAACTTCTACCAAAAAGTACACAGCCAAACCAACGGCAATATATCAAGGCCTCCCATTTGCAGTGATAAGGACGGGAATCTTATCACAGAAGTGCAGAGTATGTAGGGAGTATGAAGAGATCACTTCTCTGCTTCACTGGTCCCAGGAGACTTCAAGATATATGAGGGTGTTGAGCACATACAGGACGATGTTGTCAACTGCCCCCTCCTAGCCAAAACGAAGTTAGAACTGCAATTTTCCGACAACAACAAAGCCGCAGGCGGCTGAGTTCGAAAGATGCATGCATCAGCTCATATGCAAAATCTGGCTAGAAGAATGCATGCCCGATGATTGAAGTCTTATACGTCATTTACTCCAAACAAGATTAACGCATTTCGAAGGTTAACTCCGTTGACCCGCGCTAACCCAGAAGATTACTTATAAAATTGTAATCTGTAGAATCTGAAGTTTAATTTTTAACCTCATTTTAAACTGGTGTACATTTTGATGCAACACTGTTAGTTACTAAAAAATGCAACCATATAAAAACATACAAAAAGGAAGGTAGAGAAGAAAAAACCCCGCAATTTGGCAACCCTAGTAGAAGCAAAAAAATCGACGCGATTCACACAAAGCATTTTTTTCCGCGTCATAACTTGGTTATTTCATACTTTTACATACTTTATGTAATTTTAATTAAATATGGTTGGAATTTCTATAGTTATCAGAAAATTGCTCGTGTATTGAAATATTCCATGAAGAGAGTAAGAGAGCGAGCAGAGAAACGACGCGCTCCACTCGCTTTCTTTGTTGGCATTCCACCCCATGAGTAAATTTTCTTCTTTATACCATAGTTGCTTTATATATGCTTCTGATCTCTCTCTTACTCTCTTCGTAGAATATTTCAATACACCAGCAGTTTTCTGATGATGTTATTGTATCTAACTAAAGAAATTCCATACATATTTAAATAGAATTACACAAAGTATGTAAAAAGTATGAAATAATCAAGTTATGACGCGGGAAAGAAATGTGTTTGAGTGAATCGCGTCGACCTTTTTGGTTCTCTTCTACTAGGGTTGCCAAATTGCGACGGTCTTTTCTTCTCTACTTGTACATCCTTTTTGAAACATACACAAAAAATCAGCCGATCGAAAATTTTCCGACGCGTCGTCGCCACTAAAACTTTTTTGAAGATCTGATATAAATGGCTCTTATTGGTTTAAACTGTGAGGCGATTTTATCGACTGGCCCGATTTGACCCACTGATCCAATTTAACATCCCAAATTTGTACAAAACTGGCAAAATCAATAGCCGCCAACTTAATTTTTCTGTTGTGCCGCCGTCTTCGATCATTTTGTCTCGGCGCGGAGTTTTTGTGAGCACAGAATTACCAACTGAAATGTCAATTTAATCGCAAATTGGGTGGTGTAAACGGCAAAGATTAAAGATCAAGGTTGTCGCTAACGTAGCCGCGATAAACGGCGGTGTAAATGCGTTATTAGCATACTGTGCCCTGTTTTCAAAAAATGCGACCCGAGTATATGTACCAACTATTGTGAAATAAACTTTTCGAGCGAAATGTGCGAAAGACTAAAGCCGTTTGTTACAGACCTTATCAGTGTGGCTTTAGGCCTGGAAAGTCAACTATTGACCAGATATTCAGAAAACCCACGAAACAAAATCGACAACTATCACCTCTTTGTAGATTATAAGGCTGCCTTCTTTAGCCCGATACGGGCTATGCCTGAGTTTGGTATTCCTTCTAAGCGAACACGCCTTTATAGAATGGCATTGACTGACACGAAATCCTCAGTAAAGATTGGCAGAGATCTCACCGAACCATTTAATACGAGGCGAGGCCTCAGGCAGGGCAACACCCTATCATACGATATATTAATTGGGATCATGTGAGAAAAGCTGCAGTCAACACGAATAAAACTACACAGTGCAACACGAAAAAATGTATCCATATACGGACGCCACTACGTGATAAAAGACCAAAAAAAAGACCCGTGTTTCCCAGTTTTGCCCAAAGGATGCACTTTTTTTATGGGCCCCCAAAGATTTGGGGCCTCGGTGTCATTTTTGCAAAAAAGTGATAATTTTGTCAGGCTCATATCTTGCAAACCGTTCGGAATTTTGATTTACTCTCTGAGGGAAACTGGTAGCTCCTATCAGAAAGAACAAAAATTTTGAACATATAAAATCAAAAAAAAATCATCTCAGTAAACAACTTTCTAGAACATATGAACTTCCTAGGAATGATTCTTAACACCGTTTAGGTAGTGCTTAGGTAGCTTTTAGGTACTACATTCTTGTAGTTGATTTTTACCTTGAATTTTGAAGGTTTGCTACCTATGGACCTGAACATTGGAAAAAGGTAAAAAAAATCGAATTTTTTTAAAGTTTTTTGAGATTTTGACCTAGAAGATCAAGTGTTTTTGATTTTATATGTTCACAATTTTTGTTCCTACTACAAGCTACAACTTTCCCTCAGGGAGTAAATCAAAACTCCGAACGGTTTGCAAGATATGAGCCTGACAAAATTATCACTTTTTGCACAAAATGACACCGAGGCCCCAAATCTTTGGGGGCCCATAAAAAAGTGCAAAAGACACGGGTCTTTTTTTTTTGTCTTTTATCACGTAGTGGTGTCCGTATATGGTTATATTTCCATGACTTAAAATATTACACACGTATGATGGCGAAATCTGCGAGAAGTTAATGCAATATTCTCGAGAATTGAGAAGGAATTAGAAAAAGTGGGTTTGGCAGTAAACGAGGACAAGACAATATTAATGGTTTCGACAAGCAGAACATCCACCCGATAACCGTTATAATTTCGATGTAGTTACCGAATTCATTTACCTCGAATCTGCCGTGAACAGAAGCGATAACGTCAGCCTAGAAATCAAATAGAAATCAAACAGAGAAGGAGTTCGAAGACGAAAAGACATCGAAAAATAGGACGACCAAGACTTCGCTGGAAAGACAAGGGGTCTAATGATCCCATCCGTTTCGTATCGTAGTCGGTAATTTGGAAGCCCGATAAAATGGAAACTTGAACTAAAATTTGAGAAAAGTTGAAATAGAATCAAGTTAATAAAGGAATAGGATTTCATCAATATTAGTTTTTTTACGTTGCCAGCAAATTGTACCTTTAAAAGCACTTTCCTAATTGAGATTACGATACGAAACTGATACGATAAATAGGCCAGAGGTGGAATATTGCCTGCGAGAGCTTGGTGTAACCAACTGCAGGAGAAAAGCAGAAGATCAAGCCGTTTGGAGAAACATATTATCCTCATATTGTTAAACCATTGACCCCTCTTGATTGTTTGATGCCACCTAAGTAAGTAAGTAATTTCAACGCGCTTACATGAACCGAACATATGTATGTTTGGAAAATGGAAAAAATTGTACAAAAAAATTGTTGCTCTCATTTTTTACAGCGCTGCTTTTATTAGGTCATAGATCACGAAAATAATCAAAACAAATAAATCGCTTCTGCCGAAATGTATGGTCGTCAAAGGGTTAAAGTATTTTAAATAAAGCTGTACCTTGCAATGGTCTATTTTAAACGTATTTTCGGAATTAAACTGTTGTGCAACTTTTAACTGGGATCATCGGTAGGAATATCAGTCACTTTTCAGAGATTATTACTCTGAAGGAGTATCAGGATGTTATTCTCTCTGCTGGAACATTTATGTAATCTTACTACAAGGTAGTAATGATATTTAGCTGACTCGTAATGAACGTGCGTATATCGAACATGGAAAATGCTATTCCTTCGATTACTACCTGATTTGTCGAAGAGGCTCTTACTTCGATTATAACCCGATTTCAGGTTTAGACAATACACCGCACCATGTTTCCTGTTGCGATAATATTAATCAATATCATGTTGCCACTGAAGTTTGTGTGATTAAACGAATCTTAGATGTGTAGAACGAGTAGTTATTTTCGTATTTTCAGACAATGACAAACCTGATCGATGTAATTAATTCTATTCTTGGAAGTACTTCGAACTATTGATATAAAAATCCATTCTCATAACGAGACAACGATGTTTTAATGTGGTTCTGCATTTTGGTGGTACCCGCAATATATCTTTTTATTACACTGTCCACAAAGCCGTAATAGAATTAACCACAAAACGTTTCATCTAACATGAATATGATTTATTTTTAACACATTGTTTAGATTTTCTTCTATTTTTATTATATACTCACAGTCTACCGATTTGAAGAACAGAGCATTAATTGCAATAACACCAAGATATGTTCCATAAAATCTACCGAATCTTTGACACATTTCTTCTCCGCCAAAAAAATGACTTCAAATTGAATTCAAAAGTTCGTTACAATGTTTAACCTAATTGAAACGCAAAGCCATACTAATAAACATCACAGCATTTTGTGAGATGTTCAGCTGGGTAAATAATAAAATGAACTATTCCACAGTATTTAAATGATTTAATTGTTATAATTTGATTTATAATTGAATCGAATTCAAGTGACAAGGTGAAATTCGGTATTCATCATAACGACAAGCAATATGTACTGGTATAACAAATATCATACCAACTATTGTAATAACTTATTTACCAAAAAATATACAAATAATAGGGGGTTCACAAATGGCGTCACCAATGAGGAAAAACAACACTTAGTGGAGACTTTCAGTAACGTGGTGAATTGAACAAGTAATGGGTGATTTTGTCGCTAGTTAGTTTTGGAAAATACAGAAAATTTGTGCAAGTGAATGAAATATTTATTCGCATCGATAAGTCAATGGCTGCCATTTATTTTTTAAATATTATTTCATGCAAATGTTACCCACGGTTACTCTTCACGTGGTCCATTCTGTTAGTCCAATTTTGGCACACTTTTCCCAACATTTTGACTCTTGTAATGTTGTCTTCCTAGGTAGCAATCGTGGTTGGCTCTCTCTATAATTAGTCCGTCACTTTTCGAACTTCCCTCGTAGTTATATGAAATGCAACAGAAGTACCACCTGTCAAAAAGCAACTATTGTATAGAGAAGAAAATTTACTCATGGAGTGGAATGCCAACAAAAGCGTGTCGTTTCTCCGCTCTCTCTCTTACTCTCTTCGTTTAAAATTTCAATACACGAGCAGTTTTCTGATGATGTTATTGTATCTAACTACAGAAATTCAAACCATATTTAAATAAAATTACATAAAGTATCTAAAAAGTATGATATAATCAAGATATGACGCGGGCAAGAAATGCGTTTGAGTGAATCGCGTCGATTTTGTTGGTTCTCTTCTAATAGGGTTGCCAAATTCTTCTCTACTTGTACTTCCTTTTTTGAATAGACTACTGTAAAATTTTGAGCAAGTTCCGTCATTTACTTTGCGTTTAACAGCTGTTCAAAACATACAACCTCGTTAATTTGTTTTTAAAATGGAAAAAAGTGAATTTCGAGTGCTCATTAAACATTATTTTTTGCGAAGAAAACCGTCGATCAAACCACGGAAAAGCTTGATAAATACTATGGGATACTCGCGGGATTAACCACATCGATTGCCTTCAAAAGGGAAAAACAATAAACGTCGAATATTATGCCAACTTATTGGACCGATTTAACGAGGATTTAAAAAAACGACCCCATATGGAAAAGTTATTTTCCATCAAGATAATGCACGGGTGCACACGTGTGTAGTCTCAATGGAAAAATTCCATGAATTGGACTACGAATTGGTACCTCATTCGCCATATTCTCCAGATTTAGGCCTCAGTGACTATTTACTATTTCCAAACCTAAAGAAATGGCTCGGTGGAAAGAGATTTAGCTCCAACGATGAAATTATTGATCAAACAAATGCCTATTTTATGGACCTCGATAAATCCTATTTTTTGGAAGAGATACAAAAATTGGAGAAACGTTGGACTAAGTGTATTGTGCTAAAAGGAGATTGTGTTGAAAAATTAATTTTTTTTTGCCAAAAAAACCTGTGTTTCATTTAAAAAGCCACGGACTTATTGATCCGCCTCGTAGACGAGAGACTTCACGTGCCCCCACAAAAAATAGTCTAGTGGGGTCAAATCGCACGAACGAGGCGGCTAATTGACAGCGCCAAAACGTGAGTTTAATGGCTCACTAAACTCGCCTCCCAGCGTCCTGTGCAAACCTCATATTAGCCAAGTCCAATTCCTCCATTTAGGGGATGGGGAAAGTCATTGATTATTGAGCAGTACCTTGCTCCATTGACCGTAAAGTTGCGTGCATCAGCGTCTTAACCGCTCCAAACATGAATTGTTCAGGGTGCATTGACAGCTCTTGAACAACCTCAGGCTGCTCTTCGGACGAAATTCGGCAATTCTGTTTATTGACGTACCCATTTAGCCAAAAATGAACCTCGTCGCTGATGACAAATTTTCAATAAAAAAACATTTTTCACAGAGCACGAATTTTGATTATAAAACTCAATGATTTGTAAGCGTTGTTCGTTTGTAAGTCTATTCATGATGAAATAAGGAATCACGCGTGAACTGGCAAAAAATTAATTCTTAAATACCAAATAGCAAAAAATCACCCGTTAGGAAAGCATTGTAATGTCAGTTAGACCAATAGACAAATACACACATAGACACATTTATTCTCTCATCTGACGTTTCATTGCTCGTAGGTTTGTGGAAATGAGAGAAATTTAATTTAAAATTCACTTACACCAGGTGAAGTTACAAAATGTGTTCACCTAAATTTTTCATGACGTTTTGGTGTAGAACTGAAAAGTTAAATGTATTTTGCACTTTTTTATTGACTTTTATCGTTGGTATACATTTGTATTGTATTTAATGTGAGTCGGTAAAACGCAAACTAGCGCAATCATTGACGAATATAGGTAAAGATACTTTTATTCGCTCAATAAATTAAACGTCGTAGGTACGGTGGAAAGTAAATATTGGATGGTGGAAAACATGGGTTCAATTATACCAGATAGAGGCAATATTAAACAACGCCCAACAAAGGAACAACAACCGAATTTCGTGTTTTTGTCGCAAACTAATTGTGTTAAATACAATACAAATGTATACCAACGATAAAGGTCAACAAAAAAGTGCAAAATATATTTAAATTTTTCAGTTCTACACCAAAACGACATGGAAAAGTTAAGTGAACATATTTTGTAACTCCACCTGGTGTAAGTTAATTTTAAATTTAAATGCTCTCATTTCCACAAACCTACGATGAAGAGTGTGAAATGAAACGTCAGATGAGAGAATAAGTTTATATATGTATGTATTATTATATGTGTAGAACAATTCAATTTTGTTTACAACTTTTATTTTTATTGTTCAATTAAGCACTAGATATAACATTTTAGAACGTTAATGTCGTAGTCTAAAATTAAATCATTAGGTATAAATCAAAATATTTCAAAATATCCCGTTTTGCCTGTGAATTTAAATAGAGTCATCGCTATTCATCAACTGAACTAGAATAAATACCTGTGTCAAATAAAATTTATTTTTCATTCATCCTTTATAAAGGGTTTTCAACAGAAACGCTACAAAAGTAAATCTATAGGGACAGCAAACGACACCATATTTTTTCCCGCACTTTTGACATTTCTCTTCAGTAAGGTTTGCCATTTTATCATGGAAAGATATACGAGCCAACAACGAGTCGAAATTATTAAAATTTACTACCGAAATTTGGAGTCTGTGGCCTCAAGTTTAAGAGGCCAACTTTAAGAGAATGGCTTCGTCAATAAGCAAAATATGCGTTATTGGTCAGACAGCAATCCACACGTAATCCATGAGTCATCATTGCATCCCAAAAAAATTACGGTTTGATGCGGTTTATGGGCCGGCGGCATCATTGGGCCGTACTTCTTCCGTGATGATCAAGACCGGCACATTACTGTGAATGCGAATCGCTACCGTTCAATGATAACCGAATATTTTTGGCCCCAATTGGATAATATGGACTTGCAGGACATGTGGTTCCAACAGGACGGCGCCACAAGCCACACAGCGAATGCCACAATCAATTTATTGGAAACCAAGTTTGGTGAACGTGTTATCTCACGAAATGGCCCAGTCGGTTGGCCGCCTCGGTCGTGTGATTTGACGCCGTTAGATTATTTCCTGTGGGGCTACGTCAAGTCTATGGTCTATGCCAACAAGCCAGCGACGATTGATGAACTTCGTACGAATATCGAACGTGAAATTGCAGCAGTATCGGCCGATTTATGCTTGAAAACCGTCGAAAATTGGGTTCAGCGTCTGGACTTCTGCAAGCGTGCCCGTGGTGGCCATGCAAAACAAATCGAGTTCCATACATAATGGCATCGAACGTACTTTCACAGGAATAAAGAATTTCATTGGTATCTAAAACCGGATTTGTTTTATTTAAAAAAAACTTTTGTAGCGCTCTTATTGAAAACCCGTTAGTACTTTGTGAAATACCTATTATTTTTTTATCACAGCTAAGCAGCGCCTTGACATTGAATTCACAAGTCTTTAACAGGTTTTGAGTGGAATGTTTTCCACGCCGATTGTACCAGTGCCCTAAGCTCATCCTTATTAAATTGGTTTATTCCTTTGAAAGAGACTTTAATGGAAACTTTTCGGACACTTTTTGCCTTTAAATTGTTTTTAGTTAGCATTTTTCGTAATGTAGAGGTGTCAACATCCCGATCGTATTGCCTTTTAAGGGCGGAAGAGGTAACAAAAGTCGAACTCTACGTGGCGCAATATATTTGGTTCCAAATGTTCTGCAATTTTCAGGTTTTTACCGTCTGTTTCCTGGATTGGGGTTATATTTTATTCCGGTCTCCATCATTTTCTTTGAACATCCAATTATATCAGTAATTTGTATGTAGCTTCTGAATTCGTTTCTCATCTCTTTTATTCTTTCTTGGCGCTCATGATGGCAATACTTAGATCGGCCCCTTTTGGGACGTCAATAATGACAATTTATTAATGCTACTAATAAACATTAATCATATTTAGAAGCTAAACTTAGTTTTCAAATTCAAATTCAAACTACCATTAACCATTTCAAAAAAAATATTTTTTTTTTTTTTTTGTAATTGACTCTATTTTATAGAACACGTCATTACATAGCCTTTAAAATACTGACAGTGACCTGGAGAACAGTAGTGTACAAAATTAATTAAAAAATACGGCATTATATTCAGCAGAGGACCGGTCAATCAGGTTCAGAATTTCTTGACATGAAACACCTTGGACAACTGATTTGCAGAGAATAAAAGTTTTGAAAAGAGTGTGTATCTATTTCATTGCACATCACTGTAGATGTAAGTATATAGAAATCGCAAATCATGGTTATTTAAACTCAATATATGACCGTTGTTTCTGGGTTTTATTGGTCACATATATTAATAACATATTTTCTATTCTTACACTTTGTTTAAAGAATAGTGGCATTTTCATATATATTTCTCTTAAATAGTCCCGAATATATTTTTTGAATTCCCCTCAATCCTCAATGGAATAGAAAATTACACAACATTACATTGTTAAAGTCACACTTCATCAGGAACCAACCACACATCGTCATCAATACGCTTAGCATTGAAAGGAAACCATGAGAATTCCCATATTTACTCGTACGTTTGCATCAGAAATCAATTAAAGGATGCCATAGAACTGATATTACGCAAGTACAATCAAATCTACTGTACCACGAGCCATTATCCTCCCGTATAAGGGGGATATAGAACCACGCACTAACTATAAAAACCCCTGGCAGCAATGAAAGACATATCACAAATCAAAATGAACTCAGTACGTACTTTAGTCCCAACAATTGTCCTCCTCGTCATTGTTGCTTGTGCTCAATGTCAGTTGACATTTTCTCCCGACTGGGGTAAGAGATCTGGCCCAATGGCTGGGTCGTTTTTTGACAGTCAACCGGGTAATTGCAAGACACCCAACGAAATGCTGCTGGAAATTTTCAAATATGTACAGGTACTTAAAACAGTTGGGATTAAACAACAAAGACCTTTGAAAATATTAAGTGCTAAATTTTCACCCTCTGGTTTTGTAGAATCAAGCTCAATTGTTTTTGGATTGCAAGCACCGTGAATAAATAAAGGCTCTGGACGGATGGCTGAATGAAAATAAGTAATGACCAATGGATGGAAGTAGGAGCATTTAAAGGATCACATGTAACTAAATACTAAGTAAACATCTAGCTGCTAAGTTTGATTCATATGTATGTATATTCATAACTCCAAAACTCGTAACTCCATTACCTAGCATACCAGTGTAATCGAAAACAGTTATCAGTTATCAGAAATTTAAGGGTAGTCGGCATATGTTTCAGAGGTTTTTATTATATTATATTTTGGCCCCAAAACCGTGTGTGTATTATATGATGCTTAATACACTTAAAGAAATAATTAATTAAATAAATTGATGTTAATTGCATTACGAAAATAACAAAAAAAAATCTAAAATTGTTTTTTTTTTTAAATCGGGGGTTCAAAGTCAATGAAACTGGAAAAAAATCTAAATTTGCTTATAATTTGTCATTTTTAGCCACTGTTCGAGTTTTCGAACGGCTAATTTTCAACCCAATTGTTTTCTGTGACGATGTATACGCGATTCAAAACGCAATGATGCAGTGCTTTAGGATACTTTGTTGGCTTTCAAAAAATAATGACATTGCTCATTCCATAGACGAATATAGAGTATAGACAAATTAATTCTCTCATCTGACGTTTCATTTCACACTCTTCGTCGTAGGTATGTGCAAATGATAGAAATTCGACAAAAATTAAATTACAGCAGGTGGACTTAACTGTTGACTTCACTTTTTCATTTCGTTTTCGTATAGAACTGTGAAATTTAAATGTATTTTGCGCTTTTTTGTTGACTTTTATCTTTGATATACATTTGTATTGTATTTAACACAACTAATTTGCCACAAAAACACGAAATGCGGTTGTGGTTCCTTTGTTGGACGTTGTGTACTATTGCCTCTATCTGGTATTATTGAACTCATGCTTTCCATCATCCAAGGTTCACTTGCAACCAAATCTATGGCGTTTAATTAATTGAGAGGATTAATGTGTCTATACTAAATTCGTGTATGGAAGCGAACTTGTGTTTGAACATCAAGGGAAGAATTCTGTCGCTGAGGTTTAACAAACACAGCTGAAATTGTTACTGTGAATGTTCAAAATATGTAAATATACGATACAAAACTAGAAATGGAGAATTTTGTTGGACGTTTCTGACAGAAGTTCGTTTCCTCATTGAAGAAGCGCAAAGAGAAACGTCAGAGGAGACGGATAACAAATCTGTATATAAATTAAGAAGAAGCGCAAAGATAAACGTCAGAGGAGACGGATAACTATGTATAAATTAATCTATGATTGAACCCATGCTTTCCACCATCCAATGTCCACTTGAAACTATACCTATGACGTTTAATTTATTGAGAGAATTGATGTGTCTATACTAAATTCGTCTGTGGTTCAGTGTCTCTAGTTTTTTATAGATCTAGAATGATAACCATAGACTAATTCTTATAATAGACTTAATAGTTCTCTCAGCAAATTTTTGACATTTGGCCTGGTGTGATCTGAACGTTGGATGTTGAAAAGAATTGATTCAATAATACCAGATAGAGGCAATAGTTCAAAACAACGAACAAAATAACAACAACGGCATTTCGTTTTGTCTGTTAAAATTATTGTGTTAAATACAACACAAATGTATGCTAACAATAACAGTCAATAAAAATGTGTAAAACACATTTCAATTTCACAGTTTTTCACCAAAACGTCAGGAAAAATTAAAGCAAGAAGTTATTGTAATTCCACCTGGTGTATGTCACTTTTCGTCAAACATCTCCCTATCACACCGACTGCATCACGAACAGTGTGAATGGAAACGTCAGATGAGCCAAATATTTTCTCTAGTAAAATTTACTCTATGATGATAACAATACATATGTATGCCATTTCGTCAGACCCAAGTCCAAAGCCACGTCCTTGCAAGAATAAATAGAACGACTTATAAAGCTTCCACAATACTCTAGAGAAGTTGCGATTCTGAACAAGCGCCAATCACTGCTAGACAGAGAGTCTCACTGAAACGCATTCGTAAAGTTACAAAAAGGATGTACAAGTAGAGAAGAAAACACCACCGATATGTGGCAACCCTCTTAGAAAAGAACAAAAACCGAGTCATAGTAAAATAACCAAGTAGTAGCAGTAGACGTTGTTGTTGTTGTAGGCAGCAACAACAGGCATTTTGTTTTTGTTTTAATCGCTTCATTTGTCAATCTATACACGTAAGTCTACCAACAACACAGGAAACAAAATGGTACAAAAACAAAGTACATATTAGTTTGGCAGATGAAACGATCAACCACAATGAAAAAATTGAAAACATCTGTTCTAACGAGATTACCTTCCTTATTTTACCATGAACCGAGTGAAGCGCCTCATTTCTCTGTTCTCTCTCTTACTCTCTTCGTTGATTATTTCTTTTTACTGGAGAAATTTTGGCCAGTAAAAATTTGCAAGTTCGAACATATGGTTTGTGGAAGGAAACAAAATTACGATATAGATTGAATATAAAAGAACAAATTTGTAATTCATTGGAATTTTATTTTTTAAGAGAAAAATTAAATTCTAATGCTCTGTAATTAACCATGAGAACATGGGTTCGATCCCTGCTCTGACAACCTTAAAATTTCTTACTCTCCGAAAACTATCCTGTAGAAATTTTTCCGATGTCGTCGGAATGTATAAAAAGTTTACATTCTACACATGCATACACTTTCTCTATGCAAAAGTATGGACGTACGATTTTATCAATCGTTATTATAATTACGTTTTGGTATGTTATCAACTGCCTACTTCTCTGCAAACCTTCTATGTACATGGTTTATAGAAATTTTAGCATAGCCGAATTTATTTACTATCTTTGTTTCGTGTGTTTTTTAGTTGTGAAAAATTTGCGAACTCCTACGTGCCGTAGGAGAATTTTAAAAATATATATAAAATAAAAAGTAAGTAAAAAAAGTGCATATAATTCAAATATTAAAAATATTAAATATAAACAAAAGGTTTTTTCATGTTACACAAACTGTAAGTATAAGGGAATTAAATCACTGTTGCACCACACATTCCCATACACATTGTTCATTGGATAGTGTACTAGACTGTTAACTTCCCCACAAACCTTGTGGCTAGAGAGTGTATATAAGATACGAAAATAACTTACGAAGGTGTTCCATATTCCTTATATACAATGAGCCAGCAGAACTTAAAATGGCCAGATTTTCGCGATGCGCACTGGACAAATATTCTTTTGTCAGGTTTTAAAGGATGACTTGGTCATGGTGGTAATCGGCAAAGACGAGGCATTACAACAAAGTAGGCATAAATATATCTTGTGGACTCACTCATATTACTCACAACTAATTTCCATTTATGTTGCAGTACAGTGCCGTCTTCCTCCTCTCTATCGATAACCGACAATACACGTCATTTAGATTCCGAAGGAGATGCCGCTATTGGCGTTTTAATATCTTGGTAGACAAACAATTATCTGAAATAAGTGTGCGAGTTGTGGTCAGGGATATCGCTGGATGTATACGAATGGTGAAGATCCAATTGCACAATCCCCTCTAAGCCGACCTCGTTGAGTTCAATATGAAGGATCTTAATCCCAATATTTCTGATACGGACTTCCAGACTGCTAAAGCCCTGTCGATGAATCCCATCTCTCTGGGATATCTGAAAGAAGAAAATAGGTGGTGGACAACATCAAGTATTGAACCTCCTTCTTAACACGCACTCCCAGGCAACTGGCCACTTGCTAAACCTATGCCATTCTATATTCCAAGGTGATATTCATCATCACATGTTAGTCCAACAGACTTAGACCAATTAGTCTCTCATCTTTCCTTCTAATGGCATTTGAGAGGATGATTGACTCACATCTGCGTATGCTGTTCACAGCACGAATAGAGAAAGGGAAAATCTGCGGAAACTATTTTCCTATAAAAATACACTCTGGGACATGGGACTGTCCTTAGAGGTGGGAAGTTACTGATAGCCATTCACTTGGGAGTGGACAGAAATGATTCCTTCATTGGGCAGACCACGAAGCTCACTACTTCCACGCAATATGTCCTGGGCAATAGCTTTATCGGAAACCCCCATTAGCTAGCTTAAGTGAAAACGTGAAACGAATGAGCAGTCTGATTGGTTATGCGATCACTGATACATCTGAAGCTCTTCGAACTACTGAACATATTGTTCTATCCTTTGAAGGCGGTTGAGCCAAGAACCCTGGCCAATAGCGAATCAAAATTGAAGAAACCAAAATCCAGTTTCGACTCACTGCATTATGGTGAGCGTCTGTCTGATCCATAATGGGCGGCTGAAACATAATCATTCTGGCAGTAGGTAAAATGCAAACCACGGTAGGCTGTGTTTGCCTCCCGCCACCGTTATATTGGCAATGAAAATACACAATGAAAATAATGAACAACTAAACCCCCAACTGTTGACGACCCTCGCAAACGTTAAAAGTACCATGATTTAAGGATATGTACCTGGAATGTGCGAACGCTACACAGGACGGGTGCCACTTTCCAACTGGCGGATGTCCTCGAAAAATATAAAGCTGACATCAGAGCTATCCAGGAAATGCGATGGACAGGATATGGCCATGAGCGAAAGCATGAATTCGGGTGCGGATTTATAGTTGGCAAGAGACTGCCACACCACACCTAACCGAGAGACTGAACGCATAGCCACTATTCGCATCAAAGCAAAATATTTCAACATCTCGTTAGTTTGTGTGCACGCACCGACAGAGGATAAAGACGACGAGGTCAAAGAATCATTTTATGGGCATCTGGAGGAAGTATACAAACGCTGCCCTTACCACGACATTAAGATTATTCTAGGCGATTTTAATTCCAAATTGGGAAAGGAAAGTGACTTTCGACCAACCATCGGCAATCACAGTCTACGTGATACCACCTCCGATAATGGAATAAGACTGATAGACTTCGCCGCTGCAAAGAACATAGTAGTTAGTAGCACACGATTCCAGCATAAGGACATTCATAAGGCGACCTGGATATCTCCTGATCAACGGACGAAGAACCAGGTTGATCACTTGGTAATAGATGTCAGGCACTCTTCTAATGTAATGGATGTACGTGTGATTCGAGGTGCAATATCGACTCGGATCATTGCCTGGTGGCTGCGAAAGTTCGAAGCCGAACACGGGGAAAACTATATATATATTGACAATCAGAATACCCCCCTCCCGAAGACCCAAATGCGCAGTGGAAGAACATCTCCCATTCTTTGGAAACCACTGCAAGGACTGAACTTGGCTATCAAAATCCGTAGAAGTATAAGCCATGGTACGACGAAGAATGTCGCATTGCAACTGATGAAAAAGACGCTGCACGTATGGCAACGAAACAGTCAGTTACAACGCGTGCTGCGAATGAGCGGTACAAGAAGCTGAGAAGGGAGGAAACCCAATTATATAGGAAGAAGAAAGACCGAAATGTGCAGGATGAACAATAAATCCCGAAAATTTTTCCAGAGGGTGGGGAGACCACTTTTCACCACTATTCCACTCAGATTCTTCCACTGAAGATCAGGAGGTAATGATTGTTGAAGACAGTGTAGGCTTCACAACATAATAAAAAACCGCTGGTGTGGATGGGCATCCCGACGAACTTTTTAAGGCAGGTGGCGAAGGACTGCTAGCCCACATGCATCAACTTCTATGTGGTATATGGTTGGGGGAATCTATGCCTGGCGATTGGAGTGAATGTGTATTATGTCCTGTATTCAAAAAGGGTGATCCGTGTGTCTGTTCCAACTATCGCAGTATCAGTATTTTATCCATCGCGTATAGGGTCTTGTCGAGCGTATTATGTGAAAGACTAAATTCAATTGTTAAAAACCTGATTGGACCTTATCAGTGTGGTTTAAAACCAGGCAAGTTCACGACCGACCAAATATTTACGCTACGTCAGATCCTGGAAAAGACCCACGAAAAGCAAATCGATACATACCACCTTTTTGTCGATTACGAAGCTGCTTTCGATAGTACGAAGCTATGTCTGAACTTGGTATTACTGCAAAACTGATTCGCCTCTGTAGAATGACGCTGACCAATACCAAATCAGCAGTGAAAGTGGGGAAAGACCTCACTGAATCATTCTGTACCAAGCGAGGACTTAGACAAGGCGACACACTGCCGTGCAATCTCTTCAACATCTTAATGGAGATAATATTGAGAAGGGCTGCAGTAAATACGACCAAGACCATTAACACGAAAATCCATATGTTGCTGGCGTATGCTGACGACATAGACATCATTGGGCCAAATTTGCGAGAGGTTACTGCAGTATTTTCAAGAATCGAAAAGGAATCAGCGAAGGTGGGTCTTGCTGTTAATGAGGGCAAGACAAAATTGATGGTGTCAACGACTAGAGAAACCTCTCGACTTGGTCCGCACTTGAACATTGACAACCGATTTAACTTTGAAGTTGTAGATGAATTTATCTACCTTGAATCCGCCGTGAACAAGGACAACAACGTCAGCCTGGAGATAAATAGAAGAATTGTGCTTGCAAATAGATGGCATTTTGGGCTCAGCAAGCAGTTTAAGAACAAACCCCTATCTCGACAGACAAAAGTCCAGCTGTTGGTTGGTTGGTTTTCGTGGTTGCTAAAGATACTATTTAGCATCAATTAGTGTCTTGAGACACCGTTTTGCATTCCACATCACTCCAGGCAGTTCAAAGTACCGTGTCTATATCCAGCCTGTTAATCGGAGATACCTCATTAGATCCCCCAGATCTATCTCGTGTATCTCACGCGTCTATTCATCAGAGCCGGACAACTGCAGAGGAGATGCTCCACCGTCTCCTCCTCTTCTGCGTCATCGCAGGCACGGCTGTGGTCATTATATGGCATCTTCAACCATCTTGCGTGGTTACCGATTGGCCAGTGCCCGGTCAGCATGCTAGTTAGCCAAGATATGTCTCCTCGATTATGGCTAATCAGATAGTTAGTCCCGTGAATGTTACATTTTGGCCATGTGTTTCTGGATATGGGGCACGTTTCCGTCCTATCCCATCTGGTCTTCGCTCGTTCAAGGTAATGCAGGAAAATACCTCTTTTGACCAACCCTATAGGAGTTGCGACTGACACCATGTGGAGTTCGGTGGAAGATGCTCCTGCCCTGGCTAGTTCGTCTGCCATTTCGTTACCTGGGAGACTCTTGTGGCCTGGTATCCAGATAAGAACCACGTTGGCCAGCCGGCCTAGCTCGACAAGTTTTTCCCTGCATTCACTAACGAGTTTAGATGCAGTGTTGTAAGATTTAAGTGATAGGAGAGCCGCCTGGCTATCTACAAATATTACAATGTGCTCTGTTCTTCGCTGTAGTATAAGTGCGGCGCAGGCTTCTTTGATGGCCAGTGCCTCCGCTTGGAAAACGCTGCACTTGTCTGGGAGTTTGAATGATAAATTGAGGTATGCCTCTTCGGAGAAGACTCCCGAGCCGGTTCCACATTCCATTTTGGATCAGTCCGTAAATACTTTGGTGTCAAAACCTGTAAGTGATGCTCCTGGGAAACCTGACATCGAATCTGCGGTTATATTGAGTTCTCTTGGGATTGTCTGTAGTATACTCGCATTTCCATATGCGTTGCTCTTCCAGAGTCCAAGAGCGTTTAGTCGGGTGGAACTCCAGAGCGCACTAGCTTTGATGTGAAGGTCGATTGGTATAATGTGAAGCATTGCATTAAGGGCTTTAGCTGGACATGTCCCCATTGCCCCAGTTATGCCGATGCAAGCTGATCTCTGTACTCTATACAACAGTTTCATGGTGGACGTCTTCCCTGCGACAGGCCACCATACCATTGCTCCATAGGAGAGTATTGGTCTGATTATGCTAGTGTACATCCATAGCACCATTTTCGGTCGGAGACCCCACCGGCTTCGGAACATTTTCCGACAAGCGTAGTACGCAACGGTTGCCTTCTGTGCGCGGTGCTCTACGTTACGCTTCCCGGAAAGTTTAGGGTCTAGAATCACGACCAAGTACTTGGCGTGAGTTGACAGTGGAATCTCTGTTCCACTTAGCAGAGGAGGATTAAACTTTGGTATCTTAGTCTTCGTGGTAAAAAGCATGACCTCAGTTTTCCCTGGATTCACTCCAAGACCACTCCCAGTGGCCCAATCGTTAAGTGATTTCAAAGCCGCATTCATGATGTCGCTCAACACGGAGGTAAACAAACCAGACACCATTATTACCACGTCATCCGCATACGTATTTTGTTGATCACGAGTAACCAAAGTAGGGGAGAGATGACTCCACCCTGGGAAGTTCCTCTATTCACTCGCTTTGATGACTCGCTGTTTCCCATAGAGGCGTTGATAATTCTGCTCTGAAGCATTGTCACTATCCAACTCTTGAGGAATGTTTCCACTCCTAGATCTTCAAGTGATTCTTCTATAGCCGCTGAGCTCAGGTTATTGAATGCACCCTCTATATCCGCGAGGGTATATTGTTTGTTTGATATTCTGGGCGAACCATCCATCTTCGTGCGGACGTGTGCGTCGATTCGCCTTTCAAGCGTTTTCAGAAAAAACGATGAGAGGCTGATCGGTCTGAAATCCTTTGCGCACTCGTGACTCCGTCTCCCCGCCTTGGGAATGAAGACCACTCTTACCTGGCTCCAACTCTTTGGTAAGAAGTTAAGAGTCAGGCAGGATCGGAATATAATACAGAGCCACGGCAAATTATGGCCTCCGCGCATTGCAGCATCTTTGGTATAATACCATCTGGGCCCGGAGATTTATATGGTGAGAAGCTATTGAAGGCCCAGTATATTCTGTCCTGATTATATCCTCTATACCATAAGTATCCGAGTATTAAGTTGATTTCCGATCCACAGAACTTTGAGCAAGATCGTATTTTTGCGGTGGCTATTGCTTTCTTATACTCTTTAAGTTTATCCTTATCCTTATTTGCGAGATTCTCTTCTTAGTGTTGTGAGCTCATCTGTCCACCAAGAAGGATAGGTTTTCTTTGAGCGTGACTTAGGACATGACACTTTGAATGCGGTATTCATATATTTCTTCAACTTGGATACAGATTTTCCACGTGTGTTGTGGTGTTAATGAGCTGCGCGGACTTAGGAAGCTTACTTTTCAGAACCCTGTTGATCTTGTCCGAATCAGTTCTCTTGGGATTCCGATAGCATCTGATCGAAGTTGTTTTCGCAGAAATGTTGAACAATATCTAGTTGTGGTCCGAGAAGGATTTCTTTCCGGATACTGTCCACTTTTCTACCTCTACTATTCTATTATCTGATATCAGAGTAAGGTCAATGACGTCTGACCACCCAACAAAGTTATCGGAACTCGGGAAGACAAAAGTTGGGTTAGTACCTCTG
This sequence comes from Phaonia tiefii, assembly GCA_963931995.1. NCBI lineage: Eukaryota > Metazoa > Arthropoda > Insecta > Diptera > Muscidae > Phaonia > Phaonia tiefii. The sequence goes on along the minus strand of OZ008369.1, from coordinate 91,039,788 downwards.
TTGTAAATTGTAAGCTTGTTAGTATTAATAAAGTCTAAAACGGACTCACCTCGTTCGTTGACTTCAGAGCTGCCAAATATGACATGCCACGCATTGTAGTCGCAGCCCATAATGGTGGTGTTCAATGGATGGATGTTGGTGTTCAGTTGACAATGCAACTGAATTTTGGTTGCCTTCCATAATCGACCCATAGATTTTAAATCTGTGGCAGCGTATAGAAACATTTCCAAAAGGAACTTGTGAAATATAAATACATAATTATTATAACAATAATTAATTTATTTTAACTTAGGATGTTCTTCAGTATGTATTCATTTAATATATACTATTAATATGCACCTGAGCTCATACAATTGGAATATGAAAAAAAGACAACAAATTATGACATTTATTTTCCACAAGTTTTCTTTTGTATGTTATTTATACCGATGTTAGTTCTGATGAAAATGTATGTAAGGTTTACAGATATATTGATTATTTTGTGGTGAGGATCCATTTTTCGTTGCCAAACTTCATATACAAGCGCTCACATAATTGAGCCATTGAGTTTGAAAACAGGGCGTATCATCTGCAAACGCCCGTATTAAATCGCACCTCTTACGTAATTGGTTGTAGAATCCCAAAGTGTTTTTAACTTTATTTAGTATAAAATTTTTTAAAAAAAAGTCCAGCAAAAAGTTCAACGTGAATGGAAAGAAAATTACATAGAAATGCTTTGAAAAATACCAAACCATTGCCCAGGTCACCAAGCTTTTACATTTTTCTACAATATTACAAGAAAAATATAACTTTCGAAAATGATGCCACGTTACGTCGTAAAAAGCCAAGAAAAACTACACCAGCTGATGACAAGCGATTAGTCATATTTTACTTCTACTGAAATCAGGTAACAAATGGATGAATATCATGATACACAAATATCTGGACGAACTGTCCATCGACGTTTACTACAGAGAAGAGTTAAATGGGAGAAAAGCGAAATGTAAACCCAACGTGTAAAAAGAAATTGAAGGAAAGATTGAAAAAGTTATGATTTATCTGACCTTTCGTATTATATTCAAAATTAAAAAAAAACAAAAACGACCAAACGCTCGAACATTTTAATTTTGAAGGGAAGATTGATATTTGCTAAGCAGCTCCTTCTTAAACACTCAAAGTTCTTGAATTTGGTTGTTTTGAGCGATGAATCAAAATTCAAACTGTTCGAAAATGATGAAAACCCTTGTGTCAGGCGTCCGCCACTTCAAGAATTAAATCCATGTTACACCCAGATAAAGGATAAATATGGTGGCTCATCAGTAACGGTATGGGGGTGTCCAAATTGAAGGCACAATGTACAAGAATATAAATAAAAAACACCTACTAGCAGATTATTAACCCGATTTACCTTTAGCTTGGATATTTCAGCAGGACAGTGACCCGGAGCACTGCTCACGGGCCGTGAAGTGCTGGATGAGTGATAACCGTATGAAAATGCTCGAGTGGCCAGCACAAAATCCCGACTTGAACCCAATAGAGTATCTCTGGGGAATTATAAAAGGATCCATTTCCGTCAGTTGTTTCACCTGTAAACAAAGCTTCACTGTGGGCAGTAATACGGGATGAATGGTACAAAAGTACGCCTGATCAATGTGCTGCTTTAGTTCGCTCAATGGAAAAGAGATGTAAAGAAGTCATTCGTCATAAAGGATTTCCAACCAAGTTCTGACCCTAAGTAATATAATATTTTCCAAAAAGTAAAAATTTGTTAGTTAAATTATTTCTTCTCCAGTTGGCTTAATTATGTGAGCAGCATAAAATTAACCTAATGTTACTTTTTTGTATAGAGTTAAGATAATTTACAGAATAAAACCTTATTTGCGTGTGAATTTTTTTATTTTTTTTCCCTTTACTGTTTAAAAATAAAATTCGGTTTATTTTATTTAAACAAAATATTCACCCTTATTATAGCTAATTCAGACGGTGATGTGAAACACTTGTTTCGCTTACTCAACCATGATTGTGAATCGCCCTGTTCACAAGACGCATTCGTGTTTCTATTGACAGTTGTGATTTATGTCAAAAAAAATAGTTGTTTTTGTACGTTTTGGTTATAAAATGGAAAAGAAAGGTAAGAAAATATTAAACCAAATGTTAAGTATTTTTACCAAAATTTCTTATTTTTTAGTAAATAGAAAAAGTGCCAGCAAATGTTTTATTTGTGTTAACAATCAAGGCTTTGCTTTTTATTTATATTTAAACACAAACTTCACTTTCGCTCTATGTTTATTTATTTTTTGCTTTGTTTTGCTTATTCTGACAACTAGTTCAGATAAAAAAGCGATAGCGTACTAAATAAATTAGAGATGGTAGTAAATTATTCATGTTTGGTAAGATGTTTCGAATTGAAACGAGATGGTTCGCTCTCAAAATTTTGTATGGCGAACCATGATGTTTCAAACATGATTGGGGGGCCAAACACGAATGAGAGAACGAAACACGAAAAAAGCCAGCAGTCTGAACTTGCTATTACGGTTGCCGTCGTCGACATAAAACGACGTAGTCTTGTGATGACAGCTGAAAATCGGTATTTGTGTAGTCGTTATCGATCAAAAAACGACGACTGTGGACACATATTTGGTATTTTGTAACTAGAATTGACGTCGACATTGAATTGAAACGACTCTATTTCCGTCGACACAGTTTATGATAACGACTTGAAGAAAATTCGTAATTATTTTTTTCAATTAAAGAACTTACCAGTTTATTTTGCAATTATGGATTAACAAATTAAAATGTGTAGTTCGCAACTATTGATGGCGGACGGAAACCTTCAAGGAAAGTATGCAGGAGTGTTTCATAACATGATCCGCCTTATACGTATGGCGAGTATATATGTAAATGCAATTGTCTGTCTGCCGGTAAATGCAATGAACAAAGGTTCGTTTTAATGCTAATTTATATGCCTTATTTTTAATAATTTGAACTTATACAAACAGTTAATGATATTGGGTATTAACACGGTCACTACCCTGAATCAAAATTAGCTGCTGGAATTAAGTTCCTTCAGGGATCACTTAGAACTACAGGATTCGGTGTCAAGTGCCCACCAGTAGATGCATTGCCTAGGCAGTACTTGTTGTGACATATACGCCTGCTCTGCGCGCTTTCAGTCATGCAATTGGTGTCTTTTTCATTTTAGTATGATATCTTGCAAACAAGCGGCCGCTAACGACACGTACAGTTCAAATACTTTAAGATAGACGAATGGTCGATCCATGGTGAATTTGATGAGATCATTTCTTGCTCCCAATTCGTCCTTGTCTCCAATACATGCAACTCTGGGGCCAGTAAAGTCTACATGTGGCTCCATGGAGAGCTCGTCTCAATTCAATTAAATAAAATAATAGAAGTACAAATGTAAAATGTTCTTCTTCTTGCTTTCATTCACTACGATTAATTTATATTTATTTATATTTTAATTGGTTATCGATAAACAGTCGACGTCGTCTCAAGACAGTTACATAATAACTAACTAGCGTTGATGCGACGACGACGTTGACTGCAAATTCTTGCAAATTGTTGCTAGTTTTCTGTTCGTTTACTCCTAAAAACCGGCAAAAGAGAGCTAGAAACGTAAATTTTGACAGTTCGATGTTAGAGAGTTTGCAAATTTTGGTTGGATAAATTTTAGCCAACCAAAATTTGCAAGATAGAACAGCTGTTCAAAATCGGCTGTTTTGTAAACAAAGCAAATGAAAAATAAATTATTAAAGACAAGTAAGTAGAATCATGTTTGTTTTTTTTCTTGTTTTCTTTAATATTTCTTTAATATTTTATAGCAATTTGTCACTAATATGAATAATATTGATGTACAGAGTGATCAATAGAGTGCCACACCTCACGTTTCGATTGTGCCATCGGGGTCATCAGGGGCGAAGAATATATCGTCATATTCAACCGCCTCCTGTGCTACCACCCCACCCCCTCTGCTATTGAATTTCTTAATTCAACATCTAAAAAAAAACATTACATATTTTGTATGAATACTTACCAACTGAAACTTTTGAAAAAGTTCCTGGAGAACACTTTAAAAGTAATTGCTTCCTTTCCATTTTTTAATCACAATTAAAAAACAAATATAAACTCATCAGCTGTTTTCTTGCAAATTTTTGTTGGATGCTGTTCGTTTACTTTTTCTGTAAATTTTCAAAAAGAACGTAAAATCTTTGTTACTCTCTCAAACTACAATCTTGCAAATTATTGTTGGGAAAGTAAACGAGCACAACTATAAAAACGACGTCGACGACGACAACCGTAATAAGGGCGAATATTTTCCAAAAAGTAAAAATTTGTTAGTAAAATATTTCTCAAGGTGGCTTAATTATGTGAGAAGCAGAAAATTGACCTAATGTTCCTTTTTTATATAGAGCGTGTCCCGACGAAATGATGCGGCAAAATTGGCAATAAATGCAACCTGGAACAATTTTATTCAGAAACGAGGAATCTCCTTGAAAGCGGAGTGGAAAATGTTCTTAGCTGTATGCAGAGCAATACAGGGCTATGGGGCGTCAGTGTGGGGTAACCAACATTTTGCAGAGGTGGACAAGCTACAAAGATATTTTACGAAAAGGGTATTAAAACTACCAAATAACACGCCAAATTACATCTTAGCGCTTGAGACAGGTCAGGAAGAAGGCCACTTCTACATGTATGAACAACACCTTAAATACCTGGCTAAAAACCAGTTTTTATTATGGAAACCACCGTTTACCTCACATAATCTCTAGGAAAATAATAAAAAAAAGAGATAGATTGGTTTCAAGAACTGAAAAACAAGTTTCTATGCTACGGGGTGGACTATAGAGATTTGTTGACAAATGTATCTATGTGGAGAAATGGGCAAAATAGTTTGATTGCAGCGATGAAGTACTCTCAAAGAAAAGAACATATGTATATGTAGATGCGGCGCATAATAGCCAAAGTAGACTATATAAACATGTTCATTTAGAGAAAGCACAGATATATTGCATAGAAATGTACTTGCAGGTACAAATTGGATATATTATGAGAGAGAGAGCGGATCTTTTGCCTTTAAATGGAAAACCCTATATGGGGAGATCCTCAGGACTTTGTTCTATGTGTAATCTACGGGAAACTGAAACTTTACAGCATTTCATGGGAAGATGCCCAGTACTAAATCACATTATATTACGCTACTTCAACAAGATGTCTCTAACTGATAATGACGTTATATTTATATTAAATGGCGGTGAAGATAATTGTTAGTTAAATACTTTCCATTATTTAAAATATGCACTGATTTACAGGAGCAGTTTAATTACTGAATTTAACTTTTAAAGTTTAAGTTTAATTTTTAATAAATAATAAATACAATATATGTATATACACCTATTCCGGCAGACGGTTAATTTAAAACCTTATTTGCGTGTGAATTTTTTTAATTTGTTTCCCTTTACTGTTTAAAAATAAAATTCGGTTTATTTTATTTTAAAAAAATTAATGTGAGTCCGATCACAGGGGAGATGTGTAAACATCTAGTAATGAAGTTGGAAGTACTTATGCTTTTAGTATATTTTTTTAATTAATCAATTAAAAGTATCAAAACTTTGTAAATACATAGGAATTTGCTGGTTTTTGTTTGTTTTATTTAACTTATTTGGTTATTAAATGGGCACACTGCAGTATATATGTACTGCATTAAAAATTACAGTAAGCAGTAAATTTACTGATTACTGAAAAAATTCAGTAAATTTTTACTGATAATGAAATTTAATTTGCATTACCAGTCAAATTATAGGGCCGTATTCATAATAATCAGTAATCAGGCATTACTGATTACTGAAAACTCAATGCACCTCATCGTAATCATGTAGGCACTTTAGAAAAATTGCTGAAAAAAATTTTAGTAATCAGTAAAAATTTACTAGTTAAAGAATTATTTTTACTGAAATTTTAGTAGTACTGCAAAGTGTCCATCTATGGTAAATGCCTTAAGTACAAATAGTTAATATTGGCTTATGCTAACTAAAATAAGATATATAAATTTTTGGCTCGATTGCATTTAAAAATCTATGGAAAACTGCATCTATAGTAGTGGAATTGTTAGTTGTGGGGGTTTGTGGAGAATTGCTCATATGCAAGTGGAAAACGTCAAATAAAAATTTTGATAAAGCTTGCGACTGTGGGTTTGCACAATTTGTATTAAAATCTCCACCCATAATAATTGGCATGAGATGTAGATTGTTACCCAATTGTCGTGCACCAGCTTCAGTGTAAGGCAACACTACGTAATGAAGATATGTTATAATCTTAATTTATATTGGAATCTAATAGAAATTTTATTAGAATTATCATTACCTCCATTCAGCTTTGATACACTTTGTTTTATTTTATGTTCTGAGTTATAATTTTTTTGGTGTTTTGTAAAATATTTTATTATTTTGTATTTGTTGCGGTTGACAAGTTATTAATCAGCTGTTTACTGAAATGTAATGAATGTAGTTATTTTACAGCAATGCTTTTCGAAAATTAGTAGCTACTATTGCACACTAGATGGTGCTTATATGCAGCTGTTAAGTATGAATGACAATCTCAAAGACGAAGAAGACTTTTAGTTTTCCTTATATTTGACAAGTTTAGTTTTCCTTATTTTGTTTTGTTTTAGTAAATGTTTTATTAAAAGTGCAAAAAATCTTTTTAAAAGTTATTAAAATTAAATGTTTTTGTATTCATTTTATTTATCTGTTTTCATTTGCCTACGATAACATAATGTACAACAATTAGTGAAAATTAGTAGCTACTATTGCACACTAGATGGTGTTGAGTATATTGTATGCAGCGTATGATTACACTAATACACTCATACATAGCTCACACCGATTTGATAACGCTTTACGATTGGTTAACGATTACATCGCACATCTTACTCTAAATTTGTGATTGTATTGTGAAAAAGATTTTTACCCCCAGCGTATAGATGTTTACACATCAAAAAAAAATATTCACCCTACCGTGTAAGTCGTCGCCCAACACGTCGACGTCTCAAAGTCGTGGTCACATATCAAATAAGTTTTGTGATCTTTATATTCGCAAGGCTTGGAGTTTTCTCCAATTATTTTATTAAATTTTCGAACTGTGTTGCATTTGTAATTTTAAATAATCAAAACACAACTGTTTGCATCAAGGCATAGCAAGTCGTGTAGAAATGGCGTAACGACCAAAAATAAGTCGAGTCGACTCAACCTGGTTGTAAAAACGCCTTTGCCGGTACCAAGTACTCGTCGTCTGTTGTCGACACGACTTCAGAGGTGCCACAATAAATACGGCGACACCATACGTCGACGTTACCTGTCGACGGCGACTTACAGGGTAGGGGTGATTATTTCATTATGATTTTCTGGTTTGGTGGGTTAATTGTATGGGCACAAGTGTATGTATGCAAATATTTCGTTTCGAAATTCATTTCCCTTCCGAGACCTTGGGAAATCCTAGAAACGAAACCGTTTTCACGAAGTAACAAATATTCCAGGAAAACAAAATCTACACTGCAATCAATTTATAGAGGCAAGAAAATACTTGTACAGACAGACCTTTTTTGTTATTTATGTTACACTTTATTAATGCCATTTATTATACAACACAAGTTTTCGTTTTCTTGTTTTCTGATTTCACTTTAAATATCAAATTGAAAACATTAACAAAATATATAATTTTATATTAGCAATAAAAAAAATACATATTTAATATATAAACACACACAATTAATTATTAATAAATATTCAACAATCAATGTTGGAAGAAAAAAATTTTTTATTTCTATCATTTAAAAAAAATAAAAAAAAAACTTAATTTGTGGCATTCGTAATACATTACATACATTCATTCATTATTGTTGTTGTTGTTTTACGCTAACATATTGTACACATACATTATTCTATGTAAACCATTTGGGAGAAGAAAACATATATATTTATTCATAAATATAATTTGTTTCATTTTTATTTCTAAAGAAAATATTTAAAATATTTGTTATTGTATTTAGTTTTTGTTGTTGTAGTTTGTTTCTTCTTTGTGCATAATTTAATGTCGTGCAATACAAATTTGATATTTTGAGGCACTTTTTTCTTTGTTAATACAATGGTAAGGTTCTTTTTCGATTTTATATTTTGTTATTTCAAAAGAAATCTGACAAAATTTGTGTTTTTTGGTTTTTGCGTTAAAAAATGAGATAAACATATAATTACAAAGATATTATTACTATAAAAGAATAACTTTAAATTATTGTAAGAAGCTGTTTATATAAATTAGTTCTACATATTATTTCTTTCTTTTTTTGTTTGTTTTTTGTGTGAAAACATACATAAATATTTGCACAGTTAAATATAAATATTCTTGTAGTTTAGTTGGTATATTATGAAATTCTTTGAAATTCAAAATTGTAACAGTCAAATACAGTCGGTTAATAAAAAGTCTAAACACTGTTTAACAAATTATATTATCATACAAATAAGCTAGGTAGGTTACATTCTGTAGGTCTCAAATCTGCAATATGATAATCCAGCGTTAGGAAATCTCATAACATATTTTGGATTCCGATTCTACACAGAAACTTTCTATTAGATTCATTTTCTTCACTTTATGTTACTCCATAAATTTGTTTTGAACAGTGTAGGAGTTTTTAATGTTACAATGTAATATGTAGTATACAGCTCTCATTCGTTTCATTTGTAGTGGTTTTATGATATTTTTAGTTGTTGATGGTGTTATTATTAGACGTTTAGAATATTTTTTAAATTTGTTTACAAAAAAATCGTTGGTTATCATTTTCCTTATACTATTCATTTTAGTTTATCTCTATACGCTTATACAGAGACAGTTGAGTATAGATTCGTTTTATAATTGGATTTGTGTCTACGGGTTGTGTGTTAAAATTATCCATAGTTTCACTCGTTAAAACTGGCAGCTTTTTTGAAAATTATAATTTTGGTGTTCGTTCATATTCACATTCATCATGATCTTTCATTTAACAACGATATGTGTGTGTTCTTCTATATCATCCTGTTAATCATGTCATCTCTACTCTTTTATAATACACAACACTTATTTTTCTTCCTGTTTCGATAACTTTCCTCAATCAGTGGCCTTTCGGCTATTTGGAATTTTCTGACAAGTCTCACCAGTTCATGAAAAGCCTGATCTACATTTATCCGCAATTTGGCACTGCATTCAATGTATGGCATCATCATGCCACGACTTGCATTTTGTGCTTCTTCCAACGACACTTGACGTTGATGCTCCAAATCACATTTGTTACCGACCATCAACATGGGGAACTCATCACGGTCTTTGACTCGTAGTATTTGCTTTTGAAATTTAGGAATTTCATCAAAACTGGAATGATCATTCATTGAGTAGACTAAAAGAAAACCTTCGCCTGAACGCATATATTGTTCACGCATGGCGCTGAATTCTTCTTGACCGGCGGTATCAAGTACTAAGTTTGGGAAAGTGAAGGAATAAATGGAAAAGTTACATATCAACATTTGATAAATTGTGGCATTTAGTAGACTTACTATCTAATTTGGCTGGTATATCATCGATGACGCATTGTTTGGTATAAGAATCTTCAATTGTTGGATCATAGTCGGTCACAAAATAGCTCTAAAAAAAAGAGGACAAAAATTAAAAAATCTTTAAAATTTAATTATTTCATGTAAAGCAATATATCCTTCACTTATCAATTATGTCAAAAACACTGTTTGAACGACTGATTTTTAGTTGAGACCAATCACAAAACCGATGTCCTGCATGAAACTTTACAGAATCCAGTCAACCCTTATCATCTATAATAACAATAATACTGTTGTTTTCGACTCCCCCATATAAAGTCTAGGGTTTGTTTTTGTGCTTATCTCATGGGCTTTGGCAAAACGACACCAAGTCCTCTTTGAAAAATAAAGATAATTGACAACATAAAAAAAGTCTGGGTTTATTAACAAGAAAATAAAATCAATTTAATGATGATCTGAGACAACCGATAAAACTATATTTTAAATAATTTAAAAACTAATCCAAATTCAGTTTTGTACCCACGAATTACGTCCCTTTAATGAAAGTAGTACATTTTACATAATCCAGTTTCAATTATAAAACCAACATCAGTGGAAATCTTTTTCTGTAGCAGGCGTTGTAACAGAAATAAAAAACAGACTTTCTAACGAATTTCGAAAGACCTCTTAGCGTATAGAAACATTACTGAAATGAGAGATAGAAAGAGGAGAGAAACCCCTACGACGACAACAGCAATTAGTGAAAATACGAACAAGACGGTCACTGGGACAGAACGCTAAGCAGCTGATGAGAAGATTCACAAATTTCGAAACGATCGTGAATTCAAATCCTGTTTCCGACTGTTTAAATCGAAAAATATTCAACGAAGAAATAATTTAAGATCGAATCATATCAAATAAAAATAATTTCAGATCGAATAATATGTAAAATAAAAAAGAACTTGTGAAATCATAATTATTATAACAATAACATTCATTTAATTTGTTAATTGTTAATTGTTTTTGGTTTTTTTTAAATTGTTTTTGATATTATTAATGGCGGTATTGACTGCCCAGATCTGCTATCTTTAATTCCATTTAATGTTCCTCCTAGAAGTCTTAGATATAATGAAATGTTTAATGTGACTTACCACCATACTAATTATGAACTTAATAGTACATTGACACGAGCTTTAATCTCTCTTAATGCTATTAATGTTAATAAACAGAAGGAATCAAACCCACAAATAGAGTTCTGCATATCCAAATATTGTTTCAAAAAATGTTTGCTTCAAATTTTAGAATGAATTTTTATAACAATTTATACATATATCGTAATACATTGTATATATATATACACACATATTGGCATTATTGGTTTTTATTTTATATTAAATTCTTTATTGTACAATTTGTTACGCAATCGTAGTCTGTACGGAATTTGTATTTCCATTGACTAATAACTGAAATGAAACGTAGGAAGTTCTTCAGTAAGTATTAATCAGGCATCCGATACATACGAACATAGAAGTTGAAAAAATCTACTTAATTTTCAAATGTTCTTTTTGAATTGAACAAATGTTCGAAAAGATATTTAACTTTCGTGTTCAACCGCTGAAGAAAATAAAATAAAACACAAAAGTTCTGAAAAAAACGTTAGTGAAAAAAAAACAATTTTAGTCAAGATATTTATCATGATATTTAAAACATTGAAAATAAAAACGTTTTCAAAATATTGTACATATTAAAAATCAATAATTATACACACAATAAAATAATTAATAACAACTTCATTCAGCTATGCTTCGATTGAATTGAAGAAGTTAAATTTTATCGCGCTGAATGCAAATTGTAGCAGAAAGAGATAGTGTAATTACAGCAGTTTCCACATTTATAACTCCTGTCTGCAGTACATCACAGTGGAATCTCAGATTTTGTTGACACTGCAACTGCTCTAAATATTGATTGTATAAATTCGTGATTGTCAGTTATATAAGATCTTATTTATGTTCGATCTAACACACATTCAGGCAGTTAAGCTGAATGATCTTAAAGCATTTCTGCACAGTACTAATTCGTTCATCAGGGAGCAATGTTCGTCTTTTCTTCAGCCACATCCTGGAATATTACTACTTCACCATACCGGATCATTTTATTTGCTCAACGACGGAACCGGAATATGACGCCCCGTGGTATCACAACGGTCCTCATTGGACTAAATGTGTCAGTTGTGATCGCCACTTCTACCTAACCTAACCTAAAACGTTACTTTACTTTTATTGACTATTTTACAACCTCATGAGGTCAGATGTGGTACACAAAATAAATTAAACAAACAAATTAAACAAATTTCAACATATCCTCCAACTGGCTCTTTTTCTCGCCAGTTGGTAACACCAGGGATACGGAAGGATTATTCTGCCTAGTCTTTCCAGCGGAGTCTTGGTCGCCTTCTTTTCCTGCTTCCATTGGGGACATTATCGAAAACCTTTCACTCTGGTTCATCTTGATCCATTCTGATAACATGGCCTAGCCACCGCAAATGGCCTAATTTGATTCGCCTAGCTATGTCCGCCAGAATATAAATTACATAGCTCTTGGTTCCAGCGACGTCGGTTCTCGCCGTTTTCCCTAACAGGAAACAGGAAAAGAAATCAAAGGTGTTTTTCATCCGCTTGCTATATGACCCAACTTTCGGAGCCATATGTCAAGACAGTTAAAATGAGAGTCTGATATAGCTGCACTTTTTTCCGTCGAGAGAGGGCTTTGTTCCTAAACTGTTTTGCTGAGCCCAAAATACCATAAATTTGCAACCAAAATTCTCCTATTTATCTCCAGGCTGACGTTGTTGTCCTTGTTCACGGCGGATTCACGGTACACAAATTCATCTACCACTTCAAAATTAAATCGGTTGTCAACGTTCAAGTGCGACCCAAGTCGAGAGGTTTCTCTAGTCGACCCACCTTCACTGATTCTTTTTCGATTCTTGAAAATACTCCAGTAACCTCTCGCAAATTTCGCCCAATTATGTCTAAGTAGTCAGCATCGTGTTAATGGTCTTGTTCGTATTAACTGCAGCTTTTCTCATTATTATCTCCATGAAGATGTTGAGAAGAGATTGCACGAAAGTGTGGTACAGAATGGTTCAGTGAGGTCTTTCCCCACCATCACTGCTGATTTGTTGTTGGTCAGCGTCATTCTACAGAGGCGGATCAGTTTTGCCGAAATCCCAAGTTCAGACATAACTTTGTACCATTTTCCCCGTATAGGGCAGTCGAAAGCAGCTTTGTAACCGACAAAAAGTTGGTATGTATTGATTTTCTTTTCGTGGGTCTTAAGACACTTTACATTATTTCATTTGCGAAACCTTCGTGTATTTATTCACGGTAAAATGGGTTTCGCTGGCCATATTGGAAATATGAAACAAAACAATATAGTTATAAGATACATTGTTAATACAAATTGAATGTATTAAAAATCGTTTTTTGGTACTGTATATTTCAAATCAAAAGTATTTATATTTTTGTCACTTGAAAACGTTTTCTTCAAAAAAAAGTTTTTTTTCAAAATTTGAAAACGTTTTTATTAATTTAATTACAAGTTGAAAACCAATCGAAATTTTACGTTTTTTCAACAGTACTCGTATTTATAGTATTATTTTGAACATGAGCGATAAATATTAAAACGAGCATTGTTGAGAAAAATATTTAACGTTTGAGTTCATAAATTAGTTTCAACTTGTGTGATATTTATTTTTGTTGAAAACAAAAAAATATCGTTTTCTGACTCTTGGTATTCATTTAATCTATACTAGTAATATTATTTATTATACATATTCACTATTTCTGAAAAAGTTTTTTAAAGGCTTACACACTTGCGATACTGATAAATAAGTCTCACTTAAAATTAAACACGTTACTCTAGTGCATTTTACTGGTAATTCAGAAGTCATTCTGTTATCGAGATTCGTTATCTTCAAACACATAACGTAATTGTGCATGGAGAACAAAATTCCAAATTACATCAAGAACCTCTATAGAGCATTCATTTTAAACTTGTAATAAATAAATTAAAATTTAAACTTATAAGAAATTGAATAAATAAACAGTCAAGCTTTCCTGCCACGAGGGCTGATCAAGAAATCCCATCAGCACCATAAATAAATTCCTCTTTATTAGAATTCTATCTCGAATATGAATACATAAAGAATAATACAATATGAATACATAAAGAATAATACAACCATTTACAATGCAGAGATAAAAATTGATCCTGAATCATACACAAAAGTCTTAACAGCCCAAAAACTTAACATAGGATGGGAGAAATGTAGAGTATTTGATGGTACGGATGTATTGCAATGCTTTAAATGCAAAGGATTTAATCATAAATCAGTGGATTGCAGGAATCAGGAAACATGTTTTAAATGCCATGGAAACCACAAAAATATAGAATGTGATAAGGAAATTATTGTGAAATGTATCAATTGTGTGCGAATGAATAAAAGGCTTAACTTAGGACTAGATGAAAATCATATCACATCAAATAAAGAATGCCCGGTGTACCAGAATAAATTGAACATAAGAAAAAGAAGGATGGGGCTAACAGCCTAACAACCAAAGCAAATGCATGGAATATACACAAATGTTCAGGGACTTTTAAACAACTTTAGTCAGGTGGAAATTATTGCGGAGTTTAAAAAACCAGAATTTACAATCCTAACAGAAACCCATTTAACGGAAGATATAGAAGAAGCGGAAACACAAATACAAAATTATGATCACTATATAACATCATCAAACTCGACTAGAACTGGGGGAATCAGTATATACATAAAAAAAATGTGGAATGTCACCAAAATTAGCGAAACAATTTGTGATTCAAAATATTGGATTAGTGCATATAGCGCAGCTTTTGGGACATATTAAGTAATAATAACAGCTGTTTACAGATCTCCAAGTAGTTCGGAAGCAGAATTCATCGAAGTTTTTGAAGGCATAATAGAAGAATTAAGTGAGTCTAACTGTGATATGATAATAGCTGGCGATTTTAATATAGACTGGAAAAAGGAAAATTTCTACAAAAAAAAATTAGAAGGCATCATAATCGATAACGGTTTAAAACAAATAATGACAGATTTTACAAGAATAACGTCAAGATCAAAAACAATAATAGACTACATTATAACAAATACTGAAAATATATCAGCCAAAGTTAATCCGGCAAACAAAATCGCAGACCACGAATCAATTGACATCATTATCGAACACAAAGACCAGGAGCAAGAAACTCAAAGGGAAATACTAATATTTAAATATACCAAAAATCTGTTTAATGGAGAAATTAATAAATTATTGGAACAAATTAATGAAGATTGTAACATTAATGACTATGTTGGTTTTTTTGATATGTGTATGGAAAATACTATTAACAGGTTCACACGCAAAAAGACAATAAAAGAAAAAAGTAACATTAATAAATGGTTTAATGGTGAACTACGACTACTGAAGAGAGAAAAAATTACGAAATATGATATGGCAAAAAGAAATAACACTACAGCAGCATGGAATAGATATAAAATAACAAGAAATAAATACAAAGTACAAACTGAAAATGCAAGAAATTTGTACATTAACGATAGAATAAATAACGCCAAAGGTCAGAAACAAATGTGGAAAGAAATTAAAAATCAAGTACTTAATAAATCTCAGAATGTGATAAAAACTGTGATATTTAACGAAATAGAATATAAAGAAAACACCGTAATAGCAAATAAGTTTAATAACTACTTTGTTAATAGCATACTGTTACGAATTTCCTTATTCGTCCTTTTTGCGTTGTTTTATTCCCAATAATAAAACAAGGTTCGTTTTAAATTACGATAATTACAACGGTATCACTTCCTTTTATTTTACTTATACAGTACAACAGTTTACTTTATTTATGACACTTTAACAAGTCTTGTATTTTACTATCAATTCGCGTTGCTTACTTTACGGGGTTTAATCACAAACTGAAACTCTCCATTCCAAAGACCTCCGCTATTTATACCAACTCACCATACACAAATGAAGGTACATATATCTAGCGAATTCAAGAACCTTCTAGAAACTAGATGTTGTTGTTGTTGTTTATCTTTGTAGAACATTCTCCTACACAGGAGAATTATCTTTACTGAGGTGAATTCATGCTACTGGTTTAGCGAGCTGGTACGTTGTTACAATGCATACTTTCAGGCGCAGCACTAACCGCCTGTTGTTTACATACTGTTAGTAGAGTCATTAACAGTAAGCAAAAGCTTTTACTTATTCGTAACAATACAATCAATTAGAGATACGATAGAAAATGTGCTATATGTGAACCAAATAACTGTGATGAACTCAAAATTTAACTTTCGTGCAATATCATTAGAAGAACTAAGAATTATTTGTAAAAACCTAAACGATAAGCCAGACATCGACTAAATTATTATTAAATAACTGGAATGTTATAGGAAAACATATGCTTTTTATCATAAACACATCGCTTAAAACCGGAATTTTCCCTGAAAACTGGAAGGAGTCAATGATAACACCAATAGAAAAAGTTGCTAAAACAAAAAAATGTGAAGAATTTCGTCCAATAAACACTTTAAAAACATGTGAAAAAATACTTGAAAAGGTCGTTAAAGAACAATTAGAAAAATATATAGAAAAATATAATATACTATCAAAATATCAGTTAGGTTTTCGAAAAAAGTTCTCGTCTGAAACAGCAATTAATTACGTAATAAACAGATGGAAAAATATAGGAAAAAAATAAGAAAATTATGGCCATATTTTTGGATTTTAAAAGAGCATTTGAGACAATAGATAAAGATATAATGCTACAAAAACTATATATTTATGGTATACAAGGCATCGAATTAAATTGGTTCGAATCATATCTCACTGGTAGGAAACAAAGAACTAGAGTGAATAACGCAATTTCAAATACAATCAATAACGATTTTGGAGTACCCCAAGGCTCAATTCTGGGAGCATTACTATTTATTATATATATTAATGATATTCCAAATGTACTAGAAAAATGCGAAATAATACTGTACGCAGACGATACGTTGATATTTACGGAAGACGACACGGATAAACAATGTCAAGACACACTTACGCGAGATATGATAAATATTAACAATTGGCTAAAAATTAACAAACTAAAACTAAACGAAAGTAAAACAAAAGTAATGGAGATAAATATGAATAGCGACTCAGTATTTAAAATACACGACGAAACAATCGAAAAAGTAACACAAATCAAATATCTGGGATTTATAATAGACAGAAATTTAAATTTTAAAGAGCATATTGACTACATATGCAAAAAAATTGGTAAAAAAATTGGTTTTTTTAAACGAGTGAGAAAAAAAACTATCAACTTTGACGGCAATAAATATATATAATAAAATTATAAAGCCACATTTTGAATTTGGATCTACAATTCTCTATACATGCTGCACAAAAACACAAATTGACCGACTCCAAAAACTACAAAACAAAGCTATGCGCACTATATTAAAATGCAACAGATACACATCAATTCAATTTATGCTAGAATCATTAAAATGGCTCAACATTCAACAAAGACAGGAAATTAACACGTTGAACTTTATTCAGAAAATGAAAATTGGAAACGCTCCAGAATATTTAATCGAACAATTAAGATATGTTGGCGAAGCACAGCCCTATCAACTAAGAAATATGGAAAATTTTAGACTACAACGAACAACAACAACTAAAATGCAACGCTCCCTCTTCTATAAAGGATTGCAACTATACAACATGTTACCTGATAATGTTAAAATCGAAAGAAATATAAATGATTTTAAAAGAAATTGTGTATATTTTGTTAAATATTATAGTACAATAAGGTAAAATTGTTAATTTAATTCTCTTGTATGAATAATTAAAGTATTTGAAATACTAATAAAGTAATAATAATAATAATAATAATAAAAATATGATATCATGACTATCGTATTCTCCGTTGTCTAAAAGAGGCTAAAGTTGTCTGCCTTGGTATATAAGGAAACCAACAGCGGCTAAAAGTTTAGCTTGTAAAAAATATAAAACAAAAGCATATGTCTGATATTTTAGCGCTGTTTTATTCCCAATAGTAAAACAAGGTTCGTTCTAAATTACGATAACTACAACAGTTTAAATTCCTTTTATTTTACTTATATAGTACAACAATTTAATTTATTTACACCACTTTACAATAAGTCTTATGTTTTACTATCAAATCGCGTTGCTTACTTTCCGGCGATTAATCACAAACTAACTCTCCGTTCCAAAGACCTCAGGTATTTATACGAACTCACGATACACAAATGTAGTTATCTCTAACGAATTCCAGAACCTTGTAGTCCTTGTTGTTGGTTATCTTTCTACTAATTAATGAATCCACCTCTGGAATAATGTAGAACTACCTCGAATAGTGGAGGATTATCTTAACTGAGGCGAATTCATGCTACTGGTTTAGCGAGCTGGTATGTTGTTACAATGCATACTTTCAGGCGCAGCATTAATCGCCGTTATTTACAAAATGTTATTCTGGCCATTAAGAGTAAGTAAAAGCTTGTACTTAATCGTAACAATATTGTGGTGGTTCTATTAGGGGAAAAGGACATGCAGATGATATTGGGAACACTCAACGAGTACCACGATTCACCGTGGAAAATGGGATATATGACAGCATACCATATTTGAATACCACATTGCATCGTGGGGATAACAAGATTATATTGAATTGGTATACAAGGGTCAATCAGAGGGTCAATCGGTTGGATTACGGACATAGTTTGAAAAGGTGGGTACGATGCAGAGTGTTAAAGAAACACTCTGATCCTTCCCATGTCCGTAGGCAAAAACTTAAGCCTCTGATCCGACCTGTTATGCAAGGTCAAGATATTCCTGTCCATTCGGTATTATACTGTACGAGAGATACCTGGATCTAGCTTGTGTGAAGGCCGGGCATTGGCACAGGAAATGCTCCGTCGTCTCGTCGTCTTCCATGAACGCCCTGCACTCACAATTCGCCACTAGTCCAATGCGATACAGGTAGACTAATTTTGCTCAGTTCAGGCTTTGCCAGTTTCAGTAAAACCTTTATTCTCGACCCATCCGGGTCTCCCCATAGGGTCTTTGTCATCCTGCCTACTGTTTTCTGGTTGTGGTCCGATTGCGCTCATTTACCTAATTCATTTACCTAGAAAGGTTTCGCGCTCTTCAGGCTCGCCGTTGCAAGTTTCCTGACTTTCGTTGCCAGGAAATTTGCATGGTCATTGCCGACAAGTTCGCTATGTCCCGGCACTCTGGTGATGTTGATGATATTGATCTAATTGCCATTTGGATATCCGTAAAGATATTCTCGTTAGGCTGGGCTTGTGTTATTGACGAGACATTTCCAACTTCCGCTTGAAAGTTCGAATTGTGATCCGGGAGGCTTAGGTGGGTTTCGGTTGCCGGATTTTCAATGAAAAATGCTAGACCCGTTCGTTTCCCTAACTTTGATCCTTCGGTGTAACAGCGGGTTCCATTTGGCGTTTGTGCTATGGTTCCATCTTGCCAAGCGTCCCTAGATGGCGCCATAGTCACACAGTTCGCCTTAACCCTTAACTCGGGTATTCGGTCGTTGATCCATTTTCCCACAGCCTGTAGCCGTTTTGCCTCAAAGTCAGCCTCGTATTTGACCCTAATATCGTTTGGTTGAATACATAAAATATTCTCGAGCCCTTGTCGAGGTTATCCTCATTGCACCACTAATACCAATACAGCACATTCGTTGAGCCTTTACAGTATCGCGATATTGCATTTCCTCTCAACTGCCGTCCGCCATACTACAGAAGCATATTGTTCCGAATTTCCTTATTCGTCCTTTTTGCGTTGTTTTATTCCCAATAATAAAACAAGGTTCGTTGTAAATTACGATAATTACAAGGGTTTCACTTCCTTTTACTTTACTTATATAGTATAACAGTTTACTTTATTTATAACACTTTACGGGGTTTAATCACAACCATACTCAAATGAAGGTATATCTAGCGAATTCAAGAACCTCCTAGACATTGTTGTTGCTTATCTTTGTAGAACAATCTCGAATGGCGGAGAGTTATCTTTACTGAGGTGAATTCATGCTACTGGTTTAGCGAGCTGGTTCGTTGTTACAATGCATACTTTCAGGCGCAGCACTAACCGCCTGTTATTTACATACTGTTAGTAGAGTCATTAACAGCAAGCAAAAGCTTTTACTTATTCGTAACACTGCCCACCACTTAAGCCTGTTCGTCTCGAGCAGGCTCAACCCCCAGTTTTCCATACAGGGCTAGTCTTTCCAAATGCACGACTTTCATTTTAGCTCTTGGACTTTGGCTTTTCTGGATTCTATAAACCACGTCATTTATTCGTTTGACAACCTTGTAAGGGCCTTCCCAGTGAGTCTGAAGTTTTGGAGATAAACCCTTCTTGCGCTGTGGGTTGAACAGTAAAGCTAGCTGGCCTTCATGAAATCCTTCTGAATTTGCCGCTCGGTCGAATCTGGCTTTCATTTTGTTACTGACCATCTTTAATTTGTTGCGCACAAATTCATGGAGATCATTAAGATCCCCCGTATCATGGTAATTGACATCACTGTTCGCAGGGTCAGACGCTGGTATGGTACCAAACTCCAAATCTCCAGGCAGCTTCAGCTCATTTCCGAAAATTACTTTAGCGGGTGTTCGCCAAGTGGAGTCATGGGTGGCCGTCCTATATGCCAAAAGGAACTTCGGTATGTGTTCATTCCAATCTCTTTGATCTGCGCTGACTACTTTTCTTAGGTATTCTTCAAGAGTTCGGTTGAATCTTTCAACCATTCCGTCAGACTGAGGATGCAATGGTGTTGTTCTTATTTTCCGAATACCGTATGACTCACACATTTCTTTGAAGATGGTCGATTCAAAATTCGTACCCTGGTCCGAATGGAGCTCCGAGGGGACACCAAAACGGCATATCCAGTTATCCACAAACACTTTAATTATAGTCTTCGCTTCCTGATTTGGAACAGGGTATACTTCGGGCCATTTACTGAAGTAATCCATAACCACTAAGACGTACTGGTATCCAGAGTTACTGACTGGAAATGGACCAGCCACATCCATAGCTATACGCTCAAAGGGTGCGCCTGAGTTGTATTGCTGCATATGGCCATGACTTCTTCGCGTTGGTCCCTTAGCTGTCATGCATTGGGTGCAATTTGCTATCCAATCGGCTACCGCTTGTTGACAGCCAATCCAGTAGAACCGTTGCTTTAGCTTTTCAATGGTCTTGGTTATTCCTAGATGTTCACCACTCGGGCCATTATGGAATTCTGTCATTATCTCTTTTTTCTTGGAGGAAGGTACCACTATTAACTTTTTGACTATTTTACCATCCTCACTATCCCATAACCGGTATAGGCAACCTTCCAATAATTGTAGGGTGTTCCACTGGGCCCAGTATGCTTTCATCAGGGGGCTCTCTGAGGCGGTGTCATTGCATGTTGGTCTTTCACCTTTTTCTTTTGCAGAAATGATTTTTGCCAGTGTAGGGTCGCTTCTTTGTGCTGTTGACCAGTCTTCGTTGGATTCCAGTCGAAGCAGACGAACGTCAATGATGATTTCTTTCACCTCTGCTTTTGAGCAGTGATCCATTCCAGCTTGCATGGACGACGTGACAGGGCATCTGTATTACCGTGTTTTCCTCCTTTTCTATGCTCAATGCTGAAGTCATAGCTCTGCAGCCTTTCAATCCAAAGAGCAAGTTGGCCTTCGGGGTTCTTAAATTGCAGTAGCCATCTTAGCGCCGCATGATCGGTTCTTAACTGAAAAGGCTGGCCGTACAGATACTTGTGGTAGTGTTTGACACACTCTATGACTGCCAGTAGCTCTCGTCTCGTAACACAGTAATTTTTCTCTGGCTTTGAGAGTATTCGGCTGTAGTAGCCAATAACTTTTTCTTGGCCATTGATTTCCTGCGAGAGCACGCCACCTATTCCGTAACCACTCGCGTCAGTATCCAACACGAATTTCTCTCCAGCAACAGGATATGCAAGCAAAGGAGCCGTGCATAAATATTGCTTCAGTTGGTGGAATGACTCTTCTTGTTTTTCGCTCCAACAGTACGGCCGATTTTTCATTGTCAACTCGTGAAGACTTGCAGCCACTGTGGCGAAACCCGGCACAAACCGTCTGTAATACGTACAGAGTCCTAGAAAACTGCGTAATTCATGGAGATTCTGCGGTCGTGGCCAATCCTTCACTGTCAGGATTTTGTCTTCATCGGTGGAAATGCCATCTGCTATCACTCGATGTCCCATGTATTTTACTTCTTTCTGGAACAGAGAACACTTCTTCGGGCTGAGTTTCAACCCAGCCGCGGTTATAGGTTGAAGGACTTCTTTAAGATTCTTCAGGTGTTCATCGAATGTTTTCCCCATGACAATGATGTCCTCTAGGTACACCAAGCATGTTCGCCAATGAAGTCCTTTCAGCACGCACTCCATTAATCGCTCGAAGGTGGCTGGAGCATTACAGAGTCCAAATGACATTACTTTGAACTGCCACAGACCATCCCCTACGCTGAATGCAGTTTTCTCCTTGTCTTTCTCGCTGATTTCTACTTGCCAATAACCACTTTGCAAGTCCAGCGTGGAGAACCATTTTGTTCCTGACAACGTATCCAATGTGTCATCAATTCTTGGTAGTGGATAACTGTCCTTTTTGGTGACGTCGTTGAGATTTCTATAATCCACACAAAATCGGGTACTTCCATCTTTCTTCTTAACTAGTACCACCGGCGAGCTCCATGGATTTGAAGAAGGTTCGATTACACCATCGTTCTGCATTTCAGCTACCAGTTTCTTCACCTCATCTCTTTTTGCAAGTGGAAGACTTCTGGGCGCCTGTTTTATTGGTCTCGCTTCCCCTGTATTGATGTCATGCTTTACCATTGATGTTCTACCTTGGCATTATTTTTTCAGGGCGTAGACAGACGCATGCTTCCACAGTAATTGCTTTGCTTTGTTCCTATCAGAAGGCTTTAGTTCTCGCACACACTCACTGAGATGCGACTCCAGTACTTTCTGCTCCTTTTCTGATAGTTTGCTGCAGTCAGAATTAACTTCACAGTTGATGACCGCCTCGGCTGGTGTGCATTCTACAATTTCTGTGCGGTCGCCGATCACCTCCTCGTTGTTGGACAAATTTAGAACTCGTACAGGCAAGTATCCTTCATTATAAGTTTTTACTAGAGCTTTGGCAGTGATGATGTTATAGTTGTTTATACGTGCCGGTTTAACTACCCACAAACCGCCGATCTCACAATCTCCCTCCATTCGGGCCCATACTATGGTTTCTGAGTTTGGTGGCAATTTTACATCTTTGTGAGCGATCAGCCTTTTAATCTGTGTTGTATTGTCGTATCCCACATTTAGTGGAATTTCCACATTAGCCCACGTCAAAATTTGCTGCCCCATATCTAACTTGAGGCCCTTGGGCAATCATTACCATGTACAGTTGCTGGGTCACCCGTTGCTGTGCGGAGTCTTACACCATGTAACGATTCCATTGGGCCATTTATCAAATCAGATCTGATGATAGATTGTGACGCGCCTGTGTCCATAGTCAATATGCGCTTCCGACCACCGATAGCTCCGTAGACAGTGAGGTTGTTGTTTTTCTGTTGTATTATTGAGATGGAGATCGTGGGGCCCTCGATTGTGGGAGCCATTCCATGCCTGGGCTAGCTCGTTTTAGTTTAACGGAGATTCATTTTGTATAGTAAAATTTGACCTTTTATTTCCACGTTGGGGTGAGCTCGATCTTTATCGCTTTCGTGGTTCTCTGCAGTTTCGTGAAATATGACCAGGTTTGTCGCAATTGTAGCACTTTGGTCTGGGCTTACTTCCGCCTGGTAACGCCTTGCTGAGGGTTTGGGTGATTTCTTTAAAATCGTTTATGGCACCCTTCAAATCTCCTGCCTCCGACTCCATTTCAATTTTTCTAACTCTTTGTATTTGAGGCTTGGACACAAATTTCGCTGTCTCCTGTGCCAATGCGAACGAAACGGTTTAGGCGAATGTAGCTTTTTGTGTGGCACAAGTCACGTGTTTTATGTCAGGATCACGGATGCCGTTGACGAATGCTTCAATCTTAAATTGGTTAAAGAATGGGTGGGACTCACCAGGATAAGTCATCAACACCAAACGTTCTACCTCGGTTGCGAAGTCCTGAAGTGTTTCATTATGCTTTTGCACTCGGCCTCTTAATTCCATGCGATATAAATCCTTCTTGTGGTCTCCACCATACTTGCGTTGTAACGCAGCCAGTATATCCTCGTAGTTGTTTCTGGCACTAACGGGAATGCTCTGAAGGACTTCTGCTGCACTGCCTTTGAGTGCTAAAATTAGCTCTACTGCTTTGTCGTTGCTGTTCCACAAGTTCTTAATCGCGACCATTCCGAATTGGAATTTAAAAACGTCAAATGGTGTAGAGCCATCGAAACTGGGAGCTATCAATCTACTAGAGGCTTCAGAAATTAATCGCACTGGCCCCTCTTGTAACTGAAGTTCATTAATTTTTCTTTGCAATTCACTTAGATCATTTTCGACTTTCTCAAACTTCTGTTCAACTTCTTCGAACTACTGTTCGAAGTTTTCGAATTTCTCATTAACATGTATTTCCATGTTGTTCATAACTTCCGAAATTTGTTGAAGTTTGTCATTTGTGGCGTTAGATGTCTCTTGCATTATTCTTGAATTTTCGCTCAATTTCTCGTCCACAATTCTAGAATTCTCGTTCATAATTGTAGAATTCTCACCAAATTTATCGTCCATAATTCTAGAATTCTCGCCAAATTTCTCATTCATAATTCTAGAATTTTGACCAAATTTCTCATTCATAAATCTAAAATTTTCACCAAATTTCTCGTCCAGCTTCTCGTTAATAATTCTAGAGTTTTCGTTAAATTTTTCCATCATGGCTGCAAACATTGTCGAAACATCCATATTACCAGTAGCTTCCTTTGCAGATACCTTCTTTCTTCTTTACACTCAAACTGGTATTTGTCAATGTCAATGTTTCGGCGCTTGAATTCTTCTATTAATCGCCTCTGTAGCTCTACCTTAATACCAGCTGTCGGTTGATCCAATTTACTCAACTCCTTTTTTAGTTGTTCAACTTAGAGTTCTTCAAACTTCATCGTTGTCCTTAATTCGTAATCCCACTTCTGACACCAATGTTACGAATTTCCTTATTCGTCCTTTTTGCGTTGTTTTATTCCCAATGATAAAACAAGGTTCGTTTTAAATTACTTATATAGTACAACAGTTTACTTTATTTATAACACTTTAATAAGTCTTGTATTTTACAGGGTTTAATCAGAAACTGAACTCCATTCCAAAGACCTCCACTATTTATACCAACTCACCATACTCAAATGAAGGTAGATCTAGCGAATTCAAGGACCTTCTAGACATTGTTGTCGTTGCTTATCTTTGTAGAACAATCTCGAATGGAGGTGAATTCATGCTACTGGTTTAGCGAGCTGGTACGTTGTTACAATGCATACTTTCAGGCGCAGCACTAACCGCCTGTTATTTACATACTGTTAGTAGAGTCATTAACAGCACGCAAAAGCTTTTACTTATTCGTAACAATATGTTAGTATTGGCCAAATTTCGATTCTGTAGAGCCAGTATGTTATTTCCGAGTTCTCGGATATTTTAAACGTTTTTTCCTCTAAACCCTGAGATTTTCGTTTTCCTTGTGAATAGACATATTTCCGTTTTGTCCGGGTTCATATTTAAGACCCTTGACTGTGCGCTGTTGTACGCTGTATTCAGTGCCCTCTCGGTCTCTCTGCGTAACTGATTACAATCCTTTCCCCTAAAAAGTATTACATCGTCGGCTGCTAGACTGGTTTAAGTCCTTCGTTGGTAAGCTGCCTTAGGAGACTGTATATTGTGAGGACCCACAAGAGTGGTGATATAATTCCCCTTGTGGTGTTCCACGCTGTAGCCTGTCTCTAATATTTTTGTCATGGGTACCGCAGATTATCCACCTATTCCTTAGAATATGATTGATTGATCCAGTCATTTAATGCCCGGTCCACCATAAACTGGTCAAGGATTGGATGAGTGTTTCGGTGTGGACATTGTTGAACGCTCCCTCAATATCTATGCATACAGAGAGTGTATACAATTTGTTATTGAGAGATTCCTCTATGTAGTGGGATTCCTCTAAGTGCGGTTTCCTCTGATTGACCTTTGACATATGCTTGTTGCTTGAATTTCAGCATATCGTAAGGTATTCTACTTTTCACCATGTCATCCACTATTCTCTCCAGGGTTTTGAGTAGAAACGAGGTAAGGCTAATTGGTCTGTAAGTCTTTGCTGTTGCATAACTTGCCTTTCCATGTTTGCTCATACCTAAGCTCCTACCAATTATTTGGAGTGTCGGCGAATTTTAAGCATGCGCTGAAGGTTCCCACTAAATGGGTAGTTATTTGGTCAACCTTATGCTGTAAGATAGCCGCTTTATATTGGGAGAAGCTATTTATAGCAAATTCGGAAAGTGTGTATTCATCAGGTGCCTTAACGTTTGTTTCATTGCCTCCATTCACTTCTTAGAGGTCTTAGAGAGGAATTTTTTCATCTTCGAAATATCGTTGACGCTATCCACCTATTCGCTGAATAATCTCCAGGAGTTATGTATCGCCTTTCCCTATATTGTGTTGTATTCACTGAGACTTCTCTTATAGTCCTTCCAGTATACTGGTAATCTGTTACGCGTAGCCCTGTTTTACAGTCTATACAGTCCATGGTTTTCCTGGGCCGATTTCCTTTCTCAAAGTGAACAGTTGTCTGCGAAAGACTTTACTAGTGCTCGAGTGGTCCTTGTCACTTTATCGTAAAATTCGTGCCTACTTCGAGTTGAGGATGATCTTGTCGATATCTATGTAGACTTCCGAACTTTGCCCGGCATCGATTTTCTTGATTTTGGCACTTTTGTTGATTTGATTTCCCATACGTTTTGGCAGACGACAAATTGGGTATTTCTTCTTATTTGTATAGGAATCAGGGGGAAAAAATGCTTGATTTGCTTTATGCAACGCTGTTTTATCTCACACTACGAACGAATAGTACGTTTGTTTACAACTAGAATACCCGACTCATTTATTTATCGTATTTCTTAGGTATTTATTGTTTCTCAAACATATTTTTTATAATTTTTTGTTTACTTTTATTCCTGGAATACATTTGCGCTGAATTTGATAGTGGAAACATATCAGATAAAGCAAAATGCCTATTGTTGTCGGCTTGGTGTGTTTGTTGTCGTAGTAATACTACCTCGTCAATTTTTCAGAAAATGTTGCTGGAATATAGTACTTGGGAGTTATTTCAAGAATAGTTTAAATGAAATGAACTCCGATTAGTACGAATAATACCACAATGTGAAAGAGAATTTGATCAACTTTTTAGCTGCGTACCTGCTTCTTTAAAGTTGTTGAGGAAAAAATAGTTATTCACCTTTAGGTATTGAAAAATCAGAATTTTTCATTAAATTAGTACTATCTTGTTTGTGTTCTATCGGGCGGCAACTAAAGTTACCCTGCGAAATTGGGGAACAGATTAGCCTTTCCAACTCTATATCATTATCATTGGACGCTTTTGAAGAAAATAAGTTTTTTTTAGCCCAAATTCGAAATTTTTTCCAACGACGATATTGTTCAAATAGCTAGTACTTCCGAACATTAATTAGTATAAACAAGTCTTAGCCGTTATATTAAAGAAAGCTAATCACTCTTTATAACTAATTGAGTGCAATATGTCTAAAACGGAATGAGATACAGTGCAAGAAATTCGAAAAAAATATCATAATTTTCCGATTCTCGAAATTCGAAAATAGCAAATATCTGTAATACGAAAAAAATTTTAATTTTTTGTACGCATTATGAACAACTAAATATATCAAAATATTTAAAAAAAAAAAACATAAAAAGGAAAAACCAACATTTTTATTTTCATGGAAATCGAAAAAAGCTAAGAGTTGGCAAATTTGGAAAATTTTCTGAAATATACCCGACTGTGCGATTTTCAATGTTGATATATGGCCTTAATCACTGGCTCCTTCCTTGCCTACAATCGGTTTTTTACAGAATTTAGAAAAGTTTGCTAGATCAAAACAAATATAATTTATACGAATGGAAATCGATTCTGAACCACTGTGCGTTGGAGGAAAATATTGAAATAGCTTTCTACTTGCATTTGATGAAAACGGACCAAACAAGCCTAACGACCTTATTTATAAAAAGTTATGAGAGCTTTGAGAGGTGATTTATCATACAAAAATTGTCTCTGAAACCTTTCACACCTTTTTATGAATCAGGCCGTATCTAGAATACAAAAAGCAACGACATTTATCTCTCAGATTTTGTAAAACCTTATTACACAAACCTCGTTAAAATGCTTGCAATGCAGAAATTAATTAATTAAAAGTCGTTTTGTAATTGAAATGGTATAGTATTTCAAGAGTTCTAATGATATCATACAAATACGCTACGCGTTTACAACACCCACAATGACTAATGCAATAGGGAATGTTTGTTACATGTTGTATATGTGTACAAACACATCGTCTATGAAAGAGTTTACCCCAAAAAGAAGAGAATACAACTTATCCGTCATCTGTTGATGATGGAATAACAATGTTAGTTGGACTCATATACAGTGAACAAGAATGAAAACATAAATAAATAAAATATAATTATAAACAGAGTTTCAATGTACTGCATTTATTTTTAGGTAGCGAATGACGTAAACAACTAAAAATAAATAGAGCAAATAGAAAATACAACAAGAAAAACCAAGAAAAATAACAATAATTCGTTGTTTCTGTGTTTTTGTTTGTTGTAGACGGGGAAAATCGGCGCAGAGCAAATCTAAAATACAACACAAGTAAACAATTATAATGATCATATTTGTCTATGCAGATAAATGATCATTATTAATATACATATGTACATATATGTACCTACATATATACGTATATATATATATATATTTAAAGAATATTTTAATGTGGATTTATTTGTATTACTTATTTGTACATGTGTGAATAAGAAATCTACGGAGGCCAGTCGATGATGTGATGATCTTGACCGTTTCAAACACAATGACCAAAAAGATTATTATACTTTTGGCCATTAAAACAATAATAAATAAAACGTTTTGGTAGAAATGCGATAAACAACATATTTGAACTGCAAGCTTGTTTTTGGGAATCTTAACATAAGAATGTTTCATTTGCAATCCCAAAATAAACCATTACGATTGGGAGTCCGCATTAGCCTGTAATGCAAGCTGCAACTATGCATTGTTAGGGAAGAGGAAATGAGAACACAACTAGTGCGAAAGTTATAATCAAAAAAAGGACATGGTCGGACTAGATAGTGAATAACAATATAGTAATCAAAGTACTTGTACATATATTTTGTGGAACAAAAAATCGTGTAACACCTGGAGCCATTCGAAAATGGTGCACAATGGAGCATGGTAGAGCAGAAGGTTACAATTACTCCCTAGGTAATGTGGTTTGTAAGGAGATGAGCTATTTCATTTGCACAGATTCAGATACAACTTTATTTTTTGGTTTTACCTAAAGAGTGTAGGTTAATTACAATTTCAAATTAAATTTAAATCGCAGCTGATGTGTTATTACGAACGCTGTTACCTTTTCCAACGGAGGTTGAGCTTGAAATTGAAATTGTGTTATCGAACAATCAATCAAGAGATTTAATTCCGAATTTATTTGTTGATCGAATCGTTTAGAACTTTTAACGCCTATTACTAAACGAAAGTTGATCCTCCATCAGGTCAGGGTACTTAAGGGGATCAGCATTAGTTTTTTAGGGGCACGTAACTGTTGGGCTCGTGTTGTCCCACGAATCATTGTAGAATAGTCAACTAGGCCCATGGTATCCCGAACGTTGGTGCGAACCAACGTACGTACGGCAATAGTCAGACCAATACTTCTCTATGGCATCGTAGTTTGGTGGAGGTCCCTCCATAAGAAATATATTCTGAATTACTTGATGAAAATACAAAGATCAGCACTGATTAGCGTTAGTGGGGCAATGGGCACGACGTCAGGTAATGCACTTAGTGCTATCCAGAACATCTGTACTCCTGATATCATGGCCGAATCGGCAGCCGCTACATCCCTGGTGAGAATCAGAGATTGTGGCGTCATGATATCGCGGCATTCCGGACATGCTAAATTACTACTCAACTCTATTCCCGTTAAAATGGACTACTGTATCCCCTACCTTCTACCAGCGACAAATCTAAGGACTTCTATTCCCAACAGGAATACCTGGGAAAAGTCACTGGAAGGGGATACCAGTAGTATCAGATTTTTCACAGATGGATCAAAGTTGGTAAATATAAATATCTCCTTCAAGCTGCCTGATCACTGTAGTGTATTTCAGGCGGAAATTACCGCCATACTGGAGGTTGCTGAACTACTGCAAAGTAGTGTCACAACCCTCCGGAGAATATGTATCTACACAGACAGCCAGGCTGCCATAAAATCCCGGGAAGCCATGTTTGCTACGTCCCTGACGGTGAAAGAATGTCACTCATCACTTAGGGTGATGGCAGAGTATTTCGACATCAGGCTCATCTGGGTACCGGGACACAGCGACATTCCAGGCAATTGCGTAACGTAGCACTACGGCACAGTTTCTTCCGGCAAAAGAAGGTGTTAGTATGCCAATCTCTACCTGCCGTTTGCAGATCAGGCAGTGGGCCGATAATATGTTCAAGGACAAGTGGAGACTTACTTCAACTTGCAAAAAAGCCAGGGTCCTCTGGCCAAACGTGGACAGGAAGAGGACTAGCCAACTACTTGCCGAGAGGCAGGTTATCCACAATGATAGGAACACTTACGGAACATTGTCTTGTAGGAAAACACGCCCAAAGATTGGGACATAGAAACTCCACTCACTGTAGATGCTGCATGGAAGAGGACGAGGAAACGACGAAACACTTTCTCTTGAATTGCCCTGCTCTGGCAGGACTGAGAAGTAGGATATTTGGAACACATCTAGCTAGCACCATAGCCCTACAGGATATTCCTGTAGGTCTTATAGACAATTTGGCTAGACGACTAGTCAATAGTTGCTATAGAGGAAACTGCAGGTATCACAATGGGCTTCTTTGGCCTAGGTGTGCTAGGCAGCGTGCTGTCTTGCAGCCTTTTCAACCAACCAACCATCCTGAGCGGTGTTGCTGTCCATCAAGCCATTGTAAAAAATTTCCACTCACGTTTGCAGCACCACAGTATAACGAGCGATGGTGCTGCCCAATGTCCATTAACGGGGCCATCTTGGCTCTTTTGAACACTAAATGCTTCAGCGTACCCTCCTCATGGATTTGGCCACACTCTAGAAAATTGCCACCCCAGTACCAATGCGACAAGTCGGACTAACTTAGAGATGATTCCCTGATATGGAATACGCAAGAGACCGCATTCTTTATACATCAAAGGAGGAATGACAAATTGTAAATGAAATAACTAAATTAAAATGTATGCTATTTTTTAGGTTCACACCAGTCGAGGGATCCAATAATTTAGAAATAAAGTGTAAATAAAAAAAACAACGTAGTGGCGACGAACGTGAGGCTCGAAACCACAACTCCCAAGTTAAGTCTTATCAATATGAAATAATTAAGGTTTAATGGTGATTGTAGTTGCCGACATTGAACTTTGATATTGATCAGTTCCAAGCTGTCACGAATATCGGTATTTGAAGAGGTTCAAAAACAGGTAAGGAATTGTTGGGCTTTGAGACAATGAAATTTGAAATCGATGCCTACGTTAACCTGATCTCAAACACATTCGAGAATCAAAACAAACAATCTTTCTTAATGATAAAAGCGGATCGGATGTTTAAGATGTTGAAAGTGGAAAGTAGTTCGACGCTGAACAAAGTTTCGTTATTATTTGTGGTTGAAAATGGTGGCACTAAGAATTAAAACTGTCAAGCCAACAGATGCAATCCCCAGTGGAAATTGAAGCGCAGACGAATTTACTGTTTTGTGAAATATCCCAGATCAAAAGTTAAACTTATTGTATCACTTTACGGAAGTTTGGTACCAAGAGTGAGTGGACAGTCTATGATGCAACGTCACAGTTGTTCTTTTGGTGCAAGTTTTTCTTTATTTGGTCTTGCATATTATCAGAATAACATCTTTAGTATCCACTTTAGGGAGATTATGGGGCTGGAATCCTTCCTGAGACCAATGAGCTGCAGACGAGTCATTCACTAGGGCACAAGTTAGGTCTTTAAAACAAACTGTTTGAAGTGATTTCCTTTTTAAATTTTATATGATTAAATATTTTTTCAAGGATGATTACTTGAGGGAGGTGATCATGTGTAAGGCTAAAACTATCGTTTCTTATGTGCAATTGTAGCGCGCGTTATCCATCATATTCACTTTCGTAGATCCAATCACTTAGCCTTTGCAAACGGACAATCTATGATGGAACATGAATAGTTGTGGTTTTTGTATATTTGTTGTGTTCTAAAATGGAATTGCTTGTTATTTATTGCTATTGCTTTTGAAGTTAATGATGATGATGACATCTTTGTTTTAAGAAAATGTTAAGGCGATATCAGAATGGGAAATCAAACAATGATAACACATTTTTTTCATTTATTTATTATCAATATAAATAAATTTACAAAATATGGTTGATATGCACCTGTAGGTATTATAAAAATGAAATGTGTTTTACAGATGAGTAAACAAAAAATAACTTGAAGCATCTAAATTAAAAGATGTGGAAAAAAATGGTTATTTACATAATAAGTATATTCAGATGTGAACATTTATGTAACTAGTATATAGATTAAAGCAAATTATGCAGAATCTAGATGCCAAGGGAGTGATAACAGGTTCCGATAAACGTATCGGCCTAATGGAATAACTTAAAGTTTCATAAGGTGTAACTAAAGGAAAGTTTACGACTGTTATATTATGCAGGAGACATTTCAAGTGGGAAATAACATTAGACGTGTTTTGGTTACAAGCAAGCGATTATCGCTTGCTAAGTTGCAAAGAAGACGGACGGTCTTTTAGTGATAAGTAATTTTATACAAAAATATGAAAAAGGGTTGAAAACCGTAAAAGAAATCAAAAAAAAATTGTTTAAACTTAGCGAAACTGATTCGCGTCGCTAAGTTCTCGCTGAGTGCTTCATACAAAACAAGCGATTATATAAGCAAGCGGTGAAACCAAAACACGCTTATTGCTATGAACTAGGCTTGGAGAAAATGTTACCCTTCTGTTACTTTTGGACCAGTTCTACATGTACTGGTACAGAACTGTGTCTATTTAGTTCCACTTGAGGTCAGAAAATGAAGGTTCCAGCGGATTTAAGTGTTGTCAAGATTTATTAGATATTCCCAATATTTCGATTAGCGCCGCTAATCATCCAAATTGTATTAATATTACATTGGTCACTAAAACAATTAACAATAATTGCATGTATTATAAATCACAAAAAGGAAGAGCGTATGCCCACTTAGTCTGCAAGCTTTCTTCAACTAACGCTTTTCTTGCTGTGTTTGTTTATTGGGTGTCGTTATATTTGAGCGTATCGGTCAATATCGTTCTTGTAATTGAGTCTGTTCTCTGAGGGAACGTCAATTATGTGCAGCATTTCGATATTGAATCGAGGGGAGTACTTGTTCTACTCCGCTAAAATGTCAACGTCGTCAAAGTTAGGCGTTCGGTCCGTCGTGGCACAGTGGGCTGTTAATGCGGTTTTTTGTTGGACGATAGTCGAGTCTTCAGTTTCGCCATTGAAGTGCCGACGTATAAATTTTGGCATACGTCAGTCGTGTCACCATTGCACTTTATCCCATATACGACATTAGTTTAGTGCAATCTTAGACTTTGTTTGACTGAATTATCTACTCAGGGTTTTGCGCGTTTTTAATGCCAACTCATATGACCCATTGGCATAGATATCGGAGTGTTTTAGTCTCTCGGAATATCCTGGTATATATGGCAGCGATTTGTAAATTTCTGGTGAATTCTCATCCTGTCGATCTTGTCCTGTTGTCATAAATTTTCGTTTAGAGCTATTTCGATTTTGTAAATCTTTTACAGACCTGGATGTGAAATCATTTTTCCGAAGAAACGCTTTATACGGTCCTGAAGCAACGCTTTTAAACCACTTCTATACCTGTGAACATAGAAAAATTACAGTGACAGTGGTTGACGTCATTTCAGTACTTCCAAAACTAATGCAAATAAAGTAAAAAGGTGGTCTGATCGGGCACTTATGTTAGAGCCATTAATATAATAATACATTGTTGGTTCATAACTCTGAAAATACGGTTGGTTCGTTGGAATTTTTTCTTTAACTAACAAAGCAATTGAAACTAGTCCTGTTTCTAATTTTACTAGTTCACAAATTAGTGGGACTGGAAATTGTTAACTGGTATTTGTTTGAACTAGTTCAACCTTCCCTACGGGGATATTCTTGTTATTCCTCTGTAGACAATAAACACAATTATTGCTCCCCATCGGATGATGCGTCCACTGGTCTAGCCAAATAAATTATTGGTATTAACAAAATGCAGTATCAAAACAATTTAGTTCGAATCTTTAAAGTTCACCTAAAATCCGACAACAAAAACAAGAGACTATTTAACGTAAAATGTCTGCTTATTTACCACAGTAAAATGCGCAACAGATGACAAATTATATTTTGTTCATCACAAACCAACCAGCTTCAAAGGCAAACAAACAAACACACGTACAAACTCACACACACACACACATTAGACCCAAACCACATCATCATCGTCATCATTCTCATTATTATGTTAATCATCATAATCACAATCATAGTACACAGATACAATTGGTGTGAGATATTAGCACAACACATCCCTATCCGCAACAACATAAAACCTATACTGCTTAGCTCATTTGTTGTTAATGATGTTACTTTAAATTTGTTTAATGTTAATCCTCTGCCCCTTAATTCACACCATTCGTAGACACGGTCAAATACTGCCACTCCCCCGCCCCGGAAATATAAACTCACCTGTATAAATTGTATAGTGATCGCAGATTTTCCAACACCTCCGCCTCCTACAACGACTAATTTGAAGGTTTGTGTTGCTGAGCCTCCAGGGCCTTGACCATTATGTTTCGACATTGTTTATTATAATTTTTTCTAGTCTTATTAACTTTTAAACAACCGTTTATTTTCTTGTGTTCCCCTTCAACGCCAACTAATGTAACTGGTAATATTTTTGTTATCTATTATTAATCAAATAACAATTTTGTGCACGTCCTCTTAATAAGCAGCAGCACAGTTGGTTGGGTCTATGGTTGTATGAATTCACACCCGAAAATATAATAAAAAAAATATATAATTTCACTACCTTTTTTGTCAAACTACGGATGTGTACATTTACGTCTGTGTGTGTGTTGACAGGGTTGCAAATCAAAGTACCAAAGGTTGACGTTCATTCAGGGTACCAATAAACACAAAATATAGAAAATAAATTGGTGTATAAACAAAAATAAATGGTAGAAGCACTAGCCCAGCTGATTTGAACTTTTTCTGGAGTGAGTATCATACACGGGGGTTACACGGTCAATTTTTGCCTTTCAAGTTTCAATACATTCACACTGTTTTACTAATACACTCACACTTTTAAAAATTGAAAGGAACTTGCTTTCAATTTCTCTTTCAAGTCGGGTGTTTCAATTTTCTTTCAAGAAAACAGCTGCTTACATTTTTGATGTGTAAACATCTATACGCTGGGGGTAAAAATCTTTTTCACAATACAATCACAAATTTAGAGTAAGATGTGCGATGTAATCGTTAACCAATCGTAAAGCGTTATCAAATCGGTGTGAGCTATGTATGAGTGTATTAGTGTAATCATACGCTGCATACAATATACTCAACACCATCTAGTGTGCAATAGTAGCTACTAATTTTCACTAATTGTCGTACATTATGTTATCGTAGGCAAATGAAAACAAATAAATAAAATGTATACAAAAACATTTAATTTTAATAACTTTAAAAAGATTTTTTGCACTTTTAATGAAACATTTACTAAAACAAAGCAAAATAAGAAAAACTAAAAACTAAACTTGTCAAATATAAGGAAAACTAAAAACTAAAAGTCTTTGAGATTGTCATTCATACTTAACAGCTGCATATAAGCACCATCTAGTGTGCAATAGTAGCTACTAATTTTCGAAAAGCATTGCTGTAAAATAACTACATGCATTACATTTCAGTAAACTGCTGATTAATAACTTGTCAACCGCAACAAATACAAAATAA
The DNA here is from genome assembly GCA_963931995.1 of Phaonia tiefii. Lineage (NCBI taxonomy): Eukaryota > Metazoa > Arthropoda > Insecta > Diptera > Muscidae > Phaonia > Phaonia tiefii. The sequence goes on along the minus strand of OZ008369.1, from coordinate 91,003,796 downwards.
TAAAATATTTTACAAAACACCAAAAATATTATAACTCAGAACATAAAATAACACAAAGTGTATCAAAGCTGAATGGAGGTAATGATAATTCTAATAAAATTTCTATTAGATTCCAATATAAATTAAGATTATAACATATCTTCATTACGTACTGTTGCCTTACACTGAAGCTGGTGCACGACAATTGGGTAACAATCTCCATCTCATGCCAATTATTATGGGTGTAGATTTTAATACAAATTGTGCAAACCCACAGTCGCAAGCTTTATCAAAATTTTTATTTGACGTTTTAAGTTAATTTAATTTTTAATTTAATTTATTCATTCAATAACCAGGCAGTAATGTCATTTATGGTTAAATGCGCTACATCAATTGAGCTACTACATAATAAAATATTTATAACAATAACAATTTAGAACTTATACTTAGAAAAAAATAAATTAAAACTCCCATATGTGAACTACTCCAATATTTGACGCTAATTTAAAAGTTATTTAAACAGTAATTTGGAAAATATATATATATTGCATTTCAATAACAACTTAAATTTATACTTAGAACAAAAAATAAATTTAAATCTTCCAGTTGTGTACTACTCCAAGATTTGACGCTAACTTAAGTTATTTAAACAGTAAATTTAAATTAATTAATTTTTCGCATAGCTAATTTATTTCAAGTACATAAAATAAAGGAAAACTGCCATTTATGCACTACTCACAAATTATGCTACAATAGAGCATAATAAACCCTAATCTAAAACTTGCACAAACAGCACAGGGAGGAATATTCAAAATTACAAATAACATTATTATTTTCTCAACAATATGAATTTTTCTAAAATCTCAATGGTGCAGTATTTCAGTATTATATTTAAAAAACAAAAGAAAAATAATTAAATAAAACGTCAGCATTAATTAAAACGAAATATAACAAAACCCTTAACCAAATCAGAAGGAATGTGCTTTCAAAAATTTCCACTTGCATATGAGCAATTCTCCACAAACTTAAGGCATTTACCATAGATGGGCACTTTGCAGTACTATTAAAATTTCAGTAAAAATAATTCTTAACTAGTAAATTTTTACTGATTACTAAAATTTTTTTCAACAATTTTTATAAAGTGCCTGCCTACATGATCATGATGAGGTGCATTGAATTTTCAGTAATCAGTAATGCCCGATTATTGATTATTATGAATACGGCCCTATGATTTTACTGGTAATGCAAATTAAATTTCATTATCAGTAAAAATTTACTGAATTTTTTCAGTAATCAGTAAATTTACTGCTTACTGTAATTTTTAATGCAGTACATATATACTGCAGTGTGCCCATTTACTAACCAAATAAGTTAAATAAAACAAAAAAACACCAGCAAATTCCTATGTATTTACAATATTGAAAGTTTTGATACTTTTAATTGATTAATTAAAAAAATATACTAAAAGCACAAGTACTTCCAACTTAATTACTAGATGTTTACACATCTCCCCTGTGATCGGACTCACATTAATTTTTATTAACAGTTTCTCGTTTTCCTTGTTACAAATATTCTGCCGTCATAATTTTTGATTTCTACTTTTACAAATATTAAAATATTATAAATAATTAAAAATGTTTGTGAGTAGAGGTAATAAATATAATGATGTGTTGCAATTCATAGAGCTATACAGAAGCCATGAAGTTTCTTGGAACATATTTATTGCTTTCAAATTGCGTGCAGCCTACGTCACAGCTATCAATTTACATGAATTTTGACAACCAGTATGTGTACAAAACTTGAGACAAAAACTTGAAAGTGTGGCTGCGGCGATAGATAAAGGAAATAATAGATATAGCGCGCCCATTGTCAACTTTGTTCACTAGGTGCTGTCCTGTACTGGTGTCTCTTTTACTGAAGTTTCCCATAATTCTCATCGACGTTTATTCAAAAATTTTGGAATTTTTTCTTAAAATAATTTAAACAAGGGAAATGTGATAAAATTTAAATGATTTTATATTTGTTTGCATTTGTTCTTATATAAAAATCAATTTCAAAGCTATGAGGCCGGTGTTGGTATATCTATAAAAGAAACCCCATAACACCGCCCAAAGATGAACATGCCGGAACGCCTTTTTATTTTAAAAACTTCCCCGCGCAAAAACTGTATCAACTTCTGTAGTCGCAGATGCCAAACCCGTTAGAGGGTCTGAGAAATCGCAACAAAGAATGGTAGCTGAATCGGAGGAAGAACCAATATATTAGGACTTAGTCGGTGGCATCATGGCTTTGCAATTCGATTGCCGTGAGATATTCTACTTTAAGTAACGTGTTGTATTCTTGTTTTGAAGTGATATTTTTTCTTTAGATATGAAATTTTAGAATTTTAATGCCATATTTTTGATTTTTTTTGGGAACAAAAAATATCCCATTTATTGCTTTCAACGACATCTAGAAAATTACTCATTACACTAAAATTGTCCCAACACTTGTGCTTCATCTATTAGTTTACTTTATCTATGATGAGTATGAGTTATTTTTTTCCCCTTATGTCTAATTTTGTTTACTTTTGTTTGTCTGCAACCCCCGTTCGCCTGTTGTTTTTGAAATATTTTCTATGTAAAAATCACAGAAATGTTTTAATTTTCACTCTAAACACTTTCAAAATATCAAAATATTGGCTAAGTCTCTTATACGGCTTACTCTCCAAAAATTAAAACAAATTATTGCGTCGGATAGAACATGTTATTTTACGCAAAAAAGGTGAAATAATAAAATCGGGGCAAATGCATAGTTTCGGAGTTATGGACCCCCCGGATGTTAAAATTTTTAAAAATTATCGAATATTTTCTTTAAACTTTCTCAATAATAGAAAGCTTTACACCACAAAAATACTATGCCAAAGCCCCAAAGACCTACCCTAGAGAAGAAAATCCCTTAAACCGGCCGAAGGGGCTTTATACCACAAAAATATTATGCCGAAGCCGGTTTTGGACCTACCCCAGAGGAGAAAGTCCCTTAGTCCGGCAACGCAGAAACCTCTATAGCATGTTTCGATAACTCGCCTAGTTATCGAGTCATCGGATGTTGAAATTTTGAAAAAAAACGAAAATTTTTCAAAATTTCAAATACTAACTAATTTTTTATACAAAATAGTGATGATATCACTAGCTTTACACAGTACCTTACAGTCTCACACATGCGAAATTTCGGGGACCGTAACTCCGAAACAATGCATTTGCCCGGATTTTGGTGTTTAACTTTTTTGCTTAAAATAACGTGTTCTTACAGTTGTTTTTTGGAGTGTAAGCCGTAAAATATACCTATTCCCAATCATTCTCTAAATGACACTTTTTCCAAATTTGTTGATATTTTCATTATTTTTCAATCAGCTGACACTGAGCAAAAACAGAATGCCTGTTGTTTTAGGCTTGTTGTATTTGTTGTCGTACTGAATTTACCATTATATTTGTACCATGATCTAGAGTATTAGAGCCAATTCAAGAAACCAGTTTCCGGTTGCTTCGAAAAATGGGTTTTTTGAAAAACCGGTTCCAGCGGTTTTTGTGAAGGTAATCCCCGATTTCCACCGGTTTCGGTTTTTATATCCAACTTAGCATGTCTATCACGTTTAACATGTTTTGACCTCAAATAATATTAAACGTGTTAAGTGGAGGTCAGAATATCAGACGAATTTGACGATTTGTCGAATCTGACGAAAAATTTTCAATGTGAACAGATGAAGCACAAGTGTTGTGACAATTATAGTGTAATGGGTAATTTTGTAGATGTCGTTGAAAGCAATAAATGGGTATTTTTTCCCCCAAAAAAGTCAAAAACTATGACATTAAAATTCTCAAATTTCATATCTAAAGAAAAAATTATTTTCAATAAAAATATCACTTCGAAACAAGAATACAACACTAAGTCCTAATAAATTAATTTATTCTTCCTCTGGTTCAGTCCTAATAAATTAATTTATTCTTCCTCCGGTTGAGAGTCCTCAGATACTCTAACGGTTTTGGCATCTGCGACCACAAAATTTGATACAGTTTTTGCGCGGGGAAGTTTTTAGAATAAAAAGGCGTTCCGGCATGTTCAACTTTTGGGCGGTGTTACGGGTATTCTCCTATAGATATACCTACACCGCACAGTGGCCAATTTGGCTTCGCTAGCGGCATTTATTTCAAATTTTCAAATTTGAAAAACCGTTAATTTTGTTTTAACAATCGATAACAAATACATTCACTAGATTTGTATCGATTTTTAAAAGCTCAGCTTACAGCTGATGAATAGCTGTGACCTGTCAAAGTCAGCATATGTTTCTGCAAGTGTTGTGCAAAATATTTCCGCCTTTTTGATCATCGTTTTGCTATTCGTGTTAAACTTGCAAATTTTATTATTTTCATTAAAAGTTTTGTTATATACTAACGCCACGGTATGTATTATATAAAAAAACTGTGGTTGTGATCTGTGTATACTTATGTTATTTATAAAACGTAATCGTGTTTAAGTGTATTAGCAACTCGCCCATTGTAACGTACACCTGTCTTTCGTGGAGTAGAACTTACAAAATTCACCTGGATTCAGTGTAATTTTAAATTTTCCTATATGTGTAAACCATTGTGTGTCCAAAATGAACTGCGAGTACCTGCGAGCCTTCAATTTATTGTACTTTTTGCTTGCTTGTAATGCATCATTTTGAAGATGATTTCTCTGAATCTGATACTGAAGAATCTGATTAATATTTCTTTTATAATATGGTTTCTCTTTGAGTTGACAATTTTTTTCTTATTTTATATATGAATATATGGTGGAAAATGTTTAAAAAAAAACGAAAAATGGTGTCCCATTACATCCCATGAAGGAATTGGGGAGAGCTTCTCACAAGCAGTGAGCTGTGCGCTTTTTAGTTTTATACTCACTGATTGGGACCTACAGTTTTACACCGGTTCCGAACGGTATTTTGAGAAGCTTTTTCATGGCTAAGTACTCGATAGTGTCGCCGTCACTAAGCGAGGTGACCGTCGTCGAAAGAAATTTTAAGGTGGTCGGAGCAGGAATCGAACCCAGGACCTCCTGTACAAGAGTCGCGCACACTAACCATTGCACCACCGACGGCCACGGTGGAAAATGTTTATTGAATTAAAAACAAAATAAAAAATTAAAAAAAAATTAAAAATTAAAAAAAAAATTAAAAATAAAAAAAAAATAAAAAATTTAATATTATTTTCCAAAAATTGTTTGATTTTTTTCTGAATTGAGAAAAAAAAAATTTTGAAGATATCTTCTTTACTTTGGAAGCTATGAATAAAATGCCGCTAGCGAAGCCAAATTGGCCACTGTGCACCGGCCTCATGGCTTTGAAATTGATTTTTATATAAGAAACAAATGTAAACAAATATAAAATCATTTAAATTTTGCCACATTTCCCTTGTTTAAATTTTTTTAAGAAAAATTTCCCACAATTTTTAATAGACGTCAATGAGAATTATAGGAAACTTCAGTGAAAGTGACACAAGAACAGGACAACACCTAGTGAACAAAGTTGACAATGGGCGCTATATCTATTATTTCCTTTATCTATGAACAGATGTGTATTCAAAACAGTATGAAAACCAAACGATTTTGTTTAGCTTATCGATAAAACAGAGGGCGAGAGATAAAATGTCGGAGAAAATAAACGAAGAGAAGGCGGAAAACTATAAATTATATAACATAATTGGAATTTAATTTGAAATGAAAAAATACAAATCTTCAGTGAAATTTATTTTAATAAAGTAAAATTTTAATATATAAAAAACATAAACGCTTTTGAAAATAAAATTACACTACACTTGTTTAGTGTTTTTTCCTATAAATTAGTTTGTGTAATTACATATCATCCATATGAATGTGCGTACGTGTGCATAACAAATGTTCTCATCAGTGTCTCTTCCTTTCGCTTTCTGTGTGCAATCAAGTAATTGTGTGGTCGAAAAATCGATATTTTATCGATAACTCCTTTAGATATGTCTGTCAGATCGACCTGATAATTTGAACTCTACTTTAAACACAATAATGCCTTGTTTCCACTACAGAATTATTCGTAATTCGCTCCCTCATTCCTAATTCAAACTCATTCAAATTCATTCATTCCTAATTCAAACCGATTTACGTAATTCACCATACAAAATTCTGAGAGCGAATTACCTTGTTTGTAGCTGTCAAAAACAAACAAACACAAAGAAAAAACCAGTTAACAAAAAAGTAAATTAATAAAATAAATGTGATGTCCAGAAGACTATTGGCCAATGCAAAGTAAATTGTGGAGGCGGAATTAAATATAGAAGGTTGTTGGATATCCAAAAATATTTTGTTTTAATATTTACTCACTTTTGTTGTTTCCATTCTCAAAATTATTGAAACAAAACAAATAAAAAAGGTAAACAACTGTCAGATCGAATTATTATGCTAAAGTTAATGATAGCTTAATTTTTACGGGACAGCTAAGCGATATTAAGTGGCATTTCAATTTCCCACTTAACCCGGGGGTTACACTTTCAACTAGTTGCTATCAACTCAGAATTTTTCACTAACAAACTCACACATTTTAAAGTTGAAAGGCTGTTGCTTGCGAACTAACCAACTGATTTTTAACATCTGTCTCAAATTCGTTTGCTTTGTTTGGTGGAAAAGTAAATACAGCGTGTGGTTTTTAAAACAAAAATTAAAGTGATTTATTAACTAAAATATATGTATATATATATGTGACCTAGTCTACGGAAAGGGGGCTTAGGTGTCAAAAAATCAATTTTCACTTTTTGGTTGATTCGGATGGAAGATGAGATGCTTTTTCACGTGGTGAAAAGCAGAAAATCCTAACTTGCTTAGAAGTGTACTAAAAATGTAGAGAAAGAAGAGTAAAAATACGACAAAATGTAATTCACTTCTTCAGTGTTACTTTTTTAAATGTTCCACACTAGCAACTTACACGATGAACTATAATAATATTCCGACCAACAACAACACTTACTGGACCAACAACAACACTTACTGGACCAACAACAACACTTACTGGACCAACAACAACACTTACTGGACGTCCGGCGCGGAGAACAATTAACGAGATAATGAGAAACTGACGAAACGAGTTGCTTACTTTTAACAGCTTTTTCACAGAAAACTAGTTTTCGCACGTAAGCTCCCTTTTCGTAGACCAGGTCACATATATATAAATAAAGTTGATCAACCTGTTGCGTGCAGCCTACGTCACAGCTGGCAGTTTTGACAAGCAGTATTACACTTGTACACGCCTTTCAACCAAAAGTTGAAAGTGTAACCCCGGTGTAAATTCCGACTTGAGCAATGACATTGTTGCCACATGTTCAATTTCAAGAAATTGCAACAAAAAGTTATCTTAGATAATTTTTTTTCTCATTTCTTGTGAATGAAAATGTTATCAAGGACAGACTCAAAAGCAGAAATTTGCAAAATGGATTATACATTTTAAGTTCATTAAACTTATTTTATTTAATGGAAGACGACGTGTACTTTTATATCTCTAAATTTGAAGGATAGATTTTTATTTGCGATTGAAATCAAAATTGGAAATAAATTGTTCACAACAACGCGCGGTAAATATTATACATATTGAACATGGTGGAATGTCAAAATCATACGTATTCAAAAAATTCATTAGCACTTTACATGATGATATTTCTTTCTTATATATAAAATTTAGGCGAAACTCTAGTAAAAAATTACCTCAATACATAAAATCTTTGATTCGTAGTCGAAACTATTATCGTAGAAAATGGTTAAGATTTAGACACCCTAACGACTATACGGAATTCAAAGTCTTAAACTCGGCTATTAAGTGGCAGATCGATACTTTCAGAAATAGTTCAGAATAGAATCAGCACTTGCAGACATTGGACAAAGGTTCCTCTCCTTTTTTTTTGCGTAGACCAACACTCAGGGGATGTCCCCTATAAATGCAGTGCATTGCATTGGACTTAGGAAAATGGGATAGGAGTAGGGGGAAAGAGAGAGAAGTACTTGTTAATATTTAAACTTGTAAACTTGCTGACGTTGTAAGAAGTGGGGAATACACTTGCCGGAAGTTTATTCCACATACGGACTGTTCGGCTGAAGAACAAATTGTTTCTGTAATGCGCAGTTCGATCCAACTCATGTTAAATCAAAATAATTCACGTTTCTCTACAACAGTAGAGAAGTGTGACGTGTTAGGTAAACATTTTTGTAGTAACCACTCATTTTCAGCTAATCTTAGTAATACTACCACTGAAAATATTGTCAGAGAAAGTATTCGTTCTTTCAATCTTAACTCAAGCCCGAGTGATGTTGTTTTAACTTCATACACCACGATTTCTACCGTAATAAAGGGATTAAAAAAGTCACCAGGTGTTGACGGAATAAATAATTTACATATGTCTCAAATCTCTCCCAAAAAGGGGAAACAATTTTTGACTACACTTATCAATAGCTGACTAAAGCTTGGGTATTTTCCCAATAAATTTAAGGAAGCAAAAGTCATCGCTATTAAAAAACCTGAAAAAACCCCCGACTCCTCTTCTTCGCATCGGCCTATCAGCTTACTGTCCTCCATCAGCAAAATTCTTGAAAAAGTTATTAAAAACAAGGTAGTTGATTTCTTAGAGGAGAAAAACATTCTGCCTCCAGAACAGTTCGGATTCCGTAGGGAGCATAATACGGTACATCCATTAGTTCGAATACGAAATATTGTCAAATCTAATTTTACGCAACAAAAATCTACCGGTATGGTCCTGCTAGACATTAAAGTCGCTTTCGACTCAGTATGGCACGGCGGTTTAATTTTAAAATTATTACATTTAAACTTTCCTCTATATATTACAAAAATTATCCAAAGATTCCTATGCTCTAGAAATTTTAGGGTCCATATTGGGTCCATTTTTTCTGACATATTTAATATCAATGATGGCTGTCCACAGGGATATTGTCTGTCACCAATACTTTACAATATATACACTGCTGATATCCCACATATAGAAAACTGCACTTTGTCTATTTTTGCTGACGATACTGCCATACTTTGTTCAGGAATATTTTCTTCCAACATTATGTCAAGCCTGCAAATGACACTTAGTAGATTGATTAATTATTTTACCAAATGGAAAATAGCACTTAACAGCGAAAAAAGTCGAGCAATTTATTTTACCAGAAAAAGAAAGGAATAGTTTATTCCCCAGAGTAATCTAATTATTAACAATGTTGAAATCAAATGGGAAAACAAAGTTAAATGTTTAGGAGTAGTACTAGTTGCAAAATTGTCTTATAAGGACCATGTCTCTTATATAGTAAATAAGTCTAACATACTTATAAGAACTCTATACCCATTTATTAATAGATCATTAGCGTTAAACATTGACAATAAAATGTTAATATTTAAATTAATCTTTCAAGCAGTAATATTTTATGCTGCACCGGTTTGGGCGATAAGCGCCTGCTGTCATTTGAAAAAGCTTCAAATATTACAAAACAAACTTTTAAAGTTAATATTCAATCTCCCTAGACATTATTCTACCGTGAGACTCCACCAGGTTGCCAATGTTAACCTTGTGATTGTAATGATACAAAATTTGACCCAAAATATTAACGCTAGATGTTCTTACTCAGAATACGAGCATATTAACGAGTTGGCCTCGTCATAAGTATGCAAAATTAGTTTTAAGTTTTATCTTAAGTCCTAAAAGAGAAAAATTTCATATAGGTTTTTGTATATTTTTCACCTTCCTTTATAATACTAGCACCAAATAAGAACTTCATAAAACAAACTTGTGTTATTTTAGCAGAAAAAGGAAACATCCTTAAACTCTATGAAGTTATGTATTAAAGTTATAAACAAATTGTAAATATTAAAAGAATAATAAATTGAATTGAACTTGTTTGTATTATTTTATTGAGTTTGAGTTTCTTTTTAAAGTTTGACAACTGAAACGAATGAATGAAAATAAAATGTCTCTTGTTGCTGCTTAAAACTACAACAACATGTGCTGCTACCATGTATTTGTTGGCACGTGTTGCCATATCGATTTTTTTCACCCATTACAGCAAATGTTGCCACATTTCGTAGTATTAAGTGTGGATCGTTTTATGTGGAAAGTCGTAAGTGGCGATAGCTTAATGGAATAAAAAACTGCCTTTATGTGTAGTGGAACAGGGTAATTTAGAATAGTAATTCAAATAGCGAATTATGTAATTGGCGCTGTAGTGGGAACATGGCATAAGTGGAATCGAAGCTTTGCGAAACGGATTTTTTTTGTCAGTCAAAAAGTGAAACCGTTATTAATAAAATATGATTTAAAACAAACATGAGAGTTAATGTATACCAATTTAGAAAATTTTTACATTTTATGTGTACAAAATTTAAAAATCTCAATAATTCAAAATGTTTAAAGCATGTTTATGCTGCCCCGAAATTATTAGATTTCGAATGAAAACTTCAAACGAAATCTAAGTCATTTTGACGTTTGAATAGATTTCAAATAATTTTGATGTCTGCATTTGTTTAGCTAGATATTTTTGATAATGTAAATAAACAAAAAAAAAAAAGATTTTGATGGCTTTAAATCGATTTTGTTTTGCTTTAGGAATTATCCAATAAAGAGGAACAAAAGGAACTAAAGAACTCCAATTTAATAACCAATTCCTAATTCCCCACCCAGACCCTCTTTTTATTTTTTAAAATACCAGAAGGGATCGCATTTCGAGAATAAGTTTGCCACACACTACGATGTCGTTGCGGTTCCAACACAAAACGTCGACCACTGGCTTGGTCACACTGATTTTGAGGATATCGTCAGGGAACATAAGACAACTCTGGCGCGGAAAAAGCATAATTGGAGCAAGTGCAAATGCATCTGGAGAAAAGATGCACATAAAGTGCCAACGTCTATGGACATTGTGACCCTTTAACAACAGGAAAAACATCATAATGTCCATGGACATTGATCGCCACATTCTTTTAGCATTGTCTCCGCCTCATAGATTGCACTTCTGTATGTCCAGAATCTCCTCGTTCTGGAGACATGAAAAACAAATTCTAATACTGGATAGAGCGGCAATGGACTCAGAAAATCATTGGCGTTGGGCTAAGTGTCCAAGTCCATACTCCTTCCAAGGTACTCCGTAAAGTCGTTCATATTTATTTTTCAGTTATTTTATTTTTTTGACACAAACGTTGATGAGGTCGTGCTGGTGTTAGTGAAAGGATGTAAAAATTTGTAGTTTTTGCTGTGATGAATTTAAAAACAGCGTTGTATATGTTGATTTTGTATTGTTTTTTGAGACATCAAAGAAAATGACTAGATTTAGCAGTTGTCAATATGTATGGGAAATCTAATAGATTTCGACTAGATTTGGGCCGAAATCAAAAAACTCTAGATTTCGACGGCAGCATAAACGCAGCTTTATAAACTTTTCTTTTCAATATGATCACTTTGTTCTTTTTACGCTTTAAACCCCGTATTCAGTTCTAGCGAAATTTTCGTAACAAATTTTATCATTTAATTACCACATATCATTGATTTACTTTGCAAATATTTACTGACTTATTCATAAAAACGTTGTGAGAGATTTGAGAGACGCTTTTTGTATTGTAAATCGTCTCCCAAACCTCTCATAACTTTTTATGCATAAGGCCGTTAATTTATAATTCCTCTACCCACTCCATTTTATATTTAACGCATGTGATGTTACATTTGGTTGTTAAAATTATAGAAATGTCAAAATTCCGGTCCCAAATAATTATCAAACAATTGTTTTCGTACGAAATAACTTTAACTTAACTTTTCGCTAAGAGCTGAGTACCAAGCAACTGAAAAGTGAGCTAAATTTTCGGTTTATGAAATTTTCGTTATTTTGTATACACGTACTTCTTATGGCAATGAAAATTTCATAAAAACTGAATACCAGGCTTTATGTATAAATTGTTATCTTTATTTTTTCTTTTCCAAATTAAGTTTAAATTTTACATAGAAAAAGTTAACTATTCCTTTTTCTATTAATTTTTTTTTGTAAAAAAAATTCAAATAAAAATTTTTGAAATTTTCGTTTAAAATTTTAATGGAGAATTACTTTATTTCTTTGAAAGATAAGATTTTGCCTAAAACAAAAAACCGGTGGAACCTGTTTTTACTTAATACTGTTGTTCGAGAGTGCTAATTTTTAGAAAACCGGTAGTCGGTGGGCATCCAAAAAACCGGTGGACCGGTTTTTGGTTTTTGAATAATATCCCTGTGGCGAATCCCTGTGGCGAATGATTAGCGATTAGTGTATACAAAAAACCGAAACCAGAAATCGGATCACCCGATTTTAGAACGTTTTATTATTTATTTCTTTTCATATATATAACCGAGACATTAGGCCTTATATGGTTACAGTGACGGTCATTTGACCGTCAGTGTTGGTGGAAATATTCATCAAAATTTCTATCTATCTCCCTCGAACTTAGTCCCCTTTCCCACTAGCAAATATTTCTTTGCAAATTCTTGAGTTTGTGGTCGAGAGGGGTGGGAGGAAGAGAAACAAATCTTTGTCAGTTCAGTATTTGCTGTTCTCGAAAATTCTGCTTTGTTCTTTTCGCTGAAACAAATTCGTTTGACATTTCGTTTTTAACCCATTCGTTTTTACTGACACAGAAGTAAACAAATGAAATTTAATTTATAAATTACCATTTTTACATCGATTTTAAATTATTTATACACTTCTTAGGCAAATTCTTTAAAATGTAAACAGTTTTGACGTTTCTTTCGTTCTTTTGTATTTTGATTCGCAAAATTTGGCAAAGAAAAATTTGTGAATGGAAAAGCATTCGAAAATACCAAAAGAGAAAACAAAAAATTTGGCAAAGAAATATTTGCCAGTGGAAAAGGGGACTTATGAATTCTAATCAAAGATTATATGAGTATTAGTCAGAGTTGACTAATCATATTTGATGGATATATCCATCACAGTTGACTAATCAAATTTGATGGGCATATCCGTCAAAGCTGATGATGAGTATACCTTTTATAATAAAACGCGATGCCATTAATGATTTTATTCTACATTTTTATTATTTTTATATATTTTTAGTATTTTTGTATAATAAATGAAGTGCAAACAATGAATGATTAAGATTATAATTATTTATGTACTTCTTTTGTCCGTTCTAAATTAGAATATGCGTCGCTCATTTGGAACTCGACTGCTACTAATCATATTGGCCGTATTGAAAAAGTACAGAAATCATGTTTGAAGTTCCCTTAGGTCTCTTTAAATTTTACCGATCCAATACCTTCTTATGAAAGTCATTTTATGTTGATTTCTTTAGAATCTACAAGGGTTATTGCCTCCATTTTATTTGTCCATTATATTTTTTTTTAAAGAAATTATTATATAATTTGTTTGAGTAAAATAAGGATTATTGTAAGGATTATTGTCATAGACTATAATAAATGAAATAAATACGCAAGGCAAATTTCCATATTGTTGGTTAACGTAAAATTGTCAACGTTTATTGGTAATATTGCCCAATTATATAAGCTGGCCCTATGTTGTCCAGTGCATTGTGCTCCATAGAGCTTCCTTTGACAGACCCAATAAAATAGGTTGAATTTGTTTTCTCAGTGGAGCTTCACTTGATACAGCCAATAAAATATGTTGAATTTGTATTCTCCATGGGACTTCCTTTGTTTGAGTCGCCATCTACACGATGTTCTTTTTTGCCACTTTAAATAAATTGTGAAATGAATGTAGAAAATTTGGCATATGGCATCATCGCGCATCGATACAACAATAAATATGGTAACACTACAACACATTGTTCCTTAGTACTAAAAGAGTATATGTTGACGTCCTTGTCTTACTAATGCATTTTTTATCGCAACGTCTCTATTTGGCAACACAAGTGATCCAACACGGACAAATGAAAGACAGTAGAAGAAAAACAGTACCAAATACATGACGATTACTCGTTATTTACAACACTGCTACTTTTTTGTTGTTGTACGTTTTGTCTTCGTCATTTTAGTTCTAAAAGTTGTGAAAGAAGAAAATTTCAAGTGAATTTTTCACATTGAAATCTAAAAAGAAAAATTTGTGAAAAATATTAAGTGGATAAATATGGCGAGTCTAGGGGGTGAACAAGAAATTTCAACAAACGAACTACCAGGTATGTGGAAAAAACTCGACCAAACAAAAGTTGCAAGAAAATTCCGAAATCAGACCAGAACTAATAAGGATTACGGGCACGACGAAGAAAAAGAAATGCGGTGATTAATTATAGTATATGACAGGAAAAAAACTGTCCCAACTGTATAGCAAATAGGAGATTATAGAGAAGAAAAGCCTAAGGAAAATAACTTGGTGTGTGTCGGGAAAACAAATCGATTGAAAACAGCCTTGACTATGTCCAAAAAAAAGGGAGAAAGAAATAAAAACTATGGCTCTATTGTATAGCCACCATTGCTTCGATTCTCCAGACCAGTGAGCAGCAGCAGCTGTTTAATATACAACATTTTTCTTGTCTTCCATCGTACCAGTGAAGGTACATGAGGGTTTGTTTCCAAATGTGTGTTTTTGTGTATGTGCCTCTGTGTTTGTATGTGCATGTTTCATTACATATTAGCAAAACGCGAAATGAACAAAAAAATGAGACTGTTTTTGAGAAAATCTATGACAAGTGTAATGGAAAAAATATTACAATAACAAATGGTGGTACTTCCTTGGCATCGGGAAAATGTACACATTTTAAGTAAAAAAAAAAACATTAAATTTGTATAAGTTTGCCGTTCACAGCCCGTACATTCATGTGTATATCTATCCATTTACTCGTATTTTTTTAGTTCAAGTAGTGGATGATGATAAATTATGGTTTCTTTCTTTTTTCTTCTACTTTTATTTTTGATGTGTTGTATGTGCACGAGTAGACATTTCTCTCCATTCCAACTTCGTTTTGGCTTTTACCAACTCGCCATTCCGTTTGTGTTCGCTTTTCTTTTTCTTCTCCCCTAACGCCACAATAGCTAAAAGCTGCATCAACAACAAAAGCAGCGCCGAGACAATAATAATTTGGGAGTCACCTCGCCGGAGTGTTTAAAAATAAGTCAAGACAAATTCCAGAATAAGACGCCACGACAATGGTAGTTTAGTGCGTTGCTGCTGCTGCACGCTCATTCATTGCTGTGTAGCGGAGTGTATTCTGGATGTGACGACCCAGCTGCATGAAAAACACTGGCGCTGACTGTTGCAAAGTGCATCTAACAATAACTTAACTTAGACTTTGATCGACAACTGGCTGGTTACTACTACAGAATATTTCATTTGGTAGTTAACATCAATTGTGTTATATTTTTCCTTTTTAAGTCATCGCTAGAGTCATAAAGGTCATCATTTTTGTTTCAGCAGACACACTTATTGATTGATTATTTTAAATGCTTATTTGTGCTCACTGACGTTGTGTTTGATTGTTATTAGTATAGGGGACATTCTGTTTAATAAAAGTTGTTTAATCACTCTTCAGCAGACCACCAATTTGTTAATCCTGAGCACCGATAGATAATTTTGTGCATCTGGCTTAAGGCTATCATGACTCACTATCAGATGTAGTCTTTGAACCTGTCAAGACTATTGCTTTCCACATATCGCCACCTAAAATGCACAAGGATTTTGTAGATATAAACATATTTTTTAGTCTGTTGTATTATAATCAATCACAAAAACAATTATGATTTTTGACGGTTACGCCCTTGGATATTTCCGGTGGACTATATACTGATTTGGAACAGACCTAGTATAGATCGGCACGTCCAATTTTTTTTGTTTTTTTTTTGGGTGTAGGGATCGTTATTTTAAGTAAAAAAAGTAAAATAAAAAAATCGGGGGGAACCCCTATTTTGGGAGTTACGGGCCAAGTAGCCCTCGCAGGGACCTATGTTGCTCGCACCGTGTGGTAGAAATTTTGGAAAATCGTTAAATTTATATTGCAACTAGTCGCCCGGCCGTCTGGCCGGGCTCAGGCAGGGGGGTTAAAATTCCCTCTGTACCTGAAGTCGATGTGTGGCAAAATCCGAAAAATCACTCGATTGTTTTAAAAAAAAAATATTTTCTGGATATTTTTAAAAATCCGATATCTGTATAACTAAGACAGTTATCGAAAAAATGTATTTAATTTTTTTGTTTATTTCGACTCGTTTTACACAAAAAAGTTGTGAAATCGGTCCCATAACACGGCACCACACTCGTAGTATCATCCTGTATGTCCGAACTTTGGGGGCCCACAACTCCGAAAATAGGCGTTGCCCCCGATTTTTTTATTTAATTTTTTTTACTTAAAATTAAAAGCTCTATCCAATGGTAATAGTTTGGAGCCGAAGCGAGTTGCCGACCTATTCTAGGTTTAAGCCGTTTTTTTTAAATAAAACAAAACCGGTTTTAGATACCAATGAAATTCTTTATTCCTGTGAAAGTACGTTCGATGCCATTATGTATGGAACTCGATTTCTTTTGCATGGACACAGACCCTGAAACCAATTTTCGACGGTTTTCAAGCATAAATCGGCCGATACTGCTGCAATTTCACGTTCGATATTAGGAACAATCGTCGCTGGCTTGTTGGCATGGACCATAGACTTGACGTAGCCCCACAGGAAATAATCTAACGGCGTCAAATCGCACGCCCGGGGCGGCCAATCGACTGGGCCATTACGTGAGGTAAAACGTTCACCAAACTTGGTTTCCAATAAATTGATTGTGGCATTCGCTGTGTGGCTTGTGGCGCCGTCCTGTTGGAACCACATGTCCTCCAAGTCCATATTATCCAATTGGGGCCTAAAATATTCGGTTATCATTGAACGGTAGCGATTCGCATTCACAGTAATGTGCGGGTCTTGATCATCACGGAAGAAGTACGGCCCAATGACGCCGCCGGCCCATAAACCGCACCAAACCGTAATTTTTTCGGGATGCAATGATGACTCATGGATTACGTGTGGATTGCTGTCTGACCAATAACGCATATGTATTTTGCTTATTGACGAAGCCATTCAGCCACAAATGAGCCTCATCGCTGATTGTTGAGGCCTCTTAAAGTTGAGGCCACTGACTCCAAATTTCGGTAGTAAATTTTAATAATTTCGACTCGTTGTTGGCTCGTATATCTTTCCATGATGAAATGGCAAACATTACTGAAGAGGAATGTCAAAAGAGCGGGAAAAAATATGGCGTCGTTTGCTGTCCCTATCGATTTACTTTTGTAGCGTCTCTGTTGAAAAACCCTTTATTTAAATTAACCGGGAATGTCTGATATACGTCGGCGATAACCGGTGCTCTTGCCCATGAATGAGAAGTTTGGGATCCCTTTAAAATGGTAAATATAAGAAGGGTGATTAAAACCCAAAATATATTTCCGCAATATAGCCCTTCAACAAAATGTAAATGCATGTGTTTATTTTAGACACATCTCATTAACTGTTGTTGTTGGCTTAATGTCGAGTTGGTGCCATGTCAGTTGTGAATGTCAAATATACTGCCAGTCTGAAGTTGTATCAAAATGAATTTAATTTCCTCAGTTTTATCCGATATATACTTTATCAGATCTGAAATTTTGCCAGTTATACTGATGATGTGAACTTCGCTTAACAGTTTTAGGAACCGAAACACATGTATTTCCATTTGTGGAGATATTTATTTATTTATTTGCTTATATTATATCAATCAACCAACGCCCTTAAGGACAACATGTTCATAGAATTATTAAAGAAGGCAAAGTAAAAAAACAATCAAAAATTTATCTGTATAACAAACTCGAAAAAAAAACTTAATACTAAATCCTAACGCACAATCTTTTATTTAAAAAATGGTTTCAAAGATTAAGTTAATAGAAGAAAAAAAATTCAATATTACAGACCATGTTCCAAATAAGCAAAATAATCAAGCAAATTACGTTTAAAAGTAAATAGCTGCACCGAAAAATCTTTAAGACTATGTGACAAAGTATTCCATAACCTAGCCACACGCACAGAAAATGATCGTTCCAACACCGTATAGGAGAAAGGTTCTAACAGCACTTGAGTATTTCTACTGGAATGCAGAAAAGTTATAGAATTAAAAAGATACGAGGTGAGACTAAACTTTACAACGCAGAAGAAAATGTATAGACATCTGAGATGCAAAAAATGTTCAAAGGAAGAACCCAAGAGCTGAAAAGAATATGAAGCATAACTATTACGAGAGAGGCGGCCATAGACAAATCTTAAGATACCATGAAAACATGTGTGACGTCTGCGCAAGTTAGCCAAATTTGTACCAATGTAAATCTCAAGTCCATACAAAATGTTCATTATAAGTAACGCATGAGCCAATTTGTATTTTACATCAATCGGTAATATGACATCAAGACTGGCATGAGCAATGTGGTCAGTAAAATTCAGTCCACAGTCAATTTCAAAACCTAAACAAGACACAGAATCAGATGCAAACATTGTATTATTTTGAACCCTTATGGACGATACCGACGATTGCGCCCGCCCATAATGAAACATGATACACTTCGTGTTAATAATATTGATACTGATATTATTACGGTCGCTCCAATCACAAATCCGGCCGATGTCAGAATCCAAGACCCTAACACAATCCGCGGTGGAGCCTGTAGAACTAGTTGCAAACAACTGAATGTCATCAGCATAAATACTAAGTTCAGAATTTAACACACAGTCACGAAGATCATTTACATATAACATAAACAGTATTGGACCCAAAATAGAGCCCGTGAGGAACATCGTAATGTACCGCACGGGTGTTGGATATGCAGCTGTTAGAAACAACGAATTGAGATCGACTCGACACAAACGAGCAAATTAACAAACAAGACGAGTAAGAGAAACGGAATTGGGAAAACAGTTTATGTAAAAGAATATTGTGAACAACAGAGTTAAACGTCTTACTTAATTAAATCTAATATTGTAAGTATACCCGGGTGCTTAGAATCCATACAACGCCTTATTTCATCAGTCAAGTGAAGAACCAGTAAAGTTGTGCTATGATGTTTTCGAAAACCAGATTGACGTGGATCTACTAACGACAACAAGTCCAATTGAGTAGAAATTTGATCCTTCAGAATCATCTCAAAGACTCGACAAAGCCGGGAGCACAGAAATTGGCCTAAAGTCGGAGCACAACGATCCAGTGGAATTGGAAAAATTTTAGCAAGCTTCCACTGTAATGGGAAAGTACCAGTCATTAAAATAGTATTAAAAAAGTGAAGAAAGTGTGTGTAAATAAAGGGATAAACTAATCTTATAAACTTAATCGAAATCATATCAGCACCCACTGCATTAGACTTAATTCTACATATTGCACAGTAAAGCTCACCTTCATCAATATTCCGTAAGGTGAGATCATTATCTCGATCAACATGTGTTAAATTACTAAAACTAAACATAGTAGGAGACGGCACAGAAGTGGAATAATCATTCAAATCGTCAGGGTCAATATCACAGTCGTAATTATCTCGCCGTGCAGCACCATGGTGCTTCATGCGAGACCAAAAATCACGGGGGCAATTGATTCCGGAAAACATACGGATGCCATCAGCTCGTTTAGCCCTCATAATCATTCGACGAGCTACCGATCTATATTGCTTATATATCGATGGTGTTGCGTAAAAAGGGCCAATCTGCATTTTTTTACGAAGGCCGATCTGATTTTGTTTACCTTGTCACGACAAGTCAAAAGGGCGAAACTGCTTGGGTCTATCTGCAACGAAATAGGTAGATAATTATACTGCTCGAAGAACCCAACCATAACTTTCTATAGCCATAACCATTTTTGCTACGTTATAATTTATGAATATCTTACAGACAATTGGAAACAGCAGATTGGCCCTTTTTACGCAACACCATCGGTATATCCTTATTACTATCAGTGTTATTCTCCCTATAGGCGAGATCCCTATTATAAATGTTAGACTTTACCTCTGTAGTGAATCAATTATGACCATTAGCATTAACTATCCTGGTTTTCTCTGGTACATAACAACAAAAAGACCACTAAGTAGTCCATTCAGAAAAGATAATTGTACATTGGTATCGTTAGTAGTATATAAAGTCGAAAAATCTCTCCACAATAGATCTTCGACCAAAGAATTCATATCGATATCATTATAATCTCTAAATGTCATACTGAATTAGCAAAAAGGCGTGGTGTGAATTAACAGTGGGGAAATAAAATAGATTACTCTTCAAGATAGAAAGAGTATTGCTAACAAGGGAGTAATCAATCAAGGAACTTGATTCGTGGTTGAGATCATAATGCGTGGGTCTATTGTTGTGAAGCATTGACAGATTGCATCTTGTGAGCATGTGACGAAAGTTAACATAATTACGAGTAACAGAAATGTCATAGTTAAAATCACCCACCAGAACAAGATGTTCATGCCTAGTGACAATATCAGAAATACAATTTTCAAGGACTTCTGTCCTACCGCGTGGCAAATAAATCACGCCAACGACAAGATTAGCCGCAGAAGTATCAATGCTCAGAAAGAGAGCCTCACAATCAGGCTCCGAAACCGATAACAAAACGGTAGCTTTAATTCTTGAGGAAATATAAAATGCAACACCACCACCACGCATAATAGAACGATCATTTCGAAATAAGGTGTAACCATACTTTTACTTGATACATACGGTTTTAAACAAGTCTCAGCAAAACCAATAATGTTGAGATGACCTCCAATCAAAAGATTCTTCAGCTCATCAAACTTGGTAGATTTGGTGCCAGGTTTAAGGGACTGAACATTACAAAAGCCAATATTAATATTGCGCAAGCCATCTGAGCAAAAGCGGCTTATGAAGGATCCATCACTGACAATTTCTCCTATAAAATTACCTGAAGTCATAGAAAAAAGATTGTGCGTTAGAAAAAAACTTACAACTAAATTAATATTCCAATTTAAAAAATTCATTTTTCAAACAAACAAGCTCAAATTTTCAAAAAAAATTCATAAGTATAAAGAGCATATAATAACGGGTCCGCCAAATAACTTTTTTTTTTTGAAAATGCTTTAAAAATACTGAATATTTTCTCAATATTCTCTTTTTGTTTGAAAGTACAATCTTTCCGGTTAATAATGGAAAATAATTTCACTCAAATGGCTGCCTCGGCTGGCCATGCTAGCCTACACGATCGGTCCAATGTTTAAGCACATTATCGATTGTGTGCAGCTGTATTTCACCAATGGCTTCACGAATATTGTCCTTTAAAGCGTCAATTGTCTCTGGCTTGTCGGCGTAACACTTATCTTTGAGGGCACCCCACAAATATTAGTCCAACGGTGTCAAATCGCAGCTCCGAGGTGGCCAAACGACATCAGCTCTGCGGCTAATAATGCGATCTTCAAAAACAGGGCGCAAAACATCGAGTGTAGCTTCGGCTGTGTGGCACGTAGCGCCGTCCTGTTGAAACCAAATGTTGCGAATATCCTCCTCTTCAATTTTTGTGAACATAAACAGTGACTCGTTTTGGGTGCATCGGCTTTTCAATGTATGCGTGCGGGTTTTCTGTGCCCCAAATGCGACAATTTTGCTTGTTTACATACCCGCCAAGATCAAAATGAGCTTCATCTGAAAAGATGATTTTTTTTGGCAAAATCGGCATCTGCAACATTACCATGATTTTCAAAGTAATGTCGCAATATTTCCCAGCGTTGTTCAAGCGTATACACAACCATATTCGTTCAGCGGAAGGATAAAACAAATTATCTGTCAAATCAGACATGAACTAAGTGTTACCATTCACGAAATAAGCACTAGTTGAAAAAAAAACGTTAGATGGCGGACCCTTTACAACAGTGTGGAGATTACTCATCAAAGCAAAGCTATGACGAATATCCTCAATCTATTTTTTGGAGTAGCCTGTGTCGTTGTTCTTCCTGTAGCAACATATAATTGTGCAGCGTGTCGTAACTTTATGGCAATCCATCTACATTTTTGGAATTGGTTCTAAAATTACAGTCTGAAAGCAGTGTAGAATAGGTGCTTATTATGTAAAAACTGAATATTGTAATGTAATTGGTTCTAGGTCGCCGCCCGTTGGAACTTCATACAAATATTTGCAATAAACAACTCTAAATAAAAATAACATAGATATTATATTATGTAGCCTGTCCGAAAACTGAATCCCTTTGTGTTTGGTCAGCGGTTTATGGATGAATATTTTATTTGGTTTTATCTTTGTCAATTACAATTATTATATATCATATCCTATTCGGCTTATGATTTGAAAATTATCTATTTAGGGCCGGTTTCAGAAGGATTTATATACACATATGGCCAAAATAATAAGTACACGTGTTTTGCATTGTTTTTATTTATTTATTTATTCACACTTGTATTTTATTTATTCAGAAGTTTTTTTTTATTTTTTTTTAAATTTTTTTTTATTTATTTAAAATTTTTTTTATTTCTGTAACGTATGTTAAACCTCAACTGCAAATGTTTATAAGGTAATAACATCATACAACTGGTAAATGTAATCAAAAAATAAAATTAAGTGGCCAAAATAATAAGTACATTCTGAAAATCATTAAATAAAATTTTGTAATTCAATATGCAAGTCAATTATTATTATTTATTTAGTATCCAGTGTATCCCCCTATGTTTTGAACAACTTTGTGTACTCTTCTTGGCATACTGCTTAAAAGTTGTCGGCATGTGTCTAATGGGATTTCATACCACGTTTTCTGCACAAAATTCCAAAGTTTTTCTCTATTTTGAACTGTTTTTTTACCGATTCGCTGTTTAAAGTCTCCCCAAAGGTTTTCAATGGAATTTAGATTCGGTGATTGACTAGGCCAGCCAAGCAGGGTTATACCATTGTCATGGAGCCAATCTTTGACAAAGCGGGAAGTGTGCTTCGGATCGTTGTCTTGCTGAAACACCCATCTAAGAGGCATATTCTCTTCAGCGTATGGCACCATTGTGTACTCCAAAATATTTTTATATTCAAATCGGTTCATAGTATCCGTAATACGGTAAATTGGACCAACACCATACCAGGAAAAGCAGCCCCAAACCATTATGTTTCCGCCACTGTGCTAGACGGTTTTTTGTGAAGCACACATGAAATTCCTTTCCCTGGTGGCGACGCACAGTGGCTGAAAATCGTTTTTCATTGGCCAAAATTCTGTAACTTTTGAACCGATCAAAATATTTAAGTAATTTAATGGATAGATATTTAGTTCAGCTTGACTCAGTTTTAATTACATTAAAATTGATTGAGGACTTTTTAAGGAATTCTAGGTGAAAGTTGAACTTTTGATTTTTTTAACTTTTAGAGTGAAATATGGGTTTATTATTTTTTTATTTAATTTAATATTTGGATTTTAATAATCATTATAAATATTTTTTGTAATAATGGAATTTTTTTAATGTTACACTCAAAAAAAATTTTACACTCAAAAAAAAAATTGTAAAATCAACTGGAGATTTTGCTATTATTACAGAAAAATTCAAAATTTTTTGCTGTCAAATTTGCAAATTTGTTTACACTCAAAGAATATTTACACTTAAAAAAAACGTTAATAATATTATCTAAATATCTTGCTATTACTACAGAAAAATTTATTATTTTTGGCTGTCAAATTTGATAATTTTAAAAAAATTTTAAAAATAAAAACTGCAATAGATTTTAATAGCATTTGTAACAATGGTAGGTTCTGTTTATTATTATTTTTTACTAATACGAATACTATAATTATTATTCATTTGACTCAAATATTGATTGAAAATATTCCATATTTTGTTATGTGCTATTTCTGTTCTTTAGTAGTTTTTTGGCTTCTTCATTTAAATCCCGATGTTCCACTTTCCATTGATTTCGAATACTGGAGATGAACGGATCTGACGTTGCCAATTATACAATATTAAATAGATCTTCATTTGTGGAATTTCGTGAAATTTTTCTAGTATTGTGCTCTCTATAAAATCTGTAATCCTTGTTCCTTTTTTCCTGAGCCTCCTCTGATAGATCTCCAAGTGGCACCAAATGATATTTAATGACATCTTCTCCATGATAAAGGATTTTGTGAACTGTTGCAGACATAGTTGGTTGTATATATTTTTGCAGTTTCTTTAGCATAGTATCCAAATTTTCGAGAGGCAATTTCTTCATTGCACGCAAGTACTTCTAGGATTATTTTAAATCTGAAAATAAGGTTTAAATCCACTCCTGTTATTTCAGATGCTGTTTCTGGATCTGAAAAGAATCTTCTTGCGGTATTGCCATCATTTGTATTGCCTGGCCCTTGTTTTGGCTGATCTATAATCAATCCAAATTTGCGATATTCATCTTGAACATGTTTCTTTTTTGAACTTCTTAACTCTTTGTTGGTTTCGTTGTTTCTTATTGATCCTGAAGACCCGAAATCCAAATCATAACTGATTTTTAGTATGTGTTCCATAAGTCGTATTCTTGCATGTAGTGGTGATAATCCAAATTCATATGCATCGGTATTATCTAATGATTTTGTCGGGACTTGGTTTAATTGGGTTGATGTTGCTTGGCATATAATGCAGCTGGATGCAGCCTTCGTGTTAGTCAAAGCCTGACCTACTTTTCCATCTATCATTGTCAGCACTAATTGGTAGCTTACTTCAATTTGCTGCCCATCTAACTGTAATTGTAATGGCTGTAGTGTTGCAATTTGGGCCTTGATATCACTAACTTCTTTGTTAATGGCATCATGAGTTTCTTTTTTGAATTCAAATTTGATTGGCCTGCAGTATTTCGTGGAAGATGGTGTCTCATTTTTCCAAATATCCATTGTTTGCGTTGTACTAGTCGAAGGCTCTGAATCTTCCAAAATCTTTTTCAATCGCAATGGTACAAATGATACCATGAACATATCTGAGTCCGAAATATTTTCACATACAACTTGTTTGTATTGTTTTTGTCCCGAAGAACCATCACATCCCCATTTACAAAAAAGAATTAACTTTGTGTTTCCATATTTCTTTAACTCATTTCCTGTTATTGATTGTAGCAAGCGTTCGGCTGTGTGATCAAGTAGAGATTGTAGTTGTACCTCTGAAGAAATTGGTGTGATTGCAATAGTGTCCTTTGATGGCAAACAGTCCATTTTAGCAGCGGTTATGTGATATGCTGGATACATATTTGAGCCTTTTTCAATCGCACGCAATCTGAGCTGAATATATTGCTGTTTTGTTAATTTCAAATCCAGAAATAATGCTAATGCCTCCTCATTTGTGAACTGTTTTGCATCGCTCGGAGTTGGTATACTTTTAAGAATCCGTTTTGTTCTCACTGGACTAGCTTTAAGAACTTTTTCAATGATATCCACTTTTGTTAATTGGTTCTGTGATCGTAATTGATGTAGGAAAGATTCTTTTATATTTGTACAACCAATTTCATCGGTAACATCTTTAAGTTTCCGCCTCTTAGATCTATCGCTGCAGTTGTCCAATGATTTGCGTGGTCTTCCAGCCTTATCTTGCTTTGCTGTTTCTGCAGCGACAGTAAGTTGGCCTTCTACCCAGTTTGCACTTTTTATATAAAAGTTTTGTTTACTGTAGCTAACTTCTTTGTAGCGTTTTTTTAGTGCTTTGACGAAATTAGATAATTGTTCTTGTATTTCGGTGCTACACGAATTTAAGTTAAATTTTATTTTAACGTAACTAAGAACATCTTCCTGGTTTTTGTTTCTAAAAAACTCTTCGGCCAGTTCTTTATAACTGAAGCTCTCCATATTTTTCTGAATATTTTTATTTGCGTCTGTTATGTTTTATCACTTGCGAATATACGTCCGTCCGTACACTTAAAGGATTAACTTATTACTGAGTAATCCCTTATCGAATCCGTAGTTTTATAGATTTTTAGATACATGTTATTCACACATTGATCATACACCATTTACACCATTTTATACGAGTACTTATAGGGCTGTTTAAATTATCGTAATTTGAATTTTTTAGAGTAATTTCATTAAAATGAAAAAAGTGTTCTACCGGCGGGTCGTGGCGGGTGCAAAAGTATATATAGGTTTAAAGAGGACACTTTCACCTTTCTCCGGGTGGTATACGTTTCTTGTTCCCTTTTGTTCCCTAGAAGTTCTATTCCACTAAAGTTTAAATTTGAGAAAAATATAGTAGTTTCATAAATATTTCATAACGCCCCTAATATTAAACTCTAGAGCTGCGACCACTTACAACAACTAAAGACTATAATCCTACCAACATTATAAAAAAGACCGCAGGCCATTATCGATGATAGCTTGCGAGTAGTAACCATTTATTTTTGATTAAAAAAAAAAAAAAACGACACCTTTTCCTGAAATTAAAAAAACAGTTGAGTTTGCCAGCGCCCATAATTAGCAATAGTTTACCCTAATTTTTTGGCTACCTTAATCTGGAGATAGTAGCTACAAAAAGGCGTAAAAATTTTAAAAATCGGTGACAAAAAAAATTAGACTTTTGGCCAATGAAATCAAAATCTCAGCCACAGTGCGACGTACATACGGCCATTATCATTTTCAATTTAATTTATTTTGGTTTCGTCGCTCCACAAGATGTTGCGCCATTTTGTCTTACCAACTGGTCCGGACCAACTCAAACGGTGTTTTGCGACACATAGTCTCTTCTTCAAATTTTTTTTCCGCAGCAGTGGAACTTTTATGGCTATTCCTCTGGTCTTCGCCGAACAGTTCGAGCAGATATCATATTGCCTATATCAGCCGAAATTTCTTTGGATGACTTTAAAGGATCCCTTTTAGCAAGAGTCACAATGTGATTACCAATTGTGGCAGTGTCTTTCTTGGTCTTCCGCGTGTTTCAGCTTCTTCTTTTAATGCGTTTTGGACAAAACTCATGCCAACACGAAGAGTTTTTCCCTCGTTTCTTAACATTAACACTGGTCTTCTCTCTTCTGGCGTACAATGCTCTTTTCGACCCATATATTAAAGATTTTTTGTTTAATTAATTTGCCACAGTTAGTTAATATTACAAAATGCCCAATGTACTTATTTTTTTGACCAACCAAATATAGCCGTTTAACTCGAATTGGGCACTGAAACGGGATTGTTGGTCTCTTTACTTCTAGCTTCGGTGAAGACAAAATAGAAGTTTCGAAACATGACGAAGTTGCCATATCACATTTCAAAGAAGTGATTGTAGAACAGAAGGAGAAAGAGAGACAAGCTTGTACTTATTATTTTGGACATATATGTATATGAGGGAATCACGTAAGTGTTCATGGAGATTTTTAAAGGGTTTTCCGATTTTAATAAAAAAATCATGAAACTGTAGTCATAGTCTGTAATAATTATGTGTTTAAAGACCTGTAATCTTCTCAATTTTACTGCAGTCTTTAGTCCGTCTTAAGGTCATGCAATTAAAAGCATTTTATTCATTTATTCCGATATATTTCAACTACAATCGCCAGTAATTTTCAAGGATATGTAAGAAGTCTCCCAAGAAAAACGTTAAAACTTGCTGTTTATCAATATTAACCATGCAAAAAGCTTGCTGACTACTCTTCATAGCTGTGGGTGATATCGAGCTCTGAAATATAGATATTTAGTATGAAATGTTTTTAAAGTCCATACATAACATCCAATATTAATAACTATGAAAGATATTGAAATTATAATTTTTTTCTAGTAATTTTTTAAGGACCAAAGCTTTTAAAAATTGGATGTACAGTGGCGGTTATACAATTAGAAACGCCACTTAGAATTTGTATTGTATATCAGAATTAATTCCATAAAACGAAAATATCCAGTATTGTAAGACCCAGTTGCTATACTTTCTACAAATGTTTCGACAAGTAACTATATTCCTGAAAAGTGGAAACTACATTGTATAATAGGTCTCTAAAATTCCGTAGTCATAAACATTGTTTTCACTCAGCCAATGACTTAAAGTTGCGAAAGTAGAGTTCACCAACGGCACCAAAGCAATGGAGGATGTGCGTTTAAACAGTATATGGATTTCATCCGCATATAAAAATAGGTGGCATTCGTTAATGCGAACTGCATTGGAAACATCATTAATGTACATAATGAAGAATAGTGGACCTAACACAGTTCCCTGAGAAACCCCACATGTAATACTGCGCAAACTAGATTGGTTGCCGTTAAAGCTAACAAATTGCGATCGGTCCGTAAGATAAGATTCCATTAGTTTACAGGCAGTGCTTGAAAACAGATTTATTCCAGACCCAAATGCATATCACAGCTATTGTGAGATTTGTGAGAAAATTGTGAAAAATTTTCAATAGATATATAGACATCCAACAATATATTGAACTAGAGTGACAATACTACGCGAGTCACCAAAAAGACTTCCTTTAATTTTTTTCTTCGTATAAAAAGAAATGGTATCGCCATTATTACCTCCCATGAAGGAATTGGGGAGAACTTCTCACAACCAGTGGAGCTGCGCGCTTCCTAATTTTACTCTCACTGATTGGGACCTATAGTTTTACACCGGTTCCGAACGGTATTTTGAGAAGCTTTTTTTCACTAAGCGAGGTGACCGTCGTCGAAAGATATGTAAGATGGTCAGAGCAGGCATCGAGCCCATATTCTCATGCACAAGAGCCGCACCACCGACGGCTACAAAAAGACTAATCTCTAGTCTCCACAAACAACCCTGTAACAGATTTAGTTCACGCAATTATCGCAAAGAGCTGAGTGTAGTAAATGAACAGCGGGCAAAATTTTCGGTGCACGATATTTTTGTTGAGTTTTAAATACTGTAGAGGAGCGAAACTTTCATTTGAGCTGAATTCTGGGATTGCAGCAAAAAAAAATTTAAACAGGGAGGGCTAATTGCAACTTGGCAAGTATTGAGAAATACAAACGGTATGGAAATTTCTCCTTTGAGTTTTCATGAAGCTTTTTCATGGCTAAGTACTCGAGAATGTCGCCATCACTAAGCGAGGTGATCGTCGTCAAACGAAATGTAAGGTAGTCAGGGCAGGGATCGAACCCATGTTCTCATGTGCAAGAGCCGCGCACAGTGACCATTGCGCCACCGACGATCACCGAAAGCTTCTCAAAATACAGTTCGGAACCGGTGTAAAACTAGGTCCCAATCAGTGAATGTAAAAACTAGAAAACGCACATGTCACTGATTGTGGGAAGCTAGCTCTCCTCAATCGCTTCATGGGATGTTATGGGAACCAGCTTTTTATGTGCATTTTATTTGACCCCATGTAATAAAACACCCATTGAATTACATTTGTTGCGCGATGTATGTTTTTACAGAACCTGATCCTGAAGAATGATAACAAGGTTAAATTAATTACTCGTCTTTGTCATTTCTTTTTTCCCATTACCACATCTTATAAGTATTAATCCCATGTTGTCATGTAACATTTATCTCTTATTGGGGTTTCTATTATTTATTTGTTCTTATTTGTCGTTTTCCTCCCTTCGTATTTGTCTTTGAATTTTGTTTCCCCTTGTTATCTTACCAAAAATGTTTCCCATTATTTGTTATGTATTGCACTTGCTCGATTCCTTTGCCAGTGCCACAGTTTACATTTTTTAACCCCTGCCGTGCCACATGACAGTTTGTATGTGTTGCAACGAAAGATTGTGCGTGTGCATCTTGTGTAAGTGAATTTGTTTTTGCCATTTGGAGGTGAACAAACCAATCAAAGTGTATTTTTGTTTATGTTCTTTGAGTGGTATTTGTGAATGGAAATGCAACTCCTAGTGGTGAATGGGTAAATTTCAGTTGCTACTATAAATTTGAAAAGGGGTTAGTTAAGCTTAATGACAAACAGGATAATAAATAAATTGCGTAGAATAGATAAGACAAACAGTTTTTGTAAAAAAATGTGTTGTTATTTCTCTATTTGGAAATAATTAACTTTGTCAATAGAGAAAATGTATTCGACTATCAAAAGAAATGTAAGATAATTGTGGTACTCAATTATTTCCAATGCCTCATTTAAGGTCAACCAATCCAAAAACACTAAAAAGTTATCGACTGAGGAGGCGTTGGACAAAAGTGTTAAAAGTTATTAGCTAGTATGTGATGTTCGCAACTAACTGAACTGACGACTTTGAACTACTTTAAAATGTTTCAAGCATTTAAAATAATGAAAGTAAATAAATGCTCTTTTAAACGTTTAATTGCCAATTGAGATTATTAAGAAAGAGAAATCGAGCTCACACTATACTTTCATTGATACGGGAAACGCATAATTATCTTTTGAATAAATTCTTATTTTTTGCAGATACAAGTATTGGGTAATTGAGAAACAAAACTTAAAAAACTAATATTGTTTTATATCCCCAAAACTTTGTTCATTTGCTAAAAATAATTATTTTACAGGATATAACATGTTACTTTTCCTGAAGGACGATGCAGGATAATACAATCCCCCTTATCCGAAGGAAACCCAACACAGTTAAAAACTTTATTCTAAAACCATATAAATTTACTTACTCTTCAGAAGAAGGGAACAACTTCACACTACATTTATTTGTATCCAACGGAATATGGATTTCGTTCTACAGCTGGGAAACCTAATTTTCCATAGGAAATATATTTCTGTGGTCACAAACAATAACAGCCTAAGTCGATTCTAAAATTTTTCAGAGAGAGCATTTAAGAGTTTAATATCTTTACTGGAAATCAGGAGTCGGGAGTTTTTGTGATAACTTTGTTACAGATAACAAGGAAACGAATTCTTTTATTTACTTCTTAGCAAAAAAAAGAATTACTTAGGGCGAGTTTCACACTCGTCATTTAAAAGCTCAATTTAAAAGCTCACAGACCTTTTTCGTATTAAATGACATTTAAATGACAAGCGTCGGGAATTTAATCTACATTTAAATGGAGAATTTTCAACTGTGAAACTGGCCATTATTTAAGCACGGTGACTTCTCAACAAATTTTTTTTTTTCAATTTTGTCCAAACTCGAGTTAGGCTGTTATTGTTTGTGCTCACAGATTTATGCTTCTACAAAAGAAATTGGCTTATGGAGCATTCTATGAAAAATTGTAATTGATAACTATTTCAAAAATATTGATTTTTTAAATACAATTGTGCATAAATTAGCAAGATTGTTTTAAAAAATTAAATAAAATAAATGGTTTCCCATTACATCCCATGAAGGGATTGGGGGAGCTTCTCACAACCAGTGATCTGTGCGCTTTCTAGTTTTATACTCACTGATTGGCACCGGTTCCGATCGGTATTTTGAGAAGCCTTTTCATGGCTAAATACTCGATAGTGTCGCCGTCACTGTGCGAGGTGGCCACCGCCGAAAGATACATTTTTTTAAGGTGTCAGAGCAGGGATCGAACCCCGGATCTCATGTACAAGAGGTGCGCACACTAAATATTGCACCACCGACGGCCACTATAATAGTTTATACAAATTATGAGATCAATGAAATTAGAACTCCGTGACATGCTTGAATTAGACATTTACGCCTCCGAGCCACATCGCCGTCGCCAATCCATCGGTTTCTGTCTCTGCAATGCTTGAATTTATCGCACCCTATCTACGAAAGAGTCAAAACTCAAAATTTTTTTTTAAGTTCAACCATGTATGAATATTCTCAAAAATAGACATAATCAAAAAGATTTGTTTTTGTTTTGTTTTACGAAATGGAAAATAAATTAACGCCAGGTTTTTACAACGGATAGAAATGGTCCTTGGTTATTAAACAAAATATTAAAATCTAAAAATGTTTAGTTATAACTCTTTTGTAGTTAGGGAGCGATATGTTGTTATTCATTTAAAACTACTTGAAAACTTTTAAAACAGGACGGAGACATACGTTTTACACAAACAAAACACTAATGTGCATATTATTTGCGTTGTCTTCTTATCTTTGAGTTGTTTTAACATACATTCATGTGTTCGTTTCTCATATTCAGCACATTCTTGCAAATGTTAACGGCCATTAACATTGTTATTATACATTCTAAGACTAAACCGGTTTAAATAAATCTGTTCATCTTGGAATTACTTATATATTGTATCTTGATGATGTCTATGTCATGTATGTAGTTCTAAAACAAAAAGTAAATCGAAATGATGAACTGTCTGCCTACTGCAGAATGGATGATTCAATTTGAACGGTGTGATATTGTTACTAAATATAAGATTTATTTTGAACTATTTCATTTTTAACCACCAGATCTGTTTTTTTTTGTATATTTGCTTAATAAATATTAAATAAAGTAATTTAGAATATGGATTTTATATCACTTTTGATGTGTTAACATCTATACGCGCGCCTCTAGGGCAGTAAACTATAAATTTAATACATACGCAAGTGTTAGGTTTGTAAGAGTAAATCATCGTTTGTTTGTTCGTTGCTTGGCAGTCGGTATCGAAAGTGATTATTGGGCGATTTTCATATAATTTTCCCACGCGATTTTCTCCGGAAATTCATAGCCGATTTTATTAATTGTTGGATTAAAAAGCTAGTGCGGGTTTCGACGAAGAGTTTAGGCCAAAAATTAAGGCGATCCGATATCGGCGAGCCGAGATTTAAGTGTTTTAATTTGGAGTATTAATTTGGAGTAATATTAAAAAAGTGTTTTATGTTGATCTTCGGTTTTGTCTTATCATCGTTTGGTTGTTCGTTGCTTGACCGGTATTGAAAGTGATTATTGGGCGATTTTCATATAATTTTCCCACGCGATTTTCTCCGGAAATTCATAGCCGATTTAATTAATTTTTGGATTAAAAAGCTAGTGCGGGTTTCGACGAAGAGTTTAGGCCAAAAATTAAGGCGATTCGATATCGGCGAGCCGAGATTGAAGTGTTTTAATTTGGAGTAATATTAATAAAGTATTTTATGTTGATCTTCGGTTATATCGTACGAATATAACAATGTATGTATGTATGTACAAGTGTCTGTTGCTTTGCATTCTTTGACTTTTGTGGGAATAAAACAAAAAGTATTGAGCAAGAAAATAATGACACATGTGCTTGCACTGGGTCTTTAAATAATTTTAAGTATGTATTAATATTATTTAACTGTAACGTCATCATATGATTGAACGCTGTTTTTTATTTTCCAATGTAACATTTACGAATGTGTTCATAGAAATCGAACAAGTACCGTGTAGCAAAAAGGTGTTAACACATCGCCCGCGAGTTCGAACACTCATTGTTTTTTTATATCCTACATTTTCCTTAAATCTTAACTAGTTGCTGTCTTTATTGTAATATTTTACAAAATTATAAGTTTACCCTAAACAATACTTGAAGATGTGTACATACTTGTACTTGTAGATAAAAGTCAAATGGCGGTGAAGAGTGTTGTCAGTTTAACAATAAAAGTAGTGCAGCGAACAATTTCAAACTATCTAATGATAACTTAACGAAATTTCATCAACTCTTCATGAATCTAAAAAATATTTAATTGTTCGTATTGTCGTTTATGATAACTTCGGACTTAAAATCTATTTTATATTTTAATGGGTAAATGGGCCACTTTGTGTGGAATCACTTGGTAGTGCCAAAAAAAATACGTTTTCTTACACTAACTACGAGGATGCCATTTATATTTTTGGTCTGGTAAATTTGTAGTGTTGCCAGGTACAATCTAGCAATACCACTGGGAAATGATACAGTTTTTAGCTTAACGCTACTCAGAACGTGTTGACGTGCGATCATTATTTCTGGGTTTTCAGCAGAGTATAAGCATATAAATTCGAAGTCCTCTCTGTTGATAGGGTTGTCGCATCCCCCAATTGCGTAAATTTATAAGTGAAATGAAAAAAATTTATGTTTATTTTTATAAAATGGAATATGATTTACTTCTTACAGCTAAGAAACCTAATTTTCTATAGGAAAAATAAATATTATTTAAAATATTATTCTTTCTCCTTCCCTTGGCAATGAGAAAACTATAGTTAGTAGGGACATAAATATT
Organism: Phaonia tiefii; assembly: GCA_963931995.1. NCBI lineage: Eukaryota > Metazoa > Arthropoda > Insecta > Diptera > Muscidae > Phaonia > Phaonia tiefii. Next base: position 90,969,859 of record OZ008369.1, on the reverse strand, counting down.
GTTACTAAATTTAACATACCCATTAGAATAGTAAAATTGAACATACCCTTTTATTATCATTTGGTTTTTGAAAGTTAATCTCTATAGCGTTAGTCATGCTCTCCGGAAACAGAAAATCATGGCCTGTGAGATGAAAATCACGCAAAAGTCCATGAGTCGAATTATTAGAAATGACTTGGGACTTGGAGCTTTCAAACGTCGTACAGGACATTTTTGTTGTCACAAGGCATAACAGCATAACTCGAGTTATGCTCAAATTGAATTTTTCGAGCATCGAGTTGTTATACATATATCGTACTGCACACTATATCAATTTTTGTGAATAATCCAATTTGTAGTTCCCAAGATATTGGACAAGATTTATTAGCAAATCTCGATCCGTCACTACATAACAAATCAAAATTCTCCTAAAAAGTTGTAAACATAGACATATGCTGTTATACCTTGTGACCACAGATTTGTTGACTGCAAGTTTAAAAAAATGGGATAGAAAAAGATAGAAGTACCCTGATAACTTGCATAGAAAAATCTTGTTTACGAATGAAAAAGTTTTTACCGTACAGGAAAAATTTAACAAAAAAATGATCTGGTTTATGGACGATCATCTAAATAAACATCTGAGCTCATTCCACTGGTCGAAAAGGGTCATCATCCAGCTGCAGTCATGCTTTGCTGTGATGTCTCTTATGATGGGGTAACTGACTTGAATTTCTGTGAACAAGGAGTCAAAACATCAGCCAAAGTTTACCAAGAAACCGTTTTGGAAGTAGTTGTGAAGCCGCTTAACAATTCCCAGTTCGAAAACCACCCGTGAACTTCAACACCTTCGAAACAATTTGTCAGCTTTTATATGCTCTGAATAATGGCCCTCTGGCAGCCCTGATTTGAATCCTCTAGATTACAAATTGTGGACCGTTTTAGAGGACATGGTCTGCCACAGAAGATACCCCAACATTGATTCTCTTAAGCCAGCTTTGGTGCGTGCTGTAGCCAATTTTCCAATGGATGAGGTGCGTGAAGCTATTGATGATTGACCAATGTGACTTAAGACGTGCGTGAAGGCCAAGGGCGAATGAAGCTTAGCTTTTTGTATACACAATATATCAATAAATACAGGGTGGAGCGCGGTAATTTGCTTATTTTGGAATGAAAAAAAAAATTAATTGAAATATAAATTATATTGAACAGTAAACAGAATGTCGACCTTCGCTATCCACACAATGCTGCATACGTTTTCTGAAGTCTTCATAAACTCCGAATGCAGAGGTCTCTGGTGAAGTTTTCTGGGGTTTGTTTCACTCCAGTACCGCATATTTTGTTTGCCAACTGAAAGTCAGACGAATACAAATCTCCCGTCAGCCACTATTAGCCACGCACACTCTCCACTCTCTTCGACCAACAATGCCACCACAGCCTGCAGTGCAAAAAAGCAAATTACAGCGCTCCACCCTGTATATAAAACAAATTTAGTCCAAAAGTTTTTGTTTGATAGCCCAAACTTTAAGTAACCGTATTTATGTCCGTAATAAGTACATATGAGACAGTTGTGGCAAAAATCGATCGAAATGTTGTGGAAGATGTAGAAAATAATCAACGTCTATCAGAAAGGACACAATTATAAAAAGCGGACAAAATCGGTTGGAACTAGTGGAATGTACCTAAATAAGGTAAATAGTAATTATACATGGACTGGAGTTATATAATAACTGGCATATATGTACATAAGTGTAGATAAGGCCGACTAAAGGCAGACAACAATTTGGTTGGAGAATGATTGGATGTCTGGGCAAGTGGGGGAACAAATTGATAAAAGGTGTATAATTTGAAATAATGACAAAAAATATTGAGAAATGATTAGAAAATAATGTGTGTGATTAAGAAGGTGTAAAAGGGACATGACGGGTAAATCTTCAAAATGATTCAAAAACTATGTGGGTAAAAAATTAGAAATGCGGTAAAATTTTAAATGACGAGAAAATTGGTTTGTAATGATTAAAGAATTACAGAACTTCAAAAGAGCTAAGTATGGGTAAGACTTAAAAAGCAAGAACAAAATACATGAAATGATTTGAAATTGTTAAAAATTGTGTTTATGTATAAAAAGGGTAAACCATGAAATATTATAATAATATGAACCAGATACTAAACAGCAATCGACTTGTGTATGGGTCTGCCAAGAGGAGTCAAATTCAACAAAAGTTATTCGCACACGAAACACTTCAAAGCAACTGGCTTGCTTCTTCGGCATAACTGGTCATGTGTTAACAGTTCGGTTAGAGCACCGTATGACAGTCAATTCTGAATGGTACACAACCATTTGTTTGAGAGAAGTTTTTGATGAACTAAGGGAAACGAACCCCCAAAGAAGAATCATTCTCCATCACGACAATGCTAGCTCTCAAACACCGGCTCAAATTTCACCAGAAAAACTTTGATTTGATGGGTCACGCACCCGCCTTAGATATATCCCGATTTGGCACATAATAATTTATTTTTATTCCCGCACATTAAACACAAATTGCGTGGTCAGCTTTGTTTTTGTCGCCTGATGGTTTCAAAACGCATATTTTGGGAGCAACCTCATTCGGAATAGCAAAAGTGCGCAAAGCCATGCAATAGTGTATTGATCTTCATTGAGAATATTTGGAAACACAAAACCAATTTCGATCATCAATATATGTTTTTTTTTTCATTATTTAACCAGAAATATAAACAGCAACTCTCATACTTTAGCGAATGCTGCAATATTATCGAAATCTTTGGATAAATATTAGGAGAATGTTATGTAGAAAACAATATGACAGATTAAAAGAAACCGAAAATATTTTCACCATTTAAAATGTTGACGCTTCAAATACCAAATTTCTGTTCACAAGCAGTGGTGCAATGATAGTGTGCGCGGCTATTGTACATGAGATCGTGGCTCCGAGCTCTGCTCTGACCATCTTACATTTCTTTCGACGGCGTTCAACTCGCTTAGTGACGGCGACACTAACGAGTATTTAATATACATCTGCACAAGACGTCTTGAATGGCCAGTCAGTCAGTACTTCTATGTTCTGGAAAAAACAAACATTCGTGTATGTGTGTCAAGTTGTAGAGTGCAATAACAAAATACTGCTTCTAATTCGCATCACATCTTATTGTGTTTCTGTACACTACATACATACATACAAACACGACTGCTTTCTCGACAGACCCCGAAGTACTTGGTTGTCGTAACTTCGCTACATTACATGCTTGAAAAAAACCAAATGTCTTGAATGACGATTCAATACGCCTTGTGTAGATGTCTAGTAGTTAGCAATGAAAAAGCTTCTCAAAATATCGCTCGGAACTAGTGCACAAGTTTTGTAGTTGCCATTCAGCGAAAGAAAGCGCACAACTCGCTGGTTGCGAGAAGCTCTCCCCAAACTCTTCATAGAATATTATGGGAAACAATTTTTTTCAAATTTTGTTTTATTTATTTTCAAACAGTTGTTTTTGTTTATCACTTCGTAAAAATATGTTTTTTGCATTCTCTTTGTGTGATAGTGTACGTTAAAAACAGGATGAGGGCACAATTTTTCTCAAGTTAAAGTTAGTTTCTTTTGAATTTTCTTTCCATGAATCGTTGTAATTGATCTGATAAGTGCAATGCGGCTTTTAAACAGACGGATGTTAGAGTATTAGGAGGGAGGATTAAAAATGTCAAATTCCATAAGAACAAACAACGTTAATACCGATAATGCGATAATCTAGTTGTGTGCAAACGCCGCATAACATTTGCTTTTAAGAGAAAAATATGTAGGAAGTGGCTAGCTATTTAGCGATAAGTCATATTTTTTCAAAAATGTGGAAAAGGGTTGAATATGGTAAAGTACATGGTAAAATTATCCATCGTGTAAACGCGTCAGCCCAGCTGATTTGCGGTTTCTTCATCTTTTCCGTCGGTAAGCTGTCAAATTCGATTTTGTTTCTCTTTGTTTGTTAATGAAATTCAAAGAATTTCAACCAAAATGCAATTTAATAGCATAGACTTTGTAGCAAGGTTTTCATTATTCAGCGAAATTTTGACAGCTTAACGACGGAATTGCTAATGCGACTACCCAATAGATAATACTACCATGGTAAAGTATGTCAAAAAATATTATAAACTTAGCGAAAACGATTCGTGTCGCTAAGTCTTCGCTTAAGTCTCCCCTAAGTGCTTCATAAAAACCAAACGATTATATAAACAATCTTTATAACCAAAACACGCTGTAGATAGAACATTCCTATCTTGTCTTGACCCGAAGATCTCATAGATCAATCGGCGGCTTAATGTGGATTCTTCTCGACATTTAAACAACTCTTTTAAAATTAAATATTTTTTTAATTTTTATTTTTTGCAATTTGTAATTAGTTAACTTTTCAATCTTTTTGTCTCTCATTACAGCTGACATAATAAACAGAACAGAAAGCCGCGAAGGCAGCGTAGAAAGAAAAGGTAATATATTTTATAAACAAATTTAACACGTAACTGGTAATAACGGACTTTTAATATTAAAAAACAAATAAAGTAATTACAAATTTAAATCAAATTGGCATATCCTTGTCTCACTGAAATTATAATTGCTTTAGAATTATGTGTTGTAGCTTCAGTTTTTTTTTTCTTTTATTTCCTTTTTGTCCTATATTTCTTTATCCTATATTTAATAAGAAACTATTTGTCCTATATTTAATAAGAAACTGTTATCACATTACATACAGTGGTGTGCGATGAAATAGAGTCACACACTCGTCAAAACTTTTATTCTCTGCAAATCAGTTGTCCTGTGGTAATCGTATTTGGCCCTAAAGGCTTGGTTATTGAAATTAATAAAATGAAATGAAATAGACTTTAAATATGAGGGCAGTTTCACAACTCCGTGACTTTCTGAATTAATTATATTTATTCGGCGAAAAACGTTAATTACTCAACAAAAGCTTCCTTTTAGGCTACTACGCATTCATCGTATTTTTCAATTTTAATTATAGCTTTTCTCAACATGTACAAAATAGTCGTTTGTTTCAGTGATGACCTTTTCATTGAACCCAAATCTCTTCCCAGCCATTTCTTAAGGTTTGGAAACTAAATGTAGTCGCTGCGGGCTTCAAATCAATGTATAATCTGTTCGACAGCAGTGAATAATATTTGCCGCTGATCGTTTTACCCCTTTCCGCATGCACCCAAAAAAAAAAAAATAATAACTGACGCCATGACTTCTGGTGTGTTGTGATGTATCCAAGTTGCAGTTGAACATCGCCAAACACTTCTTTGAAGAGGTCACGATTGCGCTTATCTTCAAGTGTGAGTATTCGCGGCAACAATCGCGCGGATATCATTTTCATGTCCAAATATTCATGTAAAATGTGATGTACCCGCTCAGTTGAGATGCCTGCAGCCTCATCTACCTCACGCCCTTTCTTTTTCTGATCGTCCAATATCTTTCCATGGATTTTATCGGCGATTTATGGCAAGACGGCTTGAACTTATTGTGGTACAACAACAACAGAATTCAGTAAACCACTTTTTAACCATGGAAGTTGATGGTTTCGGTAATGGTTTTGGCAAAAATTCAATTGATCGGGCTCCCCCAATTTTTTTTTCAATCGAAATCAATGAGAATATAGGAACAAGAAACACGAAAAAAAAGTGAAAATATAAGAAACGCAAAACAGAGTCGAAAACAATTTTTAATTGTTTTCAGATTCTAAACATTGCAAGCATTAAAGTAGGTTCATCATTTCCTTTAATTCGAGTACCCACACTTAGTTCTTTGTGTTTTCCGATTCTCAGAACCCCTATAATATGTTATAAATTTAGAATAATGTATCGTGAGGGAAGTGGCGATCAATCGCGTTACCCATCATTCTTAGAGGGCTTTCAATCACGTTTCGTCCATCCCCATTTCAACTTGAACCTTTCCTGGTTAGTTCATTAACGGCTTCGTTTCCAGCTATAATCGTATAACCCGGAACCCACATTAGGGAAAGTCTTGTCGTGGCGCAGATCTCGTCTTGCAGACTCCTACATTTATGAATCGGATCTATTCTGCTTTGAGGATTGAACCCTTATCCCCGCTTGGCTGTCAGTACAAGATTTTCACACTCTTCCCTACTATAATCTTCACACTCTTGCCTACTTGGAAGATACTGCCAAAAACAGGGAAACCGATTGCTAATGTTATACCATAGAGAAATAGACAAGAGTTTCTGTACCTCTCTTTACGTTCTCTCGATGACGACGAGGTAGTAGACCATTTCATTGAGCTCGAGTTGCTTTTGTATTTTTCTCTTTGGTTGGATATAAAACGGACAGAAATAACGGAATACGTATTTTCGTTCGATGCCACCAACATAAATCATAATTAGCTGTCATTAGTATCAATCAAACACTATTTAAACTTAGTTTGTTGCATAGTTTGGTCATAGAGGATTAAGGACAGAGTAATTTATTTTTCTCAATATATTTAATGTCTTAGGTATGGTTGCAAGTGAACATTGGATTAATAGAGCCGCGAAGTATGTAACGGGTGATTTTTTAAGAGCTATTGGATTTGATTAAAAAAACCACATAAAATTTTGAGAAATGTATGAACTCTTTATTTGAGTCGATAGAACGGTCTATATAATTCAATGTTTAAATGTGATTTCATGTGAATGTTCACCACGGCTCCCTATAGACATGAGCCTTAACATAGCCCTACAAAAAATAATCTAATGGCGTTAAATCGCACGATCGAACAAGATTCCGAATAGACGCCCCAAAAAGTCGCCCAAACTGACCATAAAATGGAAAAAATGCACGATGCACTTTCTTAACCGAGCATTAATTTCGATAATAAAATTCAGTAATCTGCAAGACTTGTTCGTTTGTAAGTCGATTCATGGTTAAATTATAGACCAAACTGAACATGTTTGACAGTAACATATTACATGAAAACAGCTGAGCTGCTAAAAACAGTGTTGCCAAAAAATCACCCTTTGGATTATATTTAACGCATTTAACAACTTACTGTTTACCAACATTGTTTTGGATATATTTTTTAATAAAGTACAAATGGTTCATAATAAAATTTTTGCCAACGTTCCTGATCGTGCACGAGTGACAATCTTCCTTTCGTGAGCTTGTGTTAGCGTGAGCCAAAACTTACTCACGTGTCCATCTCTAGTAGTGGTGTGCGGTTCCTTTTTTTTTTTTTTTAGAACCGGTTCTGTTAAGTCCGGTTCCGAACGGTTCCGGTTCTCAGCAAATTGCTGACCCAAAGAGGGTTAAGTGAAATAAATATCTTATTATAAATAAATGGTTTCCCGTTACGTCCCATGAAGGGAACCAGTGAGCTGTGCGCTTTCTTTTTCTTTACAGTTTTACACTGGTTCCGAACGGTATTTTGATAAGCTTTTTCATGGCTAAATACTCGATAGTGTCGCCGTCACTAAGCAAGGTGACAGCCGTCGAAAGAAATTGTAGGTGGTCAGAGCAGGGATCAAACCCACGTTCTCATGCACAAGAGCCGCACCACCGATGGCCCCAAAAAAGACTAATCTCTAGTCTCCACAAACAACCGTGTAATAGATTTTGTTCACGCTATTTTCGCAAAGAGCTGAGTGTAGTAAATGAACAGCGGGCAAAATTTTCGGTGCACGATATTTTTGTTGCGTTTTATACATCGTTGAGGAGCGAATCTAAACAGGGAGGTTATTAGAACCTGGCAAGTGCTGAGATATACAAACGGTATGGTAATTTCTCCTTTGAGTTTTCATTTAACAATCGAATTAAAAAGGATATGATTTTTTAATGATTAGGGTAAACCATACCCCAATCTGTTTGGCGATAGTTCAAATACTTACGTCATTTTAGAAAACAACTGCGAAAGCCATTTATATTTTGTTTTCGTTATTGTCGCTCAGTTGCTAAAAGTGATTAGGACAGTTTGCGGAGTACTCACTTATTCTAAAACAAACACATTCGACTGACTACATGTAACATGTTTGTACAGACTATCTCCTTAACTTTATGTGGGTTTCAATCGATACTTAAAATATTTATAGCCTTTGCTATCTTGTTTGGTAATATAGACTATTCTTGCGTTCGTTCGTACGCTCGAACGTTTGTTACGAATGTGAAATTAAACATAAATTTATGCAAAGAGGAGATACTCATTTACTTTTTTCTTCAAGGTTTTATGAACAAGAATAACTTAACCTCTTCCTCCGCCCACACTTGAAATTGAAGTCCCTCTCGAGTTAATTAAGAATCTCTATACATTTATTGTATTTCATAGTTGCCAGTACTTACGACGAGCATTTACATACATATATGGGGTATTGTCTTGCTGTGTGGCACATTCTTTATCAATGTGTAATTCATTCCATCGTGGTTTGTGTTACAATTCTCTCGCAACTGTAATAATTTCCATATAAAAATATGTACCCATAAGTGTCTATATTTACTACATCTGACATTGGCTCTGATCAATGAGGGCGTTTGTCATTTAAGAGGCGAGCAATTCCACGCAAAGTGATCACATTAAAATCAGATTATATATAGGCTAGGATTTTAATGAGAGTAAAATTATTTTGTTCTGTGTGTATGTGTTCCAAGTACGCCTCAATAGCAGGTCTTAAAACATTATAATTTAAAAAAAATTATGAAAAATATTTGAGAATTAAAAATTTCTTTAAAAAAATTTAATTTTAAAAAAAAATATAAATTTATGTTTTTATCTTTTATTATATTTTTCATTGTTTGGCTGAATTGCCGGAAACTGGTCGATCCTAAAAAATATATTTTTAAAGAAAATGAAAATCCTAGGAATTTACATGTGTGTGTATTCAAAGGAAAGTTATTTTCATGAATTCATTTGTGTCTTTATTTTTTTTTTGTCTTGAGGGTCGAAAACGCCAACACTTATGACGAATTCGTACCAGACAAAAAATTCAAAATTTTTTCTGGCTTCTGCATAAAAGTGCATTTTTGTGTTCGTTTGTGAAAAAAGGTCATGGTTTTGTGTTCTTTTCTGGGAATGTTGCACTCAAAAAGTGCAAATATGTTGAATTTTCTGCCCTCTCAGCGAGTCATCGGGGAGAATGTTGCCCGATAAAATAGCAAACAATCCGTCATTTTGTTTGTGTTATTTGTCCTCGCTAAGCTAATTTTTCTATCTTTCGCTTACCTTCTCAAACAAAGTGGTCGAAATTTATAGTTTAGCGGGAATAACTAAAAGTACCAATTGACAAGTACTCTTTCGACCAGCTTGTATAAGAGTCGCTTAAAATGACTTAATATCGCTTAGGTCGAATATTTTTGATAAGCGAGGTAAATAAAATAAATTGTAAGAAAGCAAACGGAAGAATACAGTTGTAAGAAAATGCAAACATTTCCATGTTCAAACTCCAAAAAAACCCCAATTCCGAAACTCAATTCCGAAATTCACACAGCACTGCAACAATGCGAGAACGCATGAGGAAAAAGAAGAACATGGTGGAAAAATTCTGTCTGTTCTTGTTGTTGGAATTATAGGTCTTTCAGTGATGTTGATACTTAGGGATCTTCGATCGATAATAATTCGCACATGTGAATTGCAGAATTGAGTTTGTATATATACGATTGATGATCAACCGATGGTATCAATTCAGGCACAGTAGTTAGGCATCTGATGATGAACTTGTCACGGAGTTCGAAACTAGTCATGCCATTGAGTGTGTTTTGATCAGAATTGTCTATTATTTCCAACAAAAACTAACCATTTTTCAATTAGAAAAATGTTCATGACTTGTAAGCTTGTAGTATGAATTATAGACATTTTTTATTTTGGCGATTTTTCGAAAAAAAATTCTTCCATACAAATTGGACTACTTTATGAAAACCCCTTAGAATCCATATTGGAGACACCCATCGGTTAAAGCCTCCTTTGGAGGTACATTTTTTATTATTTTTTCGATGGGACGCGCCGTTTTCGAGTTATAGGCACTTTTTATTTTAGCGATTTTTGGAAAAAAAATTCTTCCATACGAATTTATGTAAACCCCTTAGAAAGCCGCAAAAATTGGTTATTTTTTCGATTGGACGCTCCGTTTCGGAGATATAAACATGAGGACGTTTTAGCGATTTTTTGTATGAAAATTTTTATTTTTAGCGATTTAAGTGATGCCATATTGGAGACACCCATTTGTTAAAGCCTCTTATGGAGGTAAATTTTTCATTATTGTTTCGATTGGACGCACCGTTTTCGAGTTATAGGCACTTTTTTATTTTGGCGATTTTTTTTATTTTGTCGATTTTTCGAAAAAAAAATTCTTCCATACGAATTGGACCACTTTATGAAAACCCCATAGAAACCCACGAAAATTGATTATTTTTTATTTTTATATTTTTTCCTGGGTAACCCATTAGCCATCGTCGTGGGTAGCACCCATTATTTTCCCCATTGACCTGAGGGTTATGTGTAATCGTAGCTACCCATTTTCCCCCCATTGCCCTGAGGGTAATCGTGATGGGTAATTCCCCATTTTCGTGGGTAGCTACCCATTATTTTCCCAATACCCTGCGATTAATGGGTAAACGATCGCTACTCATTCCCCACGGCAATAATAATGGGTTACCCTGGGTTACCCACGAAATACGAACCCTGATTAAACTACACAATTTAATGAATACAATTTTCATCCATAATACTTGAATAAACTACCCAATACGCATTGGGGAGATCTGGAAATTGTTTCCATTTTTGTCGCTAATATCAGACCACGAAATTGGGTAAAATCGCACAGGGGTAGAACGATTATACAGCATTCGAACTGACATCGATTTCCTAGATTTTGTTAATTTTAAGCAGATTTAAGAAAATCACAGTACGCATGAAAAGTACGTTTGGTTACAACCAATTCAATCAAGGAGAATTGAAATGGTGGTACCACTAAAACAGTCTACACATTTTGTTGGCATTTCTTAGCTATTTCTTGTTTCTCAGAATTAGATATATTTTGTTTTTGTACTTATTTGTTTACTATTATGCTTGGTGTACATTTGTGCTGAATTTGATTTTGAAAAAATACTAGACAAAAGAAAATGCCTGGTTATGTTTACAATGTACATCTCTTAAAATGCTAAAATATACAACTATTAAACAATGTTGAACATAAAATATTGCATTTTTTTACCTCCAAACGCAGAAAAAACGCTAAAACTTCCGCTAGCCGCTAAGACATTTTCCCCCGCGATGGGAACTAAAAATCCGCTAGATTTAGCGGAAAATCCGCTAAATTGGCAACACTGGTAGTTAGGGATATAGCATAGACTAATACATACCTAGATAAACTTATTCTCTCATCTGACGTTTCATTTCACACTCTTCGTGATGCGGTCGGTGTGATAGAGAGATGTTTGACGAAAAGTGATATACACCAGGTGGAATTACAATAACTTCTTGCTTTAATTTTTCATGCCATTTTGGTGAAAAACTGTGAAATTTAAATGTGTTTTAAACCTTTTTATTGACTGTTATTGTTAGCATACATTTGTGTTGTATTTAACACATTAACACAAAACAAAATGCCGTTGTTGTTATTTTGTTCGTCGTTTTGAACCATTGCCTCTATCTGGTATTAGTAAAGCAATTCTTTATAACATCAAACGTATACATCACACGAGGACAAATGTCAGAAATTTGGTGAGTGAAAGATTTTCTCTACCCATATTTACTCTATGGGATATAGAGCAGTTGTAGGCAAAACCGAACGCACGCACACAAATGTAATATGTGCTTGTGTGCAGTCGCAAACGCACAGGCATAGACTAATAGTGGTGGGTAACGCAGGCAATTTTGATGCGCTGATACACTAAAGGGGCCCTTAGACCTGTGGAAAAGTTGCAGCGACTTCAAGTTGACATCAACTTATCCATGGTGTAAGGTGAAGTTGGTGGTTTGTACAAACTAGTTGATGTAAAATCAAAGCCATTTTGATTTTTTGAAGTTGATATCAACTTATCCACCAGTGTAAGAGGAAGTTGCATCAACTTTCATACGCATTTCGGTGGGAAACGTTCATGAGGCAGCATTATCGGCAAAATGTAAATAAATCAACCAAAAAATAAACATTATCGGAAAAATATAAACTAAATAAATATGATTTGTAGTGTTATTTATAATTATTTAAAGAAAATAAAAATGGCGTTTTTTCGTAAAATTTGTGAAATTTTCGCAGTGCGGTCACCACATTTAATTTCGACATCTGACAAGAAAATGAAGTTGCCTCAACTAGTTTGAGAGTGTAAGGGCAAAATCGAAGTTGATGTCAACTTGAAGTCGAGCAGCTTATCCACAGGTCTAAGGGCCCCTTAACGCAAGCGTAGTGTTGGGTATCAACGTAATGCGCTAGCGCAATTGCGCTATGGCGCATTTGCTTCAATGATACCCTCAATGATCGATGTAAACAAATCCGTGCGATTTTTCTTGTGCGCGCCGTCAATAGGGAGTCGCCTGCTTCATATAATTTTTTATATATAAAATTTTAAATGAAAGAATTAAAAGATTGTTGACTGAAATGAGAAATAAATTATTTAAAGTTTTTTATGATTCACTATATTAAAATTTAAGAAAACGAGTACACTCTTCATGAAAAGTAAATTCTAAAATATAATTTTAAAATAATAAAATAATAATATAATTAATACTTTTTTTTTAATTAAAATTATGAAATATTAATTTTTTAAATATTTTTTTCATAATTTATTAAAATAATAATAATATTATTAATTTTTTTTTTTTAATTTAAAAAAAACAATATTGTTTTTATTGAATTTATTTGATTCCCAAAGTTTCGACGAGTCTCGTTTTACCATGCATATGTATGTCATACATTCGATTTGTCAGTCAACAACAAACGCAACTAAACAAGTTATCTTTTGTCTGAAATCTTTATCTTAACAATTTATCTCTTTATATGAATAAAATCAAGAAAAAACACGAGCCTCCCTGATTTTTCTTTATTATGCTCTCTTTGCGTTATTGGCTTCTTCGCGCTGTATGCTCTCTTTGCGTTATAGGCTTCTTTGCGCTGTATGCTCTCTTTGAGTTACTGCATGCATGCTCTTGCTCTTTGCGCTGAAACTGAGTTGTGACGCAATAGTAACGTAATTGCGTTACTACTACTTTTCTTAGCGTATCAGCGCAGGTAACACAACTGTGGGTATCAGCGCAATAGCGCAACGCGGCGCTGCGTTACCCACCACTATAGACTAATGCTTCGAATCAAACATAGTGTTGTGTACATGTGAGTTACCGATCGTGTGTATGTTGTAACGAACCACTTCCCTCAGACTCTATCTTCACTAGGCCAACGCTACCTTTAATTTTCCGGCTGTGCTCAGGGTTTGGGGGGTGTTCTTGCCATTGGAGATAAGTCTAGGTCCGATACTAAATAATAAGTTATAGGTAGCTTAGTATACCTGACAATAGACGATTCCCAATGAAATGATATGAAGGAAAATCTAAATTAGTAGGGAGAGGTTAAAAATGTGTTCGTTTCCTCTCCAAAGCCGTATCCCACCCAACCATGCCGACTATATGCTATATTCCCGTCAGCCCACGTTGGCATTGCTTTATGACATCCCTTCAATTTCGTGCAATATTTATTTATTTAGGATTAGAGTTAAAACTTTTAAAAAGAAAAGAATTTTATAATCGGTCGTTTAATTTGACCATACCACCGTTAATAAACGAAATTGTAATATGAAACAATATTATATGCGTATTTTGCAATTATAATATACAGAAATAATATTAACACCGAAATTAATTAGTTAGTTGTAATATTAGAAATAATTAGTATGAAGTTTTAGCCAATTTATATAATTTGTAAGAATAATTTTATATAATATAAAACGTCTTATACTTACTGTGCAAAATTGCCGTCGACAAGCGCTTGTTTGCTTGCATTTGCTGAGTACTGATACCAATAATATGTTGAATGTAATATTTTAAAATTGGCTTTGTAAAATAAAATTTGCAATAACACAAAAAAAAGTAAACTTCTGGTGTTGATCTGATCCTAGTATCGATAGAATTTCTACCAATTTCTGCCATATAATTCATTGATTTATTTATTGAGCCATTCAATTATATATCCTCTGAGTTGGCGTCTTCTTTTCGCAAAATTTTAGAGTTTAATGTTAATGTGTGTTCATAATTTATAATATAGCCGGGTTCACTGAATAAATCTTTGCATCCAAGTTTAAATAAAATGAGTTGGCTGCGGGACGAATTTCCCGCAGCCGATTTTCCTGGTAAATTCGAGCAATTTCTTTATCTAGACAAGATACCGAAATAGTCTTCATATTAAAATCTCTAATTGTGAATCTGATCGGACTTACCAACAGAAATCCACATATGCCTCTCCTCGGTATTAGTAAAGGGAATTTTCTCACTTTCCCGATCCGCAAAATATGAATTTACAAGTATATATTTCCCTTAACTTGTTATAATAAATATTTTCTACGACTTGATTGATCAAAATTTTCTTTTGAATGAAAAATATCGACAATTTTTTTTTGAAGTTAGTGAAATTATTAGAAATGAAATACAGTAGTATTTACCAAAATTAAGAGCAGCCTTTTATACCTTTCTGTCCATCGTTACAATGTGAAAAATACGAGCAAAATACGATTATTGTCTGCCTCGCGAGGCTATGGGCTGGTTACCACTGATATAGAGCAGTGATGGGCACACTAACACAGAGAACATCATATTTGTGTGAGTGCCACAGAGAGCGACTGCGCCGCACATTACACTATGAAACTAAAACTGATTTGAACTTTTGTTCCCTTACAAAAACAGAAAATATTAGTGCTGATTTATATTCATGCACAAAAAATATGTTACTTGACTGCATTCTTGTTTTCCTTATGTCATAATGAGAGCACAGTATAACGACTAATTTTGTCTTACATATATCTTGCATAAAGTTCAAACAAGGAAGGATTTATAACAGTTGTAACAATTTAGGGGGCTTCACAATTTGGAACAAATCATACATTGCGCTTTCCCCTCTAAATTTTCAATAAACATAAACAGCCCGATTCTAAATAACAATTCCCCGGGAGTTTTTTCCCTATTCCCTGTTCCCCTATTCTTAATAAAAACTCCCCGGGAATTTTTTCCCTATTCCCTGTTCCCCTATTCTAAACGAACTTCGAAAATGGGAATTCTTTCCCTGGAAAAAAAGTAGGTATTACGAATGTCAATTAATGGGAGAATGTGATGAGAAAATTTGAGAATAATTCCGCCAAAAAATTGCTAGGGAGCTGTGCCAAAAATGTAAGTATTTAATTTTATTTCTATGATAAATTAACATTTATTGCCATTATACTTATTTTCAGGTCAAAAACAACAAACAAGAAACAATTAGATATTCTTTTGAATAAAATGCAAGCTTACCCAGATGTTGCATGCGGGATGTTTAAAGGAAGTAAAGACGAGCTCAACCGTATATGGCGCAATTTGGAGGCGGAATTAAACTCGGCAGGGCCACCATCCAAAAATATTACAGAGTGGAAGAGAGTATGGAACGACCAGAAAAAGTATGTACGGCAAAAGGCGGCTCAAAACCTAAAATTAAGCAAAGGAACTGGTGGAGGCCCAAATATGGAGGTGAATTTTTCTGCAAATGAGTATGCTATATACAATTTGATTGGTATGAAGGAGTCTGTTGAAGGTGTTGCCAACACCTTCGGACTAGGTTCGTCCAATGCTTCAAAACCAGGTAAAGAAATCGTTCCACTTGTAAGTGTAGACAACACATTGGGATTAGGCTCTTCAAATGTTGGAATAGGAGAGCACGTTTCCCCTGCTTTGCTGGAGCTTCTCATAATGGACAGTGTGGTTGAAGGCAATGACCAAGAAAGCGAGAGAGAAACACCTCAAAAGCCACCGGCGAAAAAAGTAAAAAAAAACAGCCAAAGTGAACTGCCAAGAAACGTCTCTCATAGCGAATTGCTTGCAGAGGAGATTACCATACAAAAAAAGATGCTGGAAACAATGGTAGACACACAGCAAAATACAAAAAAATTGTATCGTGCTATGGACCGACTTGCTGAAATAAAAAAAAATGAGCTTAAAGAGCAAAAACGCCATAATTTAGTCATGGAAAAATTGAGGATTAGGGAAGTGGAAGACAAAATCGAAAGAAACCGACGACTTTTGGAACTGGAAGACCTGAAGTATAACATTTAAGTGCAAAAGACTGATAGACTAAACCAACCATATCTGTGAATTTAATGTAATTTTAATTTTTTTTGTTTTAAAATGTTTTTTGATCTCTACTTTTTGTTTATGAATTATTTTTTGTTTTAATAAAATGTACAAACGTGTATTGTGTAGAAAAAACGTTTTTGTAATTTATTTATAGGTTGTTTCCAATATTATTTCTAATGTTTTGGGCAACGGACAGATATTGCGGTGAGGCTAAGGGCATTACATCAGTCTCTTGTGTGTTTAAAATGTCTAAAACTGAATCATTAACATCTGTATTGCACTTAAAATGAATGCAGATGTTATGCAACGCACAACAAACGTTCGTTATTTGAGCTGCCTTTTTTGGAGCGTAGTGCAGCTCTCTAGCACCAAGAAGACACCTCCATCTATTTTTTAAGACGCCATTGGTGCGTTCAATGACATTGCGGCACTTAGAATGAATTTCATTGAACTTCATTTGAACCGACCCGTCCTGTGGACTTCTATGAGGGGTAAGAAGCCAAGGTTCCAGAGGATATCCTGCATCTCCTAGTAAAAACAAGTAAAAAGGTCTTAAATTCGAATTTAAGCTTGTTTTCTTTGATAACCTTACCAAGAAGCCAATAATTGCTTCCGCATCTTAGGTATTCTTGCTCAAGGTACACTCGCAATTCGCTGGAACTCCAAATAAATGAGTCGTGACTTGCTCCGGGGTGGGAAGCATCCACGTATTGTATCCTCAGCTCATGATCACAGACCTGTAAATATATTTCATTGATGGTAACAAAGCAAAAAAAAAACCTATCTTTCAAAATAGGAAAACAGTGAGAGAACTTACTAGCATTACATTTAAACTGTAGTACCCCTTTCTGTTGTAATACAAATGTTTATTACTGGAAGGAGCGATAATGCGCACATGCGTCCCGTCAACGCATCCTATTACGCTAGGAATTCCATGCTTAACGTACAGATTTAACGAAATTTTTCTTTTTTCATCCTCCGTTCTGCTGAAAGCAATCCACCTTGGGCATAGATGCTCTTCAAATATGTCTGTGACTTCGGTCAGAATTTTGCATAGACTAGATTGAGCCACAGACACATCGCAATCTTTCCCTATGCCCGTTTGGTATCCACCTTCGGCATAGAACCGTAGAGCCCCACTGAGTTTCACGAGTGGCGATACTGCGAACGAGTTACGATTTGCAGGAACATTTGAAGTTAACACGCCCAACAGGTATTTAAATGCTGGTTTGTTAACCCGGTAATATTTTTCAAACCTTAAAAATTTGGAATTGCCATTAATAAAGTACAGAAATTATGCTCTTTCATGTACTTACAAGGTTTGTGGCAATTCAAGGGGGTTGCTGGCATCCCGCAACTTTCTTCTCGCTATCCTTTGCTCCATCTTGTCGTGCTGTTGCTGCTCTTCATTATTTGAGGCTTCAGCAACTACATGAAACGCCAAACTAAACATTTTTCTTTTAAACTTCAAACAATTTAACAATTTTTTCAGAGATTTATAAAATTTGTTGACAAATTTTCTATAAAAACAAAACAGCCAAGATGCACAGCTGATTACATATTGTTGTTTACATCCATGCAAGATGGATATATTAGGTGATAGCAGTACAGATTAGATGCATTGTTTTAGAGTAATTTTTCCATTTAAATGTCCAGGTATATTATTTACTTACATATTTAGTTTCCATTTCAACCATGTAAATAACAATATGTAAAAAAAACTTTGATAAGAGTACGGAAAATCAAAATGAAAAAAAATTAATAACCTGTTCTACTAGCCCAACCTTACTACATCCATCCAGCTTGGTCAGATGGATTAGCTGACTATGCCATTTTGCTATCACCTAATATATGCACCTAACTTCGAAAAATCCTAATTCTCTCTCCCTTATTATTCTTTTCCCCGTCTGTTTAGAATAGGAGGATTTTATTCCCGGGAAAAATTAATTCCCAGGGAATTATCTCCCGGGGAGTATTCGGGCTGAAAATCATTTTCCCCCAAAATTTTTTTGTTGTACAGTGTAGAAAGCAAATGCCTATATGCAATCTTAGACTTGAACGAAGACGATCGTTTCCGAGAACTGCTTAGCTTATACTGTACGTGCGCAAGCCGTGCGTCGGCAGAATATTTCAATCCAACCACGCGTGGTTAGATTTTGCGAAACTGCCCGACATTGATATAGAGTATTGCAATATAGAGCTGCCATCTTTCTCATCTGACACTTCGCTTCACACTCTTCGTGGTGCGACCGGTGCGATAGAGAGTTATATGACGTAAATTGACTTACACCAGATGGAAATACAAAAATTTTTGGCTTACATTTTTCATGTCGTTTTGATGAAAAACTGAAATTTAAACATATGTTGGACTTTTTTTGTTATATTTTATTGCTAGTATATAGTATATGTTTTCCAATTTGAGTGATATGATTTCTTTAAAAAAAAAAACACTAATTGTTAAGGGTGTTTCCAAAGTAACGGTCGTTACCGATTTTCGGAGAGTTTTTCATAAAATTCCAACCTAAGCAAATATGCCACGAGGATTGCTTAATTTTGGACATACGAAAGTTCAAACATCGGTAGCAACCGAAAGAATTCATAAAAAATCAATACTTTTTTTGACATTAAAAAAGTAACGGTCGTTACTTTATAAATGTGCTGTTTTCAAATTTCGGAAACAAACATCATGTGTTGTAAAATTTTGCACAGCATGTGTCAAGTAAAAACTCTGATTAAATTCTTTGAAATTTTTATGTTAAGGAATGGGTTTATCTTCAAACCAAAGAATATTAGTTTCCAAAACAAATGTTTTGAAAAAGTAACGGTCGTTACATTATAAAAAGTTTTTTTGTGTTTGAATTTATTTATTATGGGTAACAAAAAACATAGAAACTAAAAGCTATATTCTATTGCGTAAAATTAGTGTGTTGAGTTTTTTTTGCATAGTTTTATTCGGTTTCAGATGAACAATAAACGTCATGATGATGTTTTTTTTTGGTTGGGATGTTTTTTTTGGTTGTTCATGAATAATTTGAGGATTTTCTTCACACCAGAATCGACAGATTTGTTTATTTACCGCATGAAAGTGGGCCTAATCGGAGAAGATGAATTGCTTAAAAAAATCGTTTTCAAGTTGTTCCGAGACAAAATCAGCAAATTCATGACGTTTACGGTACCCTAATCAGTTCTCTCCATTATGAAATTGTAAACATTATTGAATACAATGAAAAAAAATACGGATCATGACATACTACATATGGCCGAAACGTCACTTAGAAATCATATCACTGAAATTGGAAAACCCTATATTTGTGGTGTATTTACACAAAAATTTTAATGCACATAACGAAATGCCGTTGCTATTTTCTTGTTGGTTGGCTTGAGTCATTGTCTCTATCTGGTATTATTAAATCAATACTTTCCAACATGCAACACACCAAACTTCGCAAATTTACTGAGTCAAATCGCTTCTCTAGATGCTATTACTCCATGGCTAGGAATCTTCGATCGATACTAATTCGCGTATGTATGAAAATTGAAGATTTGATTTTGTATACACGCTGAAAGAACGGCCTCTCTAACATATTCTCCCATGCATATTCTGCAGGAACCGTTTATATGTTTGGAACACCCTTCAAACATTTATATGTTTGCAAGTCCCAAACTCAGGTGTATGAGGAAATGACAATCTGCTGCTCTTTTGCTTCTCATTTCTTTGTTGTTTCTCACGTTTTTGTTTTTAGAAGGTTTCAACTATGCGTTGGTTATCACTATTGCTACACAAACAATATACTAACATATACAAATCTAGTTCATGCAAGACAAGCGTGTAATAATTACTTGTTTTTTTTATTATTATTTCACAAATGGTCCGCCATACCGATTTTTTCAGTAGAGGCTCGGCCAGAAAAAGGGATTCACGTTGTTGCCCTCTCCAGTTTCTTTCTTTAAAATCGTTTCTCACTTTGGTATCACACAAACATAAATCTATACGAAACACATACACAAACACCAAAGCAACATCACAAACCATTTAACCATAGAGTAGCACTTAAGAGCCTCTATTACTCTCGTCGCTATCTCTTCATGACGACAAGGTAGTAGGTCATTTCATCGAGTTCGATTTGCTGCTGTGTTTTACCAATTTTACACTTTGGTTGGACATAAAACGGCCAGAAATCAAAGGAAATGCGTATTTTCTTTCGTTCAATGCAAACAACATAAAACATAATTTAGCTGTCATTAGTATCAATAAACACTATTTAAACTTAGTTCCTGTCTTCTTTTTACTCTCATTCTACAGCATTTCCCTAGTACTTTTTCGATCAGCTGTGTCATAGAAAGAAACCCCCTGATTTAGCTGTCCGACGGTTTGTTTATTTTTTTTTTCACTGATCAAGCGCTTTTGATATC
This sequence comes from Phaonia tiefii, assembly GCA_963931995.1. Taxonomy (NCBI): domain Eukaryota; kingdom Metazoa; phylum Arthropoda; class Insecta; order Diptera; family Muscidae; genus Phaonia; species Phaonia tiefii. Next base: position 90,949,190 of record OZ008369.1, on the reverse strand, counting down.
CTCTGTCCGAAGAAACATTGACTTCATCTGCACTTTACACGCGCGTTCATAAATATTTATGAATCACTCACTGAGAGAATAATGCAAAAATGCAGATACACACTTACAAGATTCATATACACACTCGTTGCCCGTCTTTTATTCTCTTGCTCTCGAGAGAGCATAAACAGTGCAACAAACACGGCTGTATTTGTATCAGAAACACAGATATATTTGGGTCGCAGCCACATGTTATAACATATTAATCATTGTGTCTCAAACATGTAATATTGAAGAGCAAACACAATGCGTTTGGGCACAAGTATATTATATTTGCTGACGCCACTATTGACGAGCACTTTAACTGGAAACACCAGTTGTTCTTTTGTTGTGATTAAATTAATGGATGACGATTCAAAAATTGGATGCTTACAAATACTTATGAGAAGTTATAGACTTCTTTTCTATGAGTTACTAACTACAGTTCACTCTATAATTTAAAAATACTCAATATACTATTTTCTATTATGTTACTCAATATTTCTTGCTACTTAAAACTACTTCCTATGTTCTTTATTCTTTACACCTCTTCTGTATTCCCATACTTAGTAAATTCTGTATTCCCATACTTGTATTTACTCAATGAATTTTGTTGCATTTTTGGCTCACGATAAAAGTGATGCCGGATTACTCTACTCTACTTTTGTTATTCCATAGAACACAATGTGGAGTTTAACCCACTTATGCATATTCTTCTCAAGTGACACGTTACTTATTTGTGTCAATAACTAGAGAGCAACGAAATACTACATTGATGTTTTTAAAAATGTCAACTTTTACAGACCCCACAGAGATCAAGTAAATTAAAAAGGAAGAGTGCATAAAAACAGTAATAAAACAAAATTTACATAATATAAAAAAGTTAAAACAAAATAAAAAAAATTTAATCGTTGTAAGTAAACAAAACTGGCAAAACCTATAATATACAGTGTACCAATAATGTCTTCGTACAGCGGATGTTTTCAACTTACAGTGGTTACAGCTTATTTCCCCACCAGCACCAATTCAGAAGTTATAGTGGTTATAAAACCTAAACGGAATAAAATATAACAACATTTTAAATTGGGTGTTTATAATATTTTCTAAACTTAGAAAAGAAACTTTATTCATTCTCAAATGTATATTTCGAAAAACTTACAAACCAAAAACTAAAAATATAGGAACATAGATCGTCATAGCTTATTTCAACCAGCTAACATAAACAATGTTTAAAGATACAAAAACAATTTTGTTTAATTTTAAAACTTAGTATGACTTCCATTCTGATCTGTAACTGCTTTAACCCTTTCGGGACGGAGTTTTATTTCGAAAACAGTGATATTTTTGGTGGAAATTTTTCCATATTCTAACAGACATGTCTAAAATTATATGTTCCGCATACTCAGAAATCCTGAAATCGTCCTTTTATCCTGGGACATATAATCCCAATAAGCATTTTTCTTGGGACATATGATCCCAATAAGCATTTTCCGTGGGATATATAATCCCAGTTATAAACATAAGAAAAAAAACCAAAGTATTACAATTTTAGTACATTTCAATAAAAATTCATATTTATTTGTTGTATTCATTGTTTTATAAAATATAATTAGGAATTTGATTTGTGGAATGGCCCAAAACATTGGTAGCACAAAGCGTTGTTGCTGCCTGAGCATATCATCTTTGTGCGCTTCTCGATACCAAGTGAAGTACAGCGAACACAGCGACAGCGTTTTTCTTGCTCAACTGGCAAATGATCTCCAACATTGAGGCTGTCAGTTTTTGGACGCTTGGCTGTTCTTCCCCCTTGTCGACGTGGCAGTTTCTCTCGTCTTTTATTTCCTTCGGAAATCATACCTTCAGCTAGAGGGTAGTAGTTTGTAGAAAACTTTCTTCCACCATTTTTGAGACTTGCGGTTAAAGTCATAAACAGTGGTTTTCTGGTCGGCTAGGTCGACTCCTCCCATATGAATGTTATAGTCGCTGGTACTTTTAGGACACTTGATTTTCTTCTTGGATCCGTCTTTATGCTTTGTTTCAATGTCTACAAGCGATGGCGCATGGCAATTAGAAGCTAAAAGAACTTCTTTTGAATCCATCCATCGAGCAGCCAAAATACCACTAGATTTAGTTTGAAGTTGGCTTTCTCCTCTGTTCAACTTTCCGATAAATTTAGGTGTATTTTTTCTGTTTTGCGTGTATGTTCCAAGTGCGGGAAATTCAATTGTTTCCAATAAATTTATTGAAGTAAAGAAGCGATCAAAGGCCAAACATACATCTTTCTCGCGAATTGAAGAAACCAATTTTGATACGACCCTTTCTCCAAGAGTGGTGATGTTGGACTGCACAAAATTTTTTTCCTTTCCAGTATAAACATTCAAGTCGTAACTGTATCCTGTATTTTTATTCCACGTTTTACTGGTTTCATGGGCATATATTGCTTCATACTCGATCTGCCTTTGAATTTGACCATGCATTCGTCAAAAGACTGGAAACAACTCTCACTACGAGCAGCTGCAAATGTGTACTTCAGACAGCTCACAACGTCGGAGATGTAATAGTCTTTGCAAGCGTCAGCGGGTTTTTCACAATCATTGAAATATAGCTTTGATGCCAGTAATAAAAAGCGATCTCGTAATATAGAGTTTTTTATAACAGAATTACCCATTGATGGATTTTTGCTCCAATAGTCCTTCAGAGGTGGCACCTTGTTATAATGCATAATCAATGAAACGCCCAGAAATACCAGGATTTCATTCGGATCTGTTAAGTTTCGCTTTGATTGCGCACGACGGTTCAAAGTTATCAGACGCTGATTAGTGCATTCAGCAATTCGAATGCACAAGCTGTAGGGAAATATCTTGGAAAACACCTTATACTCATTGCACTCGTCAGGAAGATCAAGAAGTGTTTTGCAATCTCGTTCAGTCGGGAATTCGTATCTTGGATTGAAGTCCTGGCGGCCATCGGGTGTAAAATTTACCCACTGGACTAATGGCTGTGGCTCGTCATCTTTTCCGTCGTGTTCACAGGGCACATTGAGATTATCGTCAGTTTCTGTGGCAGATTCGGTGTCATCGGAGCTCTCACTCAAATATTCACTTCCAGAATCCTCAAAATCAACATCAGAATCCGACTCTTCGCATACAATACGCTCAAGATCCTCAAGAGATAGCTTCTTTTTTGCCATCTAAAATGTGAATTGGGACAATAAATCCCATGTAAAAAACGTATTGGGACAATTAATCCCACGTAAAAAACGTATTGGGACTATATATCCCAATTTTACGAAATCAGCTATAACTTACCTTTTGTTGTCATAAAACACCACCAAACAAGTAAGTAAAACAAACAAACACTTTTCTTATACAAAACAATACAGTTCTATGAAATTACGATTCTTTAGCAAGAGCTTTCAGCCAATTACCGATCACAACTGCTCAAATTTCACCTATGTTGTGGAATTTATTGTCAGCTGATGTGAGTACGCTGATATGAACCGTTATGTTTTTGTTTACATTTCATAAAAGACACTTAAATCTGTTTTCGGGACTATTTACATAAGCAATTGCGTTGAAAATAGAGAAAATACGGAAGTTTAAAAATTGGTGGGACGTATTGTCCCAGTAGTCCCGAAAGGGTTAAGTCTCTTTTGCACCGATACCACTAACTTTTGTGTAGTTTAGGGAGTTATTTTTGTCCATTCCTTCTTTAACACAGCTTTAAGGACGGTTTATTTTGAAAATCTGGTGTCGTCAGACGTTTTGATCCAAAATTGTCCCTAAGTTCTCAATGACATTGAGGTCAGATGATTGTGGTGACGGCTGCATAAGCGGGGGTAATTCCAAATTAGACATGATTGAACAATTCCCGACTTATGTTTTGGGTCACTATCATGATAATACCGAAATTCCTGTCTTATACCCTGGTTCTCTGCACTTTCCGTGTTTGACTGTTGCTTTTAAGTTTTTGTTTTGTACTACTGTATTTGGCTTACTCCACACATATGTTTGAATATCCGAGCCGAAGATGTTAAATTTAGACCGGTCCGCAAATATTACTTACTCCCAAAAGCTTGAGTCCTAAGTAGCCGAATTTAAGACGCATTTGTTGATTTTTCTTATTTATTAAAGGCTTTTTACGGGCTAGTTTTGAAACACACGCCAGATAGTTTCTGTACCACACGTTTTATTTAATTAATTTTTAACGACTACAGTCAGTTTTGATGTATGTAGATAACTTAAGAGTTCTCTTATATTTCTGACGATATATATACCGCTCATCAGTTTCATTAAAAATTTTATAGGGAGCTTTTATGCCATTATTGTGGATCCTATTTTCATGCACATAGCCTAGATATTATACTTTGCCCAGTAGAATCACTTTCCTGGGGTCAGACACGCCAATTTTACTTGCGCAATTCTTGAGTTTATAGGAGATAGAGAGGGACAGCGAATGGAAAGGGGTACAGACTTGCTCGTACTCATGCTCATCATGCTCTTAATCTTACGCTTATCTCATTGTGAGAGGACACCAGGTCATCCAGGTTTAGGTTTGCTCTCAAGCAAGATTAGAAGAAGAAGATTAGATAGTGGAACGAGGGCTATCAATCATATCTGCGTATGATTTTCCATCCTTGATGTGCAAGGGCATTTTATCTGAGACACCGTAAAATTTTCCAGAAAGCAAAAATTATTTCACAACTATCACGAATTCATTGCTTAGTCATGTCTTCAGTCGACGTTAATCGTTAAATTCTTTTTAAATACCCTTCGTAAAGCACAACCATTCAGATACCCTTTAGATTATGCGTTTCACCCGTGACTTTCGAGTTCAGTAGGCGAGAGGTGGGAAAAGGCAAGAGGGGTAAACAAACACGCACGAGACGAGAATTCGAGAGGATTTTTGATGTTTCTCTTTACTCTCTTTCGTAGTTCTGCCATGTCGTTTCACACTAGCGGCCGACTGCCCGACTTCACCTTACACTGGGAGATGAGTCGGCCCGAAAATCCGCTGGTCTAAGGTGCCCTTAGATGGTCGTGATTTAAGAAGGTTGTACAAAAGGGAATTTAACGATTAACGCAGGCTGAAGACGCAAAATCTAAAACATGACTTACATTCTGCCAGGGGGATTCTATGGCACTGCTGATCAAAAAGGTGCTTGCGAAATGATGGAGAATAAGAGACCAAAGAAGACAGGAACTAAGTTTAAATAGTGTTTATTGATACTAATGACAGCTAAATTATGTTTTATGTTGTTTGCATTGAACGAAAATACGCATTCCCTTTGAATACAGCAGCAAATAAAACTATGAAATGGCCTACTACCTCGTCGTCATGAAGAGGCGTCGAAGAGGGTAATGGAAACTCTTAAGTATTCCTCTATGATTCTGCGTTCTAGACATAGAGAAATACATATGTATGTATATACTTATAGAGAAAATATGTCGCTAGGAAATTTCTGACATTTGGCCTGGTGTGATATGAACGTTGGATGATGGAAAGCATTGATTTAATAATACCAGATAGAGGCAATGGTGCAAACCAACCAACAAGAAAACAACCACGGCATTCCGTTTTGGGTGGTAAAATTATTGTGTTAAATACAACACAAATGTATACTAACAATAAACGATAACAAACAATTCAAAAATACGTTTACATTTCAAGGTTTTCAACCAAAACGACATGACAAATTTAAGTATACAATTCTTGTAACTCCACCTGGAGTAAACAGACCAGCTCCTATCACACCGAACGCACCACGAAGAGTTTTAAAGGAAACGTCAGATGAGACGAATGCCAACTCTATATATACGTGTTACTCTATGGTTCTACCCAAGGGTTATTTGTCGTCTAATCGGTTGTTCTGCTTCTTAAGCGGCATGGCCACACATCAAACTGGCTCATCAAACTGTCATAATTTTGATTGTATTAGTGAAAAAAAAACTCACACGGATAGGTTGATGTGAGTTTGACGAAAATCTAAACAGTTTAAGCGCCGTGGCCACACATCAAACTGTTTGATCAAATTTATGTATGGATTGGTAATATTTTGTATGACTTAGCCCTGCAACACATCAAATTCATACCATCAAATTTCATTTCAAAGTTGGTGTGAAAATGAAAAACGTATGATTTTTTGGTCGGAAAAAATTTCATTATTTGTCAAATTATTTATTGATTGTAAAAAATTTTTTTTGTTTTGAATTTTCAAGTGTTTTTTTTCAGAAATATTTTTTATCCATTTTTCATAACACCGCGTCACCAACAAAAAGTAATGTTGTCACTGAGAAAACTAAACAGAAATAAAATTTGAAGTAACTACGCGCACACACATCAAACCGGCTTCAAATCTCTGCAGCAGCGGCAGTGAGTTTGATGAAATATCTAAACTGTTTAGATTTTCGTCAAACTCACATCAACCTATCCGTGTGAGTTTTTTTTCACTAATTCAATCAAAATTATGACAGTTTGATGAGCCAGTTTGATGTGTGGCCATGCCGCTTTAGATAATTCATCAAACTTCAGATTTTACTTCAATAAATCCTAAACAGCTTGAAATATTGCATTACAACCTCTCACAATATTGTAGCTATTTTCCCATTTCAGAATTTCCTCTAAAGTATTTCTATGGAAAATTACACTGTTAATTATTTCACGAAACATGAAAAAAAAATTTTGGTAGCTGTATTCAAAAGAATTGTAGCTCATAAATTTCTCAATAACTCTTCTATATACACTAATCAACAAAAACCAGTATAACAGTTTCAGTCGGGTGAACCGACTTAATTATACCCTCACCCTAAGTCATCCATTGCATGGGAGTTGTGTTAAAAAACGTACATACTCAAAAGTGACCATATTCAACAGCAGATTGGCATTGCGCTAAATATTACTGAATATCCAAATTAGTTATGATCATAAGTGGTTTTGGGGAATTTTTTCCCTCACAATATTTATATGCGAGGTGCAAAAATGGGCATGGCAAGTTGTTGCCAAAATTTTGATCAGTACCAAATTTGATTATGTCGGTTATGATTTATTGGAGATATCGAGTCGGCAAACCGGAAATACGCCCAACTTTTGTATGGGAGGTACGAAACTGGGCGTGACACAATAGTCAGTTATTGATTACACAGTAGCTTTTTTATTAAGATCGGTTGTAGTTTACGAGAGTTATCGTGTCGATCAACCGGTCATCCGCCCAACTTTTGTGTGGGAGGTACCAGAATGGGTCTGGTAAAAGAGCTAATTTTTTATAGGAGAGTTTTATTTGACTAAATATTGACTAGTACAAACTTTCATAAAGATTGGTTCGGTTTTGCGGGACTTCTCGTGCCGAACAACCAGACGGCCAAACAACTTTTGTATGCGAGGTATCACAATGGGCGTGGCAAAGTCACCCTTGTTTTAATCGATGACTGGCGTGTGCTAACGTGAAGCTTTGTACCTAATTTCATTAAGGTCGGAAGTGTTTCACGCGATTTATCGGATTGTCAACCCGGACGAACACCCTGTTTTGTATGGGAGGTACCAGAATGGGCGTGACAATCTCGCCCATTTCCTCCAGTTAAGTAGGCACATACAGATTATTAACCGGTGTGAGAGTGGAAGCTAATCACATCTACCAGAAGAAAGGTTTGAAAGAAATATGATTTTGTGCTAAATGTGTCGATTTATATGGGAGGTACCAGAAGGGGTGTGGTCAAAACGCCCATTTTCAATCCCAAACACAATATTGGCAAATAATAGTCAGTGACAAAATTTCATTGTGAACTGTAAAGATTTACGGCAGTTATCGTGTTGACCAGCCAGACAGACAGACGGACATGGCTCAAACGTCTTAACAATTCCTAAAACGAATTTCGTCGAAAGATACTAAGGGTCTAATATGGCTCCGTCTATGTGTTACATTTTTTTACGTATTAAATGATATACACCCCATCCCTATGGGTGAGGGTATAATTATATTTACAGGTCCATAATTGGTGTAGAAATGCTGCGTTTAACCATATTCTTTAAATATTCGCCTATACGCATTCAGTATTAAACAACTTACAAGTTGATATCTTCTACAAAGTTGTAGTGTTTAATATGCTCAACAATATTGTCAACTACACTAATGAACAAAAATTACATTTTGAGTTCCAAAATGATTATACCAATTCAGAAATTTTAAATTTTCTTTCGATAAAGCAGTTCTGCAGTTCACGCCAATTAAGTCTTCTTTAACACTTTGGAACCAGTTTGATAATTAAATTAAATTTCAACAAAAATTAGAAATTTTTGTTTAATTTGTATTTACATATCTATGTATTTTATTTGCCTTAATAGTCATCACAGTATATTCCCCTTATCGAGACGACTGTCAACTCTTTGATGAGAGTAAATGTAAGCAGTTAAGAAATGGATTCTCAAGAGCTCAGACAAACTAATGTAAATTTGTGTTTAGTATTTGTTATTTCTTAACTACCTCGTTATTATTGGTATTGTATCTAGTACAGTTCTCTGCACCTCAATTTCTCAATGAGTGGATTAAATATGAAAAGAGATTTATAATTACTAGTTGACCTAAATCAATTTGTAGTGCAAAAACCAAACTGGCAAACATACGAGACAAGTCAACTGACAAGAAAAGAGGATACATTCCGCCTTCTATAGTTCTATAGTACTATAAACAAACCAACAACATCAGCAAGTACGGCCGGCCGGCGGGTAGTAGTAGTAGAACTCATTCATGCATTTGGGTTGTGCAAATGGTCTGGGTGGTGACGCAATCATCTTATAATAAATAGTAAATGAAGCGAAAATACGTAAATTCGAATACGAAATTCAACAAATCTAGAAAACACCAGGCAACAATAAAAAATAATAGGCAACGTTAAATAAAAAAAAACAAATATATACTATATTTTTGGTAGTAAACATTAAACAATCTTATTACTGACTATCTCAACATGAAAATAGTGAACTACGGGAGAGTCTAACAGTGAAATTAAGAGAACAAAGTGAAATAGATACTCGGTATCTTATCAGTTATGGGACTTTAAATTGTACTAAATTTGTACACCGTAGGTAGTACAAATAAAACTAAAATAAAAATAAATAAAAAAGTGTGTTTTGTAAAAATTGTATTCTAAGATGCTTTAATATTATAAATATAAAAAGGAATATAAAACATGTACGTTAACAGAGCTACAGTGGCCGACAAAAGTCAACATACGATATCATTGCCAGACAAGTAAAGGGTTTTTCAATAAGAGCGCTACAAAAGTTTTTTTAAATAAAACAAAACCGGTTTTAGATACCAATTAAATTCTTTATTCCTGCGAAAGTACGTTCGATGCCATTATGTATGGAACTCGATTTCTTTTGCATGGCCACCACGGGCACGCTTGCAGAAGTCCAGACGCTGAAACCAATTTTCGACAGTTTTCAAGCATAAATCGGCCGATACTGCTGCAATTTGACGTTCGATATTCGTCAATCGTCGTCAATTCGTCAAATAATATAACGGCGTGAAATCGCACGACCGAGGCGGCCAATCGACTGGGCCATTTCGTGAGATAACACGTTCACCAAACTTGGTTTCCAATAAATTGATTGTGGCATTCGCTGTGTGGCTTGTGGCGCCGTCCTGTTGGAACCACATGTCCTCCAAGTCCATATTATCCAATTGGGGCCAAAAATGAAGAGAAATGTCAAAAGAGTGGGAAAAAATATGGCGTCGTTTGCTGTCCCTATCGATTTACTTTTGTAGCGTCTCTGTTGAAAACCCCGTTACAAATACATTATGAAGAAAAGTAATGATGCAGTTTTCTGTGAATCCGTTTTTAATATTATACTATCACAAAAAAATGTACTTCATATAAACTTGAAAAATTATTCACGAAAAACGAATGAAAAGCATTGACAAACGTCTACATACGGCCATACCTTATGATATTGTGTCCTGCTGAATGATAAAGGAAGTCCCGTTGGTTGAATTTTACTATTAGGCTATGAATTAGAATTAGATTCAAGAAGAACTTAATTGTGAAAATAGCTCGTCGGAAAGAAATTACAACTTTTGAGAGAGACTTAGTGGTGAAATGTAGAAAAGACAAAAAATCCTTTGGTGAAATATCAAAAGTGTTAAATTTAAGAAAATCAACGGCACATACAGTATCTAATAAATTTAAAAACAACTGTACTGTTGACAATACATCCCGCAGTGGTCGCCCAAAGAATTTAAGTACCAGAGATGCCAACTTTACTTTAAAAGAAGTGGACAAAACCCGAGAGTGAATTCCTAAAATTTGGCCCAAGAGTTGGCAATAAGATGAGATGTTGAATAATGATGGTTTCCATAGCCGAACTCAATGTGGAAAAACCCTTATAAACGAAAAGACGCAAACTTCGCCATAGTTTACGGAAGAGTCTAAAAATAATTAACTTGGAAGTGACGGGAGAGCTAAAGTTTGGGGTAAATCTACCACAGCAATGAATCCGAAAGATGTAGTTAAACATGTGGGGGGCAGCGAGATGGTTTGGGGTGCCGCTGGTGCATTAGGAGTTGAAAATATGGTATTTATTAAGAGTAAAATGAATTGTTACCAATATAAATTTACTTTAGAACAAATTTGTAAAGCACCGTTCGGTACTTTATCCGTTCGTCCGCTCATATTGTTGAAGATTTTCTGCTTTATTATGCCCGCCAATTGTACACACCAGACTTAAATGTCATTAAGCACGTTTTGAAGCTTCTTTAACGTAAAGTCAGAAAACATACGATTACTAGTGTTCAAATACTGAAAGAGAAGCTTTATGAGCAATGCCAAAATATTACACATGCTGGTTGGAAAATTTATTTACTTCAATGCCTAGATGATTGCATCCGTGGTATGCCAGCCAAATACTATATTTAATAATCAGAATAAGTGTTCATGCTTACATTTAGTTGATTATCTTAGTTTCGAAGCAGTATTTAGATTTTTGTTAAGACATATTTTCAGTTTTTCGTGAATAATTTTTTATGTGTAATAACAATAGATTTTAAACACAATTACCTCATTACATTGCTTCATAATGTTTTCGCACTCGAGAGGTAGCAGAAATGGGGATCGTTTGTAGAATTTTGTCGACCACTGTATATCTTATACTCTTATTTATAACAGCCAGTTTTTAAGTGGGTAGTTAACTAATAACTAAGTTAATTTGAGGTTAACTTTGCATTTTGTTTTTCAGTTTTGAGTTAATGTAAGTCGCCATATTGTTAACGATTATTGCAACCCTTGTATTCTTATTGGAAAAACAACTGGTACCAAACCAACAAAGAGGAACAAACAAAATGGAATTATGTAAAATAAGAAATAGATTCATAAAATCGAAGTTATTTTAACAAAAATGTGTAAAAAACTATGTGTACATAGTTGTACAAATACGCAAAACAGAAGCATATATTTTATACAATCTAACATTTCTCATTTTGACAGTCAGTAATTTGATTGTCAAAATCATATGGTTCTGACTAAAAGTTAACCAACCAACATTATGGGTTAAATCATAGTTAAACAATGACTGAAAAACACAATTCGATGTTTAACCAGAATTTAACTAAGAAACGAAGATCACCACTGACCGAAAAACTGGCCATAAGAGGCGTATGTATACAGCTGCGTTCAAAATAATAGTAGTGCACACACTGGATTTGAAAAAGGTTGGAAAAACACTTGTATTACTATTTGAATGTTTTTATTTAGAATTTTTTTTATAAGTTATATGTCTTAGGATACATTTGTTTCCAAAAAAAATTAATCACTCCATTAAAATGTATAGAATTATTTATCAGCCTTAGAAATTGACGATCAAAATAATAGTAGTATTGAGGAGTTTCACATCTTTCTGCAGGTATTGACATCCATGGACGCTGAACAGCATCCCAAAGTTTGTTGGCTGGTAATAAGCAACCGTCGGTTGTGCAATAGTAGTGTGCACGACTCTTGTACATGACAACGTGGATTCGATCCCTGTTCACCTCGCTTAGTGACAGCGACTCTATCGAGTACTTAGCCATGAAGAAGCTTCCCAAAATTCCGTTTGGAACCGGTGTGAAACTGTAGGTCTCAATCAGTGAGTGCAAAACTATAAAGTGCACAGCTCACTGACTGTGGGAAGTTCTCCCCTATCCCTTCATGCGATGTAATAAGAAACGGTTTATTTGTTTGTCTGTTTGTAATGAGCAACCGCCTTCTTAACGTCACCCCACAAATTTTGTATTGGATTCAGGCCTGGTGACATCGGGGCCCATTCTAAGACATTAATCCTGTTATTTTGAAACAACTCTTTCGCGACTTTGCTGGTATGCTTGGGGTCATTGTCCTCCTGGAACACCCAAATAAGTGGCATTTCATCACTAGCATATGGGAGCATCACTTCCTGCATTATTTTTACATAAATGTGCCGATCCATGATCTCCTTTTTCCAGTAAATTTGTCCAACGCCGTAATATGAAACACTCGGCCAAACCATTATGCTGGAACCTTCATGTTTAATGGTTCTTGTTGTGTATTTTGGGTCATATTCGATATTTTGGATTCATCAGACAACAAAATTTTTCAATATTTTTCTATAGACCAATTCAAACGCTCTTGGAAAATTTTAATCTTTTCCCCACATGTGTTTTTGTTAGTAACTGCACTTTTCGTGGACAGCGAGCATCCAGATTATTATCTTGCAAGCGTCGACGGGCTGTTTCAATGCTGGCTTCCACATTCAACTCTTTTATCAAACGGATTTCTTTACCAAAATCTAACTACCCGTTGAACTAATTTCTCCGACATTACAGTAGGTCGACAGCGTGACTAAGGCTGTGATGTAAATTTAATTTCGTTGTGTACCATCATCGAAGAGCAACCAATAATATTTTGTACTTCTACGTAAGTTTTTCATTCAAAACTCAATTTTTTTAATTGAGCGCGCTTTTCAGCTGTGCTGTGCTGGACTCTCCCATATCAAGTGTGTTCGTTTACCTGCAAATTCTTGCAAATTGTTGCTAGTTTTCTGTTCGTTTACTCCAAAAAACCAGCAAAAGAGAGCTAGAGAACGTAAATTTTGACAGTTCGATGCTAGAGAGTTTGCAAATTTTGGTTGGATAAATTTTAGCCAACCAAAATTTGCAAGATAGAACAGCTGTTTATGGCAATATCCTCTGCCATTGAATTTGTTAATTCAACATCTGAAAAAAAACAACCCAATAATATTGTAATTTTTAATTATTGTTTGGACGGTAGCTTGGTCAATCGCAAATTTGCTCTCTGCCTTAAGGTGGTATATTTTATAAGTACTTTACTTTTATTGACTATTTTACAACCTCATGAGGTCAAATTAAACAAATTTCAACATATTCTTCCAACTGGCTCTATCCTTCGCCTTTTCTCGCCAGTTGGTAACACCAAGGATACGGAGGTGTTACTTCTGCCTGGTCTTTCCAGCGGAGTCTTGGTCGTCCTCTTTGCCTGCTTCCATCGGGTACGTTATAAAAAACCTTTCGCGCTGGCTCATCTTCATCCATTCTGATAACATGGCCTAGCCAACGCAATTGGCCCACTTTGATTCGTCTAGCTATGTCCACGTCAGAATAGAGATTATATAGCTCTGCGTTCCAGCGACGTCGGTACTCGCCGTTTTCCCTAATAGGACCATATATTTTACGGAGAAATTTTCTCTCGAAAACTCCCCGGTGTTTTTCATTCGATTGCGATATGACCCAAGTTTCGGAGCCATATGTCAAGACAGATAAAACGAGAGTCTGATATAGCTGGACTTTTGTCCGTCGAGAGAGGGCTTTGTTCCTAAACTGCTTGCTGAGCCCAAAATAGCATCTATTTGTAATCACAATTCTCCTACCTATCTCCAGGCTGGCGTTGTTGTCCTTGTTCACGGCTGATCCAAGGTAGACAAAATCATCTACCACATCAAAATTAAATCGGTTGTCAACGTTCAAGTGCGGACCAAGACGAGAGGTTTCTCTAGTCGTTGACACCATCAATTTTGTCTTGCCTTCATTAACAGCAAGACCCACCTTCGCTGATTCCTTTCCGATTCTTGAAAATACTGCAGTAACCTCTCGCAAATTTCGCCCAATGATGTCTATGTCGTCAGCATACGCCAGCAACATATGGCTTTTCGTGTTAATGGTTTTGTTCGTATTTACTGCAGCCTTTCTCATTATTATTATAAGTCATATATTAAAATTTAAACATATTGAAATTATCCTATGTTTTTTACTTTATACATACATACAACGACATCGTATGTAGACTTTTGTAACATGGTGTATATTTTGTCATTCTATCCGGAATATACAAATGTTTATTCCTACGATTTGTCACATAATAGTCGTGTTTTGGTTACAAGCAAGCGATTGTCGCTTGCTAAGTTGCAAAGAAAACGGCAATTTAGCGATAAGTCATTTTATTCAAAAATATGAATAAGGATTGTAAACGGTAAAATATGTCAAAAAAAAATTTGTTTAAACTTGGCGAAAATGATTCTCGTCGTTAAGTTCTCGCTAAGTCTTCGCTAAGTGCTTCATACAAAACAAGCGAATATATAAGCAAGCGGTGTAACCAAAATACGCTTAATGTAACGATCATTCAGTGTGAGAGTTGGACGTCTGGTTAATACTCTGCCAAATGAATTTAACAAATAAATAAAGACGTTCACTGACCTAAAACGCTAATAGCCTTTGCACACTAGGTCACATCTTACATCTGCAATAAATACAAATTTTACACTTTGTTAGTTTAACATCTTTCAACAATTCGTTTCACCCCACATCATTCGATAATTTTGAGTCCATCACTAGAAAAATTTAAAAAATAAAACAGGTTGTTGTGCTACAGCAGCTGACTTTTTTTGTGAAAACGTTGCATCAAGGTCCACCAACGTGAGTTGAAATCCTGATTCCGACTGTTTACATTTTTTGTAATTGCATAAAAAGCCTATTCTCGAAAATATTCTTCTAAAAATTAATTTAAATGACTTTAGTACCAATAATTGTACAACTCACGCATTTCTACCCATCTCTGTTTGTTAACAAAAGCCTCTTATTTAGAAATTTGTTCCGACCTTTGTATTTTCTGTTCAGATATTAAACTTTTTTAGGTGAATATCCCTTCTTTACAAACACATGCATGCGCACACGCACTATTGCATGGGGAAAAAAGAAAACGATAATAATTAATAAATTATGTTGGCATTAAGCGGAGTTTTTATTTTGTTGTTGTTATAAAATGAGCTTATGTATATTTAAAGTGTGAAAGCAAACAATTCCTTTTTTGTTTAATCTTTTCAAGTGTTTGTTGTTAAACTTAAATGCCGACATCGAGACGATGAAATTATCACCGTCATCGTTATTATACTTGAGAGACCGGCTGTAAAAGGAAAATAATGATTTGATTGTGTATTTTTGTTTGTTTGTTATTGGTGTGTGTGTTTAGTGTGATTGACCTTGACATTAGTTATTGTTAGCAATTAGATTGTAGATGTGTAGAGTTCCATATTACTGCAAAGTAAAAATATTGTTTTGATCTGATTTAAAATGCATATTATTTTAAATGAAATTAGTACAAATTCACTTTGACTAACAGTTCTTACCATGGTAGAATTATCTATTAGGTAATTGCATTAGCATTTCCGTGGTTCAGCTGTCAAAATTAGCTGAATAATTAAAAACACTATGTCCACAAAATGTGAAATATTTAATAAGCTTGACTTTCTTGATACAAATTCTATGCTATAAATTGCATTTTCATTGAAAACAAAAAGAATCAAAATCGAATTTGACAGCTTACCCACGGAAAATATGAAAAAAAACACAAATCAGCTCGGCTGACGCGTTTACCTGATAGATAATTCTATCACGGTTCTTACCTACTTGTACCGATGAGACGGCAGATCAAGTAGGTACTTGGAGAACTTATAGAAAATATGCTTTAAAATAAGAAACGGTGATAGCTGACTGGAAGAATTCGGGTTGCATTGTGCTGCTATTTTCATACTTTCATAAAGTACAAAATATATCCACTGTGGGAGTAAATTATGCAAAAACAATTATGCCAAAATTATTTGTGTATCGTATATCCCAATTAACACAAATTATTAAATTTAAAGATTTATTTCATTCAATATATCGAACAAACCATGGTACGATGAAGAGTGTCGCATTGCAAATGATGAAAAGAACACTGCACGCATGGCAATGCTTCAGTCAATTGCAACGCGAGCTGCGACTGAGCGGTATAGGGAGAAAAGAAAGGAGGTAAACCGTATCTTTAGGAGTAAGAACCGGCAGTGGAGAAAGCGAGAGAGTGAGAAAATTGAGTCATACAGAAGGAAGAACGAAGCCCGAAAATTCTACCAAAAAGTCGAAAACGGAACTAATTGACATGGTTCAGGGCCCCCTTCTGTAAAGACAAGGACGGAAATCTCATCGCAGATGTGCAGAGTATGTTGGGAATATAGAGAGATCATTTCTCCGCGCTATTGGTACCTGAGATATCCAATGACGAGACAATCGATCAAAATTTGGACGACGATGTCGATTGGCCCCCTCCTAACTAAGCCGAGGTCAGAACAGCTACAACAAAGCCGCAGGAGCCGATGGTTTACCGGTGGAGCTGTTTAAGGCTGGCGGCGATGAGCTGATAAGATGCATGCGTCAGCTCATTAGCAAAATTTGGTTAGATCAATGCATGCCCGGCAATTGGAGTCTCAGTGTACTATTTCCCATATTTAAAAAAGGTGACCCGAGTCTCTGTGCCAACTACCGTGGAATAAGCCTTTTATCCATAGCATATAAGGTTCTATCAAGCATAATGTGCGAAAGACTAAAACCACTTATCGCTGACCTGATTGGACCATACCAATGTGGCTTTAGGCCTGGAAAATCGACAACTGACCAGATTTTCACGCTACGCCAAATCCTGGAGAAGACACACGAAAAATAAATCGACACCTATCATCTATTTATCGATTATAAGGCGGCCTTCGATAACCAGATACGGGGGAACTCTATGAAGCAATGTCTGAGCTGGGCATTCCTGCAAAACTCATACGCCTTTGCAGGATGACCCTGACGAACACCAAATCCGCAGTGAAAGTTGGTAAGGATCTTACCGTTCCTTTCGAAACTAACCGAGGCCTCAGACAAGGTGACACCCTATCGTGCGATCTCTTTAACATCTTAATAGAGATTATTCTGAGAAAAGCTGCAGTCAACATGAATAAAACCATCAGCAGCAAAAGTCACATGCTGCTCGCGTATGCTGATGATATAAGTAGATATCATTGGACGCACAGTTGGAGAAGTTACTGCGGTGTTTTCGAGAATTGAGAAGGAGTCAGGAAAAGTGGGTCTGACGGTAAATGAGGACAAGACAAAATTAGTGGTTTCAACGTGCAGGGCCTCCGTTATAATTTCGAGGTGGTGGACGAATTTATATACCTCGGATCTGCCGTAAACAAAACCAAAAACGTCAGCCTTGAGATCGAGCGGAGAATTGTGCTTGCGAATAGATGTTATTTTGGGCTAAGCAAGCACTTTAGAGATAAAGCCTTCTCTCGAGTAACAAAAGTCCAACTATACCAGACTCTCGTACAACCTGTCTTGCTTTTTGGCGCAGAATCCTGGGTCTTATCGCAAGCAGACGAAACATCTGTAGGATTCTTCGAGAGAAAAATACTCCGAAAAATGTATGGCCCTATAGTGCACAACGGCGAGTATCGGCGACGCATGAACCATGAGCTGTATGAGTTATATCCCGACATTGACATAGTTAAACGGATCAAAATAACGCGATTGCGCTGGCTAGGCCATGTCAGTAGAATGGATGAAAACGAACCAGCACAAAGGGTTTTCGAAACCGAACTCGAAGGAAGATGAAAAATAGGAAGACCAAGAGTCCGCTGGAAGGTTCAGGTTGACGAATCCCTGCATACACTTGGTATTGGCAACAGGAGAGATAAGGCAAAAGATCGAACTGGTTGGCGAAATATGTTATCTTCGTTTTGTAAGGTCCCTGACCCCTCGGGGTTGTTCGTGACCGGATATCAGTTAAAGGGGCACAACTCAAAATTTAAAAATTTTCAGTAGAGTTAATGACTAAGTTTTAAGTTAAAGTTTTTGAGTTAATGACTTAATGTTGAAATTTTTCTATTTACTCAGGAGTATTATTTTGAGTTGTATCTGTTTATATTGTAGTTGTATCTGCTTATATAGCAACAACTCAAAATACCACGTAGCTAAAGAAAACAGTTATTAATTCAAAAAATTGAAAGTTATTGGTTCCATGTTAAGGTCTAAGTTTGGTCTTCCTCTTTTATTTTTTTTTTCAATTACACATTCCCCACCAAGTTTATTTTTTTTTTATTTTTATTTATAACCATAAATTCCTTCAATGGATAGATATATAAATCTTTTTTTTTTTATTTACGTGTTCTCTCACCAAAAGCTTTAAAAATTTAGTATCTGCCAGTACTCTAAAGCAAATAAAATAAAAAAATTTATTAACTTAAAACAATAAATAAAGTTAAAAATTTTTAACTTAGTCATTCTGTTGCGCATCAGACATTTGTATGATGCAAATTTGCAGAAAGTTTGCGCATAAGATGATACGGTGTTTCATTTAAGAAAATTGACACGTGCAATGTTGCTGAAGTTTGCATTTACGAACTTGCTGCACATCAGATTCAGGGCAGTGTTGCATTTACGAACAGGCTCTATGTTACGGTTCATCTATATTATAACTTTTTTACTTTTGGTTTCTATTATTACGCCAAATTTTTTTTTTTTGCATAATCTTCGAAATATTCTTGAGAACTCCAATCGAAATTCAATTGCCGTCATTTAAATTTTATTTGGTGTTTTTGGAAATGCTGAAGAACAACACATAACGATGACTGTATTAAAAGTCTGTTAATAAATAATGTTAATAAAATAATATGCATATTTTCTTTATATGAAGAAAAAATATTTAGCAATAACAAAATTAATTTAAATTTGCTTTTCTTTCATGTTTTTTACTTAACTGCGTGATCGTCGCCGCTGTCATTTGTTGCAAAAATAAAATAAACGTTAATTTTCATACTTTGCTGTGAAATTTGTTACGTTTTATATTTATTTCTGTTACTATTTATACCTTCGCATTGGGGCAACTCTTACTCTCCCTCCATATCTTCCATACAATCAACCAAATGAACGGCGACTGTTTTACCTTGGCTGGCTGATGGTGGTAAACGTCGTTTTGCTTGGATGTTTTCTTTTCCACATTTTCCACTTTAACATCATGTGGTTTTCTTCGTACTCTTCGTCTTCGTGTACTTTGCTACTATTATTATTTTCATTGTTGGGCATATTTGCTGCTTTTGTTATACCACCACCATGACCATTATACGGTTGTTAATGTTGTATCGATGATGACCAACCAACCAACTATTCATTGGAATTATATTTATATGGATGGTGTCTAACTATCTATGAGCAGCAGCCAAAGAGCGTGACGATAAA
Organism: Phaonia tiefii; assembly: GCA_963931995.1. Lineage (NCBI taxonomy): Eukaryota > Metazoa > Arthropoda > Insecta > Diptera > Muscidae > Phaonia > Phaonia tiefii. The sequence goes on along the minus strand of OZ008369.1, from coordinate 90,929,620 downwards.
TTGAAAGTTGCTAGGGAACGTCAAAATGAAGAAAGACAAAGAAAAATCGAGGAGCTAAAGGCTCAAGCAGAAGCAGCACAAAGATATCGCGAGCAAAAAGAAGAGGAACGTCGACGTAGAATCGATGAGATACGACATAGAGATTCTGAAAAACGTCTACAGGTTGAAGAACGCAAAAAAGCCATAATGGAAGCCGAAAAAGAAAGGCGAGAATATATACTAAGGAAAAATTTAGTAAGTTCATCACAACTGTTGTTATTTTATTATATACTAACATGATTATCCCTTTGCAGGAAAGAGAATCAAGAATTGAAGTTAAGAAACGAGATAGAAATTCTATGGGATATGCTTTTGGTTCCTCAACGCCTCGTTTATTAGAACCCGCCGATTTTGGCATGGTATCACCCAGTACATTCTGGGGTCAAAGACGGTGAGTTTGTTTTAAACATTATAAGAATATTATACCTATGCACATATATGTGTATTTTGAAATTGTTCCCAAATATCTATTAGCCCTAAGGAAAAATAAATTTATTTTCTTCGTAGTAAAAGTGGACTAAAACAGTTTTCATATGAAATATCATGTGACCGACGGTGATGCAATGGTAGCGTGTGCGAATCTTGTACATTAGAACGTGGCTCTGGCCATCGGCGACGATGACCTCGCTTAGAGACGGTGACGCTATCGAGTAATTAGCCACAAAAAAAAACTTCTCCATATATAACCATTCGGATTCGGTTTTAAACTGAGTCTACACTAGAGCCCTTCCGATTAATCGGCGTCGGCCAAAAACCAATAATCGTCCTACACTCGGCTTTCGGCAGAAAGAGGCCGAAGCCGATAATTTTTCTTTCAGGACTCTTCTGGATGAATGTAAAATTTGGATTTTCGCTGTCAATATCCTTTGTGTTTAATACACATTAAGTTGAGCCTTGAAATGCAACGCTATTATGTACTTTTCGTTTTGTTTTGACATCTCAATTCAATCATCAATTTCTCTCATCTGATGTTTCATTTCACACTCTTCGTCATAGGTTTGTGCAAGTGAGAGATATTCGACGAAAATTAACTTATACCAGATGGAGTTACAAGTACTGTCGGCTTAACTTGTTCATGTCGTTTTGGTATTGAACTGTGAAATTTAAATGTATTTTTCACTTTTTTTTGCACATTTGCGTTGTATTTAACACAACTTTTGTGCCACACAAACACGAAATGCGGTTGTTGTTGCTTTGTTGGAGGTTTTGTACTAATGCCTCTATTTGGTATTACGAAAGCCATGCCTTGAAACATCCAACGTTTACATGCAATCAAATCTATCAAGTTAAATTTATTGAGGGAATTAACTTCTATATTCTAATTTGCTCTATGAATTAAAACAAGCAAGAAAACCAGTGTGGAATTTAGAGAAAAAAAAGAGTTTGAAAATATTCGAATATTGGAAGTCGTCGTCTCCTTTTCGTATTTTAGAAACAGCGGCTATATAATATTTGAGTGCTTCACCTAGTAGCGGTTTTAGTGAACAGTTATTTAGTGACGCTGGATGGCTCTATTCCGAAAGAAGAAACAGATTACATGGAGTTAACGCCGAAAATATATTATTTTTATTTATTTATTTTATACAGTTGAATAACCGAGCGAATAAGGCCTTATTTGGTTATAAATATATACAAGTTTCTAATAATTCGTTCGTTTTTAACTGCTATTGTACAAAATACACTCCGGTCCACGTATTTAAAGGCACTAAAAATTTCATATTCAGCAGCCTGTAACTTTTGCAATTTGTAATCGATTGCAGAATTTTAAAATGGAAGCTGGACATCTTGATATATAAAAAAATCATGACAATAGTGGGTTCTTAACTAAAGAACTTTTTTTGAGCAATTTATAAACAAAAGCCCAAAAATGTGATATTTTGTTTGGTTCACTTGAATAAAGGCACTTTAACTAATTTTAATAAAAAACAGTTTTTCTTGTTTTTTTAATTTATTTTACTTTATTTAAGAACTATTAGTAATGGTTACAACCCCCTTTGTTTTTAATAACTTCAAATATATGGGTTTTCATTGAGAGATAAAGAGAATTTATGTAATCCAACGAAATTTGATTCCAATCATCCTTAATGGCCTGAATTAGTGACTGCTTGTCATCAAATTGTCTACATCCTTCATAGACCTTACGTCATAACCAATCCCAGAAATTTTCGATAATGTTTAGATCTGGCGAATAGGGTGACCAGTCAAGAATTCTGTTTTCATTTCTTTTGTATCCAAGAACAACTGGATTAAAAAATTTTATTTCGAATTTAAACATAATTGGCTTCGGCTTTGGCCAAAGTTTAAGATTTTTTCAGAATTTCAGCTTCCGTCCAAAACAAAGCATCGCTTCCGGTCAAGATCTATTCTACACATTAGAAATCGCACAGCTCACTGGTTCAGTGAGGGAAAGCTAAATTTTAAGGAATATTCCAGCTAGCTTGCTTTCTGACAAATTTCCCTTGGTTTTTATTTCGCTTATACGGACGCTTAGAAGGTATAAATCAGAGTAGATTAAAATGTGGCCGTCGGTGGTGCAATGGCTAGTATGCGCTGCTCTTGTGCATGAGAACGTGGGTTCGATCCCTGCTCTGACCACCTTAAAATTTCTTTCAATAACGGCCACCACGCTTAGTGATGGCGACACTATCGAGTACTTAGCCATGAAAAAGCTTCTCAAAATACCGTACGGAATCGGTGTAAAAACTGTAGGTCCCAAATAGTGACTGAAAAATTAGAAAGCGCACAGCTCACTGGTTGTGAGAAGCTCTCCCCAATCTCTTCATGGGATGTAATGGGAAAGGGTTTTCTTTTTTAAGATTAAAATTCCGCTCGCGAGCCTCAAAATTCGGCTCGTCCAATCCATATTATGCTCTCAAGTCGAGTTAGAAAAAAAAACATTGGATATGTCCGCCTTTGGCCTTCACGCACGCCTTAAGTCGCACTGGTGAAACATGAATAGCCGCACGCACATCGTCCATTGGCAATGTGGCCACAGCACGAATCAAGGCAGTATTAAGAAAATCAATGTCGGGGTATCTTTTCACAATTTATAATCAGGTGGGTTCAAATTAGGTTCATTCTTTAGAGGAAATGAAAGCCTGTGAATTGTTTTGGAGCCAGTTTTGGACCGTTTTAGCCTTACGGACCGGCAGAGAATTCTGCTGGAAAGTCCACGGCTGGGAATGTTTAAGTAGCTTCACAACAGCTCTCGAACTGGTTTCTGGTAAACTTTGGCCGATGTTTTGACCCCTCGTTCGCAGAAATGCAAGTGAGTGACCGTATCGTAAGAGACAACCCACAAAACCATGACTGAAGCTGAGTGATGACCCTATTCGACCCACGGTAAACAGTTCAGACGCTGCCTTAGATGACCCTGCTCTTATCATTATGTTTGTTAAATTTCATTATGTTATCATTATGTTTGTTAAATTTTTACTGTATGATAGAAAGTTGTTCATGGCTGAACAAGAGTTTTCTGTGCAAGTCATCAGCGTGGTTCACCAAAAGACAATTGCATTTTTCTATAATTTTTTTTTTTTAAAGCTGCAGTCAACAAATGTGCGGTATGGAGTTTGAAAGACTCAAGTCCCAAGACTTTTAATAGTTCAACTAACATGCTTACCTGACATGCATCCCACGGACCAAGATTTTCTGTTTCAGATCGGATCTAGTTGAATTGTCGGTTTGATGGCTTTGATAGCATGAGGCATTCGAACTGTACGTGGACGGCCCGGACCGACCGATGGAGGTCTTTGACAACTCCTTAAACCGTTCTGGGTATCTGTAAACGAACATGCGCACCGTTTTGAATTTAACTGTAACATTTCTAACATATATCTACGTTTTTTATAATTCTCTGTGTTTAAAATAGATGTATTTTCGAAATCTGGATAGTGATTGAAATCTCTACAGTGAGAAGATAACGCTGTTTTCGACGACGAATTATAATTCCTATACTTTTGGTCATGTTTGTGTCCTGCTATTCTCGTTTTTAATTTAGTCCCTGTTGTTCCTACATATACTTTCTCACATTGTTCAATATCATTACCACCACATGGTATTTTATATACTAAATTTGACATATCTGATTTTTTTATTCTATCTTTAGTTTTTGTAAATAATCTTCCAACATTATTATTTATCTTATGTGCCATTTTATATTCCCTTTTGTTATATATGTTTGAGTTTTCTATCCTTTCTGAAAACCCAGGTACATAAGATAATGTTTTATAAACTTTTGGTTCTAAAATTTCATCTCCATTGCGTGATTTTCTAATATCGCATTGTCTTATCAATTTGCAAATGAGTTTATTAGGAAAACTATTATCTACTAATATATTTCTAATTATTTCTTTATTTTTCTTATGGAATCTATTATCACTTATTTTTAATACTCTATCTATTAGATGTTTGGCTGTGTTAATAATAATTCTCTTTGGGTGTTTTGAAAAATAATTTATAATTCTACCTGAGGAAGTTGGTTTTTGATACCAATCTATTAATAATTCATTTCCCTGCCTTATCACCAATGTGTCCAAATATGAAATTGAAGAATTCTCTTCTTTTTCAATAGTAAATTTGATGCTTTGATCAAATGAGTTCAAAGTTGTCAATAAAATGTCAATCTCATTCTCTTTCACTATACAAAATAAGTCATCAACATATTTTGTTATTATTTTAGGTTTTACTGTCAATTTTTCTAAACATGTATCTAATAATTTTTCCATTACGATATCTGCTATTATTGGAGATGCTGGAGAACCCATAGGAAGTCCTTTTAGCTGTGTATATATTCTTCCATCATATTGAAAATATCTATTATCAACAATGCAGCATTTTATAATTTGCATGAATCAATTTTTATTCATATTTGTTAACCCTGAAATCTTGTTCCAATTTTCTTCTATAATTGTAATGGCCAAATCAACTGGAATACTGGGAAATAACGACACAACATCAAGTGATATTAATTTTTCATTATTTTCGATTGAAAGACCCCTTAATTTATCTTTAAACTGTACCGAATTGCTAACATTATATTTAGAATTTTCTGTTAATTTTTTAAGGAAATTTACAATGTATTTACATAAATTGTGAGAAGGTGAATTTATTGATGAACAAATTGGTCGTAATGGAAAATTTTCTTTATGTTTATTTATTTATTTATTTATTTATTTATTTAACGTTCTCACATACAACAAGATACATAGATCTTATAATTATAGTATGTGATTTACATTGGTACATCATAACATAGAAGATACATATAAACATTGAATTTGAGAATTAATATGAATTAAAAAAAAAAAGTTTTTAAATTACATTAATGACATTTTCAACAGACATATAAGTAAGTACATATTGTATAATAAATATTAATATTTTCAAAAATGATTAAAAAGAGCGCGTTTAAAAGATATTGCGTTGCCTAAAATTTGTATCGAAGAAGGGAGCGAGTTCCAAAGACGCACCGCGTTAACGACGAAGTGTCTTTCTGATATTAAGCGCCGATGTCTGATGGGTACGAGAAGTAGTCCCCTATTCGATCTTCCGAAACGCAGAATGTCAAATAGATAAGCCGGTTCCTTAGTGTATATAATATTGTGCAAAAATATTAATGTACGTATCTTAAGCAGAGATTCGAGAGTCACTCCATATAAACTTTTTGAAAAAGATGCACAGCTCTCATATCTGTTTAACCCAAAGACATATCTTAAAATTGCATTATAAGCAACATTAAGTCTCGACAAACTTTTTGCATCACAACTAGAAAAAAGTTCACAGCCATAAAACAGTGAGGGCATCAAGTATGTTTTCGCAAGAAGTATGCGTATATCTTTAGGTGTATAAGATTGGGATACATAAAGCGTGCGAATCATTCCAAACACCTTCCCGGTAACTATGGCAATATGATTATTCCATGTAAGTGTTTCGTTCAGTGTACTGCCAAGGTTCTTTACTGATGTGACGAGCTCGATCTGCTAGTTACCAATAAGGACTGAAGGTTTTGTAATAATTATTTTAGATTTGTTAGAGATTATCATGCACTTTGATTTTTTCGGATTCAAGTGAAGTTTATTAGACCAAGCCCAATCCCAAACTCTTTGCAGATCCCCATTTACTTTTGATACTCCTTCAGATATGGAGGGTATTGATGACTTAAGGTATAATTGCACATCATCAGCATACATGTGTATATTACAATCCTGGAGTTGATTTGGAAGATCGTTAATATACATCGAGAATAAGAGTGGGCCCAATACAGAGCCCTGTGGAACGCCACTTTTAGTCTCCAAAGGTTTTGAAATAGAATTTCCAATTACAACAGACTGCATACGTTGAGATAAATAGGATGACAATAACTTGACAGCAGTGTTCGAAAAAGAAAATTGCTGACGCAGTTTCAAGCATAGATGTTCATGGTCCACACAGTCGAACGCCTTCGAATGATCCAGTAATACCAGGAAAGATATATCGTTGTTGTCCAAATTGGCTCTAATATTGTTTATTACATCAGTTAAAGCTGTAATACAACTGTGTTTAAGTCTGAAACCAGATTGTCTGTCTGTTAAGAGGTTGTGTTCATCTATGTAGTCCAATATCTGCTGGTGCATTATTTTTTCCAAGGCTTTTGAGAGAAATGGCAAGATGGAATGTATTTTAGGTAAACCATATAATCTTGGTACAACCGCTACTGAAGTTTTTAGTCTAACTTTATCTACTGATGTTATTATATTTAATTTAAAAAGTTCCTCAATAAAATTATTGTTAAGTTTCTGAAATCTGCTTGTTGGATCCTTATCCAATACTTGAAAAGTTGTACTATCGCTTAAAATATTTTGAATTCTAGATATGTAGTCACTTTTGTCAATTGCTACTGTCGTGTTTCCTTTATCTGCTTTTAAAATCATTATTTCCCTATTATCTTTAAGAAACTTTAGATTATTATTCACTTTATTTATTGTAAATTTATCTCTACTATTTAATGACATTTTGTTTATATGATTATCAATTACTGTTACAAAATTTGACCTTGCTATTTCTTGTTCCTCTTTGTTCTCAATAGTTTCTATAAAATCTTCTCCCTCTGATATAACCTTTAGTATTGGAAACTCTTCTCTATTAGCCGGGAGTGCGTGTTTTTGTCCTAAAGACAAAATCCACTGTACATCTTCTGGGATATCTATACCTAATTATAGAAGAAAATGGGAACAAGATTTCAGGGTTAACAAATATGAATAAAAATTGATTCATGCAAATTATAAAATTCTGCATTGTTGATAATAGATATTTTCAATTAGGTATGAAATGTCAGGTTCGCGCGTTGTAGCGTGCGTCACGGAAAATAATGGTTTTTTACATTGTGAGTGGAATGAATTTTTTTTTTTTGCAAGTCGTCTTATTATTTTAAATCAATCTTTCTTCGATCATCAATATCTGTCATTCATTATTAGACCAGAAATATAAACAGCAACCTCGTCATTACCTAGACTAGATGCCAACAGTATATTAAAGAATGCAGAATACAACTTTAAACTGAAACATTTAAAGCTTTAACCTTTGTGTCTACACGCACACACCCGGGTGTGTTTTCCATTTTCAAACCGATTTATTTTGAGTTCTATGTACCGTATCGACTTGAAATATAACAAAAATTGTTTTTACCAAATTTAGAAGTAGTTTTTGCGATTTACCCCTTTTATCTACGGAGCCAACACACCCAGGTGTGTATAGAAAATGTATGAAAATTTTATTTCTGCCAAGGCTAAATTTGCACTCAACTGTTGTATGAACAACTGACTACGGCTACTTGATTTCTTCAAGTGTTGATTATTTTCCATGTAGATCACGAAAGCCGTAAATACAGCCACATCTATGGTGTTATAAAAAAAAGCCAAAGGCTATCTTCTCCTTCTTCTCTTCGTTGAAAATTCAACAAGGCATTTGTCGATATTGTCAACACCTTTTTTCCTCCTGTTGTAATCCAGTATCATTATTTGCTTTCTTTTGGAGCCTTCAGTTTCGATGTTATAATGGGAAGTTGAAAGAAGCACAACCTAAATCCAAAATTCAATAGCTCTTCTTCTTCTGCTTGGATTAGAAAATGCGGCTGGTATAAAAGTACGTATTTTGTTGACAGTGACCAATATTGACAAAATGTAATGTATCATGAAAGTAGAAGCTAAATTATAGCTTGTAAAAAAGTTGTCACATACAATATTTCGCCCAATTCCACGGAAAAGATTGAAACACAAATCTTTGACCACACGTTCACCTTGGTAACTTTCTCTCTCTGCGGAAGGTGCCATACCAGTATAAATTTGTCCTTTGAATGGATAAGAAGTAGTAGCGGCATATACCCACCAAACCTTGATTCCATACTTCGCCAGTTTTCAAAATATATTGTTCGTACCACTATGTTGATTTTCTATTGGTTTCGGGTATTGTATCACACATTTCTACCTATATCTGCAGTTTGAATGTATGTATAATGCTAAGACCTTATATTGTACGTGCTGTTTCAGTGTTAGGTCATCTCAAAATGTTATGCGACAAAAATCTGCGACGTTGTGGTGGTTGATTTGACCAAACTCTACCATCTCAAGAAGTACAATTATTTGCAGAAGATTCTATTGGATCTACTTCCAAATATTCATCCAAATCAGTTGTATCACCAGGATCATATTCGGGGAACTGTAATTCCTCTCCATCTGAATCTTCTACATTTACATTATTATATTCGCCATCATCCTATTCATCTGCCAATAAACGGTTATTACTATATTGGTCATCTTCAAGTAGAAAGTGGGGAGTCGATGCCACCGCTGATCGACTATGAAGCTATAGCACAAAATATTTTAGTGTTGCGTGAGCTTTTTTGCACAAATATGCAACCGTATGTCGAACAAAATCTGATAACAATGTAAAAATTTATATTGTTACAATTTCTATATGAAAATTACAGTTAGTCAAGGTGATGTTCTAAGATTTCCGATGATGGAAAACCAACAGCCGTAAACTCTCACTATATTAACCTATTGGGGAAACCATCAACAATAAATTTAAGGAAAGTGTATGACACACCCGGGTTTGCAGGGTGTATGCTAGTGTATAATTTGTTGGCTAATCATTTAAACCAATATTTCCAAATAAGACAATTATTATATGTATGAATCTAAACCTCAAACGATTGTTATTATTTAAGCATATATTAATATTTTAAGCACATAATATTATCTTTTTCTGTTTCTTTTATAGTTCCACTTCAATATCAAATGTTGCCGGTGCTTCACTTTCACGTCGAAGTTCAGAACGTGAACTTAACGACTGTGGTTCTAAAAAGCGTGCAACATCAGCCAGTGGCACAGAGAGACACGAGGGTAAGTTACTTCACCGCAATTATGCTATGTACTTATACACTTAACTACGTACTAGATACTATAAAACTTGAAGTTGACAGTTTCCACTAATGAAACGACGCATTTGCTGTTAATTAATTGTTGACAACATTTTAAGTTGTTGTGGCCTTTACGTCTTCGCAAACGAATGCAAATACAGCACACATAGATTATTCAGTTACTAGTAAATATATATGTGTGTGTGTGTCTGTCTTAATCTTACTTAGTTAATTTGCAGATGATACAAAGTATATGTAGAAAATACAGACAATTTTCGACACAAGAAATCATTTTTAACTCAACTCCTTTTCTTAATCTTAACATATGTATCTGCTAAAAGATTACAAGCTTTATGATGTGTCGTGAGCTGAAGTTTTAGGCTTCTTATTCCGCCTACCTCGTTTAAACTTATGTTTTTTTTTATAACTGCCAGCATTTTGTAGTGCTTTTTTTAGTGTTTTAGTACAAATTTCTTATAAGTTGTCGTCAGTGTTGTTTATACATGAAAGTGTATTTTGAGTGCACAAAACTGCCGAAAGAAACAAAACGAGATTTCCCATATTGTTTTATCAAATAAGGATTGGTTAAAAAAAAAAGTGTCGGAACATTATTCGTATTTTTGAACAAGTTTAACTGCGCTAAATTATATGTCGTCCAATTGGAAAGTTTTGAAATGCTCTCTGTTTATCTATGTCACTAAACGTTAAAGGAGATGAAGCACGTTTTAATGTAGACGACAAACGTTTTCTTTGAATTCATCTTTGAGTTGCCCTTTCGTTATTAATTTTCGATAATTTAAAATCATGTTCTATTTTTTTTAATCTAGTTGCAACTCTTCTTTATCAACTCTTTTATATTTATTGTCACATTTATCTTTATGTTTATCCACTTCTCATCATTTCACGTACTGCAACAACAAACAATAACAATTCCTTAAGATCACCGACGTAATAGAACATCGTCTATGTATGAAGTATTTAATTGGGGCTATACAAACGATGAACCCCCTAAAAGATTTTCACTTTCAATTGTTGGTAGTGAAATTAATATAGATGGACCTCCTCTGCCAGCACCCAGAACAACAACCACAAGTACTACCAATATCAACAACACCAAGAACACAAGCAACACTGAGAATAATAGTCATCATAGCAACAATCATCATTTCAAACAATATTCAAATCATAACAATTTCTATACATCTTCTGCTAAGGGTGAGGATGCAGTATAACACTTTAATGTTTATTGCATCTTATCTTTACTGTTATATATTTTTTTTTATTATTATTTTAACAGAATAACTTGAAAAGTTTTAAATTGAAAATTTAATAGATTTTAAATTTCTAACATTTTTGTTTTTACTAACTCGAACTCGCACTGGCCGACCGATTTGAATTAGTTTTGGACTCAATCTATTCACAGTCGACTACAAATATTTTTCTAAAAAAAACACAAGAAACAAAAAAATTAAACGAAAAAGTAAAACGTATCCAAGCCGCCAATTCTAAAGCGCATGCACGAAAATGTCGTGCGTATTTGCATAATTAAATTAATATATTTCAAAAGTCACTTAAACCCATCTCAGACAAAGTGCAAATTGCTGGGAAAATAACAAAAGACCTCCAGTTTGGGGAGCAGCGGTCTTATTATGTTTATGGAATCATATGATTGAAAAATGTGATTTAAAAAAAAGATTTTATGCTCGAAGCATAATCCGCATGATCTCCACGTATCGTATATTTCGAAAATCAAACGTTCTGCTATTTCAAAATTAAGTAAATGCTGAAATATCTTATCCGATTCATCTGTTATTTGAAATGTGAAAAGGTCGTTGTTTACCAGTGTGATATCTCGAAAATTTTAACAACAGTTTGTATGTTAAATGATTTTCTACTAATATTATTGTTGCAAGTTATGATTTTATACTAAACCTAAATGATTTGCATGATTTAATTGTTTTTCGTTTCACTTATCTAATGAATGTTTTCTTTCTCATCATCATACATTATTTTAAAATTTGCATATAATGAGTACGTACTACTACATACAACCGCCTGGTTGACAAAGACGCGCGTAAATGTCTTTTTTATAGACAGACCCTGAAATCGCTCGCTTTCGTTTTAATTTTAGTCTGAAATCAAGTAACCTTTTTTCAGGCAGCAATTATTTAAAAGTCTATTACAGAAATCCCGCTTTAAAATTAATATTTTTTTGCCACATGTTGTTGACTTAAAATACTTGAGGGACGGGACGTTTTCGCCTAGTGTTGCGTCTATTTTAATTGGCATTTTAAAAATATATCCTCCCATCTAAAAAATATATCTGCATCTAAATTTGGCATAATATTTAATGTTATACTTGGCTAAAATGGTTAGACTTTAATATTGGTCTTAGCTATTTAACAATATTTCATATCTAATATGACAGATTGATGCACTATGAAGTTGATACAACACATCAAAGTCAAAGTAGTAATAAAAGTTGTCAGCCATAGGCCACAACTCTACGGCGGTATTTGTATTTAACAACATTTCGTATAAAACATTTCATCTGTTGGTGCAGAACTTTTTATTTTAATGCATATTTCTATCTGAATATAACGGGTTTTTCAACAGAGATGCTACAAAAGTAAATCGATAGGGACAGCAAACGACGCCATATTTTTCCCGCTCTTTTGACATTTCTCTTCAGTAAGGTTTGCCATTTCATCATGGAAAGATATACAAGATAACAACGAGTCGAAATTATTAAAATTTACTACCGAAATTTGGAGTCAGTGGCCTCAACTTTAAGAGCGCTACGTCCGATGAGGCTCATTTCTGGCTGAATGGCTTCGTCAATAAGCAAAATATGCGTTATTGGTCAGACAGCAATCCACACGTAATCCATGAGTCATCAATGCATTCCGAAAAAATTACGGTTTGGTGCGGTTTATGGGCCGGAGGCGTCATTGGGCCGTACTGAATGCGAATCGCTACCGTTCAATGATAACCGAATATTTTTGGCCCCAATTGGATAATATGGACTTGCAGGACACGTGGTTCCAACAGGATGGCGCCACAAGCCACACAGCGAATGCCACAATCAATTTATTGGAAACCAAGTTTGGTGAACGTGTTATCTCACGAAATGGCCCATTCGATTGGCCGCCTCGGTCGTGCGATTTGACGCCGTTAGATTATTTCCTGTGGGGCTACGTCAAGTCTATCGTCTATGCCAACAAGCCAGCGACGATTGATGAACTTCGTACGAATATCGAACGTGAAATTGCAGCAGTATCGGCCGATTTATGCTTGAAACCCGTCGAAAATTAGGTTCAGCGTCTGGACTTCTGCAAGCGTGCCCGTGGTGGCCATGCAAAAAAAATCGAGTTCCATACATAGTGGCATCGAACGTACATTCACAGGAATAAAGAATTTCATTGGTATCTAAAACCGGTTTTGTTTTATTTAAAAAAAACTTTTGTAGCGCTTTTATTGAAAAACCCTTTACATATTCTTATCGATTTATGAGCCTTTATACTAAAAAAATTTATTTATGGCTGAGGTATTAATAACCTTGCCGCCATCGATACAAAACGCATCCGATTTACTTCAGAGTTCGGTTCCACTTTTTTACTCTCAAATCCTTCTGAGATTATTTAATAAAAAAAAAGTTGATTCAAACTAAATTCCCCAAATTATTCGGACCAGATTTTCTTTTGATGCAATTGAGTTGAAAAACAACTACATATTTCATAAACTTTTTTAATTTTGTATTCAGCTTTGAATATGCCTGCCTGCGTAGAGATTTTTAATTGCATTATTTAGTAACAGATTTGTTAAAAAAATCGCTTTTGAATATTAACTTGATTTCTGTTGGCGTCCGTCAGAAATGACTATGCAAAGCTTGTGTAGCCAGCATGCCTTTTTAATGTCGTTTTTACCTCTTGCTCTAAGTGATGATACAATTCTTTAATAATCTTTAAGATACGATACAATAAAATGAAATATTCCCCCTTTTTTGTACCTCCCTCTCTACAATTGTCAAACGTCGTGATTATTATAGAAGATATTGTTGACACATCACATATCGTGTTTCGAAGTGTGGCCAGAAGAAAAACTGACCTTATGCCTACTATACCGAGTCCCAGAGATGGTCATTACGGTTCCCGATCATCGCTAAGTAATACACCCTCTAGAACACCAGGTAAGACACACATACTACGTCACAATAACAACATACAAAAAGAATATACGATTCTTCTCTATACCTCCCATCACAATCATCTGAATTTTCCCATACTTTTTTTATTACCTACCTCTTTTAAATATCTGATTTATATTGTGTTATTGATTTTATAAAAAAAAGTGCGTTTGTTTTCTCTTAATTCGAAACAAATCTATTTTAATTAGTGTTTGAGTTCTTCTCCTATTACTATACACATGATATTCTGTTGAGATCCAAAATTATTTCAATGCTTTTTACGCTATATTATTTATTCAAGTTTTATCATAATTCTACATTTTTTTTGTTTACGAGAAATAGGATCGGTTAAAAATACTATCTAAATGATATATTTGTGAATTGTTTGAAGTCATGTTGTGACACACATTATACAGGTTTAGGTACAGGGAACATCGGGATTATTTAAGATAATTTTAAGTTTTTTCAAAATAAAATCATTTATTATTTTTAGAAAATCCCAACTTTGGTTATTCATTAATTTTATTTAATTTTTTAAATCACCATTTTACTTATTTATAATGCCGCTTTTAACAAAAATACAATGCTGTCATTTCCGCCGCCCGCCGCTTAATCAAACTCCTACTTGATCACAACTACGTGACTGCCTAACTACTTGGCACAGGACGTGCATTCTCTATGAATCGTTTGGATCAATTGGCTCAACCGATTCGTCGAAATGGCGAACATATACGAGCTATTATGGAACGTGAACGTCGTGAACAAATGGAAATGATGGACGAAACAGAATCTCTGGGTGGTGGCCGTAGATCAGCTGGCCGAACGAAGTCAGGATCTGGAGCGAATAATAAAATGTCACGGAGTATGATACATTTGGCTGGTGAAGGGGCACCACGTCCCAAATATAATTTAGGTGGGGGCATTTCCACCAGCTTTTTACCATTGGGTAGCGGCAGTAGAAATGCCTGTAAGAGTATGACACACTTGGTGGGCGGTCATTATTGTTGTAATAATAATGCTGCGACGACGCCACGCTCGAATTTAGGCTTACAAACTGCCGCCACCAAAAAATATCTACAATCATCACTAGCTTCATCTGCATCCAACACGACTAAACGAGGCCAGATCTCTAATACTAACCTCTACCGTTTCGATACAGACTCATTGTTACTCATGAACTCTCCTAGTTTGCTCTTAAACCCAGGTGTGTGTGCGTGTTTGCAATCTTCTACTACTTACTACCTACCTACCAACCATCTACTACTTCTTACCACACAGCAACAAAACCACCTCAAATATATTGCTACCAAAAAAAAAAATATATGTAAATGATTACTACCACCATTATTAATCCTCCTCTTTAAAAATCAATTATAAATTTTTATTTATCCTTTTTTCTCTCTCTCAGTATGTTATTCTAAAAACCCATTTCGTTCGTCTACCATCAGCAATTGCAGACTAAAAAAAGTCTTCTCTTACGTTTACATATCTTACATCTACATCTACAACGGAAACGTTCCATTAATGCTAACTTTAACAAAAGATCAAAGAAACCCCAGAGATTGTATATGAGAATTGGAAATAATGGATATTATTGTACAAGAAGGTTTTCACTTTATATACGAATTGAATGGATATTATATTGAATAGGGGAAAACATATAGAGTAATGCCACCTAGAATCACCATATTTCTCAGCTGACGTTTCATTTCACACTCTTCGTGGTGCGATCGGTGCGATAGAGACGTAATTTGACTTACACCAGGTGGACTTACAAAAATTGTTGACTTATAGCCTGTTTCTCAATGTCGAATGAAAACGTAAGCGAACGAAAGACAGTCACTCGAATTCGATTCAATTTGGGTTTCTCTATCTCTGAAGTATTCGTTCTTATGCACTTGTGTCTGTCAATTTGTATGTGTTACGTAATTACGCATTTATGAATTGCCAGATCGACATTTTTCATTTGATTACAATTTCCTTAAAAAATTGTTGTCGATTGGCATTGGAAAGCAAAGGAAAACAAAAAATTACAGCAGACAGTTGTCCGAGGCCTTCGGCCACGGACTGTCCCTGCAGGCTGTGTCAGAGACACGGCCATTAAGTTTAACGAAGAATACGCCATCCGATAAGACAGAAAACATATATAACAATAAATTCATTTGCTTATATTATTTATCATTTATTGTTATATATGTTTTCTGTCTTATCGGATGGCGTATTCTACGTTAAACTTAATGGCCGTGTCTCTCACATAGCCTGCAGGGACAACAACAACTGTCTGCTGTAATTTTTATATTTACCAACGGCATTTGATTCAAGTCCGTTTAAAAAAAATATTATGTTCAATTTTTTTAAACTTAATTTAATTTATGTATTTTAATTAATATTTTTATTGAAATAAGTTCTGCGAATGTTGAGAGGGCCGCCTTAATATTAAAAAAGGTTTACCTTATCGAGTCTTCGCATTAGCATTCGAGCGTTGTGTGAAAGCTTTACGCTTTACAATTCAAAATTAATGTTTTACAATTCAAAATTAATGTTACAACAGCTTTATTGAAGCTTTCGCAAAAAAGCTTTATTACGTTAGCTTACTGTTTGTTTCACTTTTTACTAGATACATGTTGCCATGTTCCTAAGCAATGTTGAGCAACCAAAAACACTCAACCAAACACCACACATATGTTTGAGTGTATGTGTTTAAACAATTTTCATTTGAGAAATTTAAATATTAGGAAGATATCAACCAATATGAAATGTATATCAAACGAAAGATAACATCTTCATTTACCTACAAAAAAAATTTTAAAAAAATTCATCTAGCCGTTTCCTCAAATTCAATGAAATAAAGATTACAACAATAAAAACCTGACATGACTCCTCATACCGTAAGGTAAGACGTATTCTACGTCAAAAAGACAAAGTAAACAAACAAAAGTAATCTAACAAATTGAAAAAAATTAAAACCAAATGTTGCCCCATTTCTCCTCCACCGAATATTTGCTGGCTCCGATGACCGGCACTCCACTGGCAAACTCTGTGTTTTTTTCCATATGGTGGACTGGTGCCTGCAGCTGCTGCATCGTTGACTTTTTCAGACTATAATTTGCCATTCATTTTAATTTTAAAATTTGTATTTAATTTCCTTTACTCTTTATATTTTTTTGCCACTCGAAAACAAAACAGCAAGTGACTGAATTTGACACTTGCATTCGCAGTGTTGACAACTCATTCGAAATAGAGAAATTTTCTTTCGCATAAAGTTGAATTAGTGAAACCCAAATCAGATTTCTTTCGCTTACAAACGTTGCGAATGCATTCTTTCGACATCGAGAAACAGCCTCTTACATTTGTTTATTTTTGGTTAAGAACTGTTGCACAATATTGTTACCACACACAATGAAATGCCGTTGCTGATTTCTTGTTGGTTGGTTTGAGCCATTGCCTCTATCTGGTATTATTAAAGCAGTACTTTTCAACATGAGAGTCTAAACATAATCAAACACGCTACAGACGACGACGTTTTTTCTACATAGGTTTCTTATGGCAGGGAAAAAACGTGACGGAAACCGCTGCGGCTGACGACTCGCCGCTAGAATAGAATCTTTTCTAATTTCTTGGCGGCACTCTCACGAAATCTCTCAATTGAGAGAATGAAGTTGCCACAAGTTCAAGAAAATCATAAGAGAAACCAACGCATATATACGATGGTACGCACATGTGAATGCAAAAGAAAATTAAAGAAAGGGTTAAAAATAATTTATTGCTAAACACAATACAATAAAAGTGAATACATTTTTAAAAATAGTAAAAACAATTTTATTCCTATACAACTATAATATTATTTTCAAACAAATTCCAGAAAAGAGCCGCAAAAGTTTACGACGCAGAGAGAAAAAATCAACCGAAGTCGCCAGACGCTCTCTCTCCCATTTCGTTTAGACGCTAGAGATTTTTTTTCCGTCGTCGTCTGAAGCCTGTCTGGTTCTGTTTGAACTCTGAAACGTCCATATGCAACCACACCGAACTCCGTAAATTTACTGAGAGAAATCGTTACTCTAGATAAATGAATTGCTCTATGGGAAAACCATACTATTTGACTTAGATAATTTTATTTTGACTAGTTTTTGATTTACAAAACTGTGCATACAGTATTGCTGAAAACCTAAGCAAATTTTGTAGCAATTTCTTAAAATAAAAAAATATTTTAAAAAGATATCAATTAAAAAATAAAAGCAGTATTTAATTGTTATCGTTATTGGCAACATAAATATTTGCAAAAATAAAAAATCGAAATTCATTACGATAAAATATGTGACGAAAATAATATATGTATACTCAAATTTTAGCTGCGCAAAACCTAAGCAACTTTTGACTTTCTTTCGATATTGTTTTTATTGTCGCGGTTATTTTCCAAGACATGAAGAGTAATTGGAAGGATTTAATTATACTTCAGTTGTAATCGATTGTGCCCCGCGTGACCATCGATTTTTTATTAAAACAATGACCCATAAAATACTTGTATATAATAGATTTTAAATTGCTCATGTTGGAGACATATAATGCATGTCAGTCACAGTGTGAAACAGCCAAAAAATATGGCGTAAACAAGAGCATTGTGTACGATTAATACAAAAATATAAAATGACGGGGATCACTTGATACTACCAACACAGATAGACGGCCTCGCAAGACATCTGAGCGAACAGGCCGAGAAATTAGCAAGTTGATAAAGTAAGACCTTTTATCTCCTCTATGGAGATCTAAATACTATGGAACTTAACATACACCACTGTACTGTTCTGAAAAGAGCCGCGGAAAATGATTTGAAAACTTATGCACCGTGCAAAAAACCAATTCTTAGAAAAAAAAAACATTTAGATACACAGTTGGTACAGAGCGTTTTTGGCTCAAAGATCATAAAAAAGGATTTTGGACCAAATTTATTTTTGTACAATAGCAGTTTCGACAAAATATAAGGATTGGAATGAAAAAAAAAATGTTCAACTGTGCTGTTTATTATTATTTATTTATTATTTTATTTCTCTTCATACATATACATAACCGACCCATTAGGCCTTTATGGTTACAAAATTTCTACCATAATGGGACAATGGACAGATATATAAACCTTTTTTTTATTTACCATAATTAGGAATTACTTCGTCAGTTCAATTACAATTTTTGGATAATAACATAAAAATAATTTAAAATATAAAATGCATTTGGGTAACAATAATCCACTCCTCAAAAATTTTAATAAAAAATAACGTTAAAAAAATCAATTTCAATTAAAAATTATTAGTTCAATAACAGAGCTTTAAAGGATATAACGGGTTTTTCAACAGAGACGCTACAAAAGTAAATCGATAGGGACAGCAAACGACGCCATATTTTTTCTCGCTCTTTTGACATTGCTCTTCACTAAGGTTTGCCATTTCATCATGGAAAGATATACGAGCCAACAACGAGTCGAAATTATTAAAATTTACTACCGAAATTTGGAGTCAGTGGCCTCAACTTTAAGAGCGCTACGTCCAATTTATGGTGGTCATAATAGTCCTACCAGATCAACAATTGAGCGTCTACTGGAAAAATTTTAATCCACAGGCACAGACAAAATGTTCCCGTGCCAGTGAGAAAATGAAGTGCCCGTAGTGTCGAGAATAATGCTGCCGCTGAGGCTTCAGTTCAAGAAAGCCCAAATGTGTCTTTCACACGTCGTTCTCAAGCGTTGGGCTTCTCTGTGACGTCGTTGTGGCGAATTTTGCGAAAAGATATGGGCCTACATCCTTACAAGATCAAATTGACGCAAGAACTGAAGCCGCTTGACCACCATAAGCGTCGTATGTTCGTGAATTGGGCTGAGCAACAACTTGAAAATGATTAGGACTTTCATCGAAAAATCATCTTCAGCGATGAGGCTCATTTCTGGCTGAATGGCTTCGTCGTCAATAAGCAAAATATGCGTTATTGGTCAGACAGCAATCCACACGTAATCCATGAGTCATCATTGCATCCCGAAAAAATTACGGTTTGGTGCGGTATATGGGCCGGCGGCCTCATTGGGCCGTACTTCTTCCGTGATGATCAAGACCGGCACATTACTGTGAATGCGAATCGCTACCGTTCAATGATAACCGAATATTTTTGGCCCCAATTGGATAATATGGACTTGGAGGACATGTGGTTCCAACAGGACGGCGCCACAATCCACACAGCGAATGCCACAATCAATTTATCACGAAATGGCCCAGTCGATTGGCCGCCTCGGTCGTGCGATTTGACGCCGTTAGATTATTTCCTGTGGAGCTACATCAAGTCTATGGTCTTGAAAACCGTCGTAAATTGGGTTCAGCGCCTGGACTTCTGCAAGTGTGCCCGTGGTGGCCATGCAAAAGAAATGGAGTTCCATACATAATGGCATCGAACGTACTTTCACAGCAATAAAGAATTTCATTGGTATCTAAAACCGGTTTTGTTTTATTTAAAAAAACTTTTGTAGCGCTTTTATTGAAAAACCCGTTATCAGTGGTCACAAACCATAACAACCTAACTCGAGTTAGAACAAAATTAAAAAAAAATCCAATGAGTGTTCGAACTCACGGGCGATGTGTTAACACCTTTTTGCTACACGGTACCTGTTCGATTTCTATGAACACATTCGTAAATGTTACATTGGAAAATAGAAAACAGCGTTCAATCATATGATGACGTTACAGTTAAATAATATTAATACTTAAAATTATTTAAAGACCCAGTGCAAGCACATGTGTCATTATTTTCTTGCTCAATACTTTTTGTTTTATTCCCACAAAAGTCAAAGAATGCAAAGCAACAGACACTTGTACATACATACATACATTGTTATATTCGTACGATATAACCGAAGATCAACATAAAATACTTTTTTAATATTACTCCAAATTAATACTCCAAATTAAAACACTTAAATCTCGGCTCGCCGATATCGGATCGCCTTAATTTTTGGCCTAAACTCTTCGTCGAAACCCGCACTAGCTTTTTAATCCAAAAATTAATAAAATCGGCTATGAATTTCCGGAGAAAATCGCGTGGGAAAATTATATGAAAATCGCCCAATAATCACTTTCGATACCGACTGCCAAGCAACGAACAAACAAACGATGATTTACTCTTACAAACCTAACACTTGCGTATGTATTAGTTTCATAGTTTACTGCCCTAGAGGCGCGCGTATAGATGTTAACACATCAAAAAAAAATTTGAGAATAAATAAATAACCAACTCTTTTTTTTTTTTGTTAAGAAGTAAAATAATTCGTTTCCTTGTTATCTGTAACAAAGTTATCACAAAAACTCCGACTACTGATTTCCAGTAAAGATATTAAAGTTTAAACTGCTTTCCCTGAAAAATTTTAGAATCGACTTAGGCTGTTATGACTTGTGACCACAGATATATGGTTACAAATTCAAATGTAATTTATTCGGCTCTGATAGGAAGTGTTATGTTCGCCGCAAACATTGGATAACGGCTGGATCCACGCTTCTGTAAGAAAACTGTGAAGGATGGCGGAGGATTGGGCCCCTTCATGCCATTGACGGAATTGTGAACCGTTTGATGTGACAATGTTCCGAAACACACTTGGAAGTTGGTCACAGACTATTTGAATATGAAAAAGGTTTCCATCCTCGATTGGCCGGCACAATCACAAGACTTGAATCCAATTGAAAATCTTTTTGGAATCTTCAAACGCAAAGTTGGTGGAAGGCCTTTCAGCAACCACAAAGATCTTATAAAAACCCTAAAAGACGAATGGAAAACTATTCCGATAGAAACACTAACCAACCTCATCAACTCCATGCCGAAACGTTGTTAGCAGGTTTTACACAAAGGATTTTATACAAAATATTGAAAAGTTGCTTAGGTTTCGCGCAGCTAAAATTTGAATAAAAATTTTTTTCGTCAAATATTTTACCGTAATAAATTTCGATTTTTTATTTTTTCAAATATTTATGTTGCCAATAATGAAATAAATGAAATACTGTCTCTTTATTTTTTTTAATTGATATCATTTTAAAATATATTTTATTTTAAGGAATTGCTACAAAAATTGCTCAGGTTTTGCGCAATACTGTATGTATATATGTATGAACATTAGGGTGTCCCATCAATAAAAAAATTTTTTTTGCTTAAGCTTTATTTTACCGTATTTTGCATAAAACTCAAAAAACATCCGGAATAACCGAGTTTTGGGGAAAATTCGACTTGTGCGACTTCTAAACCTCATCCGAAAAATCTGAAAAAAATCTCAAAAAAAATTTACCCTATAAGCTTTCCAATCAAGCTTGAACAACTATGAAAATCGAAAAAGAAAATTTTTTTGGGACACCCTAATGTACATACTTGTTTTTCTGTCACAATAAGATGATTTTATATCGCTTAACCCGAAACGTTTAGAGCTGAAATCATGCAATATATACAGGGGTTTGTTTAGTAGTTGATAAGATTTCTAGAGCGGATAAATCAAGTCGGCCAACAAATAATTGCGTATTACATTACATATAAATTGTAACAATATTATATACAGGGCGTTTTTATGTTCCAGACCGATTTTTGTTTTTGAATAAATCTTAAACGGTACAAAATCTTTCAATAATATTTTATTGCATAAAAGTTTGGTTTATAACAATTATGTATGAAATATAATATTGGCTAAATGGCAGCTTATGGCCGGTGGGTAAATGTCTGCCCTTTTAACCTTATTTTGGCATATTACGGATGTTATTGCTCCAATTTCTTCAATAATTTTGTTCTTTAGCATCTGATTTGTTTTGTGCTGTACGTACGCTACGATTTCGGCCAGACTTGTATACAAAGACGTGTATACAAAGTTTCAAAATTCTTTAACATACGCTGAATAGTTGATTTGGTCGGCACAATATTTAAACCAAAAAAATCGCACAAAATTCTTCGCGTTTTTACAATTAAACGATTATTTTTGATAAAATGTTTTAATAACTTCACCAAAATTCACCAAACTGTCAACCAAACAGAAATGGCGTTCAAAATACTCGGCCTGGAACATAAAAAACAACGTGTATGATGTAAGCAATAACTTCGGGAAGATTTTTTATTTAGTCTCAGCAAAAGTCGAAAATTAAATTTTATAGCAGTTTTGGGTTATTCAAAAACAATATTCATTCATTTGCACGTAAAATGATATTGATTGCTTTCAAATATAAATGTACCTCCCATCCTTAAGAAGGATACCTTAAGTAGTCTCAAACAAACCGTCTAAAAGCAGTAATATATTTTTCAGTGAATTCCACTATCTTTTCCGATTCAATAATATTCTCATATACGTTTCTTTGAAATTTAAGTTCTGGCTGTAAAAAAAACTATTGTTTTCTCACTCACAATATATTCTTTCACTCGATTTTTTTCTGTACTGGTCTCTTATTGTTGTGAATCCATTTTTAATTATTTCGCTTTAAGGTGTTTTACAAGTATCTGGCGTTTTTTCTCCTCACCGTTTACTATTATGATCATATCATTATTAAGTACATATCGCATAGAACCTACTTTTGTACTTTATTTGGAAGAAGCAGGCTTGATTATGTTCATTGCAAAGCTTTAGGCATTGTTTCGACTCTGGTGTTTGGCATTATACAGAATATCAAATGTTTTATGGAATTAATGTTCCAACAAGTCTACTACGTAAATAGTTTAGTTTTAATTTCACTTTGTCCAGTATAAGTAGCAAAAGTAAATGATGTATGCAAAGCAAACTACTATTTGTCTTAACCGTGTGTATATTATCTGTAAAAGTTATTATGACTACTTAGAATACTTGTTGGTAACTGACTAATTTGTATGATAATTACTTATGTAATTTGTACATTACAAACCTTATTTATTAATTTATATACATACATAATTTACATATATACGAACATTTGAAGTCCTGGTGATTGGTTGTCGATTTAATAATTGGTAAAGGGTTTTGGACTATTTATAATCAAATAATTTATAGTAATTTATATCATTTGAATCATTCATTGAGCATTTTATATTCCACAAAATAGGATTTAATTGTAAATAAGTTGGTTGATGATGACACACACATTTTATATTCTTGTAAAAATAAATAGGTTCAAGATCTGGTACAGTAACTCCTGGTGGCCATCTAAACAATTCACGGCCTGGTAGTGCCATGTCTACATCCACTACAATGTCAACATCTGGGCTTATTAATAGACGATCAATGCCTGCTGTACGCAAACCACGTCCAGCCAGTATTGCCGGCACAGGCGTTTCGTTAGAAGGTAAATATTGTTTTAAACTATTTCCAAACAGAATTATCTTATTATTTTTTGTTTGTTTTAGAAATAAATAAGCTTAAAAAGGAAAATAAACCGCCCGTAAAAAATACTTCATCACAATCGCCCTTGACATCAGCACAAACCACACCGAAACGATCAACGAACATGATGTCTACATCCTTGATTGTTACTTCATCATCCTCGCGTCTATTCAGTGCAGAAAAGAAAACACCAATAAAGAGGGTAAGATTATTTTCAAATTGAAAATAGGTATAGAAGGCAAGCAACGGACAAATTTTTGTTGATTTTTTGTTTATGATATAAAAACGTTCTCTTTGGGGTTTGTTCTGACGCTCACGAAAGTAAGCGGTCACACTCGCACGATCACGCATGAACATTTTTGCGCAATTCACTTTCGCGTACACGCTCTCTACCTTGAGTATATTTTGATTTTATTCACATTTACGCGTGATTCGCGGCAGTCACGTAAAAATTGTTCACAAAGTTAAAAATTTTGTTTTATGAAACATTTACAGCCCGATTCTCTATCTCGAACGAAAAGCTAAGCGAACGAAAATCAGTCACTCACATTCGACTCAAATTGGGTTCCCCTAAGTCGAAATTTTCGTTCGCCTGATTATGTTCGTCGGTGGTGCAATGGTTAGTGTGCGCGGCTCTTGTACATGAGATCCTGGGTTCGAACCCTGCTCTGACCACCTTAAAAATTTCTTTCGGTGGCGGTCACCTCGCATAGTGACGGCTACACTATCGAGTGTATAGCCATGAAAAAGCTTCTCAAAATACCGTTCGGAATCGGTGTAAAACTGTAGGTCCCAATCAGTGAGTGAAAACTGGAAAGCGCACAGCTCAGTGATTGTGAGAAGTTATCCCCTGTTCTCCCCTGTCCCTTCATGGGATGTAATGGGAAACCATTTATTTATTTATTTAAGTCGAAATTTTCGTTCGCCTGATTATGTTCCCAACTTACAGCACATCAAAAGAGGTAGTGTGCGTGCCTCTTGTACAAGAAATCCTGGGTTCGATCCCTGCTCTGACCACTTTAACCCATTAAAAGCCAATAGTCATTCTGTTTATTTAGTATAAATGAAAGGAACTAAAAAAATAAAAAAAAGGTGTATTTTGAAGGTTTTTGAGGCTGTACCCATGCAGGTACAATGGCTCAATGCATGTATTCATATATGCTTATTTTTTGTATGAACATTTTTGAAACACTCCTTTTCTACACACAGAGCTACGTCACATAGTTCACAAGTCCATCTTATTCGGTTGTGGCATTGACGACAGCGTAACAGGTTTTGAATTCTTTTCGGGAAATGGTTTCCAAAAGCAAGTGCTACACTAGGAACAATGAGTGGTTTAGGTAGTTTTGTAGGTATTTTCGGATGATGCCGCGATGAAACTCCAGTAAACTTGACGACGATGATAATTACAATGAAAAGCAGCCACCACCACTTCTTTCCACGAAATTTTATCCTGTAATTATTTAGTGCTTGATCATGAAGGTCAAGCCACCCATTCCTGAATTGTAATCTGCAATCAATTTTGGGTATTGGACTCTTATCTTAGTTTTTGCGGTTGAGCACTAGTGACGATGGTGACAGCGCTGTTATGATTCCACTTCACAAAAAGAATTTCATTACCTGTATCGTATCTGTAATTATAGAAAGCTCTTTGTTCTTTTTTGAATTCTGCTTTCGATTTGGCATGTAGTACTAATAGCTCGAAATCCATTTTGTTTCAGCTGAACCAACAGATCATCAGAAGTAAAAAAAAAAAATATATCAAAGACAACAACATAATCGCTTGGAATAGGAACACTATCTAAAAAATCCAAAACTACTCTAGATCCGAGTGGCAGTTTTGATTGTTCCGTAATGACTTTTTTGGCCTCTGATGAATTGTTTTGAAGAGTGACTTCCGAAATATTGCAATCGAAAGCTTTTCATGCATATATTCAAATTAGCAAAATTTTTGGCATAATAATGTTTACAAAGGTCTAACTTTTGCCACTTTGTCAGTTAGTATTAAATTATTGTTGTCAGCTAGATGAAGACATTTTTTAATTTCCTTGAATCTGTTTCGGGATATAACAAATATATAAATGGTTTCCCGTTAAATCCCATGATGGAATCGGGGAGAGCTTCTCACAACCAGTGAGCTGTGCGCTTTCTAGTTTTATACTCACTGATTGGGACTTACAGTTTTACACCGGTTTCGAACGGTAATTTTGAGAAGCATTTTCATGGTTAAATACTCGATAGATAGTCGCCGTCACTATGCGAGGTGACCTCCGTCGAAAGAAATTTTTAAGGTGGTCAGAGCAAGGATCGAACCCAGGATCTCAAGTACGAGAAGCGCGCACACTACCCATTGCACGACCGACGGCTATCTTATTAGAAACAACTGGTGAACGGGTGTCTTCAGATAATTCCCAGTACATATTCCCTCTCGGTATAGAGTGATAACCACTTAGCAACAGAATTCCCAAAAAAAACTTCAAATGGTTATGCGTGAATGAAAAAAATTAGTTTGATCCACGATATAATCGATTACTTCAGAATCAAACAAAGTTTCGACCACTTCAGGCGCCGACTTTCCTCCTAACTTCGATATCATATCATTCTTGTTGTGCATAAAAAAGTTGTATTTGACATTTCAATGGAACAGTCTCTTTTTGAACCAGTTTTAAGTCCTGGATTCTGTGACGCGGCTCTTGAAGGGGTACAACGTCTATATCACCCGTAATATCTTGCGGCATGATGTTAGCGATAAGATCCTCAATATCACCGTCCTCCTCATCTGTATATATATCTGCATCTGGTGGTATATACGCAACATCAAAAACATGATTTGAAGCCCCTTCCACAAAATCCAAAGTGCTGTCCAGATTATTAAATCTTCTCCCATAAAAGATTGACGGGTTGATGTTTTCAAACGCCATGTCAATGCGTAAAATAAATCTAGGAAAATATAATATAAAAAATCTAATCAAAATATTTACGTTATCAGCAGAGTTCATACTTACTCCCCCATGTGTACCCCATATGGGTATGGGGGAAATAATGGGTAGTTACCCACGACAATGGGGAATTACTCATTACGCTAAGGGAAATGGGGAAAGTAATGGGTAGCTACCCACGATGATGGGTAATGGGTTACCCAGGGTAACCCATCCCCATTTTTGATCGAAAATATCAAAAAATCTCTATATCTCGGAAACGGAGTGTCCAGTCGAAACAATAACCAATTTTTGCACCCATTTTGCATTTTTATAATTTTTTCGATTGGACACATTGTTTTCGAGTTATAGCCACTTTTTTATTTTAGCGATTTTCTTACGAATTGGGAAACCCCTTAGAAACGAGCAAACATTGGTTATTTTAAACGATCGCTAACCATTACCCACGGCAATAATAATTGGTAACCCAGGGTAACTTACCCACGAAATACGAACCCTGGTTATCAGCCATTGTACCCAAGCGAGTACATTGTTTTTCAAAATTACCATTCGTTTGGAAAATCACTTTTTTATGAACTAATTTTTTCAAAATAGAAAAAAACAAGCCTTTATATTCGTAAATCAAGTGCAAACTGTTTTAATTGTTATGCGCCACACTTTTGACAGAGTCAAGCGATCACTGACCTACCCAAAATGCCCATATCTGGAAAAGGCGTGGAACTTGAATAAATTAAATTTTCTTTAGAACAAAATTATTTGTTTTGTCCGTATGGGCCTCTTTTTTGTAAATCTAGCAAATAAGCTATGTATTTTAATACCAAGTATTTTTCCAGTAGCAGGGATTAGTACGAGGGAATGCCACTAGAAGCCTTCAAAAAATACTTTGTTTAACAAAGTAGTAACAAAATTAAAATTAAATGCAGTCAAATATTCGGAAATATGCGTGACTCACGAGAAAATAATACTCACGCACACTCACTCATGTACGATTGATCCTACTAATATTCACGTGTGATTCACGCCAATCACTTGACTCGCGCACACCTCTAGTTTGTTATCAAACAATTTTTTACTTTGAGATCATTTAACTCGTTCCGATACACTTTACAAGGAAATTGTAAAAACCTTACAACCCTAGTATTTATTGCTTCGATTTGCTACATCACAACAACAAGTCAAACAAATTGTACAGTGTTGTCTTTTTACTCGGACTTCTCTCGTTTTCAAGACTAGACTAATTTTCGTTTTATATTTTATGTTGTAAGCAAACTCTGCAATTAAACAATAGACAGCTGACATTGCGAAACTTGCGATGAACTTAAAAAATACCGTCACTCTTTGTAGCAAGAAACAATATCAGATCCAATATCCTTGCAAAATTCGTTATAAGGAACGAAAATTCAAGATGTCATTTTAAAAGTGCAATATTCAAGACTGGGCAAAGCATTAACAAAATATTCATATGTTTTGAAAATTAAAACTAAACACGAATTTGTGCTTAGAAGTGTTTGAAAAACAATGTCTATACTTCCGCCATTTAATTATTCGTAACACCTACCAACCTGGCTTTTGTTAAGCAAACTGTTAAGCAAACATTATCATAATTTCTTTTACAATTGTTTTAGGATCCTCTAACTCCAAAGGCCAGTACACCAAAGCCTCTTTCTAAAACTACTAGTTCAGATCGCCTGCACAAATTAACCCTGAGCAAAGAGAAATCAAAAGACACGATGACTAAGTCGGCCGTAACGCCACCGATAAGTAAGCCATCGAGCAATTACAACAGGGAAGCTGTCGTTAAGAGCAAAGAACTAAAAGAAGCTCTAAACCAAAACAAAACAGAAGAAGCCGCGAAACCATCACCACAACAGCCCCTACAACAGCAACAAGAAAATGGTGGTGATGATTTAGTTAACAAATCTATAAGAACTGCTGAAGAGGAACAACAATTATCTATTGTAACCACACCTCAAGAAGATGAAAAGACAGACGAAGGCACTGAAAAGGAATGTACTGAATCCGAATCAGCACCTGCAGTTGCTCCTACTAAACCTAAGTCACGCAGTGGCAGCAAGGAAGGTTCTATAGTGCGTGAACTAGCTCCAATATCTTTTGGCGATAATAATGATGCAATGACTGCGTCAATGATAGCCAAAAGCAAAATCACAACCGAAGAAGAAGCCAAAGCTGCATTGGCTGAGAGGCGGCGTTTGGCACGAGAAGAAGCCGAACGGCAAGCTGAGTTGGAGAGACAACGTTTGGAAGCTGAGCGTTTGGCTGAACTGAAAAGACAAGAAGAGGAGGCAGAACGCCAACGACTTTTTGAGGAAGAAGCTATGCGTATGGCGGAGGAGCAACGTAAGGCCGAAGACGAACGTTTGCGTCAAGCCATAGAGGTAATGGGATTTATTAAGAAATAAAGAAATATTTGCTGAAGCGTAAACAATTCATTTCGTACATTTAGGAAGCAAAACAACGTGAAGAGGAAGAGAAGCGTAAGCGCGAAGATGATGAAAAGCAACGCATTGAACGCGAGGAAACCGAAAAGAAGGCTAAAGAAGAAGCCGAAAAACAGCGTATTGAACATGCTGAACGTCTTAAACGCGAGGAAAAAGAGCGCGAAGAAAGGCGGAAGCGTGTCGAAGCTATTATGTCACGTACACGCCGAGCCGGTGGCAATAATACACCAAATTCCACTCCCACAAAGGTATGTTAAGGAAGGGTTTAAAATACATTTAAAACAAACACAAACAAAACTAACTTTTTTAATCTTCCTATTTAGGAAAATAACAACTCTACTAAACCAACAGAAGCAGTCACTCCTACAGAAGCAGCTGCCCCAGAAGCTCAATCTATACAGGAATCTATACCAAATTCAAATAATATTGCTAACACAACCACCTCAGATCCGTTACCTGCACCTGCGACTACTACAGCCGTCAACAGCAGTAGCGATAGTGGTTCTACATCAGGTTCAAGTACCACATCTATAACACCATCAACGCCAGCTGCATCACAGCAGCATCAGCAGCAAGATGCACAATCTGTTATTCCTGAGCCTCAGAACTCGCAAGCAATGTATGAACAGTCTGTTATAGACAAAGAGAACTCTCTCATCAATAGTTTTTCCAATATGATTATCGATGAGAATGTTAAGAACATGCAACAGAACTTGCAACAACAACAGCAATTACAAGCACAAATTGTTGTTGAAGAAACAAATGGTAAAATATTTACAGAAATTCAGAATAATGATACCAATACCACAACAACAACACAGTCGGTAGCTAATGGCAACGGTCATCACATAGAAAGTATTAACAACAAAAAGTAAGTACAATATTAAAAGTGTAATTGAAAGGTTGATCTCTATCCTCTGTGAAATTGATAAATCGCGATCTTAGAACAACAATGTTCTAACTGACAATTTTTTATAAATTCATCTGCATATCTCATCGTATCAAAGTGGGCATGCTCTTTCGTCATAATTACATACCATATCGTTGTCGAGATATCTAAAATGGAATAGCCACTAACTACATAGTTTCCTGTAGCCATTTGATTATCACAGTGTATTCATTCTGGTTCTTCTCAAAAATTTCGTGGTGCACTTAGAATCTTGCTGTTCTTAGGTCGCGAAATATTAAATTAAGAAAAACTGAAATTTCCATGGAAAGATTTGTTTCTTTTTCAAAAATACTCTTTTTTTGTGTTAGTAAATATTTTATTGACCCTCAACCCACAGCCTGTTTCTCTATTTCGCACGAAAAGTTAAGCGAACGAAAATCAGTCGCTCAAATTCGACTCAAATTGGGTTCGTCTAAATCGAAATTTTCGTTCGCCTGACTCTATGTTTGTTCCCCAACTGACAACATTTTGAAAAATTTTATATTTTGAAACGACAAGATTGGGGAACCCAAATCAACTTTCATTCGTCTAGAATATGGACGAAAGCTTTCGTTCGAGATAGAGAAACAGGCTGCCAGTTTTTTTGAAACTTTGTTTATATAAAAATTAATATATTGGAATTGAGTTTTTTTTGTATGATTGTTATCATTTATGAATACAGTTGTATTTTATTTATATAAATTATTTTCTTTACAGTGATATCGATATTCTACAAACTGTTGTACCATCAACAAATCAGTTAATCGATTTAAGTCTTGATTCTCAAGATAATGTTAATTTCAATAACAATAATAGCTTAATAACAACAACCAATACAACGCTAGTCACTGCTGATAGTCATGAAAACAAAGGTAAATATTGCATTCATTCATCTCTCGATACATGTATTCTCTCATCTTCATATATTTGCACAGATATTTCATTGCTGTGAGTTTAAGGAATAGAAGCGAGCATCATACCGAGATTACTGGATGTATAAGGTATATCTATCACTATATATACAAACAATATGCCGAATGATTGATTGCAAGGGGTCTAACAATGATCACTTGAAAGGATGCTGTAAATCACCGCCAACCCCTCAATGGTTTGAATAGAGGAGTGTTACCCATTTTCCGCTCTACTCCCAAACGAAAACAAACATAAAAAAACAACTTATATACTTTATCTAAAGATAAACAACAACATATTAACGAAAATACGCGACAAATTATGGTTACTACGAAATCTATCTATATATCAAACATAAAGCTTTTGAAAAACATACACTTGAAGAGGAAAAATGTTTAACTATTTCAACAAAACAAACAACAACAAGATAAAAACTAAACAGTTAGCCTAGTTTGTAGATAATTATTTAAAAAACAAAAAACAAAATTATTTAAAAGCTTCTTTAAAGAATTGATTATATTTCTTTTGAAAAGGCCAGCCAGCAGCAGCATTGCTATGGAACTAAACGCTATATTTTCTCAATGGAAAGCGTTTTGTAAAAGATCACCTATAATTGTTTCTTTATTAAATTTTTTGTTTAACAGTGTGCCTAGTAATTAGAGCAAATTTTTTTTAAGAAACCAGGATAATTCTATTTACATCCATGCTTAGCAATATTTATAATACAAAGGAAGAAAAAAAACTATATATAATTTAAATTATATAATAAAAATAGATTGAAAGGAATACAATAGATGAATAGATACAACACTTGATACAACATTGCAAGATCAACAATAATAATAGGCAGAATATCTAAAATGTATAACTACGCGTATAATACTTGTTACGTTCAACATTATTACATTGAGAGAAATAGGTAGACATCAATTATTTAAAAGTTAGGCCGCAGTTACAGCGAAGCTTAATTTTTCCCTAGGGAAGTGTTTTCAATTATACTGTAGAACAGATTTTAATGAGAAAACTTTTCTCAAATACTTTATGCCACTTGTTTTTCTACAGTCAGAAAAAATGCACTCTTAATACAAAATAAATAAAACTTTGTTGAATATAAGTGTATTTAGTTGCATATATTGACAATTGTTTTCCTAAAAAATGTTCACAGTTTAATCATAAAAAAATGCACAAATTGTCGGGTAAATTATGTGATTGATAATGTATTTGTCTCCCGTGGCGTACGTAATGTAATTGTTTTGGTCTTGTTCCCCCCCCCCCTTTTTTTTGTTCATCTTGACAGTAAAAATTCGTCTCTTGTTTTGTAAATTGTTTAATAGATATTCTGCCTCTTTAAGAAAATTGTTTTCTTTTCGTATTTCTCTCTGTATATCATGTTTAGGTTCATTTATTAATGAAATTGTGCAACAATTTATCGATATATTTTGTATTAACTATTATTTTTATTTTAATATTACAAAAACACACATATGGTAGCATTATAGGTTTAAATAATTTATATTAAAAAAAGAAAGCCGTATCAATCATAACCATCCGCCTGTGTAATAAAATTAATAATAATAAAAAAAAACAAAATAATTTGAAAGAATGATGATTTACTACTATATTTAAAACAAAAACAAAGAATAAGGTCTGATTGTAGTTTACAAATTTTTGCGTGAAAGTCAAGCTTCTAAAAGAAAGAAACAAGTTCATTTGTATTTTATATCTAGTTAATGTTAATTATAAAAAATATTATTTCGTATATTATTTGATAAAACAAAGTTTATTTTTTTGTATTTACCAATTATATTATGTAAAACAAAAAGAAACCAACAAAATTAAACTTTTGATTTAGAAAGAAAACTGTTTTAAATTTTGTTAAAATAAATCCAAATTCACTAATAATAAACACCACAACAAAAGTAATATTTAAACAAAGGCTTACTAGAGAAGAACCTCATTTGAAGTCAAACTTTCCCCCTCCTCTAATACTATTACTACTACTTACTCGATCACTCTTAAGTGCATACATAATATACTGCATCAATACGATAGTATAATCACCCTAACGATCGAAACAATAAAAGGAAATCAAACACTATACAAATTTTTACTTTTATTTTTATATTTTACAAACATTTGCACCAATATTTAATATAAATGATGAATATGGTTTGGATTACTATACACAATGGCACTGCTAACTAAGCGATTGTGAATTGTAAGCTGGTATTATAATTTGCCTCTTTACCTACTTACATCTGTTTTGTAACAAGCATCGAAATTATGCGAATTGAGTTGCAAAAACTGAAGTGGAATTGATGTATTATGTAACAAAAAAAATTAAAAAACATTGTTTTTGACTAATATTACTTAAAAACACAAGTACTTTTGAGAATTGTTCTTACCAAAATACAATTTGTTGTAATTTTTAAATGTCACTGATACTCACA
This sequence comes from Phaonia tiefii, assembly GCA_963931995.1. Classification (NCBI taxonomy): domain Eukaryota; kingdom Metazoa; phylum Arthropoda; class Insecta; order Diptera; family Muscidae; genus Phaonia; species Phaonia tiefii. Next base: position 90,895,965 of record OZ008369.1, on the reverse strand, counting down.
TTCACATATTTTGTTTTTATTTAATTTGCTTTATTTCGATTTGTCATTGAGTTTGTGTGTGATATTTATTATCTCTTGTTTTCTTGGATTGATCATTTACATGCACCTACCTAACGACGAATAGTGTGAAATGCAACGTCAGATGAGAAAGATGATCCCTCTATAGTACATTTACTCTATGGAGCGACACATTTTATTTATGTTGGAAATATACTAGGTGCGTTTTTTCGTACCTATATAAGATAACATCAACTGTTACGAAAAAATCGCATAGACGTTGAGTATAATCAACTTGGCTTAATCTGATAATTCTTCGTTTGTATTTGTCAATTCGTTAATTTAAAAGTCAAACACAAAACAAATGGGTCGATTATCGATAGCAACCGAACCTCAGTTGCGTTGCCAGTTGCCGAAAGTTATTACACATGGCAACTTCAGTTGCTTGATAGAGGTTATATTGGCAACCGTGAATTTTTGGTTGCTGTATAGTTTTTAAAACAAAACGGTAAGACCTCTTTCACACTCGGCAAGTTACTTGCGCAAGTCTCTTGCCCAAGTTTTGGTTTGTTGATGACAGAGGTAAGGTCGGGTTAGGGGAATAAATTTGAGGTACAGACTTGCTTGTACTCGGAAAGTGTGAAAAACTGACTTGCGCAAGTAACTTGCCGAGTGTGAAAGGGGTCTAAGGAGCCAAAAGCTGTGGTTCTAAAGGAAATCCTAATTTTTTGTGGTTAAATAAAAATTTGTGCATAATAAATACAATATTATTTCTATAAAATAATAACTAGTAGCGGCGCAATATTGTCGGAGCTCGGCCAGTTCAAAACGTGATGAAAAAACGAAAGGTATTTTTGTCCCAAATTTAATGGTGTGTTTATTTTTGTGGAGCGGCATCTGTGCACCTAGATTACCCCAATTTACCATATTATAGTATGTCTTGAGAATCGGGGATAATATCAAACATTTAGTGTGGATATTCAAATTAAAGGGAATGATGAATCTGTTTCATTGCTGGTCATTTTAACAACTTTCAAGGGCAATTCTCAAGACTTTAAATAAAAAGCCTGGAACATAGCTCCGTCCCACAAAAAATAACATATTTTTCGTTGTCTTATACAGGGTGATTCAGGAAGTTCCGGACAAATTTCTCCAGCGTATTCCTTGGCTCATTTCATGAAGAAAAGCCCACTAGGACCATGTCCGAAAATGCAAGGGTGCGAAATGGCAGCGGGTTCAAAATTTTCGTATTGGTGGTCGGAAGGTAGTAGGGTAAAGTTGCTAACTTCTGAGCCAGTGGTCGGATTTGCCATCTGGCTGAGCAAATTGAGGTTATGTGAATTTTTTTTCCATTTTTTTCCGAAAGCTCTGTATCTCGGCGATTTGACTTTTCTACTTTTTTTTATTGATTCTGAAAATTTCAATAAAATAAAATCTTAAACGTGTTAGTGTACAAAAACAAATAAATGTGGGCTGTTATTTCGCTTCCAAATACAAAAACAAACATTTTTGCATTTCAGTAAAATGGTCATAACTTTGGAACGGTAAGACCTCTGGGCTTCTTTTAGGTCATTTTGGAAAGGTAAGAGGTATGGCTATCTTTCAACAGAAAAACATAAGTTACCTGCCATCTGGCTGAGCAAATTGAGGTTATGTGAATTTTTTTTTCCGAAGGCTCTGTATCTTGGCGATTTGACTTTTTTCTACTTCTTTTTTAATTAATTCTGAAAGGCCTCTTAAAGACCTTTCCAACAAGCCCAAAACAAAAAAAATACGACCACTGGCTCAGAAGTTAGCAACTTTACCCTCCGACCGCCAATCCGAAAATTTCGAAACCGTAGTCGCACATCTACAATTAGATCATTGTTATGAAAATAATTATAGTCACCCCTATTCTGCACTACAACTACGTTCCCGCATTACGTTACGCATCCAACATAAAACGTAATCGAAAGAATAAGAAGAAGATAAGTGGGTGTTCACAATAAGCTGTTTGCCTGTGGAACGTGTGAAATCGAAACAGAAAACCAAACAATTTTGTAAACATTGTGTGAAAAAGTTGAATCTCGTGCATAGTGATTAATAAAACAAAAAAGAATTAAAATATTTAGTGTTAACAAAATAAAGCCAAACGTAGTGAAGGAAAAAATAGGCAGAACATCTTAATTACATAAACAAATTAATTACATACGTATACATATGTATGTACTAAAAAAACAACGGAACGTAAGTGAGAGGTATTTGTGGCCAAACTTTTGTTGTGTAAAGAATCCTGTCGTGCCGGAGGTGATATTTTAATTTTTTTACATCATTGCAGCACAAACAAAGGTTAGTAGTAATGGAAATGATAGCAGCGGCGGTTTTGTTGGAAGAGGAGAACAACGTGCTCCAGAATGCAGACGCAAGGCTTGAAAAGCGGAACCTAAGAGACAATTGCAATCCGTTCGAGATGACCGATCAAAGGTAAGAAATTTATTTTAAAACTTGATATGTGATACTATTAATTTACTTTCAAAAAAAAAAATTAAAATAAAATTTAAATTCATAAAAAATTACCGCCTAAACAAAGAATAAGTTAACATCGATACCACCGCTTAACAGAGTAATGACGGCGTTACTCCGGTGCTCATCATCTCCTTCTTGTTAGTGGGCAGCTTGCGTTTTATATAGCACTTCCAGTCAATCCACACCTAAATAAAAACAAATATTTTATACGTGCAACACATTCAAATTTGATACATACTTTTTTCCAGGCGGTGGCATTTTTTGTAGGTGGCCCCATTGAGTTGAGCTTCAAACTCACTTCTTGCCAAAAATTCCTCCACTTCCTCCTTCTGCCTCTTGTGGTAGCCACCCGCAATGTCACTTTTGGCCATCAAATCTGCCGGCTTCTCATATTGCTCTGGTGTTGTTGTTTTCGACCTGTAATAAATGAAATATAACTGGCAAAATAATACAAAATGTTAATCTCTAATCCATTTTATACTTACATTTTTATTATTTTTAATTTTTTATTATACTCACAAATTGTATCGTCTTTACGCCACAAATGTCTTAACGTAGAAAAACGTAGCTACGATTGTAGTGCAGAATAGCTACAATCGTAAAAATTACGCAAACGGAACGCAACGGAATGGAACGCGCAATACCAAATATACCAAAACGGAGAAAATCCAATCGTGATTGTAGTGCAGAATATCCAATTTGCCAAAACGGAGAAAATCCAATCGTGATTGCAGTGCAGAATAGAGGTGAGTATTAAAACTTACCAGCAAAACATTCAAACTAAACTATACATCCGACAACACCAGGAAACTTCGTTTTCTGGTAAAACCAGATTTTAATTTGGGTCTTTTCTTCCTCCGTCATTTTTAAAATAATCCACATCTTACAAATGTTTTTTTTTAATTTGGTGCACAACTTCCTTCAAAACAACCGACAACGTAGGTTGAGCCATGCCAAGGTTGAAGTCATTGCCATGGGACTTTCGGAAACTTCCCTCCGCAAAATTCTTTAAAGCTGCACAAACTTTTAAGAGCGTCACAAAATAATTCCACTGGACTCATCTTTGTTATTAAAAAGGTTTTTCTTTTTTTTTAAGGATGCTTTTATTTCTCAAATTTACTTTAGATGTATTTGTTTACAATATTTACAGCCGGTAAAGTAACAAAACTCTATTATCGACGCCAAAACACTGTTACCTACGGCAACTAGCAAAAGTTGCTATTTCAGTGGCGTCAGTTGACAGCGCAACTGAAGTTTGGTTGCCATCCATAATCGACCCAAAAATGCAAAGTAATATACAGCTGCGGTCAAAAAAATAGCAGTGCCTCACTGTGAAACATTTCGACACAAAAAATATTTTATTAATTTTTACTAATTTTACTCTAAAAGAAAACAAGAATTCTTAAATTCTAAAATATGAACGTAAGAACGGTTTATTTTAGAAATAAGACAGGTCAAAAAAATATCAGAGCTTGCAAAAACTTAATATATTCAGTCTTTAATTAAATTCAGTTGACTTTTTCGCAACTTACAAGGTAAATAACATTATATTATATCAATTAATATTTCATTGTATTTCCTTTGTTGCGTTAAACTGCTTCACAACGACGTTTCATTGAATTCACCAGGACTTCACACCTTTCATTGGATATTTTTGTCCATGCCTCTTTAACAACAGACCATAGCTCATTATTTTTTGGTTTAGCCTTTTTAACGTCACACCATGAATTCTCAATCGGATTGAGATCAGGCGACTGCGCAGGCCACACAATAACGTCAATACTATTGTCTTTAAACCATCTTTTAGCGAGTCGGCTGGTGTGTATTGCATCATTATCCTGTTGGAAGATCCATTTTAGGGGCATTTCGTACTCCGCATACGGTAACGTAATATTTTGGAGGATTTCGACATATTGGACAGCATCCATGTTCGATCCACCGTGTTTGACAGTTTTTGAAGTGTACCCAGGATCATATTCCGTGTTTGGAGGACGTTGTACGTACTGTGTGGACCCTGTTCCACCATACAAAACAATTTTGGATTTATCCGTCCACAAAATGTTTCTACATTTTTCGGATGGCCACTTCAGGTGTGTTTGCAAACTCCAATCTTTTAGTTACATGTGCTGGAACTTCTTGAATAAAGATTATATCCTCGTAATATTCTACGCACAGTTTCAACACTTACGGAAGGGCAAACACTGTCTCTTATCTCTGTAACAGGAGCCAGAGGGTTAATAGTACTAATATTTTTATATACAGCTTCGTTGCCTGGGAAACTACAGAATTTCTTCAGTTGTTTTTGTTTAAAAAAAAATGACTTGTAATAATTCAGGTAATGTGTAACTCAGTAGAAAACACGTAAAATTATCATCTGGTAAATGAATTTTTGAATAAAGATTTAATACATATGTTAAGTAAATGTCTTCTACACTTGTCAGGATAGAAAACAGTTAGTGATTTATTTACACGTTCATGAAGCAACAAGTATGAATGGGAGTAAGTATGTATGAACGTATAATGGATAAGCACGAGAACGTTCGTAGTACACGTCTGTACTCGTCGATGTTTCAAACAAGACTGTCCTTTCACAACTCGGCTTCTCCTCCTGGATGTCTAGATCGGGAACTAACGGACACCATAGTTTCATGTGATCGCTGGATACGACATTACTATATCGTCTTTGCGTAACGGACCGATCAGGCAAATCTTCCACAATGTATCGATCGTTACCTATAACTTTGGTAACAACATAATGTCCCCTATATGCTGGATATAGCTTATCTGTTCTGCCTGTAGGATTTAGTGCAATCCAAAATAACCAAATCGCCAACTCGCGAGGTTGACGATGCTTTGTATCATATCATCGTTTCCATTTTTGCCTTTCAGCGTTGATGTTGATAGCTGCTTGATGTCTATTTCCTCGACGTTACTTCAGCATGCTCATCAAGTAGAGCTTGAATGATTCGATTGTAGGAACATCTCTAGGGTTACAATTGAACAGCAGTTTGGAGTAAACTTGGTTGTTGCGTTAATGTGTGTATTCACACCTCCCATTGAATTTTAAATAACTGTTGATACCAGTCCTTTTCATTTTTTGGGCAGCACTTTATTGCCACCAGTAAGGTTGTGTTCATCCTTTCTGCTTGGCCGTTGTAAATGAGGTTCCTCTGCCCCAAACTATGCGTAGGGGTTGGCCTAATACTACAAAAAGCTGCTTTAGTACGTTTATAACTGGCGCTGTTTTCGTTGCGGACGACTGCCAGAAAAGTGTACCTTGTAAATGCAAAATGTGAGAGTGACCGTGCTTGCCTTTGGAGAATGGTCCTATATGATCGATATTAGTGCTCCGGATGGTATCGGTATGACGTCTTGAATGTGGATTTGACTCTCTGCTTTTCCACCTTTGGACATGCTACATACATACGGCTAAACGTTTTCTCTACTCCGTAATGTCCTACGTCATCATGATTTGACTTGGTAATACGCCACCTGATTGGCTGAGGAATAATAAGTTTGATTCCAAGAGGCCTGATGCGATACAGTCGTTCTGCTGATATGACATAGTCCACTTTCACATAAGGCCAACGTTTTTTATCTCCGTGTCCCTCAATAATTTCAAATATTTCGTTTATTTTTGATTCCTGTCGTTGCATTGCATAAATCCAATCTTCGTTGGTGGACGTAACCTTGAAAATGCGATCAGCATTGATCATTAAATTGTCGTAATACCGGTTGCCTGCTCATACCATCCACATAAGGAATTTGAATTTGATCGCTTGCACGGCGCTTACATTCAAAGTTAATCTCCTGTAATTGGAGCCACCATTGTGCAATTCTCGGTATAAGTGCCGTCGCAGTGGACAACTCGACCGACCGATTTTTCGAGAAATCTTTATATGACCTCTGACCTCTTCCTTTACTAGACAGCACTGTTCCACGTGGCATTTTAACAACAAATGAATAAAATTATAATAAAACTTTAAAATTTGGCACAGAATTATATTATATTCTCTTTGAAAGCATCGTTACGCGAGTGTTGTATAGTTTTGTTACGATTGCAACGAAACGTCAAAGAGATCATTACCACTCAAACTAACGGAACGTATCTCATATTTTAGTGTAGACCATTGTTCCAAATATAAAATACCATGGATTAGAGGAGTAACCAAACAATCGCTTTCTTTAGTGTCGTACAGTTTTGAGACGCACCTTACAGTCACTCCAAGAATTTTGCTACATTAAGAAACTGGAATAACTTTTTTTTGTAATACATGGAATTTATTCAATCTTTTTTCATTTGAAAGCCCATTGAATTGTATTAAAAATAGTTTAATTAATCTTAAAGATGTTTGAATTTAAATGCCCACCCTGCTCGTTGATGCAGGTGCGATGATATCTTAGCAAAAAGTTGTTCATTATTGCCCACAAAGTTGAGGCTGGAATTGCAGCTATTGTCAATCGAATTGATTGTTTCAGTTCATCCACATTTGTCGGTTGGGATTTGTATACTTCGTGTTTACAATAACCCCACAAGAAAAAGTCCGGTGGAGTTAGGTCAGGCGACCTGGGAGGCCAACGGAAGGCTGAGTTTCTTGAAACGAGCCTGTTAGTAAATTTTCTGCGTAATTCGGCCATAACTGGCCGAGCTGTGTGCAGTTGCACCATCTTGTTGAAACCACACAGAGTTGAAAGGAATTCTCTTTCGGCGAAGTTCCGGAAATTATTTTAACATGCTCAAGTAACGGTCTCCGATAACGGTAACGCTGTGTCACTTTTGTTCAAAGAAGTATGGTCCGACAATACATCGTGAAGAAACTGCACATCCCACTGTGGCGCGAATTGAATGCAATTCCCTCTTGCATTATTTGTGAGTTGGAATCACTCCATATGCGACAATTTTGTTTTCTGTTCTTGCGGTGTTACTTTTGGTTGTTAAAATTAAATTTAAATTTATGGGAATGTCAATGTCAAAATGTCAAAATTCCGTTCTCAAAGAATTGTTTTCGTATAAAATAACTTTGGCGTAACAACCCTGTGATTGATTTCGCTTACGAAATTTTCGCAAACAGCTGAGTACAACGCAAATGGAAAATGAGCGAAATTTTCGGTTCATTGAATTTTTGTTATTTTTTATACACGTACTTCTTATGGCAACGAAAATTTCATAAAAACTGAATAAAATTTAAACTGGTAAAAATTTGTTCGATAGGCGACAACAATGAACCTGAGACTAAACAGCAATCGACTGTATGGGTCTTTCAAGATAAGCCAAATCTAACTAAACTAGTTCGCACACGAACCACTTCAAGGCAAAGGTGCCCAGGTTTTCCGCCATAACTGGCCATGTAGTACAGCGTCGTAGAGCACCGTTGGACGGCCATTTCTAAATGGAACACAACCATTTGTTTGCCAGAAATTGTTAGTGAACTTAGGAAACCGAACCCCCAAAAATTAATCATTCTCCATCACGACAATTCACATCGGCTCAAACAAACCCGTATTTGACCAGCAAAAACATTGATTTGATTGGTCATCCGCCTTACAGCTTCGATTTGCAAACTTTACTTTACTTTTATTGACCATTTCTCAACCTCATGAGGTCAGATGTCGTACACATATTAATTAAATTTCAAAATATTCCTCTATCCTTCGCCATTTCTCGCCAGTTGGTAACATCAAGGATACGGAGGGATTCTTCGGCCTGGCCTTTCCAGCGGAGCCTTGGTCGTCCTCTTTTCCTGCTTCCATCAGATACGTTATCGAAATCCTTTCACTCATCTTCATCCATTCTGATAACATGGCCTAGCCAACGCAATTAGCCCAATTTGATTCGCCTAGTTATTTCGACGTCAGAATACTGATGATATAGCTCTTGGTTCCAACGACGTCGGTACTCGCCGTTTTCTTTAACAGGACCATATATTTTACCGACAATTTTTCTTTCGAATACTTCCAGATGTTTTCATCCGCTTGTGCTATGACCCAAGTTTCGGAGCCATATGTCAAGACAGGTAAAATGAGAGTGTGGACTTTTGTCCGTCGAGAGAGGATTTTGTTCCTAAACTGCTTGCTGAACTGCTAGCATATCCAGGCTGACGTTGTTGTCCTTGTTCACGGCGGATCTAAGGTAGACACATTTATCTACCACTTCAAAATGAAATCGGTTGTCGACGTTCAAGTGCGGACCAAGTCGAGAGGTTTGTCTAGTCGTTGACACCATAAATTTTGTCTTGCCCTCATTAAAAGCAAGACCCACATTCGCTGATTCTTTTCGATTCTTGAAAATACTGCAGTAACCTCTCGCAAATTTCGCTCAATGATGTCTATGTCGTCAGCATACGCCAGCAACATATGGCTTTTCGTGTTAATGGTCTTGTTCGTATTTACTGCAGCCTTTCTCATTATTATCTCCATGAAGATGTTGAAGAGACTGCACGAAAGTGTGTCGCCTTGTCTCAGTCCTCGCTTGGTACAGAATGGTTAAGTGAGGTCTTTCCCCACCTTCGCTGCTGATTTATTGTTGGTCAGCGTCATTCTACAGAGGCGGATCAGTTTTACCGAAATCCCAAGTTCAGACATAGCTTCGTACCATTTTCTCCGTACACTCACAGAAAAATTCAGTTGCGACAGCCGAATTAAGAGGTTGTATCAACCGAATTAGAGGTTGTCACAGCCTCATTAGAGGTTGACACAACTTCATTAGAAGTTGGCACAACCTCATTAGAGTTTGGCACAACCTCATTAGATATTGGCACAGCCGAATTAGAGGTTGTTACAACCGAATTTAAATAGTGTCACAAATGAATTAATAAAGTTTTTTTATTATTATTATATGATGATTTATTTTCCCGTATTCTTATATTCTTCGGTGGTGCAATGGTTAGTGTGCGCGCCTCTTGTACATGAGATCCTTGGTTCGATCCGTGCTCTAACCACTTTACATTTTTTCGGCGGCGGTCACCTCGCACAGTGACGGCGACATTATCGAGTATTTAGCCATGAAAAAGCTTCTCAAATTACCGTTCGGAACCGGTGTAATACTGTAGGTTCACATCAGCGAGTATAAAACTAGGAAGCACACAGCTCACTGGTTGTGAGAAGCACTTACGAATTCCTTCATGGGATGTAATGGGAAGCCATTTATTTATTTATTCGTATAATAAAATTACAATATGGGGTAATCTAATATACATGAGGTAATCTATATGGTAATAAATTTGTGTTACATTCCTGTTGATTTAGGTCCTAAACCGTTTTGTATACAGACGATTGCAGCATATCTTAGATGATCGACCTTGAAAACTTCAAAACTGTTGTTTCTGCTTGAAGAATTTCTGCAAAATAAGACGTTTTAATACTAAACACATTTTTCTTACATTTCTTAATAACCACAACAAAAATCTTGACATTCTTTAATTCTTTTTAAAATACTATTTAATCATAGAATTTTAAACGTCAGATTTTAAATACATAGAATTATGTTGTGGTAACCGAATTTAAAATGAATTCAGTTGTACCTACAGAATTCATGAGCAATTCGGTTGGTTGGTCGAAAAGCCTGCAAGACAGCACGCTGTCTAGCACACTTAGGCTAAAGAAGCCCATTGTTATACCCATTGTTATACCTCCATAGCAACTATTGACTAGTCGTCTAGCCAATTTGCCCTTTCAATAAATTTGTCTATAATCCTGTAGGGCTACGGTGCTAACCAGATGTGTTCCAAATATCCTACTTCTCAGTCCTGCCAGAGCAGGGCAATCCAAGAGAAGGTGTTTCGTCGTTTCCTCGTCCTCTTCCATGCAGCATCTACAGAGAGTAAAGTTTCTATGTCCCAATCTTAGTGCATGTTTTCCTACAAGACAATGCCCCGTAAGTGTTCCTATCATTGTGGATAACCTGCCTCTCGGCAAGTTAAGTAGTTGCCTCGTCCTCTTCCTGTCCACCTGTGGCCAGAGGACCCTGGCTTGTTTGCAAGTTGAAGTAAGTCTCCACTTGTCGATGAACATATTATCGGCCCACTGCCTGATCTGCAAACGCAGGTAGAGATTGGCATACCTAGAGATTGGAGAACCTGTGCCGTAGTGCCCTGTCTAGCTACCGCATCCTCTACGCAATTGCCTGGAATGTCGCTGTGTCCCGGTACCCAGATGAGCCTGATGTCAAAATATTCTGCCATCACACTAAGTGATGAGTGGCATTCTTTCACCGTCAGTGACGTCGCAAACATGGCTTCCAGGGATTTTATGGCAGCCTGGCTGTCTGTGTAGATACATATTCTCCGGAGGATTGTGACACTACTTTTCAGTAGTTCAGCAACCTACAGTATGGCGGTAATTTCCGCCTGAAATACACTACAGTGATCAGGCAGCTTGAAGGAGATATTTATATTTAGGTCCGGTGAATGGACCCCATAGCCTACTTGCTCGTCCAACTTTGATCCATCCGTGAAAAATCTGATACTACTGGTATCCCCTTCCAGTGACTTTTCCCAGGTATTCCTGTTCGGAATAGAAGTCCTTAGATTTGTCGCTGGTAGAAGGTAGGGGATACAGTAGTCCGTTTTTACGGGAATAGAGTTGATCCGGTGTAGTAATTCAGCGTGTCCGGAATGCCCCGATATCAAAACGCCTTAATCTCTGATTCTCACCAGGGATGTAGCGGCTGCCGATTCGTCCATGATATCAGGAGTACAGATGTTCAGGATAGCACTCAGTGCAGTACCTGACGTCATGCCCATTGCCCCACTAACGCTAATCAGTGCTGATCTTTGAATTTTCATCAAGGAATTCGGTTACAGCAACCGAATTGACGCCAAATTCGGTCGTTGCAACCGAATTACGGCTAGTTTCGGTTATTTCGACCGAATTGAAACGAAATTCCATAGTTACAATCGAATTGATGTTAAAGTAACCGAATTTGGGACCAATTTCGGTTGTTGCATCCGTATTAATTTCAAATTCGGTTGTTCCAACCAAAATATTAGAAAATTTAGTTGACTGAACGAATAAAATTGAAGATTCAGTTGTCACAACCGAATCAATTATGAAACGAGGTTGCTTCAACCGAATTTCGGTTGTAGAGACTAAATTCGGTCGTGACAACCTCAAATCGGTTGTGGCAACCTCAATTCGCTTGTAACAGCTTGAATTTACGGTTGCTACAACCTGTTTTCAAACAATTGGTTCTCTGACTGTATGGGGCTATCGAAAGCAGATTTGTAATCGACATAAAGATGATATGTATCGATTTGCTTTTCGTGGGTCTTTACCAGAAATGAATATTTGGTCAGTCGTGGACTTGCCTGGTCTAAACCCACACTGATATAGTAGATTCCCCCAACCATATACCGCATATAAGTTGATGCATGTGGGCTAGCAGTTCTTCACCACCTGCATTAAAAAGTTCCGCACCAGGCTTTATTATTCTTAAGTCGTGATATTGCCGTTCTAATCTTTACTTGTTTTTGGAGATACAATTTACACTGTCTTCCACAATCATTACCTCCTGATCTTCAGTGGAAGAATCTGAGTGGGGTAGTGCTGAAAAGTGGTCTGTCCACATTTTAAGCACACACTGCTTATCAGTCACCAGATTCCCATACTTGTCCTTGCAAGAGAGCAGCCCATTATTCGGCCCGTTATTCGATCTTCTTACCCTCTGGAAAAAATTTCTAGTCTACTGACTTAGTTTTATTCCCGTAGATTGAAATCAAATTGTGTTGCCAACTTATTTTGACTCCTGAAGAAGTGGTCGTCGCTGCGTTCAAATCGTATATTTTGGAGCTACCTCATTCTGTGTGGAAACTATTTCGAAAATTGTTTCCAGCGCATACAAAAGTGTATTGATCTTCATGGAGAATACTTTGAAAAACAATAAAACCAATTTCGATTATCAATCAACATTATAAAAAAAAAGAAATATAAACAGCAACCCTCGCATTGGGCTTGAATTTGCTTCTTTCATTTTTATCTTGTGAATATAATTCGAAATCACGGTATAAGCAGAGAATATCACAATATGTACTATTTTTTATAAAAGAAAAATATGGCTGAAATTTTCCTTTCTTTTTCTCTGCAATGTTTATTTTAATTGTATTTAAGTATTTTGCACTTTTGAGAAAAAGAGCAAAAAAATTTTCTCCCGAAGTACTTTAAATTAATTGTTTACAAAATTCATCTTCCACGTGACCCCTGCACTAAAGGTGAAATTGTCTTAATTGCGTTCCAGTCTGTGGAATTGTTTTAAAATGCATGTTGTAACGGACTATAAATGTTGTAAATGACTATGATTATTTATAAATACTGATTTCACTTTACTTCCTTAAGTATAACACTGTGTAACAAATGATAGGTTTTTGTTTAGGGCCTCAACCAAACCAAAAAATTATGAAAGTACTTAGACGCGGCTCCTCAAAACCTTGCTCGGTTTTGCTATTATATTTACGTAGCAAAGGAAGTTTTGGGGGTGGGTCAGGGACCTATTTCTGATTTTACTGCAATAAATCCTAGTCAGTTTGAAATATTGCATTCCAACCCTTTGACAATACTGTAGCTATTTTCCCATCATGAAAAATTGCAAATATTTTATATGTTTCGACATTTCTTGCCTAACTGAAAATAAATTACGGTAGCTGTCTTCAAAATAATTTTAGCTTAAACATTTCTTGATAACTTTTCTAACTGCACTAATCTAATCTAAATTGTATTTAGAGCTCCATAATTGGCGAAGAAATGCTGTATTTTACCATTTTCTTCAAATATGCGCCTATATGTATCATATTTTAAACAAATTACAAATTGAAATCTTTTATAAAATTGTAATGCTTAATATCCTTCACAATATTGTCAAATACACTAATGAACAAAATAATTATATATACCAATTCAGGAATTTAAAATGTTTGCTTATACATAATTTCTAGACTATTACAATGTTCTCCAAAGTTGTAGAACTTAAGGCCTTCGACAAAATTGGCAAATTCATCGTATTAAAATGTCATCTATGACCGCAAATGGCATTGTGCAGAGAACGATTAAAATACGCTCTTTCTCACAACTACTCGCGGCGAGAAATCAATTGCTTGCAATTTCTCACGAGCGATAACGTTACGATGAGATTAAAAGTACATATTTACAATCTTCCACGAACAATAGCAAATAGAACAAAATGCACGAACGAGAAATCTTCGCTGCAAGCGTCATTGATTCAATCTTCCGCGATCGTTCGTTGTTTGAGAGCGTTCATTGCAAAACTCATTCAGAATTCGTATAAGCAAGGGTAGTTAGCATGGTACAAAGAAATGGTAGAAGCACTAGCCCAGCTGATTTGAACTTTTTTCTGGACTGAGTGTGAGTAAGTTTTTCTCTTATGTCAAAGTTTGTTTACATTTGTTTGTCAGCAACCCCTGTTCGCCAGCAACTGCTGTTTTTGAAATATTTCTCTGCAAAAATTACATAGAAACGTTTTAATTTTCACACTTACACACTTTCAATATATCAAATAACACTCAGTCATTTTGTAAATGGCACTTTTTGCAAATTTGTTTACATTTTCATCATTTTTCTATCAGCTGACTTGACACAACACAGACACTGAGCAAAAACAAAATGCCTGTTGTTTTTGGCTTGTTGTGTTTGTTGTCGTACTGCATCTACCATTATATTTCTACCATGGTAGTTAGGCTGTTGATTACAAAAAAATACAGTTTCTGTTATTTTGCAAATACATACATATGTATGTACATTACCAGCGGGTAAAACTCTCGAAAACAGATCCGAAAACGATCGGAAAATGAATCATCAGTCGCTCAGTTTGTGGCAGTAAAAGTTTCGTTTACGATGTCTTGCAAGAGATTCGTTTACGAGGCTTTTGCAATATCTTTTGCGAGAACAACACGAAAAATAAAACAAAATGCAATTGCCAAAACTTTGTTGTTGTGTCGTGTGCCTGCACGTGTGTGCGTCTGTTTAGCGCACGACACAACGACAACAATAGTGGTCTTCATGAAAGCTCGAAAGAACCTCGTAAACTCGAAAACATCGTAAACTTGCACACAAATTTGCTGCGCAAACGTGGGATGGAGAAACGTGTAAACTTTTGACATTTCGTTGTCGTCTGACTAGGATGGATAAATAAGGTGATAGCACTAGAACAGTAGAAAAAGTACACATACATAATACATGCAATTGCTACTGCTACCACCTTATTTATCCATCTTGGTCAGCTGATATGGTTTTGAGCACAACTACGCTGACCAACTTTACCTGGTGCCTCATGCAACGGTGCGAGGGAAACTTGCGCTGAGCAAAAGTTCTCGGCTTTCACGTTTGCATGAATACCGCTAATGTTTCTCTCTTTTCGTCCGTTTAGCACCCGTTTTTAAACCAGTTTGCGAATATTTGGGCGAGTTTAATTTCTCCCCCGGTTTTGGTCCGGTAAATACTCGCTTCTGAGCCCGTTTGCGAGCATTTAGTGTAACACTCGCTAAGGCTCGGTTTTTTGCCCGCTGGATTCGTTCGCTCTGTTGGTGCATGAGTGTGTGAAGATTTTATAAATTTGTTTACGGCTTTTTTTATGATCTTGTTTGCAAGATTTTTTTCGCTTTTATTTGGCAAAGTTTTATGATCCTGTTTACAAAATTGAAGATTTTTTTTGTTGTTTGTTTATTCGATATATTCAACTCTGAATGAAAAAGGAAAGCGTTAGAAGTGTTTGTAAAATGATTATTACGTGTCGTTTTTTCCATCACACTTTGCCCATTTTTATATCAGCCTAGCAAACACACAAAATAATCAAAAAACCGGCCGCGTATTATCCTCTTCACTCGTATTACGATAAACTAAACACAATTATTTACTGCACCCACGCTCAAGCATAAAAGTCACCGGTCACACAGGGAAACATTTGGAAGGGAGACATTTTGTTTGACAGACAAGGGCGGGTGGGGAAGAGAATATGAAATTTGTTGACTGTTCTCGGATACACGCTTTGTGCTTTCATTCTTATTGTCATATTTGCTTTGGTTTTTGACATTTGCTTTATTTCTTTTCGGCGAGCTTTTCTTCTCTGCTTTATATTTCATAATAAGTGCGCGGTAAAAAAGGAAAATTAAATATACTAAATTGAATTGTAAATTAAGTTGTGGCGAACGCTCGTTCGATGAAGTATTTATCGCGTTAAAATACAATCGCAAAATGAGCTTATACGAGAAGATCGTATTTTTAATCGTTTGCGAGCGAATTTTTGCGCACCCTGGCAAATGGTCGCATAATGCAAAAATATGGTTGTTTTTGCGTTTCTGTTCAAAATTCCTTCCTAGCATGTGTCTTGCAAATTGCGTTGGGCACCCATGGCACGTCAAATATTACAATATGCTTCAAATAAGCTTAATATGCGGATTTGAGCTCGCGCTAAAATATCCTTTTTTGCGTTTGAAAATTGAATAATGTCCACATACGTAACAAAATTTGTTTATATTGCTACTAATTACTAAACTAATTAAAATTGCATGACGTTTAGTGAAATAATCGAATTTTACAATACGCTTTATTTGTTAACTTTGTTCTTTTTTTAATATGGCGCCCTTTTCGTGTTGCATTTGTATTTTTCCTACTGAAAATTAAGCTGTCAAACTAAACATGACATTTGATGTCTAGACATCGTTGCGTGAACAATTGCTCTGACATTCAATGTTTGAACAAAAACAACACATGATCAAGAGTAGTCTTGACGAGACAAATTCATGTGCAAACAAGACTTTCTTCGTTGTTCGAACAAATCTATGTCTCGTGAAGACATAGAGTAAGTTGTACCACTTTGGAGAACATTATTGTATTCCTGTATTAATACAAGGTGTTTCAAAAGAAGTCATCCGATGTTGTTTGGCTCTCATTTTTTTTTCAAAAAACCCCACAAAAAAGTGTGGAACGGTTAAATCGGGGGATCTTGCGGGCCAGTGCAAATCGCCAAAACGAGAGATGAGGCGACCCGGGAACGCCGCCTATAGAATATCGGTTGTGGCTCGCGCAGTGTGTGCCGTTGTTCCGTCCTGTTGGAACCACATGTCCTCCAGTCCTAATTGGTCGAAACAACTCGGTTAACAGCGCGCACCGTCCACTGTTGTCGTTTGACCAGCGGCGTTCTCGAAAAAAAATGGCTCAATGACTCCTCCAGCGTGAACAGAGAAGCAAAGCTCGCCGAACAGCGCATGCAGTCTCTTTGAGCGGGTATAATGACTCCTCGTGCATCACTCGTGGATTTTCGGTGCCCCATAAGCAATAGTTTTGCTTGTTCATGTTGGAAATAAGCCTCATCGCTCATTATGATTTTGGTGGAAAAATCATCCACTTCGTCCACGAGATTGAAGATGGCTTGGGCGTAGGTTACTCGCGTTTGGCGGTCGACAGGCAGCAGCTGATGCACGGACTGGACTTTGTATGGAAACATGCGTAGGTCTTTGACCAAAATCCGCCATAGGGACGACCGGCTGATGGCTAATTGCGAGACACGGCGTCTGCTCGATGTTTCCGGCGACAGCTCGACATCCTCGGCAACAGCGGCGATATTTGTGGCAGAACGGGCGCTCCGGGGCCGGCCACTCCTGGCAACGTCTCGTGTGGTCCCATACTCTTCAAGGTTAGTGGCCAAACAACGCAGTGTTTGCGCAGTCGGTGTCGGACGGCCGGGGAATCGGCAACGGTATTCGCGCTGCGCCAACACCACAGACGAATTGTTACGCAAAAAAATTGACACGATTATTCCGCGTTCTTGGGGAGTGTAGCGCTCCATGGCTTGTTTACTTGTATTCTACATCTGTCTAGTCCACAACTGTCAAAACAGATTTGACATTGGCGGCCATTTGCAAAAATAAGAGCATCTTCCAATAGGGTGGCCACTTGTGAAACACCCTGTAGTTTAAATATTAAGTCTGTTTCTTTGTTTACCCAATTTTACACAAATTTACCCAAATGCGTTTCTTTACTTCAGAATTGGGTAAATGAGAGAGATTTTTTTTCTCTTAACGTCAAAATTCGTTTCTCTTTTACCCAAATTTACACAGACTTTTTCTTCGAGTAAGTTTGGATAAAGTGTCAAATAATCAATAAGATTTTCGAAAATATATGTTTTGTTAGTAATTTTTGAATTAGAATTTTATGAGTTTGAAAATTGATTGTGTTTACGCTCAAAGTGTTTATTAAAAAAATGGAAAGTGGGCAAATCAATAGTAAAAAAGTAAGTCAACGTGCATGAAGAAGAGAAGAAA
Organism: Phaonia tiefii; assembly: GCA_963931995.1. Lineage (NCBI taxonomy): Eukaryota > Metazoa > Arthropoda > Insecta > Diptera > Muscidae > Phaonia > Phaonia tiefii. Next base: position 90,878,197 of record OZ008369.1, on the reverse strand, counting down.
AGAATGAAAATAACTTTGTTTTCACTTTTTACACTTTTGGGGGATGAAATATAATAGTTGTTGTCAAACATATGTTTTGTGTTTTGACAGTTGTTTGTAAGTAAGAAATGTTGTTTTTTTCGTTTCTTTACTTTTGGGTAAATGAGAGTAATTTTCAGCATTTGAGAGAGAGTTTACCCAAAATTTTACCCAAAAAGTAAAGAAACAGACTTATTATAAGCAAAAATTTTAAAAATGTTAAATTTCTGAATAGGTACAGTTATTTTGGAACCTTAAATGTAATTTTTGTTCATTAGTGTATTTGACAATATTGTTAAGGCTACTAAGTGCTACAACTTTGTATAAGATATCAATTTGTAATGTGTTTAAAATTGAATCCGACTAAATGGAGATCGAATTCCGAAAAAACGACAGAGTTAGATATCTTGGAATGGATTTTGATCGGCCACTGGCGTGGAAAGCGCATATCAAGAATAAACACACCCATTTACAATTAAAAACCAAAAAACTTCGGTGGTTATTAGGACCAAAATCCAAATTAAATTTGACAAACAAATGCATAATTTATAAAGCCATACTTAAACCAGTTTGGGCATATGGTATTCAGCTCTGGGGTACTGCCAGTAACTCGAATATCGATATCCTCGAAAGATACCAGTCCAAGAGTTTGAGACTAATCACGAACGCTCCATGGTTTATTTCTAATAAGGCTATACGAAGGGATATTGGAATGTTATCTGTGTGGTACTTGCAGCGACTCAGTAATCACGGAAACCCTGAAGCTATACCCTTGCTACACTGTATAGAAGAAACAAGAAGACCTGTGGGTAATGGGTAAATGTTCATTATTCATTCTTGTGTATGGATTATACCCCCATAAATACGAACTTTGCTATCCTCAACTTGTATCACCTTCAGCGGTCTAAGAATTGAAAAAGAGTACAGAGAACCGATGCAGACATTCCTTGTATCGCAGTGCCGTACGCAGCTGTTTGTCCCCTCTCCGAGCGCTGAGAGAGAAAGGGAGAGAGAGGCATAGTATGGGTGTATACGCTACTGCGGTCCGTTCCTTTCCGACCTTTTTGGAGAGAGAGGAGCGTGCTGTAGCAAAAGTGTCGTGACGGTTTCCGATGTTAAGGTCCAATTAGTCTTGACGGTTGACGGTAAGCGATCAGCTGTTTGAATTGGGGTTGTTTGGTGGAGAGACAACTAAAATTGACGGTTTACGACGGTAGACTTCTGCAGGTTGCAGAATCAACCGTCAGCCGTCAAGACCGATCAGCTGTTATTGTTATTACTTTTACTTCGACAATTTGTGCGCGGCAATACACAATTACACGGCAACCACAATTTTCTGTTTATTTTTTAATGTTTTTATTTGACACAATCACTTTTTAACACAAAACTCTTGCATGCAAATTATATTTTGTACAAATGCTCTTCGATCAGTTTTTTTTTGTTTTGTGTTGTCTTTCTACCGTCTAATCGTCATAACTAACCGCGCAATATTGAGTAGAACGTCAACCGTCACCCGTCACGACTAATTGGACCTTTACACTTTTTTCGGCGTAACCACCATCCCATAACGTGCGATAAGGAACTTCGTACCAAAACGGTCAGCCATTCATTGATAAAGAGACCCTAAATAATTTGAAGAAATTGAGTCCCATGCATCTTTTATCGCGTCTTTTAATGACTCTTTAGTTTCATATTTCTTTCCGTCTTCGTATACTTTTGGTAAAAGCCACCCCCAGACATTTTCCATTATATTTATTACAGTTTGTTCATAAATACACCTAATTCTGTTTTTACGCGAACCTTTTTTACGCGAATTTGAAATAACGCGCTTTAAAAAAAACAATTCATTCTGTTTTTGCGCGAGCGAATTTTTTTTACGCGAATTTTATACATGCGAGAAAAAACAGAAAGATAAAGCATTATGTTTCCTATATGTTGTTTCCAATATGTTAGAGCGAGTGATCAAGTTTATTTACATTCCAATTAGCTGTTCTTCTGTTGATCATAGATAATTCTCCGGGTCATCTGGTTTTGGAACATCCAAATGTAGAATTTAGCTTTCTGCCACCTAATACTACTTCGTTGATCCAACCCCTGGATCAAGGAATAATTGTAACATTTAAAACCCACTATATCAAGCAAACGTTCCGGTATATTTTAGAAAATCTTAAGAATGATGATACATTGACAGTAATGAATGTGTGGAAAAAAATTTACGATTAATGATTGCATAAAACATATCGAACTAGCGTTAGCGGCATTAAAATCATCCACTTTGAACGCTTGTTGGAGAAAGCTTTGGCCAGAATGCGTCAAGAACAATGATCCAATACCTTCTAATACGACCGAGTAGTATTCTAACATCATGGCTTTAGCACATGAAGTAGGCGGAGAAGGATTCGATGATCTTTTGGCCTCAGACATCGATGAATTAATGGTAGATAAAGCTCTAAGCCATGGTAGAATGAGAAGGTAAACTCGGTAGACAGCTGATTTCAATTTTTTCTCCTTGTTTAGTTGGCCGCTTCTGTCAAATTCAAAGGTTTCATTTTTGTACTTTTCTGTTTACATTTATTTGTTGGTATACGTATGTGTTGACTTTGACATGAGGAGAGCCTAAACAAAAACAAAACGCCTGTTGTTCTTGCCCACAATTGTTGTTGTATCTACTGCGACTACTTGGTATTTTTACTATGCTCTAAGCGAAGCTGAAATAATTGGGCTTTCCGTTGCCACCCCCAATACCGAAGAGCATGTCGAAGATGATAGTGAAAATAACGAAGAGGTTCCAACACTTACTGCTGATATAATTAAAGAAGGTCTTCAACTTGCAAGTAAATTGGGCAATCATTTCTGTATGCATGATGATATTGATGAACGTGCTGCAAAATTTCAACGTGATCTAAAAATATTGATAGGAAATTACCGAGAACTTTATAACAGCCTATCTCAACCAGGAGCACAACGACTGATAACGGAATTTGCTATCAAATCAGCACGAACTCCAAATGTTGAGCAAGAAGTTAATATCGAAAATGTTTCGAGCGATAATGAGGAAGGTGATATTGAAGCCCCGCGCAAAAAAGCTCGTGTATTGACAAAGCTCACTGACAGCAATTAAAAACAATATTAAACATTAGTTCTTAGGTTTTGTTTTGGAATTTTGTTTATTTTGTTAAATTTTTTTTTTTTTTGAATATTATTTAATTTAATTTTTATTCGTTTGTATTTTGAATTAAATAAAGCACTTGAATTTTAAGCTTTATAAACGATGTTATAATTCTAAGTTTAAAAAATACATAATAATTATGTACATATAATAATGATAAAAAATAAAAAGTTTATAACATACAAAAAAACGATAAATCTGTATGATTTTTAACCTATTTTCTTACAGATTTTTTAAGTCAGGAACCAATGTTCTATTTTCCTATGAACGTGGTATCTTTTTTTACGCGATTTTTTTATACGAGATTTTTCCAGGAACGTATCTCTCGCGTAAAAACAGAATTAGGTGTACAATGTTTTACAGCTCTTTTGAAATCCATTTAAAACCCTATTAATTGGATAAATAAAAAAAAAGACAATTTTATTAAACAAATAGAAAAATTATTCTCGACTAATTGTTCCAGCTCACACAGAAAAGAGATTCGTTGTCACAACTATATTTACAGCCAACTAAAATTTGGCGGTTCCTTGGACTATCACATTATTCAGTTGTGATTACCAATAGTTGTGTTCAGTATCACCAAATGTTGTGCATATCAATTGATTTGTAATTCAGTTTTGGTTGCAAGAACTGAAATATTTAGTTGAAGCCACAGCAACAAGAAATAAATGTGATCTGTCAATCGAGTTTTAGTTCTAGCAATCAAATTATCCTGTAGTGGTGAATATTCAATTGGTTGGATGAACAAAAAATTTAAACACTAATTCGGTTGTACAAAATAATATATTGGTATGCTAAACTAAAGTAATTACTTGAATTTGATGGTTGTCACAATCATTTGGTGATGCTTTAACCCCTTATGAATTTTATAGAAATAAAGTAAAAAAACTAACTTTTAATTAAAATTGTGTAATTTATATTTAAAAATAAACAAAATTATTATTATTTGTAATCAGGGTTCGTATTTCGTGGCCATTTTTTATCGAAAATATGAAACAATTTTTATATCTCGAAAACGGAGCGTCCAATCGAAAAACAACTACAGACAATCTTTCTAAATTTTTCATATTTTCGATCAAAAATGGGGATGGGTTACCCTGGGTATCATATGTATGTTTAAGTTAATTTGTGCCATCCACAATAATAGTTCCTCCAGCCAAGTGTCCACAATTGTCTGCATGTGTTTGTGAAGGCGTCAATAGTGCCGTCAAATTCAACGATTATGTTTAAAAGACTCACTTCACCTCAATTTATGATAATACTATGTATTCTTCGCTGGCTGACATCTATAACTATACACTTTATTGATTTTTCACAACTTTGTTTATCACTTGCTGTTTAAAATATTAGTTTTCTGTAAAGTCCTCGTGTAACATTCCAATATACGTAGTTTCTCTTTAACAACAAAGCCTCTCGTGAAAAATCGAATACTAGTAACTTTGCAACAAGTGTTTTTGTATCAGAAACTAAATTATGATTACAGTAACTAATATTTGAATACGAATTCTAATATTGTACTCTTTATTAGTTGTATGTTATATTTCAGATGAATAAGGTTTTAGAAATACTCAAATTGGTTAATACAACTAAAGTTCGGTAGTAGCAACTTGTATTTAGTAAGACCTATATTTAATCTACTATCAACAACATCGACAAATAATGCGGATGTTTGACAATTATGAATTCTAATCAAAATATAGACCTTATCATGGAATTTCCAATGCCTGAATTGATTTCCAACTAATCTTTTCCCTGTACATTTCATAAAACTTTTTCGTTTTTTTCGATATTTCGATTTCCTTTGGAAATCTTCTTCAGGAAAGTTTTTATATTAATTATAACAAACAAACATCAATACAAATTAAAATGGAAATTTTTGATAAATTGTGAAAAATAATACTATTTATACATATTATAATACAGTAATGTTTAAAGAAGGTAGAAATATTAAATTGAACACAATTTTAAAATATTTTAAGACATTTGTGTTAATCTATCCTATTATTATTTGTTTTTATGAATTAAGATTCTATCATTTTTAGTGACGTTATACGTATCTACATTCTTATTAAATTGCGAAATCTGATAAAACCTTGCGAAAATTAGCGAAAAATTTCCAAAATTTTAAACAAGTTACAAAAGTACCTATCATCACTATATCGAAAAAACGAAAAAGTTTTATGAAATCTGAAGAGACCTTAAGCTGGAACAATTAGTCGAGAATAATTAATAAAATAAAGGTCGAAAAATTACAAACAAATTACAAATAGAAAAAATATTTTTCTTATTTTGCTACATGAATAGTGAGAATATAGACTTTCTTCGTAATGAATTTCGTAATTCTCTTATATCTTATATCCAGTTTAAATGATATTTACGTTTAAAGTTTAAAAATATATAATAATGATTGAGAACTACACCTTTATTCCGATTCTGAAATGTTTTTGAGAATATTTTTCATGGCTAATTACTTGATTGTATCACCTTCACTAAGCGGTAAAATATACTGAAGGTGGTCTGTGCGGTAATTGAACCCGCACTCTTCTAGCTTCTTTTCTAGCTTTGTCCGTCCGTCTGTTGAAATTAAAAGTTGTTTAAGTTTGTGGCATTCTATGAAGGAGCTCTGTGCTGTAGGGAAAATAACGTTTATTTATTTACACATTATTTATTTTCATACACGTTCTGTAGAAATAGTAAAGTTGTGGGCTAAATAGTTTTAAATTTTTCGTGAATGTGATACATGTTTTACAATGATAAGGACATTCGCTTTTGTAATGTTATTTCATGCTATGAAAAATAAATAAATTTAATAACTTAGTGTTATAGAGAAAATATATGTATATGTACACAAGCATCCAATTAAATTGTTTCGTTTGTGTAGACAAACCTCTTATTAATTCTAGTAACGAACACACCACAATTTTTCTTAAAACAAAATATTCAAACTAAGAAATAACTTGTCCTAATTTAATTAATCGTTTGTTAATAATTTCATGTACTCAACTCTTGCGTAAGCTATACAATTAAATCTGAATAAAATTATGTAACTCTTAATATTTTCAAAATCACTGTACTGTATTTAATTTAAAATCGTCTAAAACTCCAGAAGGATGAATCCGAAATATTATTATTATTACACTTAGAGACCTAACTGTTTGAAAAGAGGTTGTTGCAAACGTATATTCGGCTGTTGGCACCTAATTGCGGTTGCCACAACCGAATTGAGGTTGTATCGACAGAATTTAGTCGTCATAACTGAAGTTAGGTTGAAGCAACCTAGTTTCATAATTAATTCAGTTGTGACAACTGAATCTTCAATTATATTCGTTTTGTCAACTAAATTTTCTATAACTTCTCAACACCCCCTTGAAATCACCTTTGGACAAATTACCTATATCTGCTTATAATATGTACCAAACCAGCTTGGGCAAGCATATTTGCCTGTGGTCGCTACAGAGTTTTACGGCCTTATTTATAAAAGGTTGTCATAGGTTTGTTAAAGCTTTAAGAAGGTAAAGCCCAAAAATTGTATTCATTACCGAAAAATTCGTCTGTTAAGAGTTCTCTAACGTCGCCATTTTTGTTGAACGTTTAACCCTTTTTTAAGACTATTTTATCCGCATTAATACACAAAATAAATAATTTTTTACATTTCACGCGTGCCGCACTTAAATATTTATGCGTTATAAACAATTGGAATTTTTTGTGTATATTTACAGCGTTTATAGTGTTACATTATCCTTCTAAGCAACCAAATTGTATATTTTTACGGCCTCATTCATAAAAAGTTGTCATAGGTTAAAGGCTTAAGAAGGTAAAGACCAAAAATTTTATTCATAATCGAAAAATTCCTCTGTTAAGAGATTTCGAACTTCGCCATTTTTGTTGAACGTTTAACCCTTCTTTAAGGCCATTTTATCCGAATTAATACACAAATGAAACAATTTTTTTTTTTTTGCGTGCCGTACTTAAATATTTATGCGATATAAACACGTGGAATTATTCTGTGTTTATTTGCAGCGTTTATAGTGTCACATTATCCTGCTAAGCAACCAGATAGTTTCGTTCCAATTTTTATCATTTTTAACCAAAATGAACTTTTGTTTACATAGTGATGTATATAAAATCAAAACATTGAAACTACAACCTATTATCCGGTTTTATATTCGACTACCCAAAACTGAAATCCAATTCAATAAGATTTTTTGACAATTCTTGCAAATTTATGAATATAGCAAATATTAATTGATCTGTCTATTGAATAGTTCTTTCCATTAATGTTTAAAATTTTGCAAAAATGCATTGACGCATTTAAATAAAAAAAAAATAAATCGGTCTATCGGTTATTGTTCGTCTTGTTTTTACATCACAAGCACTGTGAGAATACATAAAACAGGGTTGTCAGTCAATTATGTGTTCCCTAGTTAAAATATTCATTATGAATACGGTTCTAATAAAACCTTCGCCAAATCTTAAAGCTTTCAATAACTGATGAATGTTTGTTTTTGTTTTTGGAAGCGAAATAACAGCACACATTTATTTGTATTTGTAAATTAACACGTTTAAGATTTTAAGTAGTATTTATAGGTATTCATTGATAGAATTTTGTCACTCAACAAGTGTCTACGAACGCGAAAAGTACGAGTGATTTTTTTAAAAGTGAATAACGACAAAAAGTAAAAGTTTACCCTAATCTCTGCTGCAGCAACAGTTTCGAGTACGTTGTGTTTTGAATTAGTAAAAATGACAATTTATTCATATATGTATATAGCAGTAGCACAGCTGATATCATTGTTTTCATTTTGTTCGTGCCTAATATGTCAAAGATTGTTTACATTTCGGTGTTTGTTTACATTATTAGTTTGTTCCCAACGTTTCCAAGATTTTATATTAAAGTAGATGGATTTATTCGCGACAACAATTTGTTAAATATTAAAGTGTTTTACAAAAATCGGCTTGAATCTTCATTATATGCACTAAATTTAACATAATTGAAATTAAATTGCAATGTTCACCTTGTGTTTACATCAGCTGACTTTGACATATTAGGCACTTTAATTTCATCAACAGCTGCTGCTATAACCTGAATGAATAAATCTTGATTGAGTGAGACGCACCGCCGAACAAAAACAATTTCAATAAAATAAAATCTTAAACGTGTTAATTTACAAAAACAAATAAATGTGTGCTGTTATTTCGCTTCCAAAAACAAACATTTTTGCATTTCAGTAAAATGGTCATAACTTTGGAACGGTAAGACCTCTGGGCTTCGTTTAGGTCATTTTGGAAAGGTAAGATGTATGGATATCTTTCAAAAAACATAAGTTACCTGCCATCTGGCTGAGCAAATTGAGGTTATGTGATTTTTTTTTTCCATTTTTTCCGAAAGCTCTGTATCTCGGCGATTTGATTGGCCTCTTAAATACCTTCCAACAAGCCCAAAAAAATCCGACCACTGGCTCAGAAGTTAGCAACTTTACCCTACTACCCTCTGACCACCAATCCGAAAATTTTGAACCCGCTGCCATTTCGCACCCTTGCATTTTCGGACATGGTCCTAGTGGACTTTTCTTCACGAAATGAGCCAAGGAATACGCTGGAGAAAGTTGTCCGGAACTTCCTTAATCAGCCTGTATAGTTAGATACTGTAACATCATCAGAAAACTGCTCGTGGATTAAAATATTCAACGAAGAGAGTAAGACAGAGAGCAGAGAAACGAGGCGCTTCACTCTTTTTCTTTGTTTTGTTGGCATGAGCAAATTTTCTTCTCTATTAAAAATTCCATACTCTTTGCATTTATCGGCTAATCGTTACGATGCATCAAACTGACGCCATTTGCAAACCAAAAGTGAAGTGATAAAATACAAAATATTTACTGAAATTGGGGAATATTTGAGCAGAAATAAAGTTCTATTTGCACTACGAGTTAAATGAACAGTGTTCTAGACAAATTTCAACTAGGATGTTGATTATAAGTGTTCACATTAACAATTAAAGAAGCTTTGTGTTTGTTCTTGTTGTTTTTTTGTCAAAATCATATGGTCACTTGATCATAGTTTAAATGCCCAACTTTGGCTGTTTAAACAACAATCAACTATCAACCTAAAAAATGAATTAAGAGTTTAAATTATGTTTGATCGTTGATCAAATGATGATTGACCAGTCAAAAATTCGGCCTTAGTCTTCAATATTTTGTTGGTTCTACCCTGACGAACCACAGTGTACAGCGTTTTAGTTTGATCATCACATATACTACTTTTAAAGCAACCAATAAATAAGCTTAGCACACTGGCAACCCTAGCCGTGTTCTAGACAATGAGCTGTTTACAACACCAGGTGGCGTCCAGGCACAGTGGTTAAATAATTACTAGAATAACATTGCTAACAATCATACCTAGTTGGAACGTTCAACCGCTAACACGTACGGAAGAATACGAGATACGAAAGCAACTACTACACGCTACTGTGATACAATTGGAAATTCATATACATCTATCCAAATATTAAAGTGTACAATTTGCATAATACGCATCAATTGGATTTGAAGGAATCCATACAGTGTTTTTTTTAAATACAAGAGCACAGCTTAAACCAAGCATTTAAAGAAAAATTAAATTCGTATATTTTTTTAAGGAAAAAAATAAAACTCGTTTTTAAAAGCCAAAAAAACCAACAAAATGTCAGTCAATCGTGCACCAAAGTCTGGCTTTGCAGCTGAAGCTCAACGTAAGGTAAGTTGACACCAACCACTGCAACAACAACAGTATGTTGTTACTGACTCAAACAAATGTTTTGTGTATTTTAATTCCGAAATTTTATAAGAAGTCTAAAGGAAACCAGAAATTAAGTTCGAAAATAAAACGAGAAAGGCGGTATAATTTGAGCTAGAGTGCACGATGGATTGCAAACAAACACACACACAGGCGCGTAAACAAATGTATGAAGTAATACCGGACTGATGTTTGAAGGGAGAAGGGACAGTGTTGCCAAGGAATACATTTTCAAAATGTGCTAAAAATTTAAAATTTTGTGGTTGACGTACATAGATTCTTGCCTAGGTAAAAGAGAAAATAATGAGGTGCCATGATTAGTAGGCTGTGTGTGCGTTGTTGTTTGGTAAGCTTAAGCTGGCACGGTGGAGTGAGTGCATGGCTACGAGATGTGTACGTAATGTACTGCTGTTTCATACGAGTCGAGACTAATAAGTAGTGTCATAGTTAGAAGGTCGCTTTATTAGCATGGCTTAACTGGTTTTAAAGGAACTTGGGATCTTACCAAAAAAGAGTGGCAAAATGAAAAATACAAATAACGCACAATTTTCCAACCCCATAAAAAAGAATCCGTTGGTCATTATGAGTCATTTACTTAATTTTAACCGCCCATTTATATGTATGTAGGAAGTGTATCTATCACACTCACTGGCTGCGCTTTCGTACTTCGAAATATAAACCTATTTGAAGTATATAAAATGTATACTGACTGATACCTTCCACTAATTCTAATTAAAAAAAGATCACTTGAAAAGTATTATACATGGATGTGCCTGTTGTCAAAGCGATAACGAAGTTTCCGGTGTGTTTTAAAATTACACATGTGTTATAAATTCAAATGAGCATTATACATAGTACATATGTACATTCTTTAAATTGTTTTTCTACAGATGTATCTATTTAATAGTCAAATTGATAATGTACCGAATGCAGCTATACATACATATTGGAGTATTCGTTATAAATAATACAACTATTTTTCACTGTATTGGAATTTACTCGTTTTTACAACTTTACAAATTTAAAATACCAAGAACTTGTATGTGTTATTTAGAAAAGAAACTGAGTATATGGCCAACATATGTTTCTTTTAATAGTATTTTGCAGAGATTTATATTAAAGCGGACTTATTCAGAATGTCTTCTAAACAGAAAGTATTTGTAATTCATTGGCCAATCTTAAATACGTCAGTCAGTGATACATTTCTCCATTTGGTTATTTTTGGTAATATACATATATACTTCCATATGTCACCTAAAATGCAAAAGGCCGTAACTACACTTTTTAGTTTTTTACAGGAGAAGGAATAAACGTTATAAATATTTCTTAAAAACTAACTTTTTTCCATTAATTTGTTTTTTAGAAACAAATCCGTCTTTGTTTTCTAAGCTTGAATCTAAAATTTTTATTTAAAGCTTTAACTAGTCTTTCATTTATAACGTTTATTCCTTCACCTGTAAAAAAAAAAACAAAAGTGTAGTTACGGCCTTTTGCATTTTAGGTGACGGTATCTTCTATACATACATATGTACATATTGTCACCTGAAATCCAAAATGATGTAACATCTAAATTCGAAAAGTGGGGGGGGTTTAAAACAGAAATTCACACCTTTACGTTCAATTGACAAAACTGCATATCTCTACAAAATGTTAAACCTGTACGTTCAAAAATAACAATTTTATTGGCAAAATTCGATTTGTACAAAATTTAAAAATTTTCAGTAGAGATAAAAACTGGTTTTGACAAGTTAAAAAAATTATGAAAATACTCAATAATAAAAATAGACGAAAGTGAACAAACCGACAATAGATTTTTGCTGCGGATATACATATGTGAATCGTCATTGGATATTGTTTTTCACATAGATTAATTTGTACATAGATTTGTCAACTCGCTCATCGGTTTATTGATTGAAGGGACGCGAACTTGCAGAAGTTCAGTCTGTCGCTAAGGTTTGACTAACACAGCTGTAATTGATACCGTGAATGTTCAAAAGATGTATATATACGAACATTGTGAAGGCACGAAACAAAAAATGGAGGAATGTTCGATGTTCGCATAAGTTGTTGTAGTTAAATAGAAAAACAGCTGACAGAAGGTCGTTTGCTCATTGAATAGGTGCAAAGAGAAACGTCAGATGAGAAGGATAACAAATCTGTATATAAATTAATCTATCGTCTTTCATAGCGCAAATTAGAATACAGAATCCACTTCAAACTAAATTTCTTTATCAGTAAAACTTTACTGATTACTGCTATTTTGACTGCAGTAAATATAAACTGCAGTGTGCCCATATATGGTATGTACATACATACATATGTATGTAAAACTATTAGCGAACGCATCTTTGAGCTTTTGCACAACCATAGAGTAATACTTAGAGTTTCCATTACTGTCTTCGATGCCTCTTCAAGACGACGAGGTAGAAATCAAAGGGAATGCGTATTTTCGTTCAATGCAAACAACATAAAACATAATTTAGCTGTCATTAGTATCAATAAACACTATTTAAAATTAGTTCTTGTCTTCTTTGGTCTCTCATTCTACATCATTTCCCTAGTACCTTTTCGATCAGCTGTGCCATAGAAACCCCCTGGTTCTACTCAATATTGCGCGGTTAGTTATGACGGTTAGACGGTAGAAAAACAAAACGAACTGATCGAAGAGCATTTGTACAAAATATAATTTGCATGTATGAGTTTTGTGTTAAAAAGTGATTGTGTCAAATAAAAAAATTAAAAATAAAAGGAAAATAACAATAACAGCTGATCGGTCTTGACGGCTGACGGTTGATTATGTAACCTGCTGAAGTCTACCGTCTTTAACCGTCAATTTTAGTTGTCTCTCTCTCTAACACATGCAAAATGCAACCCGAACTCAAACAGCTGATCGCTTACCGTCAACCGTCAAGACTAATTGGACCTTAAGTACTCGATAGAGTGAGTCATAGTCACTAGGCGAGGTGACCGTCATCGTAAAAAATGTGAGGAGGTCAGATCGAACCATTGGTCATATAAGTGCCAAAATTTATCAGATATTGTAACCTGTTTATACCTGTTTTTTTTTTGTATTTTGAATATGTCTCTTAATCCGAAGTTACTACTTTACATACATACATATGTTATGATTGAAAATAATTATGAAACAGTAATTACACACCTATGTAAGTATGTTCCCTACACCGAAACACGTCATGACTAGATAGACTTAGTAATGCATATCCATACATACATATGTATGTATGTATATCGAAAATATACGAGTTTAATCAAATTAATGATTCTGATTGTGAAAATTCGAATCCCTAAACACGAGAATTCGAATGCAATGTAAACGTACATGTATGTATGTAAATATATATTCTTATTTCTAAAATAAAGTCACGATTCATATCCCAACACATTTCCAAAAAAAAAGTGCAAAAACATTTGGGAAGTGGCAACACTGGTATTAAGTTGTTTGATGAGATGACCACGCGAAAGAAGCAACAGTTGGTTTCAGTGGGGATGTGGCGTGTGCGAGTGTTTATGTTGGTTGTGCGCTCAGGAATGACGTCAAATCATTTAAATTAATAATGAAATCTTCATTGATAAATGTCCTCGAATCTAAAGTTAAAGATGTAAGGTTTTTGTTTTTAAGCTTATTTTTGTTGTCTTATATTTTCAGAAAATGCACACAACTACACATAGTACTTTGAATTGTGTACACATGCATGTATCGATATATGGAATGTACAGTGTTCCAATAAAGACTCGATACAGTCAAGGAAAAATTAACTTATTGAAAGTGACGGCCTTATCACACAAGTCACATTCACCTCACTTGCTATTTTAGATAGTACGAACTAAACAAACTACGTACATATGTACTTGCCGTAAGATTTTCGTCAATATTTGTGTAAACTGAACACAAACAATAAATATTTCCATAAACATCATTTGTCAAGTTCTTAATTTGATCAAGAGATGATGTCCGAAAATGCCGAGAATGTGAAAGTAACTTACATGATAAGGCGCTGAAAAATATTTATTCTTTGTAGGTTATAGCAGTTCGATATACTACTTAAGTAGTAGTACGAAAAACAAAGCGACTTAAGTTTTACAGGAGAATTGTTTGCTGCAATTATTTGTTTAGTTTGATGGCAAGAAGAGTGGTGTAGCTTTTTAATTGTTTCTCTACACCTCTTGCCTCAAACTAAAAACCGAGGGGTAACTTGGGTCAAAGTCTCAAATGTATAATTATGGCCACCTAACAAATCAGTGAGTGAAAACTGGAAAGCGCACAGCTCAGTGATTGTGAGAAGTTCTCCCCGGTCCCTTCATGGGATGTAAGGGAAACCATTTATTTATTTATTTATAACAACTAGGGACCTAGAAAAAGTATCGATACTTTGTAGTATCTATACTATTTAATCGATAATAAAAATAAATGGTTTCCCGTTACATCCCATGAAGGGATTAGGGAGAGCTTCTCACAAACCAGTCAGCTGTACACGTTCTAGTTTTGCACTCACTAATTGTAACCTAAAACTTTACACCGGTTCCGAACGGTATTTTGAGGAGCTTTTTCATGGCTAAGTACTCGATAGTGTCGCCGTCACTAAGCGAGGTGACCGCCGTCGAAAGAAATTTAAGGTGGTCAGAGCAGAGATCGAACCCACGTTCTCATGCACAAAAGCCGCGCACACTACCATTGTACCACCGACGGCCACAACTATTCAATCGATAGCGATACTTTTTTTACTCGATACTTTACAAGCAATTTTGAACTAACTCAATAGTTATTTAGGCGATGTAAAAAATGATAGTTTTGCTGAATTTAAAGAGAAAAATTAGAGTTCTAAGAAAATGGATATGGCACAAAGAAATATCCATGTAATTACCATAGACTAATACTTATAGTAGACCTAATAGTTCTCTCACCAAATTTATAACATTTGGCCTGGTGTGATATTTACGTTCGATGTTGGAAAGAATTGCTTTACTAATACCAGATAGAGACAATGGTTCAAAACAACGAACAAAATAACAACAACGGCATTTCGTTTTGTGTGTTAAATACAACACAAATGTATGCCAACAATTACAGTCAATAAAGAAGTGTAAAACACATTTAAATTTCACAGTTTTTCACCAAAACGACATGAAAAATTAAAGCAAGAAGTTCTTGTAATTCCACCTGGTGTATGCCACTGTTCGTCAAACATCTCTTGTCACACCGACCGCATCAAGAAGAGTGTGAAAGTAAACGTCAGGTGAGCCAAATATTCTCTCTAGTATGATTTACTCTATGGTAGTTACAGCTGATTAGATGTATATTAGAAGACCTAATTAGATCTCATTTGATCTGAAAAATGGGATTAAATTATATCAAATATAATCTCTAACTACTTATTTATATATGTATAGTATGTAATTAGATCCGAACTTTGTTCCGGCTGGAAAAATTTATCGTAAGTTTTTCTTTTATTTCGTCTAACAAAATCCCGTGTGAATGTTTATTATTTGCCTTTTTCAGTCGTTTTGATTTAACACAATTTTTATTTGACTTCTGAAGATTTGCCTATTTTGAGTTATGACTATTTTGTAGTTAGGGTGTGTTTCTACATAGAGTAATAGATAAGAGTTGCCATGCCTCTCTTTACATTCTCTCAATGACGATGAAGTACTAGTAGGTAATTTCATCGAGTTCGAGTTGCTGTTGTCTGTTACTCATTGTTTGGACATAAAACAAACAGAAATAAAAGGGAATGCGTATTTTCGTTCGATGCAACCAACATAATACATAATTTAGCTGTCATTAGTATCAAACAAACACTGTTTCAACTGAGTTAGCTGCACGATTTGCTTCTGGTTGCTTCTCACAGTCTCGCCTAACTACTCTGTTTACTAACTATTTCCTACTTCATAGTCGATCAGCTGTGTCATGGATATCCCGTGGTTTCTACCTACTTTAGAAATTTGTCATAAGTCTCTCATCAAGAAAAGCAGCAGCAGTATTTTCATATATTTTTTAGCTTTACTCAAAAAGTTATTGCCTCTACTCAAATTTTTTAAATTTTGAGTTATACAGTTTTATAGTTAGGTTGCGGTTTTCCGAGCACAAAACTTTTATTGGGCCAGTTTGTCCTCCGTAATTGCAAATACACGGGTAATACATATCGACCTGGCATGCTGAACATAGAAGAATCACAAAATTGTCACCACTGAACCCAAAATTAGCGCCGTTGACAAATCGAAATATCTCGATTAATTTAAACAAACTTCTATGCATCTCATATTCGGAAGAAGCCATTCATAAGCTAAATTAATATCTTCGATGTCTGAACATACTACATAGTTAATTCTATTTCAAATTTCTTTAATGAATTGTAACCAACCAAAACTTTTAGTTTTTTTTTTTTGTTAAAATCAAATATTTTTTTTTTCTATACCTACATATGTATGTATACTTTTTTGGGTTACTGTATGTACATTGTGCTGATGTTTTGCTTGTTAAACGGCTTCGTTTAAAGGCCGTTTCGCACGCTCGCTTACAGTGTTACATGAAACTTAATATAATGACAAGGATTAAATAAACAATTGCTTACTCCCTTATTCTTACAAACATTTCATCAGAGAAGACGTTCACATTAAATTACACCCACACACATCCCAGCAGAAAAAAATAGTTGTTGAATAAAATCTATTAGGCATTTTTCATTATACAAATTCATTTTATTCCTTGACAATTTTATACACATAATCTCTTAAAGGATAACTAGTATCTAACGCTACATACTTATTTCTACCATTTAACTATATGTAAGGAACTACATAAATTATACATATGTACATACATAAAGTTGCAGTTGAACTACTTACAAACATACATGACAATCGGGCCTTAAATTATTGGGCCTGGAAAGGCAGTTCTTAAGCCCACCTTAACAGTTCTATCCTTATTTCAAATTAACAAAGGACGTCAAAGTCCTTACATATCTTCTGTGCCTTATGGTCGGCCTACTAATGGCAGGTCTCCTAAGAGGACTGTAAGAGGCCTTTAAACGAACATATTGAGGCCGTGTTAGAATATTAGTGCAAATGGAACGATTAACGGAAAGAGAAATGGAATGAAACTGTCTTCCATTTGAGTATCAGATTTGGGGAATGTAAAAACATCTGTCTGCAAAGTACAACAGTTATAAAATAAAAATAGAATACGGAAACACGGACATTTGTAAAAAGTGACTAAATAAAAACTTTTATTGCCGTTTACTTTGTTTTTGTTCGTTTCATTCAAAATGCAACCCTGATCGCATAATTTTTGAGCAAAATTAAATATTGAGTTATAAAATAAAAATAGAATACGGAAAACAGAAAATTGTGAACAAGGACATTTGCAAAAATTGACGAAATAAAAGCTTTTATTGCCATTTACTTTGGTTTTGTTCGTTTCATTCAAAATGCAACCCTGATCGCATAATTTTTTGAGCAAAATCAAATATTGAGAGATATCTAACAGATCTGTCAAAATGTTGTCCGCAAATCGTTCTCCTCAAGTCAAGGCTGATCTAATAGAGGTTGACGTATTAGAACCATAGACTAATACTTATAGTAGACCTAATAGTTCTTTCACCAAATTTATGACATTTGACCTGGTGTGATATTTACGTTCGATGTTGAAAAGAATTGCTTTACTAATACCAGATAGAGGCAATGGGTCAGAACAACGAACGAAATAACAACAACGGCATTTCGTTTTGTGTGTTAAAATTATTGTGCTAAATACAACTCAAATGTATGCTAACAATATCAGTCAATAAAAAAGTTTAAAACACATTTCAATTTCACAGTTTTTCACCAAAACGACATTAAAAATTAAAGCAAGAAGTTCTTGTAATTCCACCTGGTGTATGCCACTTTTCGTCAAACATCTCTCTATCACACCGACCGCATCAAGAAGAGTGTGAAAGGAAACGTCATGATACAAATACAAGATAGTAGCGTCAGCCCATATGATTTCCTTTGTTTACATTTCATCGTACCCACTAAATGTCAAAGTTGTTTGTGTGAGTGCGTTCTCGTTTGGTTTCATCTATCAAAGTTCACAATTGCACATGGATGTGTATATTTTTATCAGCTGATTTTGACAATAACTGGGTATGGAAATTACAACAATGCTAATGCTACTACCTTGTATTTTTATCATGGGAAACGTCAGATGAGCTAAAATTTTCTCTAGTAAGATTTACTCTATGATTAGAACAGCTGATTTTGCTTTCTTGCGACCTTATATGTAAAATTAAGGATTTTTGTTAGTGTACTGTTTTGTTTACTTTGTTTGTTCGTACATATTTATTTGTGTTAAATTTGACAGTTAGAGTCATGGAACAAAAACAAAATCCTTGTTGTTGGTGCCCACAATTACAACAAATCCTACTGCGTTAACCTCTACTAAATCAGCCTTGCCTCAAGTTTACACCAAGATTTATTCATTCAGGTTATATCAGTAGCACAGCTGATTTTATTGTTTTCATTTTGTTCGTGCCTAATATGTCAAAGTTTGTTTACATTTCTGTTTTTATTTACAGTATTAGTTTGTTCACAAAGTTTCGAAAGATTTAGAATAAAGTAAATGGATTTATTTGCGAAAACAATTTGTTAAATATTAAAGAGCTTTACAAAAATCGACTAAATCTTCATTATGAGCACTGAATTTAACACATTTGAAATTGAATTGCTATTTTCACATGGTTTTACATCAGCTGACATTGACATATTAGGCATTGTTGCTATAACCTAAATAAATAAATTTTGGTTTAAACTATTCCATCTTCTCTCACCAAATTATGTACATATGTATACAGTCAGGGACTTACACACGTTTAAATACACGATTCAAACTTGAACTTGCAACTTCTGAAACCAAACCCATGACATCAGTACTAATAACAAACTCGAAAAATGTTGGAAGGCTGGTTTGCAGGAACTACTCCTTCAATCTTCCCCTCATTTAGCTGGGCATCCATTCTACCTTTCACTAATAGGCCTTCTAACAGGTCTGTTTAAGCATGCGACCTTTTCGAACGCTTGGGGTAAATCTTTTTAGACCTCGTACGAAAAAGCAAGTTGTCATTGTGCTTCGAATTTTTCGTCAACCTAAAAGAAGGAGTAACGTAGGCCTGAATATACATACATACATACATATGCCTGCTAAAAGAAGGCATACCTATTTTAAGAATGACTCGCCACTTCCGCTGCTGGGATACTACAGTATGTTTGTTTGCTTGTGCAAGTAACATTGTATTATTTTAATTGCGCATTCAAATGTACTAGCACTAGGTCGTCTTCTTTCTTCCCTTAATGAACTTCGGAATTTGTCATAGATCGCCCTTTTTTCTTTGTTGTTGGGGGTTGCAAAAACTGCAAATGGTTGAAAAGAAAAGCGAAATGTGTTCACGTAAATAAAAAAAAAAACAATAAGACCATGACAGAATAATCTTTTGGATGTACTTGTACTTGAACAAAACAACATAACGTAACGTCTAAAACCTAAGTGTGTATCATCGTACTCGAACATACTACGAAGGCGCGATATCAGTATGGATTCCTATGATGTCATCGCATTATTTTATACTCTTACCTACCACATTTGTATAGTTATTTTCTACATATTCTGTTTAATTCCCCCCTTTTTGGTTCCCGAAAAACAGCAGCGACAGACACAGTGAGCCCGATTAGCACACACTCACATACGACAGTATATCAGCTTTTTGAAGTTTGATAAAGGAGAGGGAACTGTGCAAAAAATTCTTAATACATGGGAGAGTTTTATAAACACAGTATACAGCCAGAAAAATATATCCATTAGGGAAAAATAAAGAGAAAACTGAATAACGCTTGAAAAGATTTGAAATTCGAAAAGGGATACAAACTTCGTCTTCGTAAAATTGGTTTTTTTATTTTTTTTATTCTCTAAAATTAGTAGAACTGATTACGTAGAAATCGCCGAGAGTTTCATTCCATTTCTCTCTCCGCAAATAGTTATATTTGCTATAATTGTCTGACACGGGCTTAATTAAGTAGTAGTTTATCGACTTCTTAACCCTGGATCACTAACGTTAGTCGTTTCGACTAACATCACGTGCATATTTGCACACAGTTTCTCAAAAGTAGTTTCGATAAATATATTTTTTTAATGAATTGTTTTATAGCAATTAAAATTTTTTGTTTGATTTACATTCAAAATTAAACAAATAGCATCCTTTATTAGATGTGTTGATAGTTTATAGGTACATAAATATCGAAAAAATCGGTTATATACATACATATAAACGTTAGTCGATTCGAACAATGATTAGTGTTAACGCATAAAAAATAACGTTGTGTTCTAGGGTTAAGGGCACCTTAGACTAGCGGATTGTCGGGATGTCTCATCTCCCAGTGTAAGGTGCATTCGGGCAGTCGGACGACTAGTCGATCAAAAATCAAAACTAGTTTGATTTTCAGAAAGTCGGTTAGTTTATGGCGAAACAATGCCTGACAGAAAAGTCGGCCTGGCCTGTCTAATTAATAGTCGGCCGACTAGCCCGCAGGTCTAAGGTGCCCTTTGCTTTTGTAATTTGTCTGTTTTTTTCGAAATTCAAAACCAATCGCTTAATAAATCACCCATTATTTTATTTGCCACTTTGCAAACAGCATTCTCCAAAACTGATAGTGTAAATTAAAATAAAATCTGTATACGATAAGTTAGAGAGAGTTTCATTAAATTTTTCTCTCCTTCCAATCGTTCCATTTTATCTTTTGTATAACATTGGTGTAAGGGCGCATTTTACCGTAGCAGTGTTGGCATTTTGGTACTAAAAACATGGATTTTGGTGATTTCCCTGTTTTTGTTTCCACGTATTCTTATCATATACCCGTTACCCGAAAATCGTAAAATAGTAATGCTTTTTATTATTTTTCCCAGTGCCTTCTTAACGAAAACCTTTAAATTGACTTCTTTACCACCATTCGGTATTATCACACACAAAATATATCAGCACATCCGAATATTGCACATATCAAAACAGAACAACACGGACACTCGCCTCTGCGTGAAATCCCGTTCAATATTCAGAAAAAGGAAATAGCCGAATTCGAAGATGTATATTATCTTGTTAAAACCCAAAGTCGTTCATCCAGCGAGGCATGGAATTTTAGTAACGACTCACTAAATTATTACAGGGGTGTTAGTGTCTCGAAATATGAATACTTTATCAAAATTCTGATATTCAAAATGGGCGACGCAATATAGCGGCCACGTTTGTGAAAACACGCCAGACTAAATTCGAAAAAAATAATAATTCTGAAATTCAATTTTTGCCAGGGCGAAATGTATTAAAATTTTTGATTTTCTAGTTAGAGCATAATCAACCTAAAGTGGGATATTGTCCCAAAAATCGGGATTTTTTTATTTTTAACTGTAAAAAAATAAAAATATAAAATTTATAAATGGTTAAATTATATTTAAAAATAAAATACATATTTTTTTGATATATTAAAAATTTATTTAAATCTACTGTATATGGGCATTTCCACAGAAAGTGCCACCCTATGTCGCATCACGTCACCATCGTAATTTTTTTATATTTTAGGACCATGAAGTTCGATTGTTTTCTATTCTTTTACTAAATACAGAATGTAAGAAGCTCTATATTTAATAACAGATGAAAAAACAATCTAACTATCTGGTCCTAAAATATAAGCAATTAACGAGGGTGACGTGATGTGACAAAAGGTGGACTTTTCTGTGGAAATGCCCATATATAAGTATTATATAGTTTTATATTATTATTATTTTTTTAAACCAGACTAAACAAATAAAAAGTAACAACGCAATGTGCCATATGAATCCGTTACGAATTCAAGACGGATCCGTTTCTGCGGGCATTTTGACCGAAACGGACTCATAACGAATTCGTTTTCGTATGAAATTCCTCCCGAAAACACGAATCAGTTTTTGTACTTATTCGGATCCGTCTCAATCTCGTAACGAAGAATTTCATTTTCGAATCCGTTTCGGATTCGTTGTTTGGAAATAAAATGAATTCGAGACGGATCCGCCAAATCGCAATTTCACTGATTCACTTTTTAATGTATTTAAGGACTAGTAACGAGTTCGAGACGGATCCGCCAAATCACAATTTCACTGATTCGCAATTTCATTGATTCGCGTGCGAAACGAATTCGAGAACTTACATTTCACTTTTTATGATTTTACGAGTTCGAAGCATATCCGCACCCGTTTTTGTGCACATTGGGAATAAGCACAATTTTCCTCGGCAACACCAGTGTAATACCGCGTTTATGCTGCAACCGAAATCTCGATTGTCTAGATTTCATTCACACAAAAAGCTGATTTGTGTATGGAAAATCAGATGTTTATGCCACGAAAGCTACATAGATATCTCTAGATTTCGAATGCAGCATAAACATGTTTTAATTTGAAAATAATTTGTGTTGATATCTGTTTAAATATTATTATAGAATATGACGTCCACGCTAAAGTATACTTTACTATTTCTGAAGACCAAAACGTCATAAAGCGGAACATTTCTGTAAAAAGCGGAATTGAAATCCAAGGCAGGATGAGACATCGAAAAGCGGGATTGTTGGTCAGGTCATAATGCATGTATCACATGTTAAATTGAAAAATATCTTCAGTCTTTTTGGCTAGGGATTTGGTCAAATTCAGTTCGGAGCCTTTCTATCCTCTTTCAGGAAATTTTTACCCGTTTTTATCCTGTGTAATGGAGCTGTTGGTGCTTTTCATCTTACAAGAGTTGGCAATACTGCACTGTAGTTAGTTGTAATTTTCATAAGATTTTAAGAACGATTTATTTCAAAATCATCGACTCGTCCCCTCTTTCTCCCTCGTATCATCATGTAAAGCTTATCGAAAATACCATAGCTTTAAGTAAAAAAAGATTAATTTTGTTTTTCAAATTTAACAGCTCAACAGTTTGTTTTATTCGTTTTTGTTCATTTCTATTTCCCCACAAACATTATCACACAATTCGTTGTTTGCAAGAACACACAAATGTTATTTTCAGTTCATTTTGTTGTTTAACATTTGCTGAGCACTCAAAGGAGAAAAGTAAAACAAAAAATAAACAATTTGTTAATGTTACTGTCGTTGTTGTTGAATAACCTTCCGTCGTTTTCGACTTATAAGGTATACAAATTTTCAACACATACATACATACATATGTTCAAATACACCGTCCACGGTGATTGTAACAAAGCACCGAACCACACTGCCAATGTAGAATTTGTCGTTCTCTCACTTAGTATCCCTCTAATACGAATGTATTTTACCCTCTCTTCTAACAGCAATTTATTTTGTTCACAGTGTAAAGATCACATTAATGGGTGTCAATGTGTGTGCTTGGGCACCAGACGCCTCTGTTTAATCATCAATTTTATGAAATCAGCAGCGGAGTTGACAGGACCGTCTTCATAAAAAGCATTCACCAGACTTCCTAGTTATTTTTTTGGTTTTATCTTTTACGAGTATAGAAATCCTACCTGTAGTATTTTAATGCATTTTAATAGGTAGTTGGGTTTTGTTAAAATTTGATAGAAGGTAGCAAATATGGTGTATTGATTGAATGAGAGATTATCACTGATGAATCTCTTGGTCTGTGTTGGTTTGGTATCACAACTTCTGTCAGGTAGAGAATAGTGGACTGTATTTATTTGAAAACTCTTGAGTGAGTTTCGTTGCCAAAGCTAGAAATAGAAAATAGAAACTTTCATCACCTTGAATAATTTCTCATTAATATGAGAAATTAAGCAATTTGATATAGGGTTTAGAGTAGGGAAAGAGAGAGTAAACAGAAACGAACCAAATGAATTAGTATTCAAGATGTTCAGAGTATTTATTCAGAGACTGATGGTCACCAAGTTGTGGATGTTGTAAAAGTGACAGAGGTTTGAGATTTTACTCCACAGGAAACTTCTTATTTTATCTTTTTTTATCCATAGTGTAACAATTCACGATAACTTAACTTCGTTTTGATTTGTGTACAAAGTATAATTTTGAAGTACTGAAAGCTACGAATATAACAATCCATAAATTCAAACAAATATTAGTAGAACTAGTAAAAGTTCATTGTGTTGTAACATAAATAGTAGTTAATTTAGATTTTATGTAGGCTAATTATAATTCAATAGTAGTTGAATAGTAATTCATATATGTATATTTTAAGTAACATAATCGTGTTTTGGAAAGCAAAATTGTAAGTATAATCGTAAGATTAGACATATGGTGTGCTTTGATTGTAAATCTTAATTATGGAGCTTCTTTCAAAATTCATGAAGAACGCGGAGTTGCCAGATGCCAGAAGACTGGATAACCAAATAAACTATCATGCACGACAACAAATCTTGTTTTTTTAATTCCTTCTAAACTAATTTTTCGACGACTTTGTATGGAGAGCCGCTTAATATCACTTAGATCCCCATACAAAGTGGTCGAAAAATTAGTTTAGCAGGGAATACAAAAACAGGCTTAATGTTTTTGTCGAAAGAAATGGTAGTGACAAGAATGTTGTTCCAATTTAGAATTCCATGGATCTGGGCAAGAATTTGAGGCAACAAACTTCAGTGTGCCACTTATTTCATTAAGTCGACGTGCTACGACGATATCCACTCGCAGCCTTGTGTTATTTACAAGTATCTACGAGAACAGAAATATTTGTTCACATTTTTTTTCTGTAAAATTCTTCAATACTCGGGACTTTGGGGTTCAACCTACATTCAGGCGGAATGCCTTATGTCATTCACAATAAATGACATGTAATTTTTTTCTGCGCTCGGTATCACGAAATACATTTACAACAAAAAAAATTTATAAGGGTCTCATCACACAAGTCTAAATGAGTGAATCTAACTCAGACGCACACTCAGGCACCATGCGTTCAAGCTATAATTTTTTATACCATCGTTGCACAATTGACTGGCTTGGGATTTTCATACTTTTTTGCGGAAACATGTGTTGAAGTGTCAAGATTAGTAAACAAAACAATGTGCACAAAAATTGATGCAGAACCGTTTCGAACCCGTTACGATTTACGGGCTCATAAAAAAGTGAAATGTGAATTCTCGAATCCGTTTCGAACCTGTTACGAGTCCGAAAAAACATAAAAAAGCAAATCAGTAACGAGTCCGTAAAAGCATAAAAAGCGAGTCAGTTTAATTGCAATTTTGCGGATCCATCTCGAAACCGTTACGAGTCCGTAAAAATATAGAAAAGCAAATTAGTGAAATTGCGATTTAACGGAACCCGTTACGAGTCCGTAAACACATAAAAAGCGAATCAGTGAAAATGCGATTTGGCGGATCCATTTTGAACCCGTTACGAGTCCGTAAATATATAAAAAGCAAAACAGTGAAATATTTAATGTCGCAGATTCATATCTGAGTTTATAAAAAAAAATACAAAAGCGATTTAAATTTAGCTGACAACGAATTTTTGTATTTTAATGTAAGTAAAAGACTTCAGTGGATTAGAATTAGAAAATATAATTCATACCTATTTTAATTTTAAATATCAGAAGCAATCCGTAAAAATGTATGAAAGCGGTTCCGTCTCGAATCCATTTTATTTACAAAAAACGAATCCGAAATGGATTCGAATATGAAGTCCGTTACGAGTTCGAGACGGGGTTGAAAAAGACTCGAATTCGTAACGGATTCATATGGCACATTGGGTACTCATAAATTCACCAACATACACAACATCCACATCTTCTGTTGTTTAGTGGATATTAGATTTGAATTAATGTGCTTTTGTTGTTTGTTTACATCAAAAAAATAAATAAATTTATAAATATTTGCAAACTTTACACTCAAAAATTATTATGCTGAGAAATAGAAAAAAATTTTATGCATATTTCTGTCACTATTTATTAATTTTAATAACCATCACTTATATTTGGCATACATTCACATCAAATTTGCCAGGGTGGAATTATGACAGTTCAAGTGACGATTTAGTCACGGCTGCATTATCGGCCTTATCACACAAGTCGCATTCACTTCACTTGCTATTTTAAGATTTCCCTCGATATTATTGTCAAACTAAACTTAAACAATAAATATTTTAACAAAAATACTTCGTCAGGTTTTTAATTTGGTCCAGAGGTGATGTCAACAAATCCCGTGATTGTGAAAGTTACTTAAATGATCATGCCCTATAAGTATGTGATGTAGTGACCTAACGAGAAGTTCGTTCCTCAATGCAGGTGACTGCTTTTACGTTTTATGTGATTACAAAATTGGAAAATGATCTGAAAATGATGTACATAATTGGATTTATGTGAGAAGATCCTAAAGGTTCTAGGTATTCAAATGAAAAAGTTAGCCTCATTATCGATATTTTTAACCCCCAATATTCCAAAGACGTCGAAGATTACGCGCCCTATTTATAAATGTTGTGAGATACTTTAAAGTCTTTTTTCTATAGTAAATCTTCTCTCAAATCTCATAAGTTTTTATGAATAGGGCCGTAAGTACGAGGTGGCGCAAAAGTAAAGGTCATAATGTGAATGCGTTTTAAGTTTTTGCAAATGGCATTACATATAATTTTGCTTGGACATCTATGTTGTAGACAGATAGAGAACTATTTATGCCCTGTGAAACTTTGTGCAAACAAAATATCCGTAACTGGG
Source organism: Phaonia tiefii (assembly GCA_963931995.1). Classification (NCBI taxonomy): domain Eukaryota; kingdom Metazoa; phylum Arthropoda; class Insecta; order Diptera; family Muscidae; genus Phaonia; species Phaonia tiefii. The sequence continues at coordinate 90,851,542 of OZ008369.1, read as the reverse complement.
GCACCAGATCTAACAGCGCCAGACTTCTTCGTTTGTGGCTTTTTAAAATCTCGCGTTGATCATAACAAAACCACAAACCTTGCAAGAGTTGAAAGCGAACATTGAAGAATAAATCACCAATTTGGAAGCAGATATTTTGCGATCCACAAACCAAAATACCGTAAAGCGAGCACAAATGTGCATCAACTCGGGAGGTGGTCATTTGACCTATATAATTTTTGGAATTTTGGTCAGGAGTTACTTAGATGAAAATAAAACTAATATATTTCATCTTTTTTCGTTTCGTTGGCTTTTTTCCCCATCATCTTCAGGAGAAATTTATTTATTGAAATTGCTGTTGACAAAGAAAATATTATTATTATTATTATTTTTCCCTTCGTTTCTATAAAGTATTAACTAGTATTGTGTTTTTAAACTTACGAAGTTTATATTCAAATATTCAAATTGGTCATTAACAAATCTCTAAAAAAAAAAAGTTTGAAAGTTTGAATGTCTTATAATAAAAGGCCCAACATATAAATAAATATGTGTGTAATTTCGCTGCTGGGTATAATTTGCTTCGTCTTACAAACATTGATATGCGTGAAAATGTGTATACTTCTATATCCATAGAAGTGTAGAATGTTCACACACGAGTATATATGTATGTATGCATATGTACTCGTATGGTATATAACACGGGTGAGGATCGGCGGTCTGTCAGTCATCATAATTTCTAAATGTTTTGTTACGAGTATGTATTATCTTCGTTAACTTTCTATGAATGGCAAACCAAAAAGGCAAACCATACTTCAAATGTTTGAATTTCTAAACATACAGTTGCAGTCAAATATTGTAGCTAGAAATGCGGGATGTGGCGATAGACTGTTTTACAGTCTTGCATATCCGCAAATCTAGTGTTAAAGCGGATTAAAATATCCGACATTTCGGCAGATAAAACCGGTACTGTTTTTTCTCCAATTTACAAGTTCAGATTTTACATAAAAATCCATCTACCGTGAATTGTGTACATTTCCGGGGATTATAAAGGTTAGCCAACTTCGGCTGACTGATTTGAAATGCTTATAACTTTTTTATTTTTACAGTTTTATATTTTATTTTATTTTTTGCAGGTAATAAAAAAATTAATTTTAAAGCGCTGTGGCCACATGACCTGTTAAACCAAAACGCGATTATTTCCTTCGATATGCTTTTTCCACGAACAACTTTTGTTGGGTTTAGCTCGTCTTTAAAGACCCATACTGTCGATTGCTGTTTTGTTTCGGGCTCATATGCATAGATCCATGATTCGTCACCTGTGGCGATGTTATTCGCTGCATTGGAGTTACCGAGGTTGTATTTCTAAAACATTTCTGTGCCCCAAACGGCAAGAGCCTTTTTTAAGCATTCGTGGGATCCAACGAAAATCTTATTGATGCTAGTGATACTACTTATCGGGTGATCAATCCAGAGGTATTTTTTTCAAAATAAAAAAAGATATATAAATTCAAATCAAGTGTGGAATCTTTTTTTTTTCATTCGAAAGGACACTTTTTGCCATTTATATTTTCAATATAATTTCCTTCAAATGTTGGGTGTCCATTCTGAGGTTCAAATTTTTAATTAGTCGTTCGAGCATTTTGACCGGTATGACGTTAATGACACGCGTACGTACATTTGCTTTCAACAGGACGGTGCCCCTTGCCATACAGCTGCTCAAACAATGGATCTATTGAGGTCATTTCGTAGAGCATGTTTTGGACCGTTGAGTTGGCCGCCTAGATCGTGTGATATCACACCTTTAGACTTTTTTTCTTTGGGGCTACGTAAAGCCCAAAAGTTTATGCTGACAAACCAGCTACGTAGGTGTGATATCACACGATCTAGGCGGCCAACTCAACGGTCCAAAACATGCTCTACGAAATGACCTCAATAGATCCATTGTTTGAGCAGCTGTATGGCAAGGGGCACCGTCCTGTTGAAAGCAAATGTCTTTAAGATTACGGGCTTCAATTTCAGGTAGCAAAAACTCCGATATCATGGCGCTATAGCGAGCACCATTCACGGTTACGTTCCGGCCATCATCATTTTTGAAAACAGTTGCACAATTTGGAGACGTTGTTGCGGTGTAAGACTTTCCATGATGAAATGGCAAACAATGCTGAAAAGAAAAAAAATAAAGTTTAGCACAACTCACGCGTAATCTGTGAAAAAAAAATCTATTGAAAAAAATACCTCTAGATCGATCACTCTTTATGCCCAAGGAAGCCTCAATCTCACGGTATGTCACATGTCGGTCTTGCTTTATCAGTTCACGCACATCATCGATGGTTTCCAGCAAAACTTCACGAAATTCATCCTAGAGCGTACGATGGCCGAGTCGGATTTACAGTGGTTTTTGATGGTGCTTCATCACCAAAAGTCGAAACAAGTTGATTGAGACAATCCACGCCGAAAATCGTAAAAAATCATCGCAAGAAAATTTTTACGGGTTAATTTCATTTCTTGAATGAGATCAATTTTTCAACACACTGTTAATACAACAAATATTGCTCGTAAATGAAAACGTTCTATGGATATTTATGCTAAAACATTTCAAACTTCCAATGGTTGTTCCAGTTTGCATCTGGGGACACTAGTATTGCCAGTTCCCGAAATATAAATAGCAATCCTCGTAGTACTGTCACTACAACAAATTAACTTAAAGCTATTCAACAATTTTGACCTCAACTGTATTTTGCATTTGTCCATACAGGTTTGTTTGTTCATGTGTTTTGTTTAAAAAGTGCGGTTACATTATTTGTTTTCATAATAATAGTTTATTCAAATTGATGTCAACAATAGAAATACTTACAGAAGAGTTGTCATACATTCATATGATCATACATACATGCATATATATCTATATGTATAGTGGTCCCATCCATACATGTGTATGAATGTATATACATACCATAGAGTAATGTCATATAGAGCTGATATTCTTCACATCTGACATTTCATTTAATTTTGACTTAAATTTTTCATGTCGTTTTGATGAAAACTTGTGAAATTTAAACGATATCGCATACGAGAGTAACGCGAAACTTTTGCGGGTAAAACTCTCGAAAACAGATCCGAAAACGATCGGAAAATGAAACATCAGTCGCTCCCCAGCGGACCAAAACTTCGTATACGATATCGCATACGAGAGTTACGCGAAACTTTTGCGGGTAAAACTCTCGAAAACAGATCCGAAAACGATCGGAAAATGAATCATCAGTCGCTCAGTTTGTGGCAGTAAAAGTTTCGTTTACGATGTCTTGCAAGAGATTCGTTTGCGAGACTTTTGCAATATCTTTTGGAGAACAACACGAAAAATAAAACAAAATGCAATAGCCAAAACGTTGGTGTTGTGTCGTGTGCCTGCATGTGTGTGCCTCTGTTTGGCGCACGACACAACGACAACAATGTTTCTCTCTTTTCGTCCGTTTAGCACCCGTTTTTAAACCAGTTTGCGAATATTTGGGCGAGTTTAATTTCTCCCCCGGTTTTGGTCCGGTAAATACTCGCTTCTGAGCTCGTTTGCGAGCATTTAGCGTAACACTCGCTAACGGTGCGTTTACACGGGACAGTTAAAGACCGGACAGTTGAGAATATGTATTAGTTGTCAAAAAGAGAAAAATTTGTTGTGTGACGTATGTGTCCAGCCAGTTATAAAGACAGAACAGTTTTAAGCAACCGTCGATAGATTTGCTTTTGTTCACTTTTGCTTGAAATTTTTATTTACTAAAAGAAAATTGCTACATATATTATTTATACATGTTTATATGTAGTAGGGTGTTGCCAAATAATGAGTCTGTTTTTGTATTCCCTGCCAAACTAATTTTTTGACCACTTTGTATGAAGAGCTAAGCGATTTTAGGCGGCTCCCCATACAAATTCGTCGAATAATTAGTTTAACAGGGAATAAAAAAGCAGGCTCAATATTTCAACAAAACTCCAAATTACCAAATAAACATAAATTTTCCCAATTTCTACGAACGTTTGCTAATCTGTTTGCCCTATTTCTCCAGATTACAATGAAGCTGATGTACTCGATGTACTCTGCAAATTTCAAATGTATACATGTTTATATGTATATATGTGATGTTTTGCTTTGTTTTTCACAAATTACCACGAAATGTCACCCATCTGGCCAATTACGTCAAATCGCTTGCCGAAGTTACTGTCGTCGAAAAATCAAAGACAGTGGCGAGGCCATAGACTAATACATACCTACATAGATAAACTTATTCATAGACTAATACATACCTAGATAAACTTATTCTCTCATCTGACGTTTCATTTCACACTCTTCGTGATGCGGTCGGTGTGATAGAGAGATGTTTGACGAAAAGTGATATACACCAGGTGGAATTACAATAACTTCTTGCTTTAATTTTTCATGCCATTTTGGTGAAAAACTGTGAAATTTAAATGTGTTTTAAACCTTTTTATTGACTGTTATTGTTAGCATACATTTGTGTTGTATTTAACACATTAACACAAAACAAAATGCCGTTGTTGTTATTTTGTTCGTCGTTTTGAACCATTGCCTCTATCTGGTATTAGTAAAGCAATTCTTTTCAACATCAAACGTATACATCACACGAGGACAAATGTCAGAAATTTGGTGAGTGAAAGATTTTCTCTACCCATATTTACTCTATGGGCGAGGCAAGTGACAGAAGTGTAAGTGTGGTAGTAAAATAGTGTGAATGTATTGCTACTGTCGGAGCAAAACTGTTCCGTGTAAACGCCAGGTAAGGCTCGGTTTTTTGCCCGCTGGGTCAGTTTGTGGCAGTAAAAGTTTATTTTACGATGTCTTGCAAGAGATTCGTTTGCGAGACTTTTGCAATATCTTTTGCGAGAACAACACGAAAAATAAAACAAAATGCAATTGCCAAAACATGGTTGTTGTGTCGTGTGCCTGCACGTGTGTGCCTTTGTTTGGCGCACGACACAACGACAACAATGTTTCCCTCTCTTTTTTCGTCCGTTCAGCACGCGTTTTTAAACCAGTTTGCGAACATTTGGGCGAGTTTAATTTCTCCCCCGGTTTTGGTCCGGTAAATACTCTTTTCTGAGCCCGTTTGCGAGCATTTAGCGTAACACTCGCTAAGGCTCGGTTTTTTGCCCGCTGGGAAGGAAAGACGCCAGATTTTCGCAGCAGATAGAAATGGTCTCGAAATTTTGAGTTGTGACGCTTTTGTATTTAGGGTGCGACATGTGTCCACAATAGTCGTGTTTTGGTTACAAGCAAGCGATTGTCGGGTTGAATAAGGGTTGAAAACGGTGAAAGATGTCAAAAAAAAAAATTTGTTTCACCTTGGCGAAAATGATTCTCGTCGCTAAGTTCTCGCTAAGTCTTCGCTAAGTGCTTCATACAAAACAAGCGAATATATAAGCAAGCGGTGTAACCAAAACACGCTTAATATCTCTCCAACTTTGGCCTTATAAAAAATGGCATGCTTTGATATATATGCATACATACATATGTATGTACATACATACATAAATAATTCAAATCAATGATCATCAACATACCAAAATCTGTACTACAAAAAAAGCGCACCAAATTTAGGGTTTATTTTCGTGGTGGAAATATTCAAAATTTTATCAAAACATCAAATTTTGAATATTTCGATTAAAACTTATTAGTTTTAAGGGAAATGGGCCGAGCTAAGACATTGAGCGTGGAGGAAAGAGCAAAAAGTAAAACTTATAAGGACTGCCCCTTCATTAAATATCGAAAAAACGAAAAGAAGGTCACGCTAATAAACTGAAAGCATTCTCATGTTATAGTAATTGAACGAACTATTTTGAAAAAATAACAAACCAGAGCATTATTGACGTTATTATTTAAGGAGAAAGCTAGCCGGGTTAGTTTCGTAACGAAGCAATGCCCCACCCAATAAGATAAATGCAAATAAATGGTCCCCAAAAATAAATAGTTTCACACTACGACTGTTCGGTTAACTTCCACTGGATTAGGTTAAGTGTTATTGACATTCGATGTACGACTGACGTATTAGTCCACTCTATTACCACGGGCTAACGATATTAAGCGCTAGCTCCAATAAATTCTCCCAGATCACAAATCTTTGTTTCAGTTTTTCAGATTTGTACCTTGGGCCTGGCCATAAAATAATACATACCATAGATGCTTTTATTCGCTCAATAAATTAAACGTCATAGGTACGATGGAAAGTAAACATTGGATGGTGGAAAATATGGGTTCAATAATACCAGATAGAGGCAGTAGTAAACAACGTCCAACAAAGGAACAACAACCGAATTTCGTGTTTTTGTGGCAAACTAGTTGTGTTAAATACAATACAAATGTATACCAACGATAAAAGTCAACAAAAAAGTGCAAAATATATTTAAATTTTTCAGTTCTACACCAAAACGACAGGAAAAAGTTAAGTGAACATATTTTGTAACCTCACCTGGTGTAAGGTGATTTTCAATTTAATTGCTCTCATTTCCACAAACCTACGATGAGAGTGTGAAATGAAACGTCAGATGAGAGAATAAGTTTATCGTATTATTCTATGGGCCTGGCTAAAGACAAAATTTCATGGGGCAGAAATTTCATGGGTGTTGAGTTTAGAAATACAGATTAAGTCCATCACGGAACAACTGAAACGTTTTATAAACTACCAAAACAACAAAAGCATCGCGAAGTGACTGATTCACGAATTATAGAATAACACCCTAATGGCCAGTTTTTCATGGAGTTGTGATCTTCGTTTCTTAGTTAAATTGTGGTTAAACATCGAATTGTGTTTTTTAGTCATTGTTTAACAATGATTTAACCACCCAATGTTGGTTGGTTAACTTATAGTCAGAACCATATTATTTTGACAATTAAATTACTGACTGCCAAAGTGAGAAATGAAGATTGTATAAAATACATGTTTCAGATTTGCGTATTTGTACACATACGTCGAGTCTAGATCGTTAAATTGTTGCGCCTATATAGTTTTTTATACATTTTTGTTAAAATGACTTCGATTTTATGCATCAATTTCTTATTTTACATAATTCCATTTTGTTTGTTCCCCTTTGTTGTTTTGGTATTTATCCCAAAAAAACACGTTTTTTCCAATAAGAATATAAGGGTTGCCATATTAGTTGACAATAGTAAGTCGCCATAACTCACCACTGAAAAACAAAACGCAAAGTTAACCTCTAATTAACTTAGAATTAAGATTAAGTAAACCGATAGTTAACTATCCACTTAAAAACTGGCCATAACTGATTTACCATTTTTCTTGTGGTTGGTGTTCAAAGAAATCAAATTCAAATGTTTTTATTTTTTGTTTACTTTAAGGGTGATATTCTATAAGTCGTGAATCAGTCACTTCACATAATTCAAAATTATATTGTTTACGCACTGAAATTCTTATTTACAATAATAAAATTAGAAATGGAACGTTCAAATAAATAATGTGTTGCAAGACTATTATAATTATATTAAAAAATTATAGACATCAGTTGATGTTGACAATAATAAACAAAAGAAGCAATACATTACAATCAATACATACCGTCAATGGCATGTGTTTTTGAAAAGACAACTAATTTAATATAGATGGGGAAATTTATTGGACATTGAACCCCAAAATAATAGGTTTTTACACATTTTATGTGAATATTGTTGGTATTTGCAGTATTATAAATAATAGCAATCTTAAAATCTGATGATCTACTGCAATAGAGGTAAATGTTTTAATCTTTTTCATTCTGAGCATTTCACTCAAGATAACTTTTTCTAATCTATAATTGTTTTTTTAGTTGGACAACTCTATAAACCTCAAATGTCAGTGACAGCTTTCGTAAACAAACGCAAGCGCGAAGTGATTATAAACTACCATTTTTTGACTTTGGCGTTCGCGTTGGCTTTTGGGTTTACGTTCAATTTCGGGACTTTTAGAATACTACCATAATTGTTGGTATAAATTTGCGTTGGATTTAACAGTTTCGCGCTTCCAAACAAAATGCCTGTTGTAGGAGACTTGCTGCATTTGTTGGACTACAGCTAAAATTGAATATTAAAAAAATAAATAGTTCTTTTTTTAATGAAAGATGTTAATGTTCAAATTATCTTTCAAAAGTTGAAAGCTCCATGACCAAAATAAAATTAGAGTTTTTTTCGCACAAGTTCTACCTTAAAATTGTTCAGTTGTGATGGATGTAAAGTAAACGAAAAAAAGCAGGGCGCAGAATAGAATGTCCTTCTACGCAAATGAATCGAGCCGAAACCTCGTCGAGGTGCTGACTGGGCGCCAATACGTCATGCTGCCAGTAGGTAGCCCTTATGATATCGTCGGTATGACACCTCTGGACCCACGTAGTCTGAACCCTTTTCGACCCCACTTTTTTGACAAGAAGAATAACTCGGCATAAACTCACTACTTTGGGAATATTTAAACATCTCGTTTCTCATTTTTAGAAACTAAATAAAATGATATTCCAAAACATGAAAGAAGGCTTTAAACAAATAAAACTGCCTCCAAATGTATTACATTTCCGAATTCGAGTTCATAAGAAGCATGTCTACTGCAAGTCTGGAGTATTCTTAATTCTTATAAATTAATGTCGATAAATATTAGAGCTGCTGCTTTCCTACAACCTGTTAAGTCGGCAGGTAGTTATTTATATAAATAAATACATACTATATATGTACGTATGTATGTATATGTAAGATGAATATTTGTATGAATAAAATTAAATATTCATTTAAATTATAACATTTTTTCATGTCTTTGTTATTTACGAGAATTTTTATCGTATAACCGAACGTGACTAGCAAATCTTTAGTAAATTTATATAATATATTTTATCTGTATTTAAGCGGCGATGAGTGGAAAATTTATTGAGTTTTTATGGGGCAGTTTTTCTTTTAGCTTGTGTGATTATACTTTTCAAAAATCAACGGTTTCAAAATTTCGCATTTCCAAAGTTGTTTGTTCTTCTATCGATTGGGTTTAAAGTATTTTGTATACCGTTTATTAGCGAGCAGATCGTCATAATAACTCATAAGTCCGCATTTTTTAAACAATATTCTAAAAATTTTTACTAGGCGTCTTATCACATACGAGTATAACAAATCTCATGATTTTCCAATTTTTTAATTATGTACATAAAACGTAGAAGTTGTCACCTGAGTTGAAAATTTGATCTGAATGTGTGACAAATACAAGTGATTGGTTTTCAAATTAAAAAATAATGACAAAAATTTTCTCAGCATGATAAGTTTTGAGTGTACAGTTTGGAGATATTTATGTTTTATTTAGGTATAAAAAACAACAACAGCACAACAATTCAAATCTAACGGGAGAACCGTACAACAGATCATAGACCAATTTAGGTATAGATACATTTATTCTCTCATCTGACTTTTCATTTCACACTCTTCGTCGTAAATTTAAAATTATCTTACACCAGGTGGAGTTACAAAATATGTTCACTTAACTTTTTCATATCGTTTTGGATTAGAACTGAAAAATTTAAATGTATTTTGCGCTTTTTTGTTGACTTTAATCGTTGGTATACATTTGTATTGTCTGTAACACAACTAGATTGCCAAATACACGAAATGCGGTTGCTGTTCCTTTGTTGCACGTTGTTTACTATTGCCTCTATATAGTATTATTGAACCCATGTTTTCCACCATCCAATGTTTACTTTCCATCGTACCTATGACGTTTAATTTATTGAGAGAATAAATGTATCTATACCTATCATTCGTCTATGCAACAGATAATATGGATTTTGTGCATAGAGTAATACCATAGATTAATTTATGTATAGATTTGTTATCCGTCTCATCTGACGTTTCTCTTTGCGCTTCTTCAATGAGGAAGCGAACTTCTGTCAGCAACATCGAGCAAAACCCTCCATTTTTAGTTTTGTGCATTCACGATGTTCATATATGTATTTACATATTTTGAATATACACACTAACAATTTCAGCTGTGTTTGTCAAACCTCAGCGACATAATTATTCCCTTGACGTTCAAACACAAGTTCGCTTCCCTTCAATCATTAAACCAATGAACGAGTTGACAAATCTATGTATGTATCATAGAATAACACATACTATAGAAGAACTTATTCTCTCATCTGACGTTTCATTTCACACTCTCTCGGTAGGTCTGTGGAAATGAGAGCAAATTAAATTTAAAATTTACATACACCAGGTGGAGTTACAAAATATGTTCACTTAACTATTTCCTGTCGTTTTGGTGTAGAACTGAAAAATGTAAATGTATTTTGCACTTTTTTGTTGACTTTTAACGTTGGTATTCATTTGTATTGTATTTAACACAACTAGTTTGCCACAAAAACACGAAATTCGGGTGTAGTTCCTTTGCGGATCGCTGTATACTATTGCCACCATCTGGTATTATTGAACCCATATTTTCCACCCTCCACTGTGTAATTTCCATCGTACCTATGACGTTTAATTTATTGAGCGAATAAAAACTTCTATAGTATGTGTTATTCTATGGTATGTATGTATCATAGAATAATACATACCATAGAAGCTTTTATTCGCTCAATAAATTAAACGTCATAGGTACGATGGAAAGTAAACATTGGATGGTGGAAAATATGGGTTCAATAATACCAGATAGTGGCAATCATAGAGTAAATTTATAGTAGAGCCGCCATTTGTCTCATCTGACGTTTCCTTTCACACTCTTCGTGATGCGGTCGGTGTGATAGAGAGGTGTTTGACGAAAAGTGATATACACCAGGTGGAATTACAATTTTGGTGAAAAACTGTGAAATTTAAATGTGTTTTTAACTTTTTTATTGACTGTTATTGTTAGCATACATTTGTGTTGTATTTAACACATTAATTTTAACACACAAAACGAAATGCCGTTGTTGTTATTTTGTTCGTTGTTTTGAACCATTGCCTCTATCTGGTATTAGTAAAGCAATTCTTTTCAACATCAAACGTATACATCACACGAGGACAAATGTCAGAAATTTGGTGAGTGAAAGATTTTCTCTACCCATATTTACTCTATGGTGGCAATACTATACAGCGATCAACAACGGAACAACAACCGAATTTCGTGTTTTTGTGGCAAACTAGTTGTGTTAAATACAATACAAATGTATACCAACGATAAAAATCAACAAAAAAAGTGCAAAATATATTTAAATTTTTCAGTTCTACACCAAAACGACAGGAGAAAGTTAAGTGAACATATTTTGTAACTCCATCTGGTGTAAGTTAATTTTAAAATTAATTGCTGTCATTTCCACAAACCTACGATGAAGAGTGTGAAATGAAACGTCAGATGACAGAATTTATAACATTGGGCCTGGTGTGATATGAACGTTAGAAAGAATTGCTTTAATAATACCAGATAGAGGCAATGGTTCAAATCAACCAACAAGAAACAACCACTGCATTTCGTTTTGGGTGTTAAAATTGTTGTGTTAAATACAACACAAATGTATTCTAACGATAAGAGATAACAAAAAAGTCCAAAATACGTTTAAATTTCACGGTTCTCAACCAAAACGACATGACAAATTTAAGTCAACAGTTGTAACTCCACCTGGTGTAAGCCGACCGCACAAAGAAGAGTGTGAAAGGAAACGTCAGATGAGAGGAATATCAATATACTCAATATTTGTGTATTTCTCTGTATTAAAGTACACAGGTTGGTAAAAATAATGACTGCGTGGTGAATAAAATTTCACAGTCTATTTTTGACAAGTGGATAGAAATTTTTCAAGTTTAACCAAAACACACCAGCGGACAAACAAGTTGTGTAGAGCGAAACGGAATTCCCAACACCGCAGATATTTTTATTGAGGTGAGGCGCCTCCGAAGTTTTTCAGATTATAATTTGGATCACGATGACTCAATCCATTTTAATGAGTATATTTTCCAGTTTTTTCGCATTTACATGCATATTTATGTATATTTTGCAATTATATAATTTCGTGTTTAAAAGTGTTTTTAATCATCGGCTTTATCATCCAACGCCGCTCGAATTTTGTGTCCGGTGCCGCCGCTAACTTTTTATGTCGACTTGTAGCTCTGTTCATCATTTATTGAAAGAGGGAGAAATTTGATAGCAGTTTGGAAGAAATTTTGCATAAAGAAAATATCCATGGCTTGTAAAGATCGCATGTGCAAAAGAATTGTTAAATGCAATGGCAAATATTTCCTAAAAATATTCATTGCGCAAAATTATATTTCAATGGCGTCTTAAGTCTTTTTCTTATGATGAAACTCATGAAAGCTCGAAAGAACCTCGTAAACTCGAAAACATCGTAAACTTGCACAGCAAACGTCAAAACAAACAAATTTCCCATACAAAGCGACTTGCTCAAAAGTGGAAAGTTTTCGAGGTCAATTTGCTGCGAAAACGTGGGATGGAGAAACGTGTAAACTTTTGACATTTCGTTGTCATCTGAAATAAGGTGATAGCAATAGAACAGTAGAAAAAGTACACATACATAATACATGCAATTGCTACTGCTACCACCTTATGTATCCATCTTGATCAGCTGATATGGTTTTGAGCACAACTACGCTGAGCAACTTTACCTGGTGCCTCATGCAACGGTGCGAGGGAAACTTGCGCTGAGCAAAAGTTCTCGGTTTTCACGTTTGCATGAATGCCGCTATTGATTGGCACATCAAAATTGAAAATTTTTCTCACTATAACAAATTTTATATCAACATAGAACTTTGAACTCATTCATTTTGATATGTCTACATTACGCTATATTTCATGAGCAAGAGCTGGTTCGATAACTTTTTATCTGACTGGTGAATACGAAAAAATAGTACCAAAATATTTTGTGAACATGATAGTGATGCAAACAACTTCGATCACATTCTTATTTGATATCAAGAAGGGTGCTAAACCGTCAATAATCATCAACGATAGCTGGTGTTCATGCTTATCAAAAGTCTGTGGTTCGCTTAAGGGATTTGAAATAAGTTGTCCCTGATTCCGATATTTTATTTAAACGATGTTTAGATTTAGCGATTCAAAAATTATGTTATGACGTACCGTTACAGAGGTATGGACATATTTTTATTTTAACAATTTTATTATGTTGGCGGATTTTTGAAGAAGAATTACCACTTTATCAAAAACCATTAGGAACCCGCGAACATTTTCTATTTTTTCGATTGGACGTTCCATTTCCTGATGTAGGCATTTTTTATATTTTAAATCAAAAATGGGGGTAGGCTACACTGTGTAATCTACTTGCCATTACCATATGTAACACATTCCCCATGTATAATGGGTAATTACACATTCCCAGTATGCAATATGACTCCGTTTCGAATTTGAGACGGACTCGCTTCTTCGAACATTTTGTCCGAAACGGAAATCAGTTACGGAAACAACGAATCCGTTTGCGTATGAAATTCCTCTCGAAATATCAGATTATTTTTGTCTACTTTTTCGGATCTGTCTCGAACTCGCAACGGACTTCACATTCGAATCCGTTTCGGGTTGGTTTTAAAAAAGGAAATGGATTCGAGACGGATTCACTTTATCAAATTGTGCGGATTGGAAACGGTGTCGTTCTGAATTTGCAGTCACAATTTCACTGATTCACCTCTTTATGTTTTTACGGACTCGGAACGGGATCGAAACGCTTCCACCAAATCGCAATTTCACTGATTCGCTTATTTATGTTTTTACAAACTCGTAATAAGGTCGAAACGAACCCGCATCCGTTTTTGTGCACATTGGGTTACACATTTATTTTCCTATTCCTAAGAAATTAATTTAATTTGTTGATAGTTTGACCAACTATTTTTTTAGGAAAATATTTGTTCAACTCTGAACACGAGGCAAATATGTTTCAGTAGCCATTTACCAGCGTTTGTCCAAACAAAAGGCAACAACTAAATGCACCTAGTGTGAGCACAAAATCGATCCTGGAATAGTTTGACACATTTTTGAGCAAAGATTGTAAAACAAATTGTCGCCCAATATTTGTCCAGTGTTTTGTCCAATTGGCAACGGCTTGCCTTTCAGTTTGGTTTGTTGGGCATTGTGAATGTTAACAAGTAGGAAGTAATATTGGGTTGGTTTCAGATACGATACTTGAGGACTCTCTTCAATTCCATCGTGCTTTATTTTACAGTTGCTGCAATATTACGTCAGTGTTAACGCTTAGGAGTGATCCAATCAACTTCTGCTACTTTTTGTTTCTTTTTACTTACAGATCCGTTATATACATAGTTCCCTTGAACAATGCTAAACTGCGAAAGTCTGCCTTGATCGACCCCCAAACCCAAAAAATGTTTTACATTCCCAAAGTTATTGATTTCCGAATTGTATTTCAACAATTCCTACTATATACGAAATCTTTCAGTTGGCCACCAAATTTTTATCAACGTACACTTAAATTTATGTTAATTAAAAACAGAATAACAGAACAAATTGTGAACAAGTAGGTTGATACTCCAACATACAATTACACTCGTATGGGGTTACATTTAATACCCATTATAACAAACAATCATTTATTGATATTTCCGGAAATGAAATAATTCAGACTGACATAGCGAAGTACAAAACATAAATAACAAAATATATGAAGATTTATGCATAAATTACAGAATTGTCTATTTTATGGGCACACGAGACAAGTTAAACAGTTAAATACGCACGAGTATACGATAACGGGCAGACCCATTCAAAAACGGAAAAGTGTTCAAGTTGTCAAACAAAACGTTAGCATGTGTTTTTGTTGTTGTTTTCGGAAACAAAACGGTCAACCCCGTTTTTGAACTAAGGCGGCTCATAAACAATTTTGTATATCTTCTGTATGTGTGTGTTAAATTGGTATTTTGACCCATAATTGATTAGTCGTGACCGAAAGACGTAGCTAGACTACAAGCAAAAATGGAATGCAGTTATTTGTTAAAAGAAGAAAAATATGCGTAGCGGGGAGAAGAAGTTTAATTAAAATATATGAATGTACATACTTATGTACATGGTAGTTTTTAATTTTCTTTTCTTTCAAATATGGTGGTTATACTCCTACCCACATGTAGCTGGTATACAATACTTTGTGCCGATAATAATTCAACCATTAGATTTGATTTTGACTTGTGTTCATTCAATTGGTAGCTGGGGGTCATCGTATTTATGTCGATGGCTGGGAGTTATGATTGTAATGAACTAGGGGCATTCACGTCATCTAATTGTAAACTAGGAATGCCGCAAAAGTGAAAAATAGTCTAAAAGTCAACAACAATTCTACCTTAAAAAATATACATGTGTACATTAAAACATACGAATATTGTTAAAATATACGAAAAATTTATAAATAAACAAACTTTTTATGAATATGGCAAATATATTTAAACTTATTGAGTTGACAAATTTCGTGTTTGATTTGAGTATTAATTTTGTTCTGTGTAATAATTGGGAGTTTATGTCATAGACGAATACATACATAGATACATTTATTCTCTCAATAAATTAAACGTCATAGGTGCGGTGGAAAGTAAACATTAGATGGTGGAAAATATGGGTTCAATAATACCAGATAAAGGCAATAGTAAACAACGTCCAACAAAGGAACAACAACCGAAATTTATGTTTTTGTGGCAAACTAGTTGTGTTAAATACAATACAAATGTATACCAACGATAAAAATCAACAAAAAAAAGTGCAAAATACATTTAAATTGTTCAGTTCTACACCAAAACGACATGAAAAAGTTAAGTGAACATATTTTGTAACTCCACGTGATGTAAGTTAATTTTAAACATTAGTGGTTTACTGACTTTCGTTGTGGTTGCACAAGTACAAATAACGCTGAACATTCTGGACGGCCAATTGAGGTCAATACACCCAAAAATTTCAAAAAATCCACGATATGGTTTTGACCGATCGAAGAGTAAAAGTGCGTGAAATTGTTGTAAATGATCATTTGGGTTTAAGAAAGCTGTCTACAAGATGGGTGCCGCGTTTGCTCTCAATTGACCATAAACGTAATCGTGTGACAACTTCAAAGGATTGTTTGGAGTTGTTTAATTGGGCTATGAATTGGTACCTCATCCGTCGTATTATCCGGATTTAGCCCCCAGTGCCTATTTCCTACTTCCAAACCTAAAGAAATTGCTCGGTGGAAAGAGATTTAGCTCCAACGATGAAATTATTTTATGGACCTCGAATAATCCTATTTTTTGGAAGGGATACTAAAAGTTGGAGTAACGTTAGTGACTTGTGTAAATACACACCGCAGTGGCTTAACGGGCTAGACGCTGCTGAAGATGATGCTTCACAAACATCGCAACGATCGTCCAGCGAATGTGAGTTCGAATCCCACCCGTGGCATTTACATTTTTTTAACTAACCGGAGAAAACATGATCTCTTACAGCCTTAAAGGAAATTACAACTTTAAATATAACGAGGATCTAAGACAACTAATAGTTGGACTAAGTGTATTGAGCTAAAATGAGATTATGTTGAAAAATATTTTTTGGTTTTTTTGCAAAAAAAAAAACTATATTTCATTCAGAAAGTCACGGACTTATTGATCCGCCCTCGTATCTTCCCACAAATCGGATTTAAGGGCCACCTATGAAACTGAAAAAGAGCATTAGCAGCTCGGTGTGCCATGACGGGTCTTAATCCTAACTTGGACGACGTTGACATTCTAGTTGAGAAGATCAATTACTCATTGACAGACGCGTCGTTGGTGGCGCAAAGGTTAGTGTGCGCGGTTCTTGTACTTGAGAACGCGGTTCGATCCCTGCTCAGACCACCTTACATTTCTTTCGACGACGATCACCTCGCGTAGTAACGGCGGCACTATCGACTAATTAGCCATGAAAAAGCTTCTCATAATACCGTTCGTAACCGGCGTAAAACTGTAGGTACCAATGAGTGATTGTGAAACAAGAAAGCGCACAGCTCACTGGTTGTGAGAAGCTCTCCACAGCCCCGTCATAAATCCGTTGAGTCCGCTCATGTAATTAATATTTTTGGGGATGATTTTTTTTATTTATTCGGCCTTTTTAGTGGCACTTTTTTATTTTATTATTCAAGCTCAAGACCATCTATATCTCTATAAATAGGGGTATAGTTTTTAAAAAAGAAGATGTGTTGCAAATGCGTCCTCATGATTCCTAGCAAACCGTATAGTTATTTCAGATCTAGCCACAGATCTTCATCAGTGATTGTTTGGAATGCTTGTTTTTTTAAAAATTCATCAAACTAAGTGCAAATGAAAACTCATCTGAATTGAGAATTTTCCATTATGCAAGTGTTCGAAAAATATCGCAAGCAAAACACACAAGAAAACATTTGCAAATAAATTCTTTCCATCTCCAGAGAACCATCGGTCCCCATTATTATTTTTATATAAACTTTTACTACAAACCTAAAACACATCTTTCAATGTTTTAACCACCCTGATATTTGTGAAAATAGATTTGTTGATCTGTAAAATTGTATACTATTGCCATAATACAATACGTACAGGCACAGTGACAATTTTTGCAATTGTATCATCGATACTAAAATTTAACAAAAAAAGTATCTACTAATGACGTTTCCTCTACTGACGAAATGTCAAGTTTCCATTCACACAAAAGACAAGAATCAAAACAAAAATCCGTCATTTACCAAAGAGAAAGTTCATCGTTATTAACTGATGAATGAAAAAAAAAACAATGAGTAAATATTTCGTAGTAATATTGAAAAATAAATGAACTTTCTCAGAAACATAAAAATCCATCATCAACTTTAAAAATAGACAAGTAATCATTGAAAGATAACAAACTTTAGCAACAAATAATTGTATTAAAAATATGAATTTCAAGTTTAAACCACAGTACGTACTAATTTCAAAACATTTCATCTAATATTTTATATGTATTTTTTTGAACTTTCGTGGTTAATATATCACCATTTACCAGCTTATGTCATTAATATACATACATATATTCGTATTGCCCACAAATATTCAGTTTTACCATCTTTCAATGAAGAAGATGAATCATCAACGGGTATACATATGTATGTATGTATAGTCGTTTATACAAATTTTTTTTATTCGTTGAAATACTTTGACAAAACTTTGTTTGCATTTTAACGAAAAAAAAAACAAATATTTCCATTCATTCATTCACAAAAATATATGATGTCATTTGGGTTTAAAGTCAGTCTCATAATCATTTTAGATATTGACATTTTTTAAGCGTTTATTTTTTTATATACATAAACTAAAATAACGGATACAATTTAGCCAAAAATTACCAAATGTGTTTAATTTTTTTTTATTGACTATTTATGGTTTTCTCAATATTTTTTAACCATTTTAGCATTTAAGGACGTTGAACGAATGACCGGTACAGATTTGTTATTATTTTAACCTGTTATTTTGTTGATAAAAAATATGCCAACTTTTTGACATAGAAATCGTGCCACATATCCATACAACAAGTAAATATAATGAGATTTAAAAATGGAATTGTGAGTATGTAATTGCAAAATGAAATGTATACACTTAAAAGTATAATCTACGACAATAATAAAAATTGTTTTTATAATTTTTTTAATACGAATTTTTCCTCAATCTGGCCTCGAATATTGTGAACAATAACAGCGCGTGGTTTATTTTCAGGTGGCCTAAATATAAATATCATTATTAAGTAACGGGGTTTTCAATAAGAGCGCTACAAAAGTTTTTTTTTTTAAATAAAACAAAACCGGTATTAGATACCAATGAAATTCTTTATTCCTGTGAAAGTACGTTCGATGCCATTATGTATGGAACTCGATTTCTTTTGCATGACCACCACGGGCACGCTTGCAGAAGTCTAGACGCTGAACCCAATTTTCGACGGTTTTCAAGCATAGATCGGCCGATACTGCTGCAATTTCACGTTCGATATTCGTACGACGAAGTTCATCAATCGTCGCTGGCTTGTTGGCATAGACCATAGACTTGACGTAGCCCCACAGGAAATAACCTAACGGCGTCAAATCGCACGACCGAGGCGGCCAATCGAATGGGCCATTTCGTGAGATAACACGTTCACCAAACTTGGTTTCCAATAAATTGATTGTGGCATTCGCTGTGTGGCTTGTGGCGCCATCCTGTTGGAACCACGTGTCCTGCAAGTCCATATTATCCAATTGGGGCCAAAAATATTCGGTTATCATTGAACGGTAGCGATTCGCATTCAGTACGGCCCAATGACGCCGCCGGCCCATAAACCGCACCAAACCGTAATTTTTTCGGAATGCAATGATGACTCATGGATTACGTGTGGATTGCTGTCTGACCAATAACGCATATTTTGCTTATTGACGAAGCCATTCAGCCAGAAATGAGCCTCATCGGACGTAGCGCTCTTAAAGTTGAGGACACTGACTCCAAATTTCGGTAGTAAATTTTAATAATTTGGACTCGGTGTTGGCTCGTATATCTTTCCATGATGAAATGGCAAACCTTACTGAAGAGAAATGTCAAAAGAGCGGGAAAAAATATGGCGTCGTTTGCTGTCCCTATCGATTTACTTTTGTAGCGTCTCTGTTGAAAAACCCTATATATCTTTCCATGATGAAATGGCAAACCTTACTGAAGAGAAATGTCAAAAGAGCGGGAAAAAATATGGCGTCGTTTGCTGTCCCTATCGATTTACTTTTGTAGCGTCTCTGTTGAAAAACCCTTTATATACGATCTTCGCTTATGTGTCAGTGCTTATGTTCCACTGTGTGATATTAGGTGTGTTTTTTTTTTATCCCGCTAAACTTAATTATAGCTAAATTTGTACGTGACAGCTAAGCGATATTAAGTGGCATTTCAATTTCCCACTTAAATTCCGACTTGAGCAATGGCAATGTTGCCACATGTTCAATTTCAAGAAATGTCAACAAAAAGTTATCTTAGATAAATGTTGTTATCATTTCTTGCGAATGAAAATGTTTTCAAGCAGAGACTCAAAAGCAGAAATTTGCAAAATGGCTTACACATTTTAAGTTCATTACAATTATTTTGTTTAATGGAAGACTACGTATACTTGTATATGTCTAAGTTTGAAGGATAGACTTTTATTTCCTATAGAAATCAAAATTGGAACCAAATTGTTCACAACAACCCTCGGTAAATGTTATACATATTGATCTTGGTAGAATTAGTAGAATTAACATAGTTTAAACAGGTGATGAAATTTTTCCATGTTATTTTTCGTTTCGCTTATCAAAATCATATGTATTTAGTTTTTATACTTTTTTGTATTCTTGTATTGTTGGTATATTTTTGTGTAGAGTTTGGCAACTGAAACAAATACGAAAATAAAATGTCTGTTGTTGCTGCTTACAGTTACAACAACTTCTACTGCTAACATGTATTTGTTGGCACTGGCTAAAAACGAGTTGCCGTATCCCATTTTTTTCACCCATTACATCAAATGTTGCCACATTGCGTAGTATTAAGTGTGGATCGTCTTATTTGGAAAGTCGTAAGTGGCGATAGCTTAATGGAATAAAAGAACTGTCTTATTGATAGTGATAAAAATGCATCATGGCAATGCTGTGTAATTATTCGTGACAATAGTCTAAAACTAAGCGACATTACCCATACAAATTATAACAATTTCTAATCCAGCAATGTATAAAAAACACGTCTAATGCATATACATATCGATGGCTTAATATAAATAGGGCCTAACTCGACTTTTTGTTACTTGACAGGAGAAGGAAAAAACTTAATAAAATCTGTAAAATTTCAGATACAACAAAAAATTGCATTAAAACTTTTTTGTATCTAAAATTTTACGGATTTTATTAAGTTTTTTCCTTCTCCTGTCAAGTAACAAAAAATCGAGTTAGGCCCTTTTATATTAAGCCATCGATATGTATGTATGTAATTAGAAGTGATTTTCGTGCAAATTTGAATTCTTGCATGCAGAAAATCGACACATTGTGTTGCATTGGAAGTACTGCAAGATGTAATTCCACTGTAATGAATTCATATTATTTTTTCTAAACTTTGTAATTGTTGGTTTTAAGTCAATGTAGTTTTACAGTCATTTTCCCATGTTCTAACATAAACGTCTTAAGGTTACTTAAAGTAAAAGAGCAGAAGTACAGGTCGATGAAACCTTTTGTGGGTTAGGGTAAGTCCTCCTTACCCAATGGCCAATTTTTCAGTTCAAAATTAATAACCTGATTAATTAATTATGCTAAGATGTTAACAAGAGTTTTATCGTTATGGCAAACACCGGAAAAGGAAATCGGAAAACAGCTGATTACAAAGAAAAAGTAATACCCAAAAGGAAACAACTTTTATTTTAAAGAAAAATAACGTCAAATGCAAAAAAGGTTCCAAAATTAAACGTTACAGATCGCAATAGAATTGAGGAGAACATATGTATGTATGTGTATGGAAGAGAATATTAGAAGAGAAAATGTCAATAACAGCTGTCTACTTAGCAATTTTTTAATCAAAGAAATTTGACTTGTTATTGAGAGAATGGATAAAAATCTAGCTTAATCACAGATTAGTTATAACAATAATTAATTTGTGGTTAAACATCGAATTGTGTTTTTCAGCCAATGGTTAACAATGATTTAAACGGTCAATGTTGGTTGGTTAACTTGTGTCCAGAACCATATGATTTTGACAAACACATTACTGATTGTCAATACGAGAATTGTTAATTGTATAAAATACATGTTCCTGTTTTGAGTATTTGTAGACATACGTTAAGCCTAGATAAGTAAATTGATGCGCATACATAGTTTTTAATAAATATTTATTAAAATAACTTCGATTTCATGCATTTATTTCATATTTTAGAAAATTGCATTTGGTTGTTTCTCTTTATTTTATCTCTTAGCCCAAAACAGATGTTTTTTCCAATATGATTCCAAGGGTTGCCATAATCGGTAACAGTATGACATTAACACACCACTAAAAAACAAAATGCAAAGTTAACCTCAAATTAACTTGCAATTACGATTAAGTAATCCGATAGTTAACCATCCACTTAAAAATTGGCCATAAGATGACCTTTCGCCTACATCTAGTATGAGGCGAAGTTCACATTGTTACGTTTATCTGACGCAAAAACTGATCCGACTGAAATCTGTGAATGTGACACTTGTCATCAAATAAATCGTTTTGATATTTTAAAGCCGTTGGAAAGTGTTGCTGCTATCGATAAAATCACATATCGAGGGGTGAACAGACGACAAGAAGAAAAGTTACATAGAATTTTAAAAAATTTATGAAATTTATTTATTGCGAAATGTAAAAAATTAATGAGTGTTGTGTATACGTGACCTTTTTCCCGGATTTGTCTCTTCGCTCACGCTATATGTGAAGCATGATACACATCTATCAGGTAATCGCATAAGCTCAGGTGATATGTATTTTTTCTGGTATCCGTGTTTATACTGTTAAACTTCGTTTTGTTCATTTTACTAAAACTGTATTTACACCTACCAAGA
The DNA here is from genome assembly GCA_963931995.1 of Phaonia tiefii. Classification (NCBI taxonomy): domain Eukaryota; kingdom Metazoa; phylum Arthropoda; class Insecta; order Diptera; family Muscidae; genus Phaonia; species Phaonia tiefii. The sequence continues at coordinate 90,829,048 of OZ008369.1, read as the reverse complement.
TTATCGCTCTTTCGGGGTTATAAATGTCAAACTCCATAAGAAAAAATCGTCGATAATCCCGACAATTCGATAATCTTGGTAGTTGTAAATACTGCTTAACATTTGCTTTGTTGATAAAATGCCAACGAATTTAAAATAAATCTCAATTTAGAGGATAAACGTTGTATCAAGTTACTAAATCTGATTCGATTTTTCACAATTTGTTCACAATTTGTATACATTATGGTTTGTATTCATCAGCTGATTTTGACAATGTAACCATAGAATTTCTAATGCCTGATAGACAGTTGTATCATGATATGAAGCATCACATAATTGTTGCAAGTGCAACCGGTTGATGTTTGATATGAGACATCTAACTTCAAATTAAATCTGTCAGTAAACGATAAACTGATATTTTAACGATAACTGCATCAGATAAATCTAATAATGTGATCTTCGCTTTAGATATATCTTATAGTATGCCCTCTGCTGAAGATACTTAAGAAATAGTGAGTTCTGTCCCCATAGAATAATACATACATAGATACTTTTATTCTCTCAAAAAGAATACGTCATAGGTACGGTGGAAAGTAAACATTGGATGGCGCAAAACATGGGTTCAACAATACCAGGTAGAGGCAATAGTAAACAACGTCCAACAAAGGAAACACAACCGAATTTCATGTTTTTGTGGCAAACTAGATGTGTTAAAAAAAATACAAATGTATACCAACGATTAAAGTCAACAAAAAAGTGCAAAATACATTTAAATTTTTCAGTTCTACACCAAAACGACATGAAAAAGTTAAGTGAACATATTTTGTAACTCCACCTGGTGTAAGTTAATTTCAAATTTAATTGCTCTCATTTCCACAAACCTTCGACGAAGAGTGTGAAATGAAACGTCAGATGAGAGTATAAAAGTATCTATGTATGTATTATTCTATGGTCGTCATGAAGAGGCAACGAAGAGAGTAATGGAAACTCTTACCTGGCGTTTACACGGGACAGTTTTGCTCCAACAGTAGCAACACATTCACACTATTTTACTACCACACTTACACTTCTGCCACTTGCCTCGCCACTGTCTCTGATTTTTCGACGACAGTAACTTCGGCAAGTGAGTTGACGTATTTGGTCAGATCGGTGACATTTCGTGGTAATTTGTGAAAAACAAAGCAAAACATCACATACATACATATAAACATGTATACATACATAGGAAATTTGCAGAGTACATCGAGTACATCAGCTTCATTGTAATCTGGAGAAATAGAGCAAAACACAATAGCAAACGATCGTAGAAATTGGGAAAATTTAGTTTTATTTGGTAATTTGGAGTTTTATTGAAATATTATTTGGCAACACATACTAGATATAAACATGTATAAATAATATATGTATGTAGCAATCTTCTTTTAGTAAATTAAGATTTCAAGCAAATGTGAAGAGCAAATCAAAATCAGAGCACTAAATTTACAAGAAACAACACAATCGACGGTTGCTTAAAACTGTTCTGTCTTTATAACTGGCTGGACACATACGTCACACAACACATTTTTCTCTTTTTGACAACTAATACATATTATCAACTGTCCGGTCTTTAACTGTCCCGTGTAAACGCACCGTTAAGTATTACTCTGTGGTGTAACGTTAATATTATGTCATTCTTCAAGATGTTAGGCCACACTTTCAAATACAGGCATAAGTCTTTTGCATTATACCCATGAGGGGAAGAGAACCTTTATGCAATAGGTTAAATACGTATTCCTCGATACACTTAAATTTCCTTTTCGTATACCTAATTTTTGAGTGGAAAATCATCTTTGATCAACGATCAAACATAATTTAAACTATTAATTAACTTTTTAGGTTAATAGTTAGTTGCTGTTTAAACAGCCAAAGATTTTGACAGACAACAACAAGAAGAACAAACACAAAGCTTCTTTAATTGTTAATGTGAACAATTATAATCACCACCCTAGTTGAAATAACAATAAAAACGTGTCATTTAACTAGTAGTGCATTTAGAAATTTATTTCTACTCAAATTTTTTTCAATTTCATTAAATATTTTGTATTTTAACACTTCACTTTTGTTTTGCAAATGGCGTCAACTTGGTGTATTGTAACGATTAACCGATAAGTGTATGAATACCGATTATTTTTCGTAGCATTTGCCACTGTTGCCACATGGTAGTAAGATTATTTGACAAAGCACTGAAAAACTCTTCGTATTTAAAGTCAGATCAAACATAAATCAACTGATTACCAATTTAAATAACCAGTCAAAAATTGGGCCTTAATCTGAATAATATGTTTACGATATATTTAAATATATTTCCGTTGATGCTTTGGTGTTTGTATAATAAAATTATGTACCAATCGAGCTACCACTGTAGTATTTAGTTGAATTGTTGTGTGATACCTACTATATTTGTGTACATATGTATGTATTTAAGATTTGACTTCATTCTTTAGTTTAAACAACCACAAAAACATAAGGAAGGACATTGCGCTTAACAAACAAATCGTGCTTACATTTAGTTATTACAACACTATTTATTTTTATTTTTTTAATTATCACGCAATGTTTTATCATCGCCTGGGAATATGCTACATGGCATCAGTTAATGAGTCACATTAAAAAGTAAAAGTTAAACAAATCTTTAGAAAAATTGTGCTAGTACTATCAAATATAGTCGCGAAAACTGATGTAATAGAAATATGTGCTAAATAAATGAGTGTTATCTTGTAAATAAGCAACTACTTTTTTGAATCACTTGAATAAGGAATTTTTAAATTTAGATCAAATAAGTCATGATTGCAAATTGTAGTGTAGTGTACACCATAGACGAATTTAGTATAGACACATTAATTCTCTCAATAAATTAAACGTCATAGGTATGGTTGAAAGCATAGTAAAAATACCAAGTAGTCGCAGTAGATACAACAACTCATGTGAAAGTCAACACATACGTATACCAACAAAAAAATTTAAACAGAAAAGTACAAAAACAAAACCTTTGAATTTGACAGAAGCGGCCAACTAAACAAGGGGAAAAAATTGAAATCAGCTGTCTACCAAGCTTACCTTCTCATTCTACCATGGTTGCAATTAAACATTGGATGGTCGAAAGCATGGGTTCAATAATACCAGATAGAGGCAATAGTACACACAGTTACAAGAACAGTTGACTTAACTTTTTTATTTCGTTTTCGTATAGACCTGTGAAAATTTAAATGTATTTTGCACTTTTTTGTTGAATTTTATTTTATACATTTGTATTGTATTTAACACAACTATTTTGCCACAAAAACACGAAATGCGGTTGTTGTTCCTTTGTTGGACGTTGTGTACTACTGCCTCTATCTGGTATTATTGAACCCATACTTTCAACCATCCAATGTTTACTTGCAACCATACCTATGACGTTTAATTTATTGAGAGAATAAATGTGTCTATGTCATAGACGAGTTTAGTATAGACACATTAATTCTCTCATCTGAGTTTTCATTTCACACTCTTCGTCGTAGATTTGTGGAAATGAGAGAAATTCGACAGAACTTAACTTACAGCAGGTGGAGTTACTACCACAAACCAAATAAATTCCTGCTGATAGACCTTGAGGTGCACTTTACGAATTCCCCATTTTTCAGAACGTTTATAGAATCTCTCAATTTAAGATTTTCAGTTTCGAGTCTTTTAGAATTTATCTTCACGCACATCCATCTATTTAGTACTCAGAACACGGAAAATATCCGGAGCATCATGCGGATGTGTCAGTTGCCAAAATGATTAACTCCTTAAAAAAAAAACCAGTTGACACTGATAAATCCCGTGTGTTTGAAAATGCCACGTTGATTATAAATTCAAATTAACATTATATATTATTTTACTAAAGCTTTATTATATAGATAAATTCAAAATCTACTGAGTCCATTAGTTTAACCCACAGACACTAATATGTCTAAATTTTGGAAAAGTGGATTTAATCAGTTTGGCTTCTGAACTCATATAAGAGGTTACTGGAAGAAGCATTTCCGAAGTCCACTAATTTATTTCCATTTCCTATTCTCCAGATCTGAATATAATGGAAAATGTATTGGGGTGGATGCACAGAAAAGCTATATGAAGGGTGTAAGCAATTTGAGACAAAGAGGCCTTGAAATATGCTAGAAATTTTTAAGGAAAAAATTTAATGAATGGTTTTAATGTTTCATTCATATTAACAATTGACTTTACATTAATTATTAATGAACACATTCATTGAGCCATTGTATTTGTTCATTGGAGCAAGGAATATAGGTTAATGAACGCTATTCATTAAAATTATTTTTTCAGTGAAGGAAGCTTGGATTTCGATATCCTTAAATTATTTGCTCCAATAAAGTATTCCTTCAATTAGTTCTTCCAATAAAGGAGTAATTACCCACTACGAGTATTAAAATAAATTTTCTTGTTCGTTATTAATGGATTGGCATGAAAGTAACTACGGTTTTCTCATATAGATGGTGCTTTTGTTATTTTTGAAATGCTTTTGATCAGCTGTCTAAATGCAGGTACACAGCTGACATTGCAAGCTTAAATTTATGAAATGTCACATTATTTTCAGTAGTCAGTTTTCATTTAAATCGTGTTGTGAATATGTATGATGAAAATGTGAATTTTCGTCATATTTTGCTCTTTAGCCACAGATATTTGTGACATATATGGGGTGGATGCTTTAACAGAACGCACATGCAAAAGCTAGTTCAAACAATTTCGTTCTGGGAATCTCACGATCAAAAATGCCCACAGGAGCGGTAGGTCAAAAGAGGTTGATAAGAACGAAATCAAAGCCGGCATCGAATCTGACCGACACGGTTGTGTTCGAGAAGTTTCACACAGACCATTGAAAACTATTTTTAACGGCTTGGACCTGTCTTAAAGCTTGATATTTGGGTTCCGCACGAACTTAAAGAAATCCACTTAACAAATCGGTTAAGCACTTGCGATTTATTGCTCAAACTCAACAAAAGTGATCGACATGGATTCTTTACAACAGTGTCAACCGAAAGATATCCTTGTTCAAGTACGATAAACGTGCTCCAACTTCATAAAAGGCTGTACTGCCATTTGGTGAGATTTTAAGGGAGTAATTTATTTTGAACTGCTTCCAAACCATAAATTTTGTTGTCTATTGTCAGCAATTGACGAACCTTGATATGGCACTGAAAGAAACGCGACCTGAATTGGTAAATCGCAGGGTGTGGTTTTCCATCACGACAGCACTAGGCCCCACACATCTTTGCAGACTCCGCAAAAAATATTGTAGCTTGGATGGGAAGTGATGCCACATCCACTTTATACTCCTGATCTGGCACCTTCGGATTTTCATTTATTTCGGAGCCTGAACAACTTTTTGAATACGAAATCCTTCAATGCTGAAGAGGACCAACAAACCGAGTTGTTCGAGTATATTTGTGGGACGGACCAGTCATTCTATGAATCTGGGATCAAAAAGTTTGCTGAACTATGGCAGAAGGTCATTGAACAAAATGGCATCTACATTATAGATTAAAATTAATTATTTGAATAAAATAATTGAAAACTACTTTGAACAAAAACCCGAAATTACTTTCTTACCAACCCAATATCTTTTTTTTTTAATTTTCTATTTCAAATTGAATTGAAAAATATTGTTTTCCCAAACTTTAATGAATCCTTATTCAAGTGATGCATACAAAATGGTTAATTTGAAAGACATTATGAAAAATTAAATATTTTTAAATTTAAAAAAAATGTTTTTTTTGATAGTTTATAAACCAGATTTTGGTGATTATTGTAAAATTTTTGTTTACCTCCAAATCTACCTAATAAATGATACACTTACCTAAAATTTGAAAAGTTCGATTCATTATTCATGTGGTTCGACAATTCATATGGTCAGACAATGTAGCTTTTTTTTTTTGCTTTATATTCAAAGTAATTGTGAAACTTCAGCATTTCATTTCAAAAGGTATTTAATTTGTAATCTTTAGATGCTTTGTCAAATCCACTTGTAATAGAAAGTGAATTGCGAGTACTAAAAATCTCTCTAAATCATTTTAAACTCAAACATTCAAACTATCAAAACCTGTTCAAAGCACAGTAAATGACGATCAAGGTGACGTACATTCATTCAACTTATTATGTTCCCATCTAATTTTGAACGAAATATTTTGGGGGAGCCTCGTTTCAAAATCGTATCAAGTTATCTCACTGACCTCTAGGCAGACAGACTGACAGACATACAAGTGTGTCATCTATAATACACTACTCATGTATTGTAATGAAATACGATTCGCGTTAACACAACCGACTGGCTGAACGGCTGACTGACTGATTTGTGTTAACGTTTTGAGCAACAACGTCGACGGGGCTCAACCTTAAGGTCTTTTTATGGTTAGATAATAATAAATCACAACTGCAACGATAATTATGTGACTAAAAATGGCAACCCAAACAAAACAAAAAGCCATATGTAGTTTATAACATTTGGTTTGTACGACATAAACATTTGTTTTTCTAAAATAGGATTCAAAAATTATCAAAATGAATCAGCCAGTTTATATTGCTGGCCTAGGCAACACCAATCAATCTTTAGTTATGTACATATATATTTGGGGAGACCATCGGTGGTGTAATGGCTAGTGTACGCGGCTCTTGTGCATGAGAACATGAGTTCGATCCCTGCTCTGACCACCTTACATTTCTTTCGACGACCGGATGTAATGGGAAACGAGGGTTTTTTTGTTCTATTATTTGGGGAGAAACAGATCAAAAATATCGGTTATTGTTTACCTTCTTCTTACCATATATTACCATATAACTACATACGAGATGCCCCAACTCTCTCATTTGACGTTTCACTTTATGCTTCTTCCGAGTCTGTCAGCTGTTTTTCTCTAACAACCAACAAAATCCTTCATTTTTAATTCTGATGTTCACATATTTACATATTTTGCATATTCGCAATAACAATTTCATCCTTTTTTTATCAAACCTCAGCGACAAAATTCATCTCTTGACGTTAAAACTTACAACTTCAGCCATAAAAGGCAAGCGCCAGTTGATATCTAGTACTTTAATCTATGGTTTTTACAGCAGAAACAATGTGAGAATACATACTACCGGGTTGTCAGTAAATTATGTGCTCCAGCTCAAGCCCGTATTCAGTTCTTGCGAAATTTACGTAAGAAATTTTGCCATTTATCTCTAAACTCACAATTTTTTCCTGAGAATACCACATACATATATATCTGTGATTTATCTGGCAAATATTTCATTAATAATTCCTCTTCGTACTTTATTTTATTTTTAACGCTTGTAACCGTGTAATTAATTGTTCCTACAAAATTTTCGCCAAGAGCTGATTACCAAGCAAATGAAAAATGAGCGAAATTTTCGGTTCATGAAGTTTTCTTTATTTTGTATACACGTACTTCTTATGGCAGCGAAAATTTCATAATAACTGAATACCACGATTATACACGGACTTCTTATGGCAACGAAGAAAAAATAAATCAATGAGTGTTCGAACTCACGGACGATGTGTTAACACCTTTTTATTACACGGTACCTGTTCGATTTCTATGAACACATTAATTAGTAGATGTTACATTGGAAAATAAAAAAAAATAATACTTTTTGTGCTGAAGGCTCTTTTGCTATTGCACTTTCTTTTTGTCTTACATCTGCTTTAACATTAAATTGTTAAAATAAATAAAGCAATATTTAACTCGCTGAAATAATTGTTTTGGTTTTGTCATAAACAGAACGACGACAAAAAGTATTGAATAGTATAGAGTATTGTATAGAAACCTTCGTTATATTCGTCTCTTGGAGCAACAATTTGTACCCGACAAGCAGACAACCATTATCAACTGTGACCCGCAATTAAGGGATGCGATCAACCTTTCAGCGGGATGCGATCAACGCTCTCATGTAGAGAGTCTGAGTAAAAGATAAATGCACCATTTCGACAATGTTATTACATAAAACATAAATGTTTCAAAAGGCATCAATGTTTCACATCAAAATTATGAATGGACCAAGTTATAACAAAAAAAAGTATTACATTTTGAATCATTCACCAGATGTCGCCAGTGCTTTTGAGTCATGCTATTCGTTCTCTCTACTATTCAACACTCTGTGGCGACGACGACCTACTTGTTTGTTCGCTGCCACTACATCAACACCATCATACTAATTTTCAGGCAGAGACTACTGTTGTACCACAACCACGTATGTGATGCTAACGCTGTGTGTTGTTTGCATGTGTTCACTTTGATAGATTGCCCTGCCCGTGCTTATAGATGTTAACATATCAAAAAACTGAATATTGGACGTCAGTAAAGAGATGGACCTGAATTTCAGGTTGAGAAATTTTCATTTATCTTTGCACGGAAAAATAAATGTGTAGATTTGTGTATGCTGTGCATACACAATGTCTTTTATGTTTCAGGCCGATGTTTTTTGACCGCCATTTCTGTTTGGTTGACATTTTTCAATTTGTATTTGACAGTTGTGCAAAGCAGTAGATTAGAGTTGGGCATTGTAGTTCATTCGTGTGAGCGCTCTTTTTTGATTAGTTCTGCAGAATGAAGTAGTTCGTTCAATTAAATCACTAGTTCAAGTTAGTTCATTGTATCATTTCAGTTCGACATTTTATATGATTAATATGATGTGATAAATTGGTGCATCTCGTAGGTCATATTAGGCCGCCTGTTTTTTATCCCCTGCTAATCTAATTCTGCGACACACTTTGTATAGGTCGCAAAATTAGTTTGCCCGGATTCAAAAAAACACGCCTCATGATAAAAATTTATTAAAGATTGATTTGTCAGACAATCAATTACGTTCGTGGCAGTGTCCCATTTCCTACACATCAAATATAAATGTGTGTACATACATACATAAGTACATATAAATCACAACAAAGCATTAAGAAAATATAATTTACAATTCCATCCCGACAATATTTGAATTATATTTTATTATTACATAGGCATATATATATACATACATACATATGCATGTACATATATAGAACATTTATATGAATGCACTTTATTACCCGATAAGCCAAGCCACCGATTGGGGTTGATGGTTGTCAAGCTGCAAGCCGGTATTTATTTTACTTCTTGCTCGTTTTTCAGCTGATGTTTGCACAATAAGATTGGTTAAATGAGATCATCTACATTTATAATCAGAACTTAAACTAAAAAAATTTAATTGTTTATTCAAAATATTTGTGCTACACTTGTAAAATATTAAAACTTTATAAATTGTATCGTGTTTTAACTAGTACGCGAACAAGTTGTAGTGGCAGTAGTAGTTGGCAGTGTAATCGGCCGATTCGTTGGATGGTAATGAAATTTGTCAACATTGTGGTTGTACATTTGGGTTGGGTGAGAGAGGTTTTTGAAATACCGACCGACAGACGTGTGATATTCATTCTTCTCACATTTTATTTCGCGAAGGTTATTGATTTTTCTTATTGTTATTGATATTATTATTGTTTTTGTGCAATGCATTAATAATGCAGAATACAACATTCGATATTACTACATACATACATATATAGCTATCTACAGTGGGCGACAAAAGTGTTAAATGAGCTATCTATAAGGGAAATTCGTTCATAATTGAATAATCACTTTTAAATCTTCATAAGTACACGTGCTGGAGATTTACTTACACCGCCTGCAGATGTTCGCTTCGCCAAGTGACAGTGGCGACTCTGATGACTGATGACTCGTTATCATAATCCAATAGTTATCTTATCCAATTTTGGAAGCAGAAGAAAGATAATTTGCTAACTTATATATACAAAGCACGCACGTACGCCGAGGGCTCGGGTCCTCCGAAATTGTTTCTTTAATAGGTAATTTTTGAATTTAGTGCTATTGTTCAAACTAAATATCCTAATAAGTAGGAGGTTAGCCGCCACCAGGTTAGCCTAATTGTGTAGTGTTTCAAATCAAAGAAAACGGTTTCCCAATACATCCCATGAAGAGATTGGGGTTAGCTGTGCGCGTTCTAGTTTTACACTCACTATTGGGACCAACAGCTTTACACCGGTTCCGAGCGGTATTTTTGAGAACCTTTTTTTCGGGGTAAATACTAACAGTGTCGCCGTCACTAAGCAGGGTAACCGCCGTCGAGAGAAATGTTAGATGGTCTGAGCGGGGATCGAACCCATGTATTCATGTACAAGAGCCGGGTACACTACCACTACACCACCAACCCCCAAATCAGCCCCACCTTAATACTTATAAAATGTTTACAGCCCCTGTCACTGAAACCACTGGTCGACTTGGTAGTTTTAAATTGTATACCGACAAAAATATATTCTTTAATTTCTATTCGTATTATGTCAAAATTCTAACAGTGAGCCTGTTTTTTTTATTCCCTGCTAAACTAATTTTTCGATCACTTTGTATGGGGAGCTAAGCGATATTAAGCGATTTTAAGCGGCTCCCCATACAAAGTCGTCGAAAAATTAGTTTAGCAGGGAATAAAAAAACAGGCTCACTATCAAAAATCCATTTAGCCCAGATACTTTCGACGAGAATTTGGTAGAAATAAAACACTGATGAACACTCTTTAAACATGTTACTCTACGTGCAATACATTGGAAAGGGGATAGAAGATGGAATTTGAAACCTTACGCTTCAATAGTAGGTTTCAAGAAAAAAAATACAACTATTTTAACCGATTTCTTTGTTTTTAACGTAACCTGAAATTGAAATTACCCTCGCTGAAAGTAGACTAGCCCTCTACCCAATGCTGCATTAGTACCCTAACCACCCCGCTTTTGTCGGGATTGTCCCGATTTTTCAGCGTTTTGATGTCTCATCCCAACATGAATCGAAAATGAAAATATATAACGCTTTATTTTATATATTAAGTAGTATTTTCTTCCAAATTTTTACACATTGTGTCCTGCTTTACGGTCACAACAGATGGTCAAGTTAGTCATTAGTAACCTGAATACTGGGGTCTAATCACCGCATCCGTTTCGTATCGTAATCCTGATTACGAAAATCATTTTAATGGGCCATCTCGACGATAACCTCTAAAGAACTAGTAGTGACGAAATCGTAGTACTATATTGACTTAATACACATAACTATATCTTTAGTTTGGATTTAGGTTTCCCTTTTATCGCTTTTCCAAAATACGGATTTCGGTACGAAACGGATGCGATGATCAGACCATTGTGACCAAAACGCGGGACACAATGGGTAAAAAAACGAAATTTGTTGGTTTTAAGAAGATCTAAAGTTATACTTGTTGGCGTGTTTAGTTGTAAAATTCTTCCAAGTTACAGTATAGACAATATGAGAATCAGTGATGGGATTACAAAATTCTTTATTTCTACCGAAATCTCGGCACAGACCTAGTTTAGCTTCCACTGTCCTAACAGAAATATGTATGTTGTTGCGGGATGGAAGAACACGCTATTTTAAGCAAGAAATGTTAAATGCAAAACTAGGGGCCGCCGACACCTTTTTTTCGGTGGTTATTATGTTTAAGGAATCGTTTTAAGCGATGGATCTGACAACTAATGTGTTGTAAAACAAGTCAAAATCAAGGAAAAAAGGGTTTAATGGAAATTTGGAAAAGTTTTCGAATAAAAATTGTTTCAAAATCTCCAAGCAATTGTTCCAAAAGTAACCGGTACCAAATAATATAAATTAACAATTTTTTTTTTGTCGGTTTTTAACTAAATAATCATATTATTTTGTTTGAACTACAAATTACAAAGTATGTATCTGAAGTCTACGCATTATTTTAGTTGAGACAACATTTCGTGTGGCATTTGGTGGCGCAATAGTAGTGTGCGCGGCTGTTGTACATGAGAACGTGGATTCGATCCCTGCTCTGTCCACCTTACATTTCTTTCAACGACGGTCACCTCGCTTAGCGATGGCTACACTCTCGAGTACTTAGCCATGAAAAAGCTTCTCAAAATACCGTTCGGAACCGGGGTAAAACTAGGACCCAATCAGTGAGTGTACAACTAGAACGCGCCCATGTTAATGGTTGTGAGGAGCTCTCCCCAATCCCTTAATGGGATGTAATGGTAAACCATATTTTTTTAGACAATTCGTTATTAATGTCTAGGATATTTATACTGTCATAGATAAACAGCTTAAAAATATATTGTACCATTGATTGTATTATCGTTCCAATAATAGACGAATATATGTATAGATACATTTATTCTCTCAATAAATTAAACGTCATAGGTATGGTGGAAAGTAGACATTGGATGGTGGAAAACATGGGTTCAATAATACCAGATAGAGGCAATAGTAAACAACGTTCAACAAAGGAACAACAACCGAATTTCGTGTTGTTTGTGGCAAACTAGTTGTGTTAAATACAATACAAATGTATACCAACGATAAAAGTCAACAAAAAAGTGCAAAATACATTTAAATTTTTCAGTTCTACAACAAAACGACATGAACATATTTTGTAACTCCACCTGGTGTAAGTTAATTTTAAATTTAATATCTCTCATTTCCACAAACCTACGACGAAGAGTGTGAAATGAAACGTCAGATGAGAGAATAAATGTATCTATACCTATATTCGTCTATGATTTGATCGGCTGAATTTGAAAAGGTCGGCTCCTGAAATAAAAACAATATGCCTTCAATTCCTACTGCTTCTAACTTACTCATTTTACCATGAAAGAAACCAACATGGTAGTGGCAAGATCACCATTTCTTAATAGGCAACCGGCGTTTGCCGTCCGCCAGTCCGCGCGTTTTTATGAAGATAGATGGACGTGGCGAATTCATCAGTTTTCTGTAGTTTACTAAACATCTATAGAAAATATTTCCCAACATTTGAGTTCACAAATCAAAGTTTTAGAAGGAGCAAGAAATTGTACTAAATTTGTAAACTGGATAGAAGGAATAACGCCCATTTTCAACCTCAATCTAAATTTTCGAAAATAAATAATCTAAATTTTTTTGTAATCGAGAAATATTAAATGCAGTTATCGGGTTGACCCACCTGCAAGACAGACGGACATAGATCAATCATTTAAAAAGGTCCTGAAATACATTTGTCCACAGATATCTGCTATGTGTCACATTATTTTCGAATCAAGTGGTATTTACCCCCATCACTATGGGTAAGAATCCATTAAGTTAAAAACCATCGTTTTATTAGGTTTAGTTTATTATTTCCCTAATAAACGTGTAGTACATGTTTCTACTGAAATTGGAGTTGAATTTTTTGTTCATATTGAAGAAAACTTTTAATCAAATTGTTTTTTTTACTGTTTGTGCCAATTGTTTTTTGACAATTTGTAATTAATACTGATTTAAGTAACAGTTTCTGTGAACTACAACGATAGTCACGAATGATTACCGTAGTTTATTTAATTTAACCACGTTTTTGTATAACTACACAATTTATAAAAAAAATAAGTCAAATGTATTTAAAATGTATTCGCTGACGGAATTTGTCAGGGCAAATGTCGATAAATATAAGTATGAACATTTAGTTTCTGTCAGTAAAGACACCACCATAAGCTAGTTTTTTATTATAGTTTTGAAAATTGAATTTATGTAGCATTTTTCAATACATTTGTTCACATGTTAACCATCTTATATTCACTTTTACAATACAATTTCGAATACAAGGGATGGATGACTCACAATTTGACAAGGTTAATTTCACAACAAAAAATACCAAAAATTGTGAAACCTATGTACGTATCATGTTGTACAACTGTGATGATATTACACTTTAAACATTTCAGAATTACAGGGCATAGGAAGCTTTCTTATCAGTTCCATTTTATTTGTACTTTAGACAGGCATACTACAACACAAATGGTAAAATAATGGAAGATATCTATAACATTTTACGTGATACTATAATAACTTTAACTACAGGAATTTAAGGCAACACCTGATAAAAAAAAAACACTGAAATCAGTACATTTTTTAAAACAACACAATTTTTTGTGATAAAAAGTGTTGATGTTATTCCAATTAGTGGTTCACAATAGTACGTACTACCCAACTACCGGATGCGGTTAAACAAATTCGAAAATAAAATATATTTTTGAATTTGTTTTTAACTATGACATTCTCTTAAGGAGACGATTACTGAAATAATGAGAATAATTTAAAATACATATATCCGTTAGTATCGCGTGCTAGATCTTTACATGTGGATCATTATATAGGGTTTTCCAATTTGAGTGATATGATTTCTAGGTGACGTTTCGGCCATTTGTAGTGTGTCATGATCTGTATTTTTTTTCATTGTATTCAGTAATGTTTACAATTTCATCATGGAGAGATATACGCAAGAACAACGTTTACAAATTATTCAAATTCAAACTTTTCGTACGCTTTTTCCATTTTATGGTCGTAATAATCGTCCACTTGTGCTCGTTATTCGTCGAATTGTTGCAAATTAGGAGCGTACATTTTCTTTACATAATGTTCAAGTTCCAATATGACAAAGAACCACTCGAAGTAATGAAAATATTGCTGCAAGCGTTGCTGAAGACCGCAATTTATCCATTCCAAGACGTTGTCAACAATTGGGACTGTCTCAAACTACAACCTGGCTGATTTTGAGAAAGGATTTGGGCTTGCATCCCTATAAAATTATTATCCCTCAATAGCTGAAGCCATTGGACTAACGTAAACGTCATGAATTTGCTGATTTTGTCTTGGAACAACTTGAAAACGATAACGATTTTTTAAAAAAAAAATCAACTTCTCCAATTAGGCTCACTGTCACCTGAGTGGTGCGGTAAATAAACAAAACTGTCGATTCTGTTGGGAAAAAAAAGAAATAATTCATGAACAACCATTACATTCAACTAAATTGAGAGTTTGGTGTGGTCTGGTGGAATCATCGGTCCGTACTTCTTTCTAAATGAAGCTGGTAACACCGTTTCTGTCAATGGAGAGCGGCATAGATCATTGATAACCAACTTTTTATGGCCGAAATTGGAAGAAGTTGATCTTGACAACATGTGGTTCCAACAAGACGGGGCTACGTGCAACACAGCACGTGCAACAACCGAATTATTGCGAGAAAAGTTGGGAGATTCCATTATTTCACTAAATTGCGACATTGAATGGCCTCCAAGAAGTTTTGATTTAACACCATTAGACTATTTCTTGTGGGGTTATTTGAAGTCATCGGTCTTTAGCAATAAACCAGACTCTCTTCAAGCTGTACAAGTCGAGTTGATTTAGTGGAAAAAGTGCTCGAAAATTGGATTCATCGAATTCGTTCCTGTAAAAGAAGACGTGTATTCCATTTGAAAGACGTTTTATTCAGAACTTAATTGTATCGATTGTACTTCGCTTTAAATTTCTTCGCATTTGGATTTCCTTAACAATTAGTAAGCCTGTTTTTTTTCGTTGCTAAACTAATTTTTCGACCACTTTGTATGGGGAGCTAAGCGATATTAAGCAAATTTAAGCGGCTCTCCATACAAAGTCGTCTAAGGCCTAATTATTGGGTGGAAAATCATCTTTGATCAACGATCAAACATAAGTTAAACTCTGAATTCATTCTTTGGGTTAATAGTTGAATGCTGTTTAAACAGCCAAAGTTGGGCATTTAAACTATGATCAAGTGACCATATGATTTTGACAGAACACATGGAGAATAACAAACACAAAATTTCTTTAATTGTTAATTATACAATTATAATCACCATCCTAGTTAACATAACAATAAAAACGTATCATTTAACTCGTATTGCAGTTAGAACTTTATTTCTGCTCAAATATACTCCAATTTCATTAAATATTTTGTATTTTATCACTTCACTTTTGTTTTGCAAATGGCGTCAGTTTGATGCATTGTAACGATTAGCCGATAAATGTATGAATACCGGTTATGTTTCGTATCATTTGCCACTATTGCCACTTGGTAGTAAGATTATTTGACAAAGCACTGAAAAACTCTTCGTATTTAAAGTCAGATCAAACATAAATCAAAATAAACTGATTACCAATTTAAATAGCCTAAAAATTAGTTTAGCGTATCACTCAAATTGGAAACCCCTTTACTTTAGAATTCGAACTATATATACAAACATAAAAAAAATTTAGAAGATTTTTAGTTTTAGTTAAGGTTTTAAAAAAATTACTGTGCAAAAAGTAAGTTTTAATTTAAAACTCTTGTTAAAAATTAGACTGCATTGCATTATCGTCGGACTTTATAAATTGTACACGTCAAGATAATAAAAGAAATCGAAACTGACACGAAAGAACAAACATTTGTGCGGTTAGATTCTGATATCTTATCGTAAGAAATTTGAAAAACAAACTATAACATGATTGATAACAGTAACAATTTGCGAAAATGTCTAAACACTTTCGCGATATCTAATAGTCTACGATTGCACTTCTTGGTAGAATAATGTATAAATCTAAGGTAAACGATTTAGGTTATTAATATGCATTTAGTATTTACTACGACTATACTACTCACAGCCATACATACATATATATAATATTCAATTTAAATAAGATCTTTAATCTCTATGTATGTACATTTATTTACTTTTCAATTTCTAGATTAATTCCAAATACAGCGAAGAGTTGGCTCAAGAATGCTTGGAATGGATAAAGGTGGTGACCAGTGAGCCCATCAACACTTCGGGTGACATGGATAATTTCTTTGAAGTTTTAAAAGACGGAGTGTTACTATGCAAATTGTCCAATTGCCTCCAACCTGGATCGGTCAAGAAGATCAATGAAAGCAAAATGGCCTTCAAATGCATGGAAAATATATCTGGTATGTTCGCAGGATATAATTAGGACTATTTGAAATATATCCTTAATTACTTTAAACAACACATTTCAAATATTTGAGTAATTTCTGATATTTGTCGCACCAACAATAATAAGAAAATGTGTGTAAATGCATTATTGTAATCAAGATACAGAGTAGAGATGGGCACGAGTCACGTGATTGGCCTGATTCACGTGTGTTTCACGCGTGAACGTGAGCGGGAACAACTTTTGCGCATCTTCGTGCGTGAGTCCAATCTTTGCGTGAGTGAGTGTGCGTGAGCACTATTTTCGCGCGAGTCACGCATATTTCCGAATGGATGATATCATTTAATTTCGATTTTCTTACTACTTTGTTACACAAAGTATTTTTTGGAAGGTTTCTAGTAACATTTCCCTATAACAAAGCGTCGTATTTCAAGGAACTCTGCTACAAGCGAAGGAGTTTTTATACGTTTTACAGTGGGACCGTTTGCAAAAAAGTGATAATATCACAACTTCTAAACTCTAGGTCCGATTGTTTGAGAATGTACTAAGTATTTGTAGGGGAGGAGTCAGGCTTTCAGAATCTGGTATTTAGAGGTACCTTGTTTCAACGTACGTTTCGCTACAGGGTGTTAGGTTGACAAAACTTTCATGGCATGTAACTTCTTAACTTATGGTCTGATTTAAATGATCTTTGTTTTCGAGATTCTACTGAGCCGCAAAAACCAAATATACGTAGAGTCGTGTGTCGTCTCTCTAACCGTTAGAAATATATTTGAAATTAAAAGATAAAATGTAAACATTCGCACTGACTTTCTTTAGTTTTTTGGTAATAACTTGGTGAAATGGTTAGTGTGCGCGGCTCTTGTACATGAGAACGTGGGTTCGATCTCTGCTCAGACCACCTTACATTTCTTTCGACGATGGTCAACTCGCTTAGTGATGACGACACTATCGAGTACTAAGCCATGAAAAAGCTTTTCAAAATACCGTTCGGAACCGGTGTAAAACTGTAGGGCCCAATTAGTTAGTGTACAACTAGAAAACGCCCAGGTTAATGGTTGTGAGAAGCTCTCCCCAATCCCTGCATGAGAAACCATGTTTATGTTTTTAATTCTTGTAAAAACCCTATTTTATTTTTGTGAGTAATTTCGTGAATTTCGCGTGATTCACGAGTGAATGTGATTAAGATCAAATTCTGCTCACGTGAGCGTGCGTGAACAACAACATCTTCGTGCGTGCGTGAACAACAACATCTTCGTGCGTGAGTAGCTGTCTTCCTTTCGTGAGCGTGAGTCAAAACTTACTCACGTGCCCATCTCTAGTCAGAGTACAAACACTGACGTCCAAAAGTAGGGGGCTAAAAGAGGGGCACATAGGACACATTTGACAAAGCTCCTATAAAATGAAAGCTACCAAGCCACTATTTCACAAAACACATTCTGGTGTCCCATATGAATAAATTGAACTTATATTAAAAAGCTGTAACATTCAGGGAAACTTACTTAAACATAACCTCACCCGAAGTCAGCCACTAGATCCAAGTATTATTTAAAATGGTTGTTTCAATATTTTTATATTTTTGTGACCGTCGGTGGTCCAAGGTTAGCGTGGGCGTCTATTGCTTATGAGAACAAACAATAAATCTAAAGTGTGTAAGAAATAAACGTGTCTTTCGGAAGAAAAGAAAAAACCTTTTAATAATAATGATTAGTTCAGTGGAATTATTTTTTGACGAGGAAGACAAAGTACAAAACGTGGCATCTATTAGAGGACACTTAAGAGACAACTCTAATCCTTTAGAATTGTCAGCTACAGTGAGTGATTAATAATTGTTAATAAACAATTGCGTTTTAGGTTCAAGGCATACGATATTTTCGCCTTCCAAAAGAAGGAATAGTTTATTTAGTGGATATTTTGGAAAATGACTTCAAGCAATACCTCCGCTCTTTAAAGTTAGTGCAGGTTTAAAGTGTAATGACCTGTTATCAGAGCCGTGGGGCCATTTGACGTATATTTTATTCCATAGCTACTTAATCGGAACATGTCTTTTTTACAACCAATAAAAAAATCACAACTACTATCTCAAGAAATACGTGTTTTTATTCTAAATAAATACGGTCGTTCACCGATTACCCACGGCGATGGCTAATGGTTTACTCAGGCTAACCCATCCCCATTTTTGTTCGAAAATATGAAAATTGTTGAAAAAACGTCTCTATCTCGAAAACGGAGCGTCCAATCGAAAAAAATTTCGATAAAGTGGAAACCTCGTACCGAGGATATTTTTTTTTCCAAAAATCGCTAAAGTAGCAAAACTGCTTAAATAAAAATATGGCGATAACTCCGAAACGGTGCTTCCAATCGTAAAATTAATATACCATTGGATATGTCATATTTTTTTTTCAAATCGATAAATTTCAAATAAAAAAATCGTTAAAACTCCTAGCGTGGCAGCCATAGACGAATATAGGTATAAATACATTTATTCTCTCAATAAATTAAACGTCATAGGTACGGTGGAAAGTAAACATTGGATGGTGGAAAACATGGGTTCAATAATACCAGATAGAGGTAGTAGTACACAACGTCCAACAAAGAAACAACAACCGCATTTCGTGTTTTTGTGGAAAACTATTTGTGTTAAATACAATACAAATGTATACCAACGATAAAAGTGTCCAAAATTCATTAAAATTGTTCAGTTCTACACCAAAACGACATGAAAAAGTTAAGTGAACATATTTTCTAACTCCACCTGATGTAAGTTAATTTTAAATTTAATTTTTCTCATTTCCACAAACCTACGACGAAGAGTGTGAAATGAAACGTCAGATGAGAGAATAAATGTATCTACACCCATAGATTAATCTCATACTAGAGAGAATATTTGGCTCATCTAACGTTTCCTTTCACACTCTTCTTGATGCGGTCGGTGTGATAGAGAGATGTTTGACGAAAAGTGGCATACACCAGGTGGAATTACAATAACTTCTTGCTTTAAATTTTCATGTCGTTTTGGTGAAAAACTGTGCAATTTAAATGTGGTTTAAACTTTTTTATTGACTGTTGGTGTTAGCATACATTTGTGTTGTATTTACCACAATAATTTTAACACACCAAACGAAATGCTGTTGTTGTTATTTTGTTCGTTGTTTTGAACCATTGCCTCTATCTGGTATTAGTAAAGCACTTCTTTTCAACATCGAACGTAAATATCGCACCAGGCCAAATGTCATAAATTTGGTGAGAGAACTATTAGGTCTACTATAAGTATTAGTCTATGGTTTTTTTTCGCAGTCTGACAATCTGTGTTGCGCAGTCGGACAAATCAGTCCAGCCGTTTCGGAGGAGTTTAACGCTAAATAATCTGTGTGATTGCAGTCGGACAATCTGTGTGATCGCAGTCGGACAATATGTGCGATCGCAGTCGGACAAACTGTGTTTGGATGTATTCACTTTGTGCATTTAGTCCATACCCGTGCATATAGATGTTAACACATCAAAAACAATCCGCTTTTTCGAGAGGAATTTCATACGAAACGGATTCGTTGTGTCCGTAACTGATGTCCGTTTCGAACAAAATGTACGAAGAAGAGAGTCCGTTTCGATTTCGAAACTGGACAAATTCATCTCTCCTACACATCAGTGATGATATTTGATAATTTTCGAGGGCACTTTTTGTATTCCTCCGAAAGTACTTTTTTCGACGTAAGACGAAACGTAAAATAATTAAATAAATCTGTATTTACACCGAAAGATTAACGGGCTGTTTGTAGAACATATAAAAAAAATATATTTAATCTGTGTACGGTTTGTCAATCTTTCGGTGTAAATGCAGTGGAATCTTTAGTTAGCCTCAGGCACATACATATATATTTCAGTCATATCACAGAAAAAATAACAATAAATAAATCTTGGCATATATAAAAACAAAGTTGGCGACTTTTTGAAATAGAAAGGATGTAAAAAGGTCCTTATCCACTACAAATATCATCCTTGCTACATATACCAATTTTCATCAAAATCTTTACCCCATTTTTATGATAGCTAATAAATAGAAATAACAAGACTTACATTTTTCCTACTTACAGCATTCTTGGAATGTGCTAAAAATTTTGGTGTTCCCACGCAAGAAACTTTCCAAAGTGTTGATCTCTGGGAAAGACAAAATTTAAACTCTGTTGTCATATGCATCCAATCTTTGGGTCGCAAAGTAAGTACTAGAACACATAGTCTACATAAATTAAACACAGATCAAATCCTCTAACATCCACTTTGTTTTTTTACAGGCTCAGAACTTTGGCAAACCCTCGATTGGCCCCAAGGAAGCCGATAAAAATGTTCGCAACTTCTCTGATGAACAGTTGCGCGCTGGTCAAAATGTCATTTCTCTCCAGTATGGCTCCAACAAGGGTGCCACTCAATCGGGAATTAACTTTGGCAACACTAGACATATGTAAAAGTCAAAACATCTGCATATACCCGATTTGTTCTACGTTTTCATTTATTATTATTGAAGAATCCCACAACAGCTTGGATCTGTTTGTTATATCTGTAACTTGGTTAGGCATTCATATGTTCGACATTCCTGTTTATTTAAACTAGTATCACATTAATACAATTATGTACTACAATTTTAAATTTAATTGACAACTCAAATTATCATTTATTTCTTCCAATACACATGAATATGCATGTTCATTTTTTTTTCTTTATTTTAAGTATCGATCATAACATATAATCGTTGACACTTTTTGTACATCTGTTAGAATTCATTTTTTATTTTGTTTTTATTTTTTTCCCGATTAAAGCCATAGATTATAAATACACACAATATCAGTTCTTTTCTTGAATATAATTGGCACCGATTCAGATTAATTGCAAATTATTAAACTCTATTATAGAATACAATATGTATTTGGTATATTGGAAGTACTTATATTACCTCACATGACAATGGAGTATGTTTGTACGGCTCTACCCCTCACTTTTATAGTCGCCTTATATGTATTTTAAAATGTGCCATTAATAATCTTTTAACTTTTTTAATACATTAATAAAAAGTATAGTATTTGAAGTGTCCTTATCTTGTGCATGCTGTGTACAGTTGAGCTCTCGACATTCAATCAATTGTTTAATTCTCTATGCTCCGCCAAATTGTTCTTCTTTCCATAATTTATTTAGTATTTTCTACAATAAATATATCAATATTTACTGATGGTAAAAAATATGTGGTTTTATTTGTAAGTTAAACTGACTAGCTTTAGTTTTTGAGAACTTCTGTGCAAATACTTTTTAAGACCTATATAATTTATTGTAATTTTGCTCGTTCGCGCTCAGCAGATAGAGATTATAACGGGTCCGCCATCTAACGTTTTTTTTTTCAACTAGTGCTTATTTCGTGACACTTAGCTCATGTCTGATTTGACAGATAATTAGTTTTATCCTTCCGCTGAACGAATAAGGTTGTGTATACGCTTGAACAACGCTGGGACTTACAGCAGATGCCGATTTTGCAAAAAAAATCATCTTTTCAGATGAAGCTCATTTTGATCTTGGCGGGTATGTATACAAGCAAAATTGTCGCATTTGGGGCACAGAAAACCCGCACGCATACATTGAAAAGCCGATGCACCCAAAACGAGTCACTGTTTGGTGCGGATTTTGGTTCAGAGGCATAATTGGGCCATTTTTCTTCGAAAATGAGCACGGAGTGGCCGTTAAAGTCAATGGCGATCGTTATCGGGCCATGTTGAACGAGTTTTTGTTCACAAAAATTGAAGAGGAGGATATTGGCAACATTTGGTTTCAACAGGACGGCGCTACATGCCACACAGCCGAAGCTACACTCAATGTTTTGCGCCCTGTTTTTGAAGATCGCATTATCAGCCGCAGAGCTGATGTCGTTTGGCCACCTCGGAGCTGCGATTTGACACCGTTGGACTATTATTTGTGGAGTGCCCTCAAAACTAAGTGTTACGCCGGCAAGCCAGAGACAATTGACGCTTTAGGCCGGGGCCACACTGGCGTTTTCTTGTCGCGCGTTTTCAAAAGCTTTCGTAGAAGTATACACAATCAACGTATGCAACTCAACGTTGAGCTTTTTTTTACGTTAGAGCTTTTGAAAACGCGCGACAAGAAAACGCCAGTGTGGCCCCTGCCTTAAAGGACAATATTCGTGAAGCCATTGGTGAAATACAGCTGCAAACAATCGATAATGTGCGTAAAAATTGGACCGATCGTGTAGGCTAGCATGGCCAGCCGAGGCAGCCATTTGAATGAAATTATTTTCCATTATTAACCGGAAGGATTGTACTTTCAAATAAAAAACGAAAGTTGAGAAAATATTCAGTAGTTTTTTTTATAGCATTTTCAAAAAAAAAATGTTATTTGGCGGACCCGTTACTATACATTACGCTTTTTGCCATACTTTTTAATAGGTTAGGTGTTGGTGACAGCCGACGAGCGACTCAGTTAGACTTATCAGAAATTTTCCAACTCCAAGGTCGGTCCCATTTCCCATTTCGACAAGTTCAGTTTCATTTAAAGGCATTCTTAATCTGTCACCCATGCACATTATCACATTAAGATAATCGTCAAAGGGTTCACTGGGTCCTTGCCTTCTTCTACGCATATCGTCCTTTAGGTCATAATCCGTTCTAGTATCCTGAAATTGACGCTTTAGTGCTTGGCATAATTCTCTTCAATTAAAAGAATCGTCATGTTGACGGTGAAACGGCCAATACCATTGTTTGGCCTAGCCATCAAATAAAATATGAGAGTTTTGGCATAATATATTAAAGTTTCCACACAAATGAGTATTCGTCAAAGTGTTAATACGATAAAATAAATCTTCCACAGTTACTTCTCCCTTACTCCCTGAGAACGTAACGTGCCAATAATGTATTAAACTTGCGGTTTTATGCCGAGCCACAACATTCTGTTCGTTAGCTCTGTTGGGTGATTCTCCAATCGAATGACGTGATGCCATGTCTGTTGGACTTCGACCGGAACGACGGGTTGCATTCTGTTCATTATTAGAATTAATATTCATCGTTGCAATTGCATCTCGCACCTCGCTCACAATAGAGCCAGAAACTTCCCTACGAAAACTTTCCAAAGAATCTCTAATTATAGACTGCACTTGCCTTTCAGACACGGACCTATTACAGGAAGGTGTGCGATATCCTTCGGAATCGCCTACCAATTCCTCAATAACTTGTCGTGTTCTTTGTCGTGGATGTCGCGTATATGTAGTTCTTCTAACCGTTTCGGAAGCAACATATTCATGAAATCACCTTCATTCCCCAAACTTGACGCACTTGGGCTACGAATCAAAGGCATTTTCCCCGGAAGTATCAACAATCAACAAAATTCTAAATTATATTAAAGGTTAATGAACTATATTATATTAAACGTTGATGAAAGTTTAAGTATCTCGTTATAATTTAAAAAAGTATTCACTCAATTTATTTTTAGGTTGACTATTCAATGGAGTATTTAGACAAATATAGCTCTATTTTCTACCACTATACAGCTTAATAGCAAAATTCTGAATTCTCTTAGATAAAGATAGAATTTTAAGAATGTATCCTTGAGAAGTCCTTTAATACCTTCCTAAAATAAAATCTCTACCTTCCTAAAATAAAATCTCTAAATCCTCACTTACACGGGTATGTTTATCAGTAAATTACACAACAAAATAAACAAAAAAAAAAAAATTATTAAGAAATTAGCTCTGTCTGCGTACTCCAAATCTCTTGCAGCGAGAGAGCCAACAAGAGAATTTTTTGAACTAGTTTGCAACTAGTTTGAACAGCTGTTTTTATTTACTGTTTGAATGAAATAATTTTTGTGAAATGAAATGTGAATAAAAATTGAAATTAACAATGGCAGAGGTAAGAAGTTAGAATTGTGTTGATTTTTAACGTTTATAATAAATTCTAATAAACAAAACATTTTACTTCATGCTAGAAACGTGCAAATATACAGTGCGACCGTGCGACACGTATGCTAAAATTCATTTGCTTTGTTATTTCAACTGTTTACACACCGATCAGCTGTTTTCTTGCAAGATTTCACTGGATGCTGTCTGCGTACTTCTTGAGATATTTTCAACCGAGAGAGTAAAATTGTTCTTACTCTCCCAAAAAAAGTTACTGAGTATTTGCTACTGGAAAAGTACGCAGACAAACCTATTGAGTATGGAGTCGGTTTAAAATTACGAAACATTCTTTAACTAAAAATCAACGACTCAAATTCACATCTTAAGAAAAAATTAAATTAGTAAGGAGGCACATCCATCTACTACGTTCGATTGTCGGGTAAGTTGGAAGTAGCCCAAAAATTTTTCTAAATGGAAGTTGCCCAAAAATTTTTCTAAATGGAAGTTGCCCCACGTTGGGTGCCATTAATCACTGTCAGGATGTCTTTCCGGCCTTGCTCAGGGAAATTGGGAGGGTAAGTTAGAGACAGCCTGTTACACAATTAAAAAGAGGAATAGTGAAGTAAAGAATAGAGAAGTAAAAAAGAAAAAAGAAGAGAACAGATAGAAGGATCTAA
Organism: Phaonia tiefii; assembly: GCA_963931995.1. Classification (NCBI taxonomy): domain Eukaryota; kingdom Metazoa; phylum Arthropoda; class Insecta; order Diptera; family Muscidae; genus Phaonia; species Phaonia tiefii. The sequence goes on along the minus strand of OZ008369.1, from coordinate 90,803,690 downwards.
GAGAATTTGAATTGCTGCTGCGATGCTATACTTGTCTAATCAATACAATTTATTTTTGTATGTAAGAAAATATTAAACATATTATTTAGAACTATTAAAGTGTAGTACAGTTAATATCTAATCTTTTACGATAAAATCTTAGGATTTAATTAAGTCGGTATATCGGTATTTAAATAGTTTAAAAAAAAATAATTTACTTACGTAATTCCTTGTTGCCATGAAGCGATCGCTACATCGTAGACAGGAACATTATAAGTAGTACCTCGTAGTGGTAATAATGTAGGAAGATAATATGTAAAGGATATAAATTATCATTCCACAGGGGAAGAATGCATGCTGACCATTGGAGGGGATCTCGTAATAATATACCACGACGATTGCACCAAGTTAAATCTAAATATTAGGACCAAAGGGTAATGTATGTCACATTGGGACGACTTGCGTTTGCTTTCATACATACATATGTTCCGTTTCCATTCCTTAGCCGCCGGTGCCATACTCAATATGATCTGGACCATACAGTTTTTTTCTCGGAAGGATATCAACTTTTAACAAGCCGTACAGTTGCGTCATTATCTTCTGACACAAATCCAAGTTATATTACTATATGTATGTCTTTATTTATTTAAGGACCCCTTGCTTAAATGCAGCGTTTAATGGAGATGTTGTCTCCGTTGTTTTGCTCCTAATTTAAACGTTTTCGTTTAATACGCAATGTGCTGAAATTTCTCATTTGAGAAACTCGCTATTTATTTAAAATTTGATAATAAATAATTGCATTTGGATTTCGTATTTTACTTAAATTTTGTTCATATTTTTACTTAAAAAATAGCTAATTAATTAAGCTAGACTCACTAAATTTTTCGAGATCTTAACGAAATTAATACGTGTAAAATTGCTATTAACCTGTAGCTAAATTTGCAAAATAAATAAGTAAAAATACTTATAATGTTAGATGATTTTTCGAACATAAAATATACCTAAGTTTATTTGTGATATTGCCGTAAATCTTACAAACCCTATGTTGCCTTAGCACTTAGGTAAAATCATACAATAATTTTAGGCAATTTCACTTCGATTTTTCTTTCTATGTAGAATTGGTGAATGTTCCAAATGGAAATTACGGTTAAACAACTTGGAAGAAATTTGATTCGTAGCGCATTGGTCAAAAGAACGGTGTTAAGAACTTATTGGCTTAAAGGGTGTTCTGGCTTCTTGTTGTCCAGTTCCCTCAAGTTAGGTCGTTTTTCCGAAATAATGAATATTTTGGCACCTTGATACTCTTCAACATCTTAATGGAGATAATAATGAGAAAGGCTGCAGTAAATACGAACAAGACCATTAACACGAAAACATCATTGGGCGAAATTGGCGAGAGGTTACTGCAGTATTTTCAAGTATCGAAAAGGAATCAGCGAAGGTGGGTCTTGCTGTTAATGAGGGCACGACAAAATTGATGGTGTCAACGACTAGAGAAACCTCTTGACTTGGTCCGGACGTGATCGTTGACAAGCGATTTAATTTTGAAGTGGTAGATGAATTTGTCTACCTTGGATCCGCCGTGAACAAGGACAACAACGTCAGCCTGGAGATTAATAGAAGAATTGTGCTTGCAAATAGATGTTATTTTGGGCTCAGCAAGCAGTTTAGGCACAAAGCCCTCTCTAGACGGACAAAAGTCCAGCTATATCAGACTCTCATTTTACCCGTCTTGACATATGGCTCCGAAACTTGGGTCATATCGCAAGCGGATGAAAAACACCTGGGAGTTTTCGAGAGAAAAATTCTCCGTAAAATATATGGTCCTGTTAGGGAAAACAGCGAGTACCGACGTCGCTGGAACGCAGAGCTATATAATGTCTATTCTGACGTGGACATATGTAGCTAGACGAATCAAATTGGCCAATTGCGTTGGCTAGGCCATGTTATCAGAATGGATGAAGATGAGCGCGCGAAAGATTTTTGATAACGTACCTGATGGAAGCAGGAAAAGAGGACGACCAAGACTCCGCTGGAAAGACCAGGCAGAAGAATCCCTCCGTATCCTTGGTGTTACCAACTGGCGAAAAAAGACGAAGGATAGAGCCAGTTGGAAGAATATGTTGAAATTTGTTTAATTTGTTTGTTTAATTAATATGTGTAAGACGTCTGACCTCATGAGGTTGTAATATAGGCAATAAAAGTAAAAGTAAGATACCCAATTCACTTAAACAGTAAAGTCCAGGTTTTATTGTGACAAAGGAGTTTCGATTTCTCGATTTTTCGCTATCCAAAGTAAGTCCAGTTTTGATTTCCACAATGGTAACGGAATTTGTCTACAGAATTTGGTACGATTTTTATTTTTATATTTCAGATTAACTTTTTTCTCTCTCGGTATTGTTATCTATCCAAATTCTATTATTCAATTCTCCATGTGAAGGGTTCAAAATTAATTTTTCGAATCCCTCAAATTTTTATATTTTAAAAAAAATTCTACTTAAATTTCATGCGAGTCTTTGCTCCCCAAAAAAACCAAGTTTTCGATTTCCCCAAGGTAGAATTGAGCAAAGTGCTCCTCAAATTTGAGGTTAAGGTGGACATATAATCGACTATTGCTGGCATCTAAATACAGAATATGACTCTTCTATTAAAATTGTTCCAAACACATAGGCGTACAATGGAAATACATCCATAGAATATCCATCCATAGAAAAAATGAGTTGTTTGTTGGTAAGTAATGTAATCTAGGAGATTTATGATAATGTAATCTAGGAGATTTATTGCTGAGCAGCAAACAATTGCCGCTGAATATGGGAATGATGGAGACTATGGTGCAGGCATTATAGACGATGATACCTCCGCGCCCTCAAGCACCATAACAGCAGCAGTCACAATCGGACAGAAGTTGTATGTTTTGCCGAAGATGGAAGAAAACAAAGTACTACCAGACCTTTCCTCCGAGTATCATACTAGCCCATAACCCAAAGTGTTTTAGCCGCATTACAATAAGGTGGGTAATTAATATGTTTTGATCCTCAAACATTAGACGACATCAAACTTTGATGTAGTTTCCGACAAGTCGATGATTATTTGATTTAAATAAGTTTTTATTTCAAAAGTTTTACATGTGAATGTCTTTTACATTGTGATTATAAGCTTAACAACTATATATACGTATGTATAAAATAAAAATATATATATGTATGTATAAATAAATAAAAAAAATAATAAAAACAAAATAAACTATTTTATCTATCACGTAAGTAAATTATGCAAAAAGTATGAAATAATCAAGATATGACGCGTGAGAGAAATGCCTTTGACGCGAGAGAGAAATGCGTTTGAGTGAATTTCTAGTACTTTTTGGTTCTCTTTTACCAGGGTTGCCAAATTGCGCACATCTTCTGGTCATCTAATTCTAGATCGTCTTTGATCTCACGCTACGAACGAATAGTACGTTTGTTTACAACCATTTCAATCACTGCCAAAGACGATTTACAATTAGACGACCAGAAGATGGGCGCAACATGGCAACCCTGGTAAAAGAGAACCAAAAAGTGCTAGGAGTTCACTCAAACGCATTTCTCTCTCGCGTCATATCTTGCTTATTTAATACTTTTTGCACAGTTTATTTAATTTTACTTCAACATGGTTGGAATTTGTATAGTTATATACAAAAACCCTATCAAAAAGCTGCTCGTGTATTGAAGTATTCAATGAAGATAGTAAGAGAGAGAGCAGAGAATGGCTAGCATTTCACTCGTTTTGTTTGTTGGCATTTGAGTGAAGAGAAATTTTGACATTCTACTTGTACATCGTTTTTGTCACGGCCGAAGACGATGAAGAATTATAAAACCAGAAGATGAGCGCCATTTGGCAACCCTGGTAGAAGAGAACCAAAACGTGCCAGTAATTCACTCAAATTCATTTCTCTCTCGCGTCATATCTTGATTATTTCATACTTTTTGCACAGTTTGTGTAATTATACCCTCACCCATAGGGATGGGGGTATATATAATTTAATACGTAAAAAATGTAACACATAGAAGGAGCCATATTAGACCCTTAGTATCTTTGTACGAAATTCGTTTTAGGACTTTTTAAGATGTTTGAGCCATGTCCGTCTGTATGTCTGTCTGGTCAACACGATAACTGGCGTAAATCTTTACAGATCACAATGAAATTTTGTCAGTAACTATTGTTTACCAATATTAAGTTTGGGATTGAAAATGGGCGTTTTGACCACGCCCCTTCTGGTACCTCCCATACAAATCGACACATTTAGCACAAAATCATATTTCTTTCAAACCTCTCTTCTTGTAGATGTGATTAACTTCAACTCACACACCGGTTAATAATCTGTAAATGCCTACTTAAATGGAGGAAATGGGCGAGATTTTTACGCCCATTCTGGTACCTACCATATAAAACAGGGTGTTCGTCAGGGTTGCCATTCCGATAAATCGCGTGAAACACTTCCAACCTTAATGAAATTAGGTATAAGGCTTCACGTTATCAAACGCGAATCACCGATTAAAACAAGGGCGGGTTTGCCACGCCCATTGTGGTACCTCCCATACAAAAGTTGTTTGACCGTCTGGGTTTCGTACCTCCCATACAAAAGTTGGGCGTATTTTCGCTTTGCCGAATCGATATCTCCAATAAATCATAACCGATCTTAATAAAATTTGGTTCTGATTAAAATTTTGGCAACAACTTGCCATGCCCATTTGTACCTCGCATATAAATATTGGGAGGAAAACTAACTAACTTGGTTATTCAATAATATTTAGCGGAATGTCAATCTGCTATTGAATATGGTCACTTTTGAGTATGGACGTTTTTATTTAACAGATCTCCCACGAAATGGATGACAGGGTGAGGGTGTGATTAAGTCGGTTCACTCGACTGAAACTTATGTACTGGTTTTACTTCAACATAGTTGGAATTTGTATAGTTATATACAATACCACTATCAAAACGCTGCTTGTGTATTGAAATATTCAATGAAGAGAGTAAGTGGGAGAGCAGAGAATGGCTAGGGTTTCACTCGTTTTGTTTGTTGGCATTTGAGTGAAGAGAAATGTTGACTGTCTACTTGTACATCGTTTTTGTCACGGCCAAAAAGGATGTACAAGTAGAGAAGAAAAACTCGGCAAAATTTGGCAACCCTAGAAGAAGAGAACCAAAAAAGTCGACGCGATTCACTCAAACGCATTGCCTTCCCGCGTCACATTTTACATACTTTATGTAATTTTATTTAAATATGATTGGAATTTCTATAGTTAGATACAATAACATCATTCATAAAAAAAACATCATACATCATCATAGGCCCAATTTTTTACTGGTTATTGAAATTAGTACTTCGTTGATTTTGATTTATGTTTGATCTGACTTTAAATACGAAAAGAGTTTTTCAGTGCTTTGTCAAATAATCTTACTACCATGTGGCAACAGTGGCAAATGCTACGATAAATAACCGCTATTCATACATTTCTCGTTACGATGCATCAAACTGACGCCATTTGCAAAAAAAAGTGAAGTGATAAAATACAGAATAAAAAGTGAAGTGATAAAATACAGAATATTGGGGGTTTTCCTGATTTGATTGAAAGTCAAGTCGCTTTGAAAACTAGATAACAAACGCACCAATCCTACAACAGTAGGCATTTTGATTTGTCTGTATCTCGTTTCTGTAGTTCTCGAATCGAAAAAGTTTTCACATTATGCATGAAACAAAAAATTCCACCGTTTCTCGATTTGTGAGTAAAAAGTGTTTCTGTATATCAATGCGAAAAGAGGCAACACTGATGAAGTTTTGATTGGAATATTCCAAGAAAGCTGTCAAGTAAGAAAAATATATAAACAAACAAAATAAACTAGTGCGAAAAAGAACAACAAAAAGAAGTATAGACATGTATTCAACTGCATTTTATTTTTGCTTTCTTGATTTTTCTGTAATATTTTGGAAAAATTAATTGAAATACATAACATAAAAGATATAGTTCTTATCTTCTCCACTTAAAAAATAAGTTTTAATTTCTTAAAAAACCTTTTTGTAGAAACAATATCAAAATCTCGCACCGTTTTAATTTGTGAGTATTTTTGACGTTTCACATTTAAATTTTTTCGACTCACTACTTTTTAGAAACAGATTTTCTCGCATTTTTTCAATAAGAATGAAAAAGCAGTACGTCACAGAAAGTTTTCGCAAAACAAACGTTGTAGAAACAGTCACATGTGAGAAGCGATTTTTTGTACCGATTCCTAGCGTTTTTGTTTCAATTCACATGTTTCATGTAAAAACTTTATCGATTCGAGAACTACAGCACAAATGTATTCCAAGAATAGAATTAAACAAATCTATGTTTGAGTGACAAGAAATATCTAATACCGCGTTTATGCTGCAGCCGAAATCTTGATTGTCTAGATTTCATTCATTCACACGAACAACATGTTTTAAGAAACGCGAAAAATAAATAAGTCGGCTATTGTAGTGGTACCACCACATCAATTGTCGCAGACGGTCACCTTAAAAACACCAATGCTTGATGTAGCTGTCAAATAATTTAAATGGCCAAAATATCCCAAGCCTGGAGAAGGACAGACATATGTATATTGGCCTAAACGGCATTTTGCATTTTTTGTTTTTGTACAAATTTCTTGTTTTGTCACTAGTATAAATAGGACCTTCAGTCACATACTTATTGCCTTTTTGTTATGAACCCAAAAATAAGTAAGTCGATTTTTTACATTCTCTGTTGTTCTTTATTTAAAAGTAAAAGTGTTAAATTTATTTAAAGTGTTACATTTAATCATTTTTTAAATTAATTGTTATTTTATTTTCTCTTTTATATGTGCACTGCTACAGAGAATAAACAAAACCAAAACAACAACATAATCCCCATTACAACACAACAAACCAAATCAAATTAAATAAAGCAGTTGATTTACATACATACAAACAAAATATCTTGTGTTTATTTTTTCTGGAAGGCAGCCGACAGCCGGGGATGTTTATTCTGAAAAGGACATAACAAAAAGTGACATCAATTGTAAACAAACGTACGATTCGTGTGTCCTGTGAGATAAAACAGCGTTGCATAAAACAAATCAATCATTTTTTCCTGATTCTCAGCCAAATAAGAAAAAATATCCGATTATCGCCTGTCAAAACCTATGGGAATCAAGCTAATTTTCTTGATTTCTCCGTAAAATCAACAAAAGCAACAAAATCAAGAAAATCGATGCCAGTGCGAATGCTGTATTAGGTATTTATTGTTTCTCAAACATATATTTTTTATACTTTTTGATGTGTTAACATCTATAGGTACGTGTAGGGTATAATCAAACAAAGTCAACACATGCAAACAACACAGCGTTATGTACGTCGAAGCTATTCAGCGTCAGCATTGAAAATAATATGTGGTTGTTGTACAACAATAGTCTCTGCCTGAAAATAAGTATGATGGTTTGATGTAGCGGCGGCGAATAGTTGTCCTAAAAGAAGAAGTCTTGCTACTCGTAAGCTTACGAACATAACACAATATATAAACATGTGTCTGTTGCATTGCAATCTCTTTGTTTGTGTGGGAATAAAACTAAAAGTATTAAGCAAGAAAATAATGACACATGTTCTTGTTCTTGTCCTAAAATAATTTTAAGTATTAATATTATTTAAATGAAACGTCATCATATGATTGAGCGCCGTTTTTTATTTTCCAATGTAACATTTACTAATGTGTTCATAGAAATCGAACAGGTACCGTGTAACAAAAAGGTGTTAACACATCACCCGTGAGTTCGAACACTCATTGATATTTTTTTTTCTTCACTTTTATGCCTGGAATACATTTGTGCTGAATTTAATTGTGGAAAAATATCAGACAACGCAAAATGCCTATTTTTGTTGGCTTGGTGTGTTTTTTGTCGTAGTAACACTACCTCGTCAATGCGCCTTCACTTTCAATCAAATCAGGAAAAACAATGCAAACACTTCAGATTTTGTTAGGACATTTGATACGAAATCAGGAAAATATTTTGCAGTGTGAATGAGCTATAAAATTTCTACAGGCCGAACTTATCGAGTAGTTACTTTCGAGTACCGGTTGAAACATTCGGTATAGAGTAACCGGTACCTAAATATTCGGCATTTCTCAATACTACAGTGTCTAGGGAGGTTATGTTTACAAAGTTTATAAAACATTCGGATACATTTTAGTTTTGTAACAAGACGAAAACTGATATATATTCAATAAAAATGCCTTCCTATGAGTTATCATTGATTTTAAGACAAATGTCCAGGGTAGGTATCCGAAGAACTCGTTGACGGGTGAACTTATTAAGTATTCTTTAAACTATAGACGGAATTAGTGGCTACTCTAAAGCGCACTGCAGAAGCTATTTTAGATAAAGGAGGAATCGTAAGAAGCCTGCAAAATCTAGGCTCAAGACCATTGCCACACAAAATCAGTGAACATGGGCTTGTCCATCGTGAGGGGACATATTTCACCATTAACTTTGATGTAGCTCCATCAAAGATATCCGATATGAGGGAGGAATTCGGTCGCGATATCGATATAATACGAAGAAATGTTTTCAAAGTGGAAGAGCCGGAAAAATATGAATGTTCGCTTCATGAGGAAATGTTACCACCAGCCTATCGTAAAGATGTGCAGGAAATGATTGAAATTGCCAAACGCAAGCAGAAACCCAAATATAACTATAACTCCGGATTGGACTACTACCCATTCCAAAAATAATGTTACTTTGTATTGTAAGTTGTTATAAAAGAAAGAAAAATCAAGATTTTAATGTTTTATTTCCGGTGATGAATTGTTTCGACTTTTCTTACATTAGAAACGCCGAGTTTGAGCAGATGTGGACGGCGCTTGTTGCTGCTGCTTAGTTGGATCGTCCAATACTCTTACCAGCATTGAATTCTTGGGGCCAGTGCACCATGTTATACCATTCTCATCAATAACATACGTTTCTAATGTTACTTGCCATTGGCCACCAGAAGATATAGGCACCAAAAAGTTTCCCGATAAAAAGTCACGCTGGGGCTTAACGGTTTGCGTTAATGTAACAGTGTCACAATGTGGTTTCACAAGCTCGCCTGGTGGCCTAGGTGTCAAGAGTTTTGAAATTAAACTTAACTGCACTGAATCGACACACCTAAAGAGCGACGGTTTCTTGCCATAATGTTGTATAACTCCTTCCACTTTAATAACCAAATTACTACCCGCCTGCACATTCACAGGTTTACCATCGTTTCTGGGTTGAGGGCTGACGGAAAGTTTGATTTGCGTCGATTGTAAGACTTGGAAAAAATAACGTGGCAAACATAGTGGAGTCTTTGTTATTATCTCAATTTCAGACAATATTATGTCTAAATGGTAGTTATTTATGGTTTTATTGTTGGCAGGCTCTTCTGGTATAGATTTACTTAAGTCCTTCATACGGTGACAACAGTTGATTAAGTATCTTGATTCAGGACATTTTCCCTCTGTTTGAAAATCTGGTGGATCAGACGGTGATGCGAAACATATTGTTTCAACAATATGGGCCAAGAGGACACACTGATATTGAACAATTTCCAAAAACTCTAAAGTTATGGGATCTGCATCGAAAGCAGATTTGTAAAGATGGCCAAAAGATTCCTCACAAGCTTTCAGCTCCTTAACCAGCTTCCTCAACTGATTTGTAACATGACCAAACTTCTGCAAGTAATCTCGCGAATTTTGGGCCAAACTTCCGGCAATTGCTGGTGGTGGCACTATGATTTGAGCATTCTTGATGGTCACCGCTGAATGCAGCGTTTGCAAGAACTGCGCCCGTAATTTGAGAAATTCCAACTGAAATGTAAAAGGATGGGATGGCGATGAACTCGCTCTCAGACTAGCCAAAGCCTGCCAATATAAATTGTTTGCCATTTCCAAACGTTGCATTAGAGGTATTGATTGTTCCATTGTTATGCCACGCACAATATGATTTTCACTCATTTCATAGTTGGCATTCATGAACTCGTATGTTACACAATAGTTCAATATGCACTCGGCTTGTGCCATTTGTGCAAGTCCTGTTAAGAAAAAGTGTAGCTTATCCACTACTGTATTTCGGGATATTTTTAAATAAATATGGGCAGCTAACGAATGCTGTCCATAGCGACTAGCTGAACGTGCTATACGATATTGTGTCCAGGGATTCGATTTTATAACAATCTGTTCGAATGTTCTCATTACCGTGACAGGTATAAAGCAGCCCATTAAAGCTTGTAATGCTACAGCTGACAGAATTTCCACAGAAGGCACAGGTTCTTTGTGTGGTACACGATCCACCGCAGTGGTTAATTTTCGCATTATTAATAGAAGATGTTTAAGTACTGGGTTTGTCTAAAAGAAAAAACAAGATACGACATAGGAAAATAGACCAATTTTAAAATTAGTGCGTCTCAGATATTTGATATCCATTATTTACCCTTTGCGCTCTATTTTGATCGGTCTCCATTACCTCCCCATCCCCAGCAGCGCCTGCTGGAGCAAACTTTCGCATTTGAAAGAATGAACACAATGACCCCATTGCTTCGCACATTGTGCTCTCATTTAATATAGGATATTCCACAGGATCATTTAGCAGATTCGCCAAAGTTGTTACCAATTGTATGCCAAAATTTACTTTAACAGATGACACTCTAATTCCACAGGCTAAAATCTTTCTCAAATCTGCCGAGTGCTTTTGATCGCGTACCGTGCACATAAGAAGCCCCTGCACATGCAAATCTATCACTTCCATTATTGCTTCTATACGCTGCGGCTTTTTGCTAATATTAGCATAAGATACCAGTGATGCAAGTACAGTAATTGCCTGACTCGCCGTTGTGTAATCATTCAAACAAAGACAATTATTGCACAAATCCAATACGGATGAGGAGTCGTCTTCCTTATCGGCCAATAAAATATGACACGTTAATGGATAATCACTAAGCTTAAGAATTATGCCCAAAAATAGGTATTGCTCTTGAGAGTCAGAACAAACGAAAGCTTTGGAAATCAAATCCTTAATGGCTGATTTAGGCCAAGCGTGGACACATTGTTTTTCCGCCAACTTGTTTAAAGACTTTAAGGCTTGGGCTCTCACCGGCTTACGCAGATCATTCATAAATTCTAGCAGCAGATTAACTTGGTCGGGCACTCCGGTTAATGTTCTGGCAGAAAGTTCGGTAAGTGACGCTAGTATAGCGACTACAAAACTTTCGGCTGGATATTTGGGCAATAAATTCAAGCAGAGTTTTTTCACCAATGCTGCGGTGTTAGCATCGTGATGCATATGCCTTAGAACAGGAATCAATTGCAATTTCATTGCAACTGGTATTTGCAAGGACTCAATCATATCAGATATTTTCGCACACATACTAATGGCAAATGTTCGTGATTGCGCTGCAAACTGTCCACTGGCGTAGATGGCAGCTTCAACTTCGACAGTATCATGGCTGTCCAATGCTCTTCGGAGAGCATGATGCACCTGCTGTTTTTCGGGTATCACACGCGAAACTGCGCCTAATGTTCTCAGAGTAAGGGCACGAGCGACAGGGTCATTTGAATGAATAACCATGAATATTCTCTTAACGAAAGCATCAATGCTTAGTATCTTGTCCAAATGGTTCTCACTCTGCTGGCAGACACGTAGAACCCAGAAACGCAGCAAATTGGAACCATTAAGGAAGAACTCTGCCAATTTCAGAAACGACGAGTTAATAAGAATCGGAAATGGATATTTCTCGAAGAGGCGGGGAAACCGAACAATGGCTTCACATTGTACTCCGAGCTTCGTCGAACGCAATCCTTTGTCAAGTTCTGTAAGAACGGAATTAGCGTCCTGTTCCGATTCATTGAGAAAATTCTCATTAAACAGATTAACGCGTACGGTCAAAGAGGACATTGTTTGCAGAATCTAACGACCTTATGGCGCAACATCAAATTTTAAGAAAAAATGTTTTATTGTATCGCGTATGCCACAACTTGACTACTTCGGTTTGTTTATGTGAACCATAGACTAATTCATACATAGGTACTTTTATACTCTCATCTGACGCTTCATTTCACACTCTTCGTCGTAGGTTTGTGGAAGTGAGAGAAAGACCACTTTCACACTCGGCAAGTTACTTGCGCAAGTCTCTTGCCCAAGTCTTGGTTTGTTGATGACAGACGTAAGGTTGGGATAGGAAAATAAATTTTGAGTACAGACTTGCTTGTACTCGGAAAGTTGAAAAACTGACTTGCGCAAGTAACTTGCCGAGTCTGAAAGGGGTCAAATTAAATTTAAAATTAACTTACACCAGGTGGAGTTACAAAATATAACTGATGTCGTTTTGGTGTAGAACTGAAAAACTTAAATGTATTTTGTACTTTTTTGTTGACTTTTATCGTTGGAATACATTTGTATTGTATTTAAAAAAACTAGCTTGCAACAAAAACACGAAATGCGGTTGTTGTTTCTTTGTTGGACCTTGTTTAGTATTGCCTCTACCTGGTATTATTGAGCCCATGTTTTCCACCATCCAATGCATGGTACAAACAAATGGTAGAAGCACTAGTCCAGCTGATTTGAACTTTTTTCTGGAGTGAGTATAAGTAAGTTTTCCTCTTATGTCAAAGTTTGTTTACATTTGATTGTCTTACACCCCCTTACACTGATGGATAAGTTGATATCTTCTTCAAAAAAATCAAAATCGCTTTGAGTTTTATTTTAGACCAGAGATTATAAATAATTTTTGATATTTTTAACTTGGCTGTACTGGTCAACAATTTTCAATGAAAATTAAACAACGTTAATTTCAATTTTCTCCAACGTTTCTCCGGATTTTCCCGGCTTCTTCAGGGAGATGTTTATTTTGATCTATAAAATTATGTTCTACAATGTTTTGTTTGTCTTAAACTTTTACATTTAACACTTACTTTTAGCCACAGTCAACCTATACTGTCTATGATCAAATTATAATTGGCGCTAATTTTGTCTATGTCCTCTTTGCTGTTTATTGTTTTGTTTGCTTTTTGTCTTATTCGTAAACTTTCCAGTGTCATTCGTTTTTTGTGTTTGTTTTCTATATCTAATATTTTTGTGTTATCAAAGTCAGGCGTGTGTTCAGTGTCTAGTGCGTGTTGTGATATTCCTGTCATCGCTTTTTTCTTTTTAATGTCCATTTCGTGTTCTGCCAGTCGTACTCCAAGTGTTCCCTTCGTAGTACCAATGTAGACTTTGTCGCATTTGTCATTTCCCACTCCTTGGCCCAATTCACACGGGATTAATTGTTCTGGTCTAACATGGCAGCTTGTAGGCATTTTCGGTGAGGAGAGTCGTTTTTCGTTGGAATAATTTTTCATCCAGCTCCAACCCCGCATTAGCAGAACAAAACTAATCCATGCACACTTATGAAAACACAGGTTCTGTGTTTTATTTTTTGCGGAGCGATTTTTAGTCTTTATTTGTCCATCGTCGTGTAAACATGAATTTGAAAGCAGAAGGTGGTTGGTCGCGCCAACAAACATTACAACAAATAAAAACAACCCTGTAGGAAATGTCTATAGTGAAACAGTACTGACTTACTATTGACTGTTGCACCAGTACTACTGACCAAATATACCCCAGGCAATGTAAAATTCTATTGACATTTAACATGTGCTTGTAATTGAGAATGAACTACTGACACAAGAACTACTGACTAGGTGGTACTTATGGAACCATATGGAGACATTGGAACCAGTGAATCGGTAGTCCATTGTCGCTATTTTTGTCAACACTTGTGATTTTTTTTACCAAATAAAAAGACGTAAAATTCAAAATTAAAATCATATTTATTATCTAAATTACATAAATAAAAATTTATCAGTCTTTTAATACACTTTTTCTTTTTAAATTATTTTCCAACTAAATTACGCGACACCACGTGTTTTCACAACCAAGCAAAGCGAAACAATGAAAAAGAAGAAGAAGCATTGACGTCCATTTGTCATAAATTTCTCTACACATCAAAGCCAGACAAATATTTGTAGGCAAGTTGTTGACAAATTGTCGACAATGTCACCATAATAGTTGACAAAAGTGGTGACATGGAGACACTTGTCCCCAGACTTCCTACAGGGAAACGTCAAATAAATAAAAAAAATACTAACACACACAAAGCTGTGTATACGTATACAATTTTAAACAGATTAATTAGTCTCGTGTGTTTTGGAAAAAACAAAAGCTGTTCGGACTAAAAATTACTCCCGTGTGAATTGGGCCCTTAACATGGTATTTCGTATACTACGTTGCATTGTCGTTTTTTGTCGATTTTGTCTTTGGTGTTCGTGAATATTGCTTTCAATGTTGTGTTTGATTTGTGTGAAAATATTATGTTATTGTTAGGGATTAATAGTTTTAGTGATTTGTTGTCAGTTAGATGGTTAAAGAAGTTGTACTAAAATATCGTTTTCCTCAGTACAGCCAAGTTAAAAATATCCAAAATCGCTTTGATTTAACATCAACTAGTTTGTACAAACCACCAACTTCACCTTACACCATGGATAACTTGATGTCAACTTGAAATCGCTGCAACTTATCCACAGGTCTAAAAGCCCCTTAAGTTAATTTTGTTGAGCAAAAACAGCGTTGTATACGACAATTTCAAGTCAATTTCAACGAAATTGTTGTAAATATCTCAATTTCGTAGTTGTCAAAATATATGCGAAATTGAGCAATTTCAACTCAATTTCAGCCCAAATTGTGAAAGACTTAAATTTCGCATCAGCGTGAATAAGGCATTAAACACTTTCATAATATCAATTAAAACAAACTAGTGGTCTTCATGAAAGCTCGAAAGAACCTCGAAAACATCGTAAACTTGCACAGCAAACGTAAAAACAAACAAATTTCCCATACAAAGCGACTTGGACAAAAGTGGAAAGTTTTCGAGGCAAATTTGCTGAGCAAACCTGGAAAAACAAACGTGAAAACTTTTGACATTTCAATGTCAATATTTTTGTATTGAAAAAAAGAAAGGGTTTTTGATTTATGTGAAAAAAAATAAAATACTGGATTAGGTAAAGCATATACTTTTAATTTTGCTTTGTTTATTTACTTTATCAGCCTTTTTTGACAATTGCTGCATAGATACACTGAGAAACTTTATTTGGTGCCTCATGAAACGATTCTAGGTTTTCTTGTTTGCATGAATACCACTACTAATTTTCTAAATGACACTTTTTTCCTATTTTGATTGCATTTTCATTATTTTTCAATCAGCGCACTTGACACAATACAGACACCGAACAAAAACAAAATACCTGTTGTTTTTGGCTTGTTGTATTTGTTGTCGTACTGCATCTATCATTATATTTGTACCATTACCATACCTATGACGTTTAATTTATTGAGAGAATAAAAGTATATATGTACATATGTATAGTCTATGGAAATACTAAATGAAAAATGATCCAGTTAACTTGAAAATTTCTGGTGTAGAAAATAGAAGAAATGGAAGGGTTAGAATCCCATAGACTAATACATACATAGATACCTTTATTCTCTCAATAAATTAAACGTCATAGGTACGGTGGAAAGTAAATATTGGTGGTGGTAAACATGGATTCAATAATACCAGATAGAGGCAATAGTAAACAACGTTCAACAAAGGAACATCAACCGAATTTCGTGTTTTTGTGGCAAACTAGTTGTGTTAAATACAATACAAATGTATACCAAGAATAAAAATCAACAAAAAAGTGCAAATACATTTAAATTTTTCAGTTCTACACCAAAACGACATCACTTATATTTTATAACTCCACCTGGTGTAAGTTAATTTTAAATTTTCACATCAAAAAATTTTTGTAAATTAATTAATGATTTAATTTCTCTCATAGTTCTCCCACAAAATTTATGACATTTGGCCTGGTGTGGTATTTACTTTTGATGTTGAAAAGAATTGCTTTACTAATACCAGATAAAGGCAATGGTTCAAAACAACGATCAAAATACCAACAACGGCATTTCGTTTTGTGTGTTAAAATTATTGTGTTAAATACAACACAAAAGTATGCTCACAATAACAGTCAATAAAAAAGTTTAAAACACATTTAAATTTCAGTTTTTCACCAAAATGACATGAAAAATTAAAGCAAGAAGTTATTGTATTTCCACCTGGTGTATGTCACTTTTCGTCAAACATCTCTCTATCACACCGACCGCATCAAGAAGAGTGTGAAAGGAAACGTAGATGAGCCAAATATTCTTTCTAGTATGAGATTACTCTATGGCCCAAACCTGTTGTTTTTTCCAATAAGAATACAAGGGTTTCCATAATCGTTAACAATATGGCGACTTACATTAACTCACCACTGAGACACGAAATGCAAAGTTAACCTCAAATTAACTTTCAATTACGATTAAGTAATCTTATAGTTAACTACCCACTAAAAACTGGTCATTAATGTTTTAGAGGAAATCAAACAATAAGACTAGGCAACACTAATATAAAATAACACTAATATAATACAACACTAATATCAATAATTTTTTGACAGTGAAACTTCACTATTCACTTGAATATTGTCATCCGTTTCATTGAATTTGTATAGTCTCTATTTAATTTTATTTTGTATATTTCTACAGAGCTTACTATTTTGGCTTCTTATCTGTCAGATAAATTTTTTAACAAAAAAAAACAACAAAACGCAGGTTTTTATTATAAAGCCCCGTATTCAGTTCTTGCGAAATTTTCGTAACAAATTTTCTTATTTGACTTTGATTTACCTTGCAAATATTTCATTACTAATTTCTCTTCGCACTCCATTTTATTTTTTTAATTTTAAAATAATCGAAATGTCACAATTCCGGTCACAAACAATTATCAAACAATTGTTTTCGTACGAAATAACATTGGCGTAACAACCCTGTAATCGATTTTGCTAACGACATTTTCGCAAAGACCTGAGTGCTAGGTAAATGAAAAGCGAACGAAATTTTCGGTATTTTTTATACACGTAATTCTTATGGCAATGAAAATTTCATAGAAACTGGATACCAGGCTTACCCAGTAAATACGTTGGAATTCGTCCCCTGGAAATTGTGCGAAAAGGACACAATAGCGGCATTCATGCAAACGTGAAAGTCAAGAACTTTTGCTCAGCGCAAGTTTCTCTCGCACCGTTGAATGAGGCACCAGGTAAAGTTGCTCAGCGTAGTTGGGATCAAAACCATATCAGCTGACCAAGATGGATACATAAGGTGGTAGCAGTAGCAACTGCATGTATTATGTGTGTGTACTTTTTCTACTGTTCTAGTGTTATCACCTTATTTATCCATACTAGTCAGATGACAACGAAATGTCAAAAGTTTACACGTTTCTCCATCCCACGTTTGCGCAGCTAATTTGCCTCGAAAACTTTCCACTTTTGAGCAAGCCGCTTTGTATGGGAAATTTGTTTGTTTTGACGTTTGATGTGCAAGTTTACGATGTTTTCGAGTTTACGAGGTTCTTTCGAGCTTTCATGAAGACTACTGATTTTTATTGCAGACAGCGTTTTTAAGCGTTTTTTTTTATAATACCTGGAAACTCTGTTTCTGACCACATCTATACACGAGTCATCAATTTCATCTGAGTGCATTTCTAAGAAGAAGAGAAGCACAATATTTTTCGGTGTCACTTAATTATTTTGCATTTTATAGCGGAGATTTTGCAATCGTATTGGGTGCAGAAGAAACCAGTTTGCATTAAAGTTTTCTAATTCACACCAGAGTTTTCAATATCAACATGAGTTTCTTACGTTATGTTTTAGGGCCAAAACTCTACATGGAATATGGGATCGGCACATCACAGGTACGTACCACACTTTATAACTACATAGTAGATTTGCACATATCCCTAATTTGCATAATGATGATCATACATTTTCTGCCATAGAAAATGTACGAACCAGGTGGTTTGGAAAAAATTGGTGATCAAATTCTCTCAACAGTAAGTGTAGTTAATATTCCGCCGGACCAAATTAAATCTTATGTATATACTTATTGAAACTTGTTTATAGTTGAACCTAATGTGGAATATTGGGTTCTATACATCACCATTTTTGGCTACATTCCTATACCGTCGCGGTTACTTCGTTATGGATTCCATAGCGACATTGGCCAAAATTAGTACCAGCATTGGCATAATTGTGGTTATATCTATGGTTATGCGAGGGTTGGGACGAACCCAGTCTTCGTCGTATAGTAAAATGGTAAAAGCCATGGAAATGCTGAAGTCTCCCAAAACTGAGGAGGAGGGTAAAAGAGCTTTACGTCTATTCGATTTTGAATTCAAAAGTTGGCCAGTTGATTTCGACGTTAAAACTTTACAAAGGTTCCCACAACTATTACACAACATTTGAGCATATATTGATTTTAACTGTGCTATTTACAGTGATGATAAGAAATCCAAGGCAGTTGTAACCAAGAGTTCTGCACGTTCGCTGCGATTGGCCACACTCCCCTGTGAGATAGCCGCCTATATTGCTATACAAACATTTGGTATACGTATGATTTATCCCGGTTCGGTGAAGCTTTTGCAAAGCTATATGAGTATAACATTAATGGTAAACTGTTTTTCACGTGCAATAACCAATCTGTGTGTTTTAAGGACCCATGTTGGTGGCAGGACGTGCAAAGCTGATCGAAGAAGAAAATGGAAGACGATATAAAGTGCGTACCACGGATTCTAATGACATTGATACGATATTTGTCGATAATCGTCACAAGACTACAAACGGAAAAACTTTAGTGTTATGTTCAGAAGGTAAGATGAGTTAATAATGATTTTTAAATAAGTGGCAGGTTGAGGTTAACTTTGGCAAACAAGGAAATAGTTCTTAGTCATAAAAGATGAAATATGACAAAATTCATTTATGTGGACTATTTTTAATCGAAACAGCAAAATGACAAAATTCATTATTAACCCTTAGAAGGCAGTTAGTTTTTGCTTATTATCTACCACTTGGGCTAAGATTTGTGTTTTGAAGTGTTCGGACACATATAGTGAAATGTTATGGCGATCATTTTTGTAGAATATTTTGACCAATCTTCCCGTCTTTTTGGAGCGAGTTTTTGGAGAGTTTTAAAAAAAGTAAAAATTATGGTTATACGTGACAGTTAGGGGGTTAATTTGTTCCACAAAAATGTTTACCTGAATCTTTTCTATAAAACTTCTCATCATATTTTGTACCTCAGAAGTAAGGAACACACAATTTTGCATGCCGATATGTTGCAGGAAAGTTCCGAGGGGCGGAAACTTTGTCCCGCCTTCAAAAAAAAAATTCTGATCAGATATGGCAAAACGCCGATACACGTATATTTTTTTTAGACCTTTCTACCAGAATCCGTTTTATTGTAATTTTTGTTGGTGTCGCACAGTGTAATGTAAAGTAAATCCTAAGATTTTTACTATTGACAAATTCGGTCAATCTTACTTAATCATGCGATTTAAGCAACAGAATACATAACCACAGTAAATTTCCCCGGTGGCGTTGTCTCATCTGCTTGCGAGATGACCCAAGTTTATCTGGTAATATCTGCTTTTTTCAGAGATAATCTATGTCAAAAACAACATTTTTTAAGAGAGCTAAAAACAATTTTGCTTTGCGTTGCGTGCAATGGAAATTACGCCTCTATACGGCGTTATATCAAATAAATAGTTGGATACGAATTTGAATTTATTTTTTAGAAATATTGATAAACTAAAGATTCTAATAAATTCATTGACTTCAAAATCGGCAAACCCATATATAAGTTGTTATATTGGAAAACCACAAAAATAGATGTCCAGTATCACTGATTTTTTGTTAAAATGACGCAGTGGCAATGCAAAAGAAATATAACTTCTTTGTTGAGCATTTGCATTTTTGCTTTTGAATGTAGTGCCCACTAACGTTTTAAACGCAATTATTAATATCCCTTAAAATGTATTGAAGTAATATATAATATAAATAAATGATTTTAAATCGCAGGTAATGCCGGTTTTTATGAAATCGGCATCGTTGGCACTCCGTTAGCCTTAAAATACTCGGTATTGGGCTGGAATCATCCTGGTTTTGAAGGCAGTACCGGAAACCCCTTTCCCGATCAAGATAAAAGTGCTATCGAGGCTGTCGTACAATTTGCTATTTATCATTTAGGCTTTGCTGTTGAAGATATTATCCTATACGGATGGAGTATTGGAGGATTTAGCTCACTATATGCTGCTTCCTGTTATCCCGATGTAAAAGGATTGGTATGAAAACAAAAGCTTATTGTTTTAAATAACTATCTCCTTTAAAGCTGTAACATTTTGACACAGATTTTAGATGCTACATTCGATGATGTTTTGCAGTTGGCACAGCCGCGTATGCCATCCAGCTTGGCTGGTATTGTACGCATAGCTATTCGGGAATACTGCAATTTGAATAATTCCGAATTGGTACAAAGTTATAATGGCCCTATTAGTTTAATACGGCGTACCGAAGATGAAGTTATTGCAGAGTACGTCGTACCTTTTCCTGAAAAAAAACAGATGTACACATTTTATTTTTATTTCAGAGATAATCAACTTGATACAAACCGAGGAAACTTTTTAGCTCTAGGCCTATTGAAATTTCGTTATCCCCATATTTACCAATCCCCTCAAATAAACCGTTGCAAACAAATCCTTGCTAAACCCTTAGAAATCAGAAATTCAACAGGTACGATTGTATAAGTACATTTTAAAAATGAAAAGTTTTATTATTTATCTCAATTTAAAATGTAGTTACCGATGATGATCTATGCTTGTCCCGCTTAATTACTTTTGCTTCGGATCAAGGTAAAAAATACCCTATGGTCATCGGTGAGGATTATTCAGATGATGTACGCCATCAAATGGCAGATTTCTTGGTAAGTTTTTTTTTCCAGATCATGCCAATATTCAACAATGAAAATGACAAAATAAATCTTAAAGGATGCGATAACGCATTTCCTTCTAATCGAGAGTATTCAGTTACAAAAGTGATATTAAATGAATTGTTCCTATAACAATTGTCAAGTGCCTTCCAAATAAAGAATTTAAACAGACTAGTGTCTAACTAAACGTTAAGAAAAGTTTCTTTCGAAATACAGTTTATATAGAATCTTTTGAATATGCTTGTTTTAAAATGAGAATCACAAAAAACAAATCAATTGTTATAACTTTTCCATTTTTCCATTTCAGCTTCGTAAACATTTTCGTGACTTTAAGTCTACACACTGTACTCAATTGCCTACAGAATACTTCAGCATTCCATTTGATATACCAGTGGAACATGGTTTTGTATTTACCTAATTAATATAAAGTGAATGAATGAGATTTATAAAGAAGCTATAGCATAGTAAATAATTAAGCATTTTCAATTATTAATATCATAAAATTAAACATTGATCCCTATATTAATATCACTCTTGCTGCATGCTCTTAAGTGTAGCAGTAAAAAAAATGTGTACTAAAAAAAGGGAAACACTTTATTATACAGAATTCAAAATACAAGGCAGTGGAAAACTATAAATTTGTCATATGTAATTTAAAATAAAATAAACATATGTAAAATAAATAAACGTCTATGACTTAAAAACCAACAAGAGAGAGAAACCTACATTTATTTTTCAATAATGCGTTTATTAACTTCCATATTTACCGTAATTTGTTTAACTATAATGCTGGGCACTGCTGCATGGTACTTTGATTCATTGCGCAATTTTATAAACCGTCATCTGCCAGTGAAGTATTACGCTGATGACAAATTCAGCATAGCCAAGGTGAGTATGTGAATGTAGAACTCTATACTGTTCTGTTTCATCTAATTTTGCTTAGAAGTATGACAAAAAGGATGATCTGAAGGAACAGTGTGACGAAAATATAATGCTGCTGCAATTGGCCCAGTTATATGTCGTTAGTCCGGAACAAATTATTATATTACTTACAAATAAGGATTTAAAGAAAACCTGTCAGGATGTATGCGAAGTTTTGCTACACATCAATTCTACTATATCGGCGAGTCTACCACTGCCACCTGAAAATTTGTATTTGCGGCTCTACAACGGTTTGGACTATTTTAATTCGTTTATTTGTCTGCCGAACACTAACTTAAGAAAAACACGTAAATCCAACCAGAAAGATGAGTCTACACACAGATACCTTTTAAACTGATCACCAGCCTGCCGCATCTCCTGATGATTAAATAGATTCTAAAGTACGTCTTAAAAAATATCCAGGATACGATTGTTGTCACACACAAACGCCAATTAAGTTTAGTTTAAATCTACAACCTAACAGTCAAGAGCCTACTACAAGAACTACATACTTTTAGTTCTCTCGATATGGGGTTTCATATTACAGATGTTGAGAAACTTATCTAAGTCCCTCATACTTTTCAAAGCATTCAAAAGATATTTCAGCCTGTTCGGAAATGCATCACTGCATCTGATAACTTTGCAGGTGTTTTGAGTGGGTTAGCAAACATATCGCGCAACAAACAAGCATTTGCTGATGCATTGCCGAACAGGAAAGTGTTTCTGTTTATCACATTATTTCTATAATGTCTCTTCATTGTTTCACTTGAAATTATTGCATATTTGGAATGCAAAATGTTCTTCCTTCTGTTAGGTTGTGTGCCAATTCAAAGTTTTTCGCCATGGTAGAATATGTTGTAACGAATTGTAATGGAAGCGATCATATCCATTAAAAAACAGTGTTTCCGTGAAAGTTTTTTTTAATATAACTACTCCATATACAACTACCTAACTTGTCTTGGATATTATTCTCTATCAGAATACTCTGTAGAAGTTTTAAGGAACTAATTATTTTTCATGAGGGAAGGTATCTATGTAGACACTTTAATTATAATACATCTCTATCGAATCATATGTATAATAAATAAAATGACATAGATTTAACAGACTATCATGAGTGTATGCAGGAACTTCGTGAAGACCTTAATGATTGTGATGGGCCCGCAGATTGGGTTGAGAAGACCAATGAAGCAGTGGTGTGCCAGTAAGAATCGCAACATAAAAATATACTTTCGTAAAAAGTCAGCTGTTCTTTATCATTCATTGCATTCTACTATTAAGGTATTTCAATGAAATTGTTAATTGTCATTATACCAAAGCTGCAATGATATGTGGTCTTAAACCGGCGCAAATGCTTCGAGCCTTTTCTATTGAAATAATGAGAAAAGTCGTAATGGTAGGTAATAGAGTAGACAATTGGTTCCATTTTTATTACAGAAAATAGTTGTTTTGCTTATACTAATTCTGCCGATTAGTTTAATTGTAAAGTTTCAAGATCACTGCCGCATGTCGATGACCCGACGACATCTGCTGCTGGGTGGAGCTCTTCAATACGAAATATTTGTTTCAAATGCTAAGAATCTACAATGTTTGTTGTGTCAACCATTTACTAGCATAATTTTGTTACTTTTTTGTATGTGTGTCGTTATATCTTTTATAAATCAATATTTTAAAATCTTTTATTGTTTTACTTATTCTAAATAGCAAGTCGTCTATGAATTCCTTTTGGAACCACCAAATCCAGAGAAGCCCATAATAGCAGCCATGTCAGCCATATCATCAGTCAGCGCAATACCATCCAAGTCTTCCTCAGCTTTACGTTTCCGATCCTTTCGTTTCTCTTTACGGTGTTCCTTGTATCGCTCCTCTTCCTCTTTGGCTTCCCGCAGACGCCTTTCCAGTTCATAGTCTTTTTGTTTCTCTTCCATTTTCTTTTTGTTAGCCTGAAAACGTTCTTTCACCTGATCTACTGTACTTCGCTCCACTTTCATGGACATGCCAAGATTTCTTTGATGTTTCTTTCCATTGATGTGATCCAAAAAATTTATGGAATCCTTTACCACGCAATCACATACATTGCAATAGTAACCACCAGACTGAGAGGTCGGGGTATTCTTATTTATCACCACGCTCTTTCCCAACTTGCTGTCCAAATCTACCTTATAGTCTCGACGTTTTAGATTTTCTCTTTGTATCGGTTCTAATGTGAAAGCATTTAAATTAAATTAACAATGGAACTCACGCTAGCATAATTTTTGCTGTGAACATATCATACCTTCGTCACTTTTTTCGCTGGTTTTTGCTTGGGATATGAGACGTTCCTGGGCTTTCTTTTGGTATTCGCCTTTGTCCCATTTTCTACGATGATCATCGGGACGCATTGTGGACATCTTTGGTTCAGAATGTTTACTAACAATTAATGTTGGTGTCAATGGTCAAAATATAAATAATTCAACAACTCCCTTGGTTAATTGGTTTATGAAAATAAATAACATAGTTGCTCATAATCGGCTCACTTATTTTTAAGGTCCAATTAGTCTTGACGGTTAACGATTGACGGTAAGCGATCAGCTGTTTGAGTTGGGGTTGCATTTTGCATGTGTTAGAGAGAGACAACTAAAATTGACGGTTTATGACTTCTGCAGGTTGCAGAATCAACCGTCAGCCGTCAACACCGATCAGCTGTTATTGTTATTGCTTTTACTTCGACAATTTGTGCGCGGCAATACACAATTACACGGCAACCACAATTTTCTTTTTATTTTTAATTTTTTTTATTTGACACAATCACTTTTTAACACAAAACTCATGCATACAAATTATATGTTGTACATATGCTCTTCGATCAGTTTATTTTTGTTTTGTTTTTCTATCGTCTAACCGTCATAACAAACCGCGCAATATTAAGTAGAACGTCAACCGTCAAGACTAATTGGACCTTTAGGACTACAATAGCGCGAATGCAACAGTTGTGCCCAAATATATAGAAGAGCTGTGTCCTATCGCTCAAGGAATATTATAAGAGTAAACCCCAGGGCTACTTAAAAATATTACAGGATGTAAAATTATTTCTCTAAAGTGTGTGTAAACCCAGTGAACAATTTCTTCCGAATTCGGTCAGATTTCTCTCAGACAGTCGACAAAAGTTGCCGATTCCGGTCACAAATCTTACCGAAAGTTGTATGAGTGGTTGGCAAGAGATCGGGACATTTTATTTGAGAAAATTCGGTATGTTTTGCTGAGTTTTGGTCGGAATTCTGTCAGCATTCTGAAGGGAACTCTAGAAAAGTATTCGAAAAAAGACTGATTTTTCTGAGTATAATCTGACTATTTTGCTGATTTTTTTCTAACCAAAATTCGATTAAATATCCAAAAATTATCAGACTTTTCCGATAAACCAAAATTATCAGACTCTTCTCACGATTATCTGCCTATTGTACCACCGCTTTTTGAAAAAAAAATCTGATTAAATGCCCGAAATTGATCAGGCTTTTCTTTTTTCCCACAGTTGTCCATACATTTCGAACTAAATATCGGCAATGTACAGCATTGTCTGAAAATGCTCGGAGTATTATATATTTTATTAAAAATAATTTTATTTAACATTAAGTATTAAACAAAGTATTTATTTTTTGTAAAGTTGTATAATAAAAATAAAATAAAAATTTACAAATTAAGTATAATCGTGTTGCCTTTTAAATTCTTTGCTCAGTATATCTTTGAAAGAATTAAAATAGGCACTACTGTATTTATTTACTTTTTTATTTGTGTGGACAAATTTTTCTTGCATGAGTAAGCAAAAACGAAAATACAATTCCCTTCAGAGCTTGTGGAGACTATGTTGCATAATTATCGGGTAAAATTTAAGAGATTGTTCAGAATTCGGCTGAAGAAATATCAGATAATGTGCAGAAAGAATCGGTTAAATATCGGAAAGCATTTTAGTCGTTTCGGTTAATCGTCTGATAAAATTTGAGGGATCTTACAGACGCGTCGGAAAGAATTGTTCACTGGGAAGTGACACGCACACATACATATTATGCCTAACCGACGGAGTCCGCAAGGTGCTCCGTTAGGAGACTCCGAAAGTAGTCCCAAAGGAGCATATCTGCCGGAGAAAACAGCACGCTCAAAATATATGGAAAAGTGCACCCTAGGGACTCCTTAAATGAGTATTTTCGGAGTCCCTACACGCTCATTTCGTAACTCACAAGGAGTTCGTGCTTACTCCTACAAATGGGTTTTTTTGTAAAAATAAATGTGTAAATGAGTGTAACTTTTATTTCAATAATATTAATAATGCTATTGCCTCTTACGACTTTGCTATTGCCTCTTAAGACTTTGCAAATTAAACGATCCACACTTAATACTACGAAATGTGGCAACATCTTCTGTAATGGGTCAAAAATGCGATACGGCAACACGTTTGGAGTATGTGCAAATAAATACATGGTAGCGGCAGATGTGGTTGTAGTTGGTTGCAGCAACAACAGACATTTTATTTTCGTTCATTCGTATCAGTTGTTAAACTCTACACAAATATATACCAACAATAAAGAATACAAATAGTAGAAAATAGAATACAAGTAAGCAGGGTCACATATATATTAAATATTTGTTTCTCACTCAGAAAGCTAAAATGTGGTATAGACATAAGTTGAAGACAATGTTACCTTAAATTTGTTCAGATTTGATTCAATTAAATTTTAATCAGCCATTTTTTTTTTTGGAGAAATATCTCAAAAAATTGAGAATTTGTCGACAATTTTGCGATTTTGAAGCACTAAATGCTGTCTTATCAAACTAGTGTTTTATATGTTCCTCCCTGATCATTAACAATAATGCTGAGGGGTGGAAACAATATTCCAATCGAATAACTAGATGTAGCCGAAGAAAAATTGATTTGTTCTTAAATGCTCACAATTATACAATAAAATTCGAATAAATATTCCATTTTGTTAGTTTTCATAAGTACCCTCAGAAACTGAAGTCAAAATGGAGTGCACATTCGATATTTTTTTAAACTGTATGAAATTTAGAACAAACATTACCCTCCATGTTAAATTGAAAATGTCCAATACCACATGTACGCTTTACTTTGTTTCCACAAAATGTTGTGTCTACATAAACCAAGAAAGTCAAGGAGAACAGTTTTTGGGAAAGTATGTACACTGAATTGTTTTACATTTGCGGAATATACTAGTGGTATTCATGCAAACAAGAAATATAGAAATATAATAGTTTTGCAACGCATTATTTATTTGAACTTTTCAATTCTAATTTTTTTATTGAAAATATATTTCAGTGAGTAAATATAATTTTGAATTATTTAAAAAAAATTTAACTCTGTCCGTCGATTACATTTCAGCCAAAATTGGCAACCACTTATGACCAATGAAATGCAAATACTTCCATCTGCCCATCCTCGGTCGACAATTTTCTTTAAATTTGTAATTCTTCAACTAACGCGAGGAACTATGGCGTGTTTAATTTGTCAGGTGACAGATAGGTAGTCACCGAACAGCTGTAATGTTTTATAAACTACCAAAACGATAAAAGTAACGCGAAGTGAGTGGTTCACGACATCACGAATACTACCCTTAATTTTGTCATATATACATAGTTACCGCCATATTCATAAAAAGTTTATCATACATAAAACGTCTTTCAAATCGCTCACAACTTTCTATGAATATGGCCCCTAGAATATTCGTATTCCCGCTTTAGACTCATCACATATAAGAGGTCATATACTTATGTCAAAATGTAATGTAGAAACAATTATTCTTAGTTTTGTTAATGGTTCGGATATATCGGCCTCTAAGACTGAAATCACAGGATCAGTCAAAACGTTTTTACACATGAGGCCAGAAAATATTTGTACAAAAATATACATGTTACATGTTATTAAAAAGTACAATTTAAAAAAAGTTGAAAAATTTGTTGATTGAAAATTGTGCAATTATGCTAAAAATTTAAAAGTTTGGACAAATTTCGTGAAAATTATGCTAAAACCCATTTCGCATCATGTTTCAAAAAAATTGTGCTGAAGCCAAAAAAATTATGCTAAAAACACATTGAATATGCCAAACTTGCAATACTGTGTGGTAGCAAACATAATTTGTGTTTTGGTTACAAGCAAGCGACTGTCGCTTGCTAAGTTGCAAAGAAAGCGGCAATTTAGTGATAAGTCGTTTTATTCAAAAATATGCATAAGGGTTGAAAACGCTAAAATTTGTTTGAACTTACCGAAAACAATTCTCGTGGGTAAGTTCTCGCTAAGTACTTCATACAAAGAAAGCGAATATATAAGCAAGCGGTGTAACCAAAACACACTTATAGATAAAGGCAATAATAGATATAGCGCGACCATTGTCAACTTTGTTCACTAGGTGCTGTCCTGTACTACTGTCACTTTTACTGAAGTTTCCCATAATTCTCATTGCCGTTTATTCAAAATTGTGGGAAATTTTTATGAAAGTAATTTAAACAATGGAAAATGTTGCAAAATGTATGTGATTTTACATAATAGCATTTGTTTCTTATATAAAAAAAACTATTTCAAAGCCTTGAGACCGGTATTCGGATAACAATAGGAGAAAACCCCTAAGACCGCCCAAAGATGAACATCCCGGAACGCCTTTTTAATCTAAAAACATTCCCGGCCAAAAACTGTAGCAACTTCTGTGGTCGCAAATGCCAAAACCGTTAGAATGTCTGAGGACTCTCAACAAGAAATGGTACCTGAACCGGAGGAAGAACCAAACCAATTTATTAGAACATAGACGGTGGTGACATGGCTTTGCAATCCGATGGCCATCAGATATTCTACTTTAAGTAACGTGTTGTATTCATGATATTTTTGTTGAAAATTATTTATAATTTTGGAATTTTAATGTCATATATTTTGACTTTTTTTTGGGAACAAAAAAATCCCATTTATTGATTTTCCCTACACTTGTGCATAGAATAACACATACTATAGAAGAACTTATTCTCTCATCTGACGTTTCATTTCACACTCTCTCGGTAGGTCTGTGGAAATGTTTACATACACCAGGTGGAGTTACAAAATATGTTCACTTAACTATTTCCTGTCGTTTTGGTGTAGAACTGAAAAATTTAAATGTATTTTGCACTTTTTTGTTGACTTTTAACGTTGGTATTCATTTGTATTGTATTTAACACAACTAGTTTGCCACAAAAACACGAAATTCGGGTGTAGTTCCTTTGTGGATCGCTGTATACTATTGCCACCATCTGGTATTATTGAACCCATATTTTCCACCCTCCACTGTGTAATTTCCATCGTACCTATGACGTTTAATTTATTGAGCGAATAAAACCTTCTACGTATGTGTTATTCTATGCACTTGTGCTTCACCTATTTGTTTTTTTTTTATGGGAGCAAACAAATTCTAACCACAACATTTTCGTCTTTTATACGATGACTTTCGACCCTGGGGCATTGGCTCATTCTTTTTTTGGTAACACTTCGTAAATTCATGTGCGTTAAGACGACGGCTCTCTGTATATAACTATGCGTGACTTATTGTGACGTATTGTCGGTAAATCCCCTTTTTTATTCGTAATAATCTCAAATTCAATATTTTAAAAAAATAATGAACAATGGCTTGCAATTGTATTTTTTAATTTATTAAGAAATTGCTTCAAAACAATTTTTCATCACTTTTTGTATACTGTTGCTTTACCGCCATGTCAAACATGAAATATCAAAATGCCCCCTGAATTTCCAATTCGTGACTCTTATGCTACCCATCTTTCTTCTCTGCTCCCCTCACCCAGAAGCATCCTAATTCGTGACTCGTGTTCCAGGGTCATAAGTCATCGTATAAAAGACGAAAATTTACAAAGTAGTCACCATTGTTTGTATCTGGTAATCTGGCAATACGGTGACAACGAAAAATTCACCTCGTAACGAATAATTCGCCTTACAATAACAGGTTGTCAAAGGCAGAGAACCCAAAAGAGAAACATGTGGTCTTTTGCTCAAAATTAACGCGGAAAAAAGGAAAAGTAACGGTAGTATTCTAATCAGTCACTTCACGTTACTTTTGTCGTCTTGGTAGTTTATAAAACGCTACAGCGGTTCGGTGACTACCTGCATTGAGTTACGTTATTTAATGGGTACCCTACGAGAACAGTGGCGGTCATTTGACCGATCAATTGACCATCATTGTTGATGGATATATCCATCAAAGTTTCTATCACGTTCTTAAAGTCAAATGTAAAAGTTGATGGAAACTTTTGTTTACGTGTGATTTTGCATCTCCCTCGAACTTATGAATTCGGTCACCTATAAAACATATATCTGAGCTGCTCACTCTACTGCTGTTCACTAATCAAAGATTATATGAGTATCCATCACAGTTGACTAATCATACTTGATGGATATATCCATCACAGTTGACTGAACAAATTTGATGGATATATCAGTCAAATGTGATGGGTATACCTTTTATAATAAAAGCCGATGTTATTAATGATTTTATGGTATATTTTTAACGTAGAATACGTTATACGGTAAGGTATGGGTGTTGATCTGGAGCACAAAATTTTGAGAAAATGTTTGTCAACTTTCACCCACTTTTACTTAAATATTAAAACATATTTTAGCAATTTTTATATGTTACTCAGTTTTGGTAGTATGTTTTGTTTCGAATTACATTAAAAAAATTATATGTCTATATATAAAAGTTTTATGTAGTTAAGGAAATAAATATTTAAGAGTATGATATTTTAGACTTTTTTTGTACATGCCGCTGTTGTTGTTGGTTTGTAAATGCCGCTGTTGTTTTTGTTGTTGTTGTGAAATCAAATGATTTTGGCTTTGCTGTGCATTGTTTATTTATCGAGCAGCGTGTAAATGTGTGTGTGTGTACATTTCGTTTTGTTGGATCGGTCGGTTATTAGTTCGTTTGGAGGGGAACATAAAATGAAGGGAGAGGAGCGTGGACACTTGTGTGTGCTTGAAAGTCTACAGATCTTTGCTGTCGTTTGTTTACTTCTGCGAGCAGCGTGTAAATGTGTGTGTATGTACATTAATTCAAAGGATTGGCGATGTATACGCTCACTATATCAATGGCGTTTTTCCTAAACACATTTCTGTGAATACATTGGGAAGTAGTTGGAAAGCAGCTAATCTATTGTGCTGCCATATCATAAAATGTATTGCTGTAGCTGTACTTCAAACGAAGATGTCGCTATAATGTAATACGTTAAACTAGATATAGTTTCATCCTTAAACATATGGCATACAGTCTTCGAGCACACAAACTAAAAAATAAATTAATAAATCTTGTTCAAAACTATTTATTTATTTATTTATTTATTTAATTATTTCAATAACCGAGCCCATAAGGCCATATGTGGTTACAAATTTCTACTAAACATATCTTCAAGCATATAAAAAACTATCAGAATATAAAAACTATCAGAAAATATAATACCTCAAATTAAATCTTCACATTAAAGCCTATACTAGTTTCATACAATAGCTTATATTTAATTTCAAATGGCATACTAATTAAAGAATTTAAAAATTCAAAAACTATTAACGATTACATGTAAGATTAAAGGAATTATGCTCTCGAATTTAAAACTTCAATATAGTTCCAACTAGATTAATATAATATTTGTTTCAACACGTACCACTTCTACCGTTTTCACCATTATAGCAATTTTGAATTATATTTGCGTTAAACAAATTTCATTCAAAATAGAAAAATAGCAAAAACAGCAAAATAGTACGTGCGGAAACAAAACTATTACATATATATGTATGTAATTGTAACTGACATAAATTTAATAATAACTGAAATTGAATAACAACTTGAATAATAAACGATGTAAATAATAGTTTAAAAAATAAAATCGCTAATGATGCTGTAATATCTTGTTTAGTGACATTAGTTAATCATATCCCATATGGCACACAAAATAAAAATATAAATGGAGGTTAGAATAGGGTAGTGCTACTAGTTCACATCAATTTTCATGCGTTACTAAACAATCTTAAAATTATTCACCTAACTGTCATAAACATAAGTTAAATCAACAAGGACTAATGAAATCAGAGATTTACTGGATCGTTCGTTTAGATCAGTGGTTTCCAAACTTATTTGGGTTATCGCCATCATTTTGGTAGTTTTGTTGTTGTCTTATTTTACTAAAAATTATACTGTACATACATAAAATAACTTATCACACATAATTTATCCTATCTAAAATTAATTAACTTTAATACATGCAAACGCCTACTTATGTTACAAAAACTTAATAACTAGCTATCAGCTGTATGCGTATATATTAGATAGATTTAAATCATTTATCAAAAATTATATTTAATTCATATATTTTAATTGCAAAATGACTAACGTATTCTACGTCTGACCTATGCGCCCGTGTTATCTAACACAGGCTTGTTATTTTTTTTTATTTTTATATATTTTTAATATCTTATTCTATAATAAATGAATGAAGTACAAACAATGAAAGAATGAGAATGAATGAATAAGAATAATCGATTCAAAATGAATGAAGTAATAACTGGGCAAAATAAAATACTTATTTACAATTTGTTTTTAATAAATCTTCTGATTCATCCTATGGTGGCTTCGTTTAATTGTCTTGTTGCACTTTTTCAAACTCCACAGCTCCTTTCAGTTGAAAACATCTAAAATTTGAACAGGAGATATATAAACATATTAATAATAATAAGTATATATGAATGTATATAAATTAATAATTATTTAATCATTTATAGACAAAAATATGTACATACCACGCAGTCTTGTTGAACCACATAAGCTTCCCTATCGCATGCTTTTCCCACCTCCCATCCCAATTGTATTTATGAAGCAGGTTATCCGTGAACATTGGAGGTAGACACCACTGACATCCTCTTTCAGTATATTTTCTGTGAAGAAGTATGTACAAATATTAAAATATCTAACCATAAATTTTAGTCTGTTGATATTACTTGAGAAAAATCTGGAGTCCCCAATTTCTACTCTACCTGTTGCACCGCTGTAATGGTCAAGAAAGGGAGCATGCTGCCGACTTCATCAATGATTTTGTCCTGAGTCTGGCCAGCCATGCCAGACAGAATCTTCCACTACTTTTTGATGGCTTTTAAATGCTTTATTTTTCATAATCATTATCTTTGTTTTTTGGATCACATAAGTTTATTCTTTTCCACTGTTTAATTTTATCCCACGATATTTAACGATAATGCACTTGTAAGGAAACTAAATATTTTTTTGGTCACTTCAGGTGCCAAATTGAACACGCCACAGTTCCTCGCGTTTGCTGAAGAAATTACAAATTTAAAGAAATATGTCAAACGAGGATGGACAGATGGAAGTATTTTGCGTTTCAATGGTTATATGTAGTTGCCAATTTTGCCTGAAATGCAATCGACGGACAGAGCTCAAATTTATTTTGAAAATAATTCAAAATTATATTGTTTACTCACTCTTATTTACAATAATAAAATTAGAAATGGAAGGCACGTGTTTTTGAAAAGACAACAAATTTAATATAGATTTGAAAATTTTTCCGACATTTCAACCCAAAACAACAGGTTTTTTACACATTTTATGTGAATATGGTTGGTATTTGAAGTATTATAAATAATAGCAATCTTTATATCTGTTGATCTAGTAAAATAGAGCTCAATTTTTTAATCTTCTTCATTCTTATTTCACTCAAGATTTCCTAATCTATATTTCATTTCCTAATCTATAATTGCCTATTTTAGTTGGGAAACTCTATAAACCGCAGATAGCAGTGACAGCTTTCGTAAGCGAACGCAAGCGCGAAGTAATGCATAAACTAAAATTTTTTGACTTTGGCGTTCGCGTTCAAAGCTGCGTTGACGTTAACTTTCGGGACTTTTAGAATACTACCCATATTGTTCAAAAGTAGTTAGATGAAATTGATCCGAAAATCAGCCGCCGCCGACCAACTAAGGGGAAAAGTCGCCGCCATGTTTTCAAAAAATGTCAGCCGCCGCACCGATTATAAGAGGTCGACTTGGAACTCTGGGAAATGGCTAATATCGTAAACAAGTAGTTGTTTATATCTCGTCCACCATCGAACACTATATAAAGTGCATTTTAAGTGGTATAGGGGGTTATGAGGAATTAATTTATGAAATACTATAAATTGTATAGAAAGTTAATGAGCTAAAGAGTGTGCGTGTCGGTCCGCGGTGTAGCCATTAGATAGACCAAAGAAACTGAATAGCAGAAATCAACTGAAAACAAAATGGGATGTGCTGCAAGTTCAGAAGAGGAAAGACAACAAAATCGCCCAAAATACCGGACATGTACTGATACGTTTTGGTTAGCCTTTTATATTATATTTTGGCTTTTTTTGGTAAGTTGTAAGCGCTAATATTTACAATTATTTACCAACTTTTTACTACAGCATAACTAAAACATTAAATTATAATTCAGAAAGTAAAAGTGAAAATAAGCAACGCCTTAATCTATGGCGTCATTGACACACGGTGTTAACGCATAAATGATGTAGTATTTAAGTGCATCATCAATTCGTTTACTGTATTCTTTAGTCACGGCTTGCTATGTACAGTTTGTGGTTCACCTTATGACAAGGAGACAGGGGATGATGAGATTTTCAGTGATTGAATCATAAGCATGAGAAAGACATTCAATATTATTATTATTATTCATTTGTTCGGCATCTCTGTGTGTTTGATAAAAAGAGATTCGGTCATTCTCCTTCAGTTTACACTATGACTGATTTTATCATTGTGATACTTATAAATACATGCATACAGTCAGCCAAAAAAAAAAGTACACTAGCCGAACTAAATAAATTGAAATACAATGTAAAAAGTAAAGTAAATACATATGTATATGTTTATTACATGTCAAATTAAAGCTTGAGATCCATACTATAACCTACAATGAAATGTCTCTTAATTTTAAAATTCTGCAATCGGTTACAAATTGCAAAAGATACAGGCTGCTGAATATATAACACAGCTCTTAATAAAGTATAGACAATACAAAAATCATAAAACAAAAAAAATATAATAAAAGACGTTTATAAAAGTCGTGCGCTGCTACTATTTTGACCGCAACCGTATGCTTAAGCTTTGGAGGTCCATATCTCGGGAACTCGAACATCCATTTTTTCCACCAAAATTAAATCTTTACAAGGCTAAAACCAAAGTAGACTAGCAACAATGATTACACTGTGCAAGTCGAAAAAAATAGAAGTGGACTCAACGGATTTACACTACGAATCGAACTGCATCATTAGTTTTTTGCCCTATAATGATGGGTTTATAAACAATTTTCACACACAATTTTAATTTTTTAAGAAAAATTTATTACTTTTCTTCATAAATTTATTTATAACTGCGAAACTGTTGATTATCTTGGAAAATAGTAAAGGTATAGTAAAGGTAATAAATTCAAATTTGCTCAAACAAAATCGAATGAGGCGTTCTCGAGTAATGGTGACATATATATCGTCACCTAAAATG
This sequence comes from Phaonia tiefii, assembly GCA_963931995.1. Taxonomy (NCBI): domain Eukaryota; kingdom Metazoa; phylum Arthropoda; class Insecta; order Diptera; family Muscidae; genus Phaonia; species Phaonia tiefii. Next base: position 90,768,322 of record OZ008369.1, on the reverse strand, counting down.
CCCAAAGACGTAACACTCATTTTCAAAATTTTACAGGAGAAGCAAAATAGCTTATAAAATCCAAAGTATTTCAGTTTTAAACGCGGTCATTCCACAGCTTACCTTAGGAACTTGGAAGTCTACTATTTTGCACATAGTATATGTTTTAGCGCGGAGTATTATATTCAATCAAAAAAACAGTTTTTATTTTTTGAGGGTTACGCCTTTGGGCAGTTCAGGTGACGATATATAAACTTGTCTCAAAAAATAAGCTCTAATCGCAGCCTCTGAGTAAGAAATTATAAAAAAGTAATCTGTATGAAACCGTCATTATAGGCCAAGAAACTAATGATGCATTTCGATTCGTATGAACTAGTGATGCACAGGACCGAAGACCCAGTTCCGCAGACCCGGGTCCAAATACCCGAAACGGATCCAAAGACCCGAAAGACGGCGAAAGAACCGGAAAACGGTTCCAAAGAACCGGAAACGGGTCCAAAGAACCGAAAAACGGGCCACAGAACCGAAATACGGGTCCCAAGAAACAAACCCAAAGTATCGAAAAACGGTATCAGTAGATCCGAACGTACCAAATTCGAAAACGACTCCAAAGGAACCAAATATGTATTACCCAGTCAGCCAGAAGGAATATATATTCCATATATTCCACTTCGATACATAACGGGTTTTTCAATAGGAGCGCTACAAAAGTTTTTTTTAAATAAAACAAACCCGGTTTTATATACCAATGAAATTCTTTATTCCTGTGAAAGTACGTTCGATGCCATTATGTATGGAACTCGATTTCTTTTGCATGGCCACCACGGGCACGCTTGCAGAAGTCCAGACGCTGAACCCTATTTTCGACGGTTTTCAAGCATAAATCGGCCGATACTGCTGCAATTTCACGTTCGATATTCGTACGAAGTTCATCAATCGCCGCTGGCTTGTTGGCATACACCATAGACTTGACGTTGCCCCACAGGAAATAATCTAACGGCGTCAAATCGCACGACCGAGGCGGCCAATCGACTGGGCCATTTCGTGAGATAACACGTTCACCAAACTTGGTTTCCAATAAATTGATTGTGGCATTCGCTGTGTGGCTTGTGGCGCCGTCCTGTTGGAACCACATGTCCTTCAAGTCCATATTATCCAATTGGGGCCAAAAATATTAGGTTATCATTGAACGGTCGCGATTCGCATTCACAGTAATGTGCCGGTCTTGATCATCACGGAAGAAGTACGGCCCAATGACGCCGCCGGCCCATAAACCGCACCAAACCGTAATTTTTTCGGAATGCAATGATGACTCATGGATTACGTGTGGATTGCTGTTTGACCAATAACGCATATTTTGCTTAATGACGAAGCCATTCAGCCAGAAATGAGCCTCATCGCTGATTGTTGAGGCCTCTTAAAGTTGAGGCAACTGACTCCAAATTTCGGTAGTAAATTTTAAAAATTTCGACTCGTTGTTGGCTCGTATATCTTTCCATGATGAAATGGCAAACCTTACTGAAGAGAAATGTCAAAAGAGCGGGGAAAAATATGGCGTCGTTTGCTGTCCCTATCGATTTACTTTTGTAGCGTCTCTGTTGAAAAACCCTTTACAATCGGCTAGCTGAAAAAGTTTTTGAAGTTATTTGGTTTGGCGGGGCAAACGAGAAATATACATATAAGCTAGCAAAAAATACCTAGCCATGTGTGCTACATCTGTTCCCAGCGAAACGAAATCGTCTAAGAAGCGATAACATTGAAAAAATTATGTTTCTAAATGTTTTAAAAGAACACTACAAATAAAAAATTTATTTTACAATTATTTTATATTTTAGCGTCATTAGTAATGGATCTTATATTTTATTTGTATGCATTTTTTATAAGCACCGAATTAATTTTTTTTTATTTATTTTCTTTATTTTATAATAATAAAAATGTTAAAATAATAATAATTTTTAAACCTCTTGGGTTATTGTGGCATTCGCTGTGTGGCTTGTGGCGCCGTCCTGTTGGAACCACATGTCCTTCAAGTCCATATTATCCAATTGGGGCCAAAAATATTCGGTTATCATTGAACGGTAGCGATTCGCATTCACAGTAATGTGCCGGTCTTCATCATCACGGAAGAAGTACGGCCCAATGACGCCGCCGGCCCATAAACCGCACCAAACCGTAATTTTTTCGGGATGCAATGATGACTCATGGATTACGTGTGGATTGCTGTTTGACCAATAACGCATATTTTGCTTAATGACGAAGCCATTCAGCCAGAAATGAGCCTCATCGCTGATTGTTGAGGCCTCTTAAAGTTGAGGCAACTGACTCCAAATTTCGGTAGTAAATTTTAAAAATTTCGACTCGTTGTTGGCTCGTATATCTTTCCATGATGAAATGGCAAACCTTACTGAAGAGAAATGTCAAAAGAGCGGGAAAAAATATGGCGTCGTTTGCTGTCCCTATCGATTTACTTTTGTAGCGTCTCTGTTGAAAAACCCTTTACAATCGGCTAGCTGAAAAAGTTTTTGAAGTTATTTGGTTTGGCGGGGCAAACGAGAAATATATATATATACATATAAGCTAGCAAAAAATACCTAGCCATGTGTGCTACATCTGTTCCCAGCGAAACGAAATCGTCTAAGAAGCGATAACATTGAAAAAATTATGTTTCTAAATGTTTTAAAAGAACACTACAAATAAAAAATTTATTTTACAATTATTTTATATTTTAGCGTCATTAGTAATGGATCTTATATTTTATTTGTATGCATTTTTTATAAGCACCGAATTAATTTTTTTTTATTTATTTTCTTTATTTTATAATAATAAAAATGTTAAAATAATAATAATTTTTAAACCTCTTGGGTTATTGTGGCATTCGCTGTGTGGCTTGTGGCGCCGTCCTGTTGGAACCACATGTCCTTCAAGTCCATATTATCCAATTGGGGCCAAAAATATTCGGTTATCATTGAACGGTAGCGATTCGCATTCACAGTAATGTGCCGGTCTTCATCATCACGGAAGAAGTACGGCCCAATGACGCCGCCGGCCCATAAACCGCACCAAACCGTAATTTTTTCGGGATGCAATGATGACTCATGGATTACGTGTGGATTGCTGTTTGACCAATAACGCATATTTTGCTTAATGACGAAGCCATTCAGCCAGAAATGAGCCTCATCGCTGATTGTTGAGGCCTCTTAAAGTTGAGGCAACTGACTCCAAATTTCGGTAGTAAATTTTAAAAATTTCGACTCGTTGTTGGCTCGTATATCTTTCCATGATGAAATGGCAAACCTTACTGAAGAGAAATGTCAAAAGAGCGGGAAAAAATATGGCGTCGTTTGCTGTCCCTATCGATTTACTTTTGTAGCGTCTCTGTTGAAAAACCCTTTACAATCGGCTAGCTGAAAAAGTTTTTGAAGTTATTTGGTTTGGCGGGGCAAACGAGAAATATATATATATACATATAAGCTAGCAAAAAATACCTAGCCATGTGTGCTACATCTGTTCCCAGCGAAACGAAATCGTCTAAGAAGCGATAACATTGAAAAAATTATGTTTCTAAATGTTTTAAAAGAACACTACAAATAAAAAATTTATTTTACAATTATTTTATATTTTAGCGTCATTAGTAATGGATCTTATATTTTATTTGTATGCATTTTTTATAAGCACCGAATTAATTTTTTTTTTATTTATTTTCTTTATTTTATAATAATAAAAATGTTAAAATAATAATAATTTTTAAACCTCTTGGGTTAGCACTTAATTGAGAACAGGTCCAAATACCCGGGTCTTCTTGGAACCGGACCCGACAGACCCGGTTCTTAAAATACGAGGAACCGCACATCACTAGTATGAACCGAATTAGTGTAAATCCGTTGAGTCCGCGTATGCTTTCCAAATATTTTTATTCAAAAAGTCATTCGTATATTTAGCCAAAAAGTTAAGTACACAAACATAATTTTTTGCTGATGGACTATCGAAATCATAGAGGAATGTCGTATAGAGTATCCAACTCTCTCAGTCAATTGATGACATTTGGTGTGTTGGAGATGTGGGATTGGATGTTGGAAATTATTGCTTTCTTTAATAATACCAGATAGAGCCAATGGCTCAAATCAACCAAAAATAAATCAGCAACGGCATTTCGTTTTATGCGTTAAAACTTTTGTGTAACTATAACACAAATATATATTAACAATAAAATACAATAAAAGGCCAAAATACGTTTAAATTTCAAAGTTTTTCATCAAAACGACATGAAATAAATTTTTCAAAAACTTTTGTAATTCCACCTGGTGTAAGTCAATTTACGTCAAATAACTCTATCGGACCGACCACAACACGAATAGTTTGAGAGGAAATGTCAGATGAGAAGAACGGCAGCTCTATATGACATTACTCTATGATCGAAATCGTTATTGTATCAAAACCTGTAATTTTCTGTTTCCATTTTGCTCAAAAATGTATTTTTAAACAAAATACCCTTGGCCCTTACTATGTATCTCGAAAGTAACCATTGGTAATATTGCCTAATTTGGGCTTGGTGATTTTTTTGTATGAGGACAAGAAAAAGAGGCAATATTGCGAAAGTCGAAAGTGGAAAATGCACTACCAGGATTATTCCGATTTAACTCTTTTATTCCGCGACAATTCGCAATGGAGAGTTCATTGTTTGATGATAAGTGTCTGTTTTATTCCGCGACAATTCCCAATTGAGAGTTCATCGTTTGATGATAAGTGCCTGAATCGATTATTTTAATGCTTTTGAACAGAAATGTGAGGTAATAGACGACGCCTTAATTAAGACTAGCGGCCTTCAGAGGGAAGTCGTGGACGTTGCCTACTTCTTTTGTTTGTGAGTTTGAGCTAATGATCTATAACTGTCTATTGCGGATAGCTAAAGATATAAGGTCTGTTTGAGAACTTTTCCAGTAAAAAATATCAAGTAACTTTTACTGGGAGAGTAAGGCTGATTTTACTCTCTAAGTAAAAAATATCGCAAAAAGTAAACGAACGACATCCAGTAAAAAGTATCAAGTAATCAACATTTGTTTGTAAACAGCTGATTCATGTTTTCTTTTTTGCTTTTCGTTTCATTGTTTTCCCTATGTTCAGAGTAATTTGTTGACTTGTTAACACTGCACTTTGTTGGGAATCTAGTTTATTAACAAATTCTATTAAAATGTTCCAACAAATGTATTTTCTTACTTACCTCTGCCATTGTTAAATTTCTTCTTTGTTTTCAAAGTTTTGTTTATTTAAATAAAACAGCTGTTTAAAAACATATGTTCGTACTTGATAATTCTTACTGGCAAAAATTTCTCCAGTAAAAACTTGCAAGTTCTCTATCATTCAACTGTCAAAAATATTCACTCTCTGGCTCTCTCGTTGTTGATTTTATCGAGTAAACGAACACTATCAAGTAAGAAATGTGATAAATTGTACAAATTATCACGTTCTCAAACAGACCTATAATTAGATGTTCTATGGCCTGTTTTTTTCTAACCCATAGGCGTACAATGGAAATTCCGGTTAAAATTGTTGTGTATATACATAAACCACAAATAAATACTAAAGTTTACACTTTTTCATCAAAACGACATGAAAAATTTAAGTCAACAATTTTAGTAATTCCACCTGCTGTAAGTCAATATACTTACTCATCCGGTCTCGAACAACCTCGGGATGTAGGGACCTTACAAAAACGAAGATAAAATATTTCGCCAACCAGTTCGATTTTTGCTTTATCTCTACAGTTGGTAATACCAAGTGTACCCAGGGATTCGTCAATTTGATCCCTGCAACGGAGTCTTGTTCTTCCTATCTATCGTCTTCCTTCGAGTTCGGTTTCGAAAACCCTTCGTGCTGGTTCGTCTTCCTCCATTCTACTGGCATGACCTAGCCAGCGCAATCCCGTTATTTTGATCCGATTAACTATGTCAATATCGGGATAAAGCTCATGGTTCATGCGTCGCCGATACTCGCCGTTGGGCGCTGTAGGGCCATAAACCGTCCGGAGTATTTGTCTCTCGAAGACTCCCACAAATGTTTCATCTGCTTGCGATAATACCCAGGATTCTGCGCCATAAAAGACGACGGGTTGTATGAGTGTCTGGTATAACTGGATTTTCTTCATTCAAGAGAGGGCTTTATCTCTAAAGTGCTTGCTTAGCCAAAATAACATCTATTCGCAAGCAAAATTCTCCGCTTTATCTCAAGGCTGACGTTGTTGTTTTTGTTTACGGCAGATCCGAGGTATATAAATTCGTCCACTAACTCGAAATTATATCGGTTATCAACGTTCATGTTTTGGTCAAATAGCGTGGAGGCCCTGCTCGTTGAAACCCATTAATTTTGTCTTGTCCTCATTTACCTTCAGACCCACTTTTGCTGATTCCTTCTCAATTCTCGAAAACATCGCAGTAACTTCTCTAATTGTGCGCCCAATCATATCGATATCATCATTATACGCGAGCAGCATGTGACTTTTACTGCTGATGGTTTTATTCATATTGACTGCAGCTTTTCTCATAATGATCTCCATTAATAGGTGTCGATTTGTTTTTCGTGGGTCTTTGGCGTAGCGTAAGGGCTCTGTTTCCAGTTTGTTGAAAAAGTAAATTTTTCAAAAACCCTTTCGAAAGAAAAATTTACCGGAATCGGAATTTTGGTACGATTGAGCGATATCCGAAAGTCGGATTCTACTTTCGATTTTCGGAAAGATTGAACCATGTATCTCGATTTTCGAACAGAAATGAACTCGATTTTTGGTATTCTTATCGAATAGTTTTAATTTTCTACATGGTAGGGGCCCTGTTTTTAATTTTAGTAAAAACCGGTGGAACAAAATTTTTCAGTCGTACGTATGTATATAAAAAACAAAATCAAATACACATAAACAACTTTCTTTGAGAGCGTCTCCGAATACCTTTCGCGCTCCATTCTTCAGGCATGCCATAGCCAACAAAATCGGTCTTTTTGATTTACTAAACTACGTCGATGTCGAGATATAGGTCATACAACGTGGATTCTCGGCGTTGTCGATTATAGGTCCATACATTTTTAACAGGACTTTTCTCTCGAAGACAACAATCTACGTTTCGACTGCTTGCGAGATGACGCAGATTTCTGTGAAAAAAGAACAATTCTCCGTTTGATTTACTGGTTGGGGTTATAGTTTTTGTGTACGACAGATCCTAATTAAATAAATTTGTATACACCTCTAAGCAATAACGCCAACGTCCCTGAGTAGCTCCAAACGAGTGGCACGTATGTTCATTGACATATTGCGAAAATTAACGATTAACCGATTTCGCTGGTTTCAGTTTTGAATACTCTAATGTTAATGTAAACTCAGTATTCGAATTATAGTCTGAAAATCAATTCAGTAGGAACATTTTCTAAGTCACTTTAGTAGTTATATTAAAAAATATATAAAATGCAGTTGAACTACATACGTACATTACGTATGTGTACCATTAAAGATGATCAGGAATCATTTATATATCTAAATGGATTAGTAACAAATAATAAACACTTCTTTCTATATATTATTATTAAAAAAATAAGTTTTGACAACAAATGCATCAAATACGAATCATTTGAAATAGAAACTGTGGTCAGGAAATGTACACAAATCTCAACGCGAGTTGTTTCATTATTTCAATGACTCAAGATTAGTTATTTTTGAACATTCTGTACTTCACTACTTCACAATCTAAACACCTTTGGATCAAATGCTGTGCCCTAATCAGTAAATAGGATTTCCAGTGAGAGAATTTATTTTAATGTAAATGATCAACATTTTTAATGGCATCATATAACGAAATTACTTTATTTATAAATAATTAAAAACCTTATATGTTTACAACAAACACATGTTTATTAACTAATCTTTTATTTGCAGATTGTCATTGCAATATTTTCGTTTGTCTACGGTAATCCTTTGCGCGTTATAAATGGCTATGATTCCTTTGGTAATACATGCGGTGTCAAAAAGAACGAACGTTATCCGAATTTTCCACTTTCGGGTAGAAACACATTCGACACGCCACAGCTGTTGTACTTTGATATCAAACATTTAAAGAAATCTCTTAAAATATGTGTCAAAGAGTGCCCTAAGAGAACACTACTCAATCGTGATGATGTTTACAAATATTATTTAGAAACACACAATCACCTATGTCGTTATGATTTTGATGTGTCTATTATAGCCGATGGCAGGCAAGGTGATCTAAATCAATTGTTTAATACTTTAGGACCTTGTCCACAATTTCCCATATACGAAAGGTAGTACAACATGGAATTAGTAACTATTAAATATGCAGTTGATATAAGAATATATATATTTTTGTTTTATGTTTTAGTTCTCCAGTTTTACATCGTTGCATGCCGAAGAGTAAAAATGCTCCTGTTCAGGATATGTACAAAATGTTAAATTCCTGGGATGCTGCTCAACAATTTTTGGGTGATATATACGCAACCTGGCATTATATAGCTATAATTTGTGGCGTGGCATTCTGTAAGTTGAACTGTATAAACACATTTAAGAAAAAAACATTTATAGAAGAGCAAATAAGTAGTGTGCCGATGTTACTTACTTTTATTGACTATTTTACAACCTCATGAGGTCAGATGTCTTACACATATTAATTAAACATACTCCAACATATTCCTCCAACTGGCTCTATCCTTCGCCTTTTCTCGCCAGTTGGTAACACCAAGGATATCGAAAACCTTTCGCGCTGGTTCATCTTCATCCATTATGATGACATAGCCTAGCCAACGCAATTGGCCTAATTTGATTCGCCTAGCTATGTCCACGTTAGAATATAGATTACAATAATTATAAGATGCTCTTGGTGCCAGCGACGTCAGTACTCGCCGTTTTCTGTAACAGGAACATAGATTCTACGGAGAATTTTTCTCTCGAATACTCCCAGGTGTTTTTCATCCGCTTGCGATATGATTATATGTTGTCCTTGTTCCAAGGTAGACAAATTCATCTACCACTTCAAAATTAAATCGGTTGTCAACGTTAAAGTGCGGACTAAGTCGAGAGGTTTCTCTAGTCATTGACACCATCAATTTTGTCTTGCCCTCATTAACAGCAAGACCCACCTTCGCTGATTCTTTTTCGTTTCTTGAAAATACTCCAGTAACCTCTCGCAAATTTCGCCCAATGATGTATATGTCGTCCGCATACGCCAGCAACATAATGGTTAATGGTTTTGTTCGTATTTACTGCAGCTTTTCTCATTATTATCTCCATTAAGATGTTGAAGAGATTGCACGAATGTGTGCCGCCTTGTCTTAGTCCTCGCTTGGCACAGAATGGTTCAGTGAGGTCTTACCCCACCTTCACTGCTGATTTGGTGTTGGTCAGCGTCATTCTACAGCGGCGGATCACGCCGGAATCCCAAGTTCAGACATAGCTTCGTACAGTTTTCCCCGTATGGGGCTATCGAAAGCAGCTTTGTAATCGACAAAAAGATGGTATGTATCGGTTTGTTTTTCGTGGATCTTTTCCAAGATGTGGCATAGCGTGAATATTTGGTCAGTCGTGGACTTGCTCTGATCACACTGATAAGGTCCAATCAGATTTTCAACAATTGGCTTTAGTCTTTTACATAATACGCTCGACAAGACCTTGTACGCGATGGATAAAATACTGATACCGCGATAGTTGGAACAGACAAAAAGATCACCTTTTTTGAATTCAGGACATAATACACCGAAACTCCAATCGACAGGCATATAAGTTGCAGTACCGATGTATAAGCTAGCAGTACCGATGTTGTTCAATTTAAATATTCATACCTTTAAAATTAAAATTTAAGTAAATTAGCCGATGCTTTATTAAATAAACTAATCTCAAAAAACTGAGGTAGATAAATTATAACAATTTTATTTCTAATATTTGTTCTTTTACAAATAATTTTAAGTATTGCCAAGCAAAGACAAACTTGTCGAAAAGCTATAAATAACATGGTAGAATAAGTAAGGTAGACGCAGTAGCTGTTGTAATTCTAGGCAATCCAGCAAACAGGCAATAATTCTAGCAAAATAAAAGTATACAAAACAGTACAAATACAGGAACACAGACGCAAGAAAAAGTTCAAATTAGCTGTTCTAACGAGATTACCTTCATACTATTCAACCATGAGATATAACAAATTCGATATACTAAGTTGCATATAATTTCTTATATACTTATGTATTTTGTTCTCTCCTTATAATTACTTCATATAATGTAACAAAATAACCAAACTCGTTTAAATAATTTATCGCTACATATAACTATGCTCGTCTAACCACTAACAAACTAAAATAACACAAATTTTTTAATCCTGAGTCCAGAGTATACTTTTGAAAAGATATGAGTTGTCCTGAATCCGAATCTGACCTAGATTCGATGTTTCGCTACAATTTGCCTTTATTTTACGGCGAATTTCAACGGACGATATTTCTATGAATACAAAAATTATCTAATAAATTCGAAACACGTTTTTAAAGAAAAAAATAGATCTTTAAGATTATAATGAATTCGTCCTAAAATAAAGGCAAAATGTAGCCCAAAATCCATTATTCGATTATCGACATTAATAACGAACGACGTTATCACTGAAATTCAACAGACGATTTATCACAGAAGGAATAAGTTATTGTAAAGGTTAACTGAATTTTGTAGGCAACTGGTACCACTTTCATATGACATAACACATTTCACAAGCCCATCTACGATATGTATCTAATAATGTTACTCTGATATAAACCGTATACATTCAAAATTAAAAAACAAATTAAAGAAAGTATAGCCCTAATGAGTGTGAAGAAAAATTCGAATTTAACTAGCAAAGACACAAACCACTTATGTTAGCAGAGCTCTGTTATTATATTAACAGAACTATGTTACACACCTAAATCGGGGGCGGTTATATAAAATAGCGATTTTATCGAGATCTAACACACATTCATAACCAAAAGTTATAATTTATATTGACAACATTCAGTAAATGATATGTCAGAACCAAAAATTTAGCTATTCTATGCCAAATCATAATAATATGCCATTTTTTTTAACAGAAGTTCTGGAAATGGTTTGGGGATATTCCGGCTCATCAGAAAAAGTTTACCGATTGGGACTAGTGTCAAATTACAGTTATGGGCATCAATTTTCATTATTTAATACCCTTGTTTCCAAAAGTACCTTCAGAATACACATAGCACTAATAGTATATTTTTTAAACAAGTAACGGGCACATGCATAGTTAAAATGACCGCACGAACATATAAATTACTAAATTTACTTAAACAACAAACTGTTGAATGGCATGGCCATCTAAGCCCTCCTCCTAAAGCAAACATAAATGCCTAATTATAAATTATTTTTAATAATGCTTATATATTTTTTTAAATCTCATTATATTCTTTTTCTTAGTGATTTCAATGGCTTTGGTATTATTAATGCATTGGCTATCTCAAATTATTTCGTGGTTAATATGTGTCTTAGTTATTGTGGCCAGCGTTGGCCTGACTGGAGCCTTATGGTATGCTTATTATAGCATTAAAAACAAGTCGAAGACAAATACTCAATTCTCCTATCTGGAAGAATTTGTACGCAACGAACAAGCTGTATTTATATTGGCAATTTTAGCAACAATAACATTGGTAAGGATTTAATATTTTTTTTTATATAATTTAAGATAACTGTTCTTTAAGTTTAAAATTGCATCGATTTCTTTAGGCAATGACATAGTCACGAATTGAATAGACTACAAATACGAATAATTAAAGGGTTAACCATATAAAATTTGAAATTCAATTTAATTTAGTTTTTAAAAGTTATAATAGACATTTTTGAAAATCATGATTTTATTGGTAAGGCCCATCCATCATTGACATTTATGAATGAAACACCCATCGTTCAAATGGCTTTCACGACTTGCTTTATACAGTACCTCATTCGATCTACCGATTTTTTTAGTAAATTTTCGATTCATTTTCATTCATTGAAAAATGAGTTACAAACAATAATTCATCAACTTGTTAGGCTTTTTTTACGTCATAACCTACAAAAATTACTAAAAGTGTAATTAATCACACATTTGTATCAGATCATTTTAGTAGTCATAATTTATTATCTAAAAAATAAATTATCCGGATTGGCAGCGCTGTTTGAAGAATCAGGGAAATGTATGATGAATTTACCAGGTCTGCTGATAGCACCTCTGCTGGCGTTTCTAGTGTTGGCACTATTTTTAACGTTTTGGGTTTTTGTGGTGATCTGTATTGCAACTGCTAGTTCGCCCGGAAATAGCAATCCATTTGCTCCACTCGATAATACAGCAGCAAATGCAGTTAATAATGGTGTTACCATGAATACTACAACTAAAAGTAAGTATAAGTCTAAACATAAGACAATACCCAAAGATAAACCCCATTTCCTTTATAAAATACTTTTCATTTTCGAAATCCACAAAAACTCTCATCTATTTTCCCTTTGGATTTATATTATAAATACAATTATACGTAAGTGGTTTCCGGCATAAACGTATTTCAAATTATATAACAAAAAATGTTGTATATACACCTCATACAATGTATGTAGTTCGTTGTGACTCAATATTTTTTAAATATTAACATTCCTCTCATCAAAATACTTCTTAATCTTTTGTAAAATAATTTTTTTATTTTGATAACAATAATTTTTATTTTTGTAAATAGTACTATAATTATATATATTTAAATTAACTCATAAATTTGTTCAGGCTTTATTCCCATAGAATATACTGACGCTAAGACGATTAAGAGCATGTTTTGGATATATGTTGTGGGTCTGATTTGGGCCACCGAGTTCATATTTGCCTGTCAGCAATTTGCACTGGCTGCCGCAGTTGCTTTTTGGTATTTTAACAAGCCGACAAGCACACCCACTTTATATGCTATTGGAAAATTAGTTAAATATCATTTGGGTACAGTTGCCAAGGGATCGTTTATAATAACAATATTCAAAGTTCCACGTCTTATTTTGACCTATTTATATGCTAAGTACGTATGTAATTTAATTGGTTATGAGAGAGTTTAAATATTTTTCGTATGTTGCAGATTAAAGAAAGGCGAAGACAAGGGTTCAGAATGTGCTTCATGTTGCTTGAAATGTTGTATATGCGGATTTTGGTTATTGGAAAAATTTATACGCTTCCTTAATCACAATGCATATACTGTTGTGGCTATAGAATCTATTAACTTTTGTCCAGCAGCTGGTATTGTAAGTATTCATATTTATTTGTATAATTTTCAAACATTAGTGGTATTCAAGCCATACAAGTAACAGATCGGTGGATTTGCAGAGGCAATCAATCTCAAATTAGCAGAAGTGCAAGTGGAGCTTCCGACCTGAGCTCACCCCAAGGTTCGAATTTACAGTGCTATCTCTAAGCATGTTCGCAATCCATTCGACAAGAAGTGGAGGCACCCCAGCGGATTGCAGATATTCCCTCATAGCGCTGGATGACACATTGTTAAAAGCAGCTTCTATATCCAAGAAGGCAGCCACATCAAATCAGTTTCCACAGATTTACCTCGAGATACCACTCAAGTAGCATGGGCCAATTCGATTCCTAATGTACAAGTCAACCATTCTCTCCAAAACTTCCAATAGAAAGGATTAGAGGCTGATTGGTCTGTAGTCCTTACGAGAGACATGACTAAACTTTCCCGACTTGGGAATAAAAACGATTTTGTCTTGTATCAGGGAAAATCTAAGACAAGCCCTATAGATACTCAGAAGATGAGGGGTGACAAAGGCGTTACATATCTTCATCATAACCGGCAGGATCCTGTCAGAACCAGGAGATTTAAAGGGCTTGAAACTATGATTAGCCCTAAGCAATCTCGATTCTTCAACTATGTCCTCAATCACTTCCAGTTGCGAGATATTTGGAGTGGACTTCGCTAGGTGATTCCTCTTCGCGGAGTCTATATCTACACAATTTGGAAACTGATTTTCCATAAGAAGCTCAAGTGTCTCAGATCCGGAGTAGGTCCATGACCCATCGGATTTCTTAATGTCGCCAAGGACTCTAGGGTCCTTGGACAAAACGCAACGAAATCGCGCAGCGTCATTTACCTCGATTATGGACTCACGGAAACTGATCAGGCGGTCCGTTTTAGCTTTTTGATATCCTTCTTGAACTAATTAAAACTGTTTTTTACACAGTCCAGTCCGATTCCCTTTTCAATTTCTTTGCCTTATTAAAGTCTCCTAGTGCACTTACGAAGAGCACACAACTCCCGTATCCACCATACAGGCTACCTCCTCTTACCCGGAAAGGTAAGAGGGCATGTATCAATAAAGCATTTATATAGAAGATCTGTGACTTTGTAAACTTCCCCATTAACATCATCACTTGTGGTGCAGGGATTGCAGTCCATCCCAGACAACCTAATTCATGAAATTTCACCCAGTCAGTTTTCCTAGGAGTCAATAGTGAAGAGAATTGTGCTAGGGTCCGAAAAGGAGTAGAAAAAAAATTTTTTTTTTTTTTTTGAAGGTGGTCAGAGCACTCAATTAAATTGAGTGTTATTGACATAAACCTATCTTCTGAGGAATTGCTTGTAAAGGAATTCCTTGTAAAGGAATTTTTTTTTTTTTTTTTTTGAAGGTGGTCAGAACACTCAATTAAATTGAGTGTTAAATTAAATTGAGTGTTATTGACATAAACCTATCTTCTGAGGGAGATAATTGATTGAGTGCTCTGACCACCTTCAAAAAAAAAATCCTTTACAAGCAATTCCTCAGAAGATAGGTTTATGTCAATACCACTCAATTTAATTTAACACTCAATTTAATTGAGTGCTCTGACCACCTTCAAAAAAAAAAAAAAAAAAAATTCTTTCGGCGGCGGTCACCTCGCATAGTGACGGCGAAACTATCGTGTATATAGCCATGAAAAAGCTTCTCAAAATACCGTTCGGAATCGGTGTAAAACTGTAGGTCCCAATCAATGAGTGAAAACTGGAAAGCGCACAGCTCAGTGATTGTGAGAAGTTCTCCCCGGTCCCTTCATGGGATGTAATGGGAAACCATTTATTTATTTTATTTAACACTCAATTTATTACGAAAGGTGGCCCTATTTCCCCTATTGCAAGTATCAAATTTGGTCCAGTCTCAACATCCATGCACACCGTTCTCACGTCGCCCGTACTAAATTTAGAAGAATGGATAAGGTTTAAATATTTTCTAGCTACTATACAAGCTCTTACCTTGCCAGATGTTCTGACCGCAAAGATGTTCACATTGGCATTGCCCAGACCTTTTATCTTCTTCTCACGGTATATCCAGGGCTCCTGTACTAGGGCAATGTCAATCTCATGTTTCGTGAGGGGGAGTAGAAGATTAGCGGAGGCAGCCTCGCAGTGGTGCAGAATGATTTGCGCCACACGAAGCCGCCTACGTCTACATCCGTAGAGAGAGCTGGAGTGGCGGGTCCAAGGCCAAAAAGCATATTTCCCTCACGAGCTTTAATTTTCTCAAGTGACACCGATTCCAGTGCGACTCTAAATTCGGCGCCTCAGGTATCCGTGTCGGTAACAGAACCAGTGGGCAAGACATGGGTATTGATTCTCGGGTTCTGCTTGCCAAGTAATCTGATTACTTTACTCGCTGACACAAGCTGATCTAGCTCTCGGCAAATTTCCAGCTTTTGGGAAGTGGATTGGGGTTTACCACCGGCGGCCCCTGAAATAGAGCGACCCTCCATAGGCTGCGCTGGAGGATTCCCCCTCCACTCTCGAAGAGCAGGCAGAGTCTTCTTACGACGGCGCATGCTCTGCGATAGACGCATCTCTCTTTATGAGTATTGGATTTGTTCCTAGCCTTTCCAGCTTTGAGTTACCGGGAGGTCGAGTTTGGGTTTTGTCAACCTCCGCATCTTGTCTAACAAGGGTAGAACAGACACTGACTCCGAATTATTTGAATGCTGTGCAGCGACGATGGTAGTATCTCCAATATCGTCAGAGAGGGGAGATACCATACCCTCATCGCTGCTTAGTCCACAGTTTCCCATGAGATCGGCAGTACCGCCAACCTCACAGGTAGAACAATTGAGGGGATCCCGTCTTACGGTGCTGTCATGAATACGGACGGGATCCGTCTCAAATGTCATATTGGTAGTCAATCGTAAGCCAGTATCGTTTGCAGTGTCGTCAATTTTAGGAGTATTCGTATTAGTTTCTGTTTTGTCATTTGTGTTTATTGTGAGTCCCACGAGTATACCAGTAAAGTAATACAGTCCAACACAGTGGCGGCATGATCTGGACCGGAAAACACGTTAATACCGACCCGTGCCCTGGCGTCGGAGCGAGCTGTTAGGGACCAGTTTATTTAAAAAATAACTGGCCATCCAGGTCCTCGATACTGCTTCCAACCACATTGATCTTAAAAGTGTTTTTGCATTATAATGGCGTCAAAATTGCCATGTCAGCGCAAGCGGGTCCACACTTAAGCAGCTTCGACCACACTTAAGTTCCCACAGGGCGGCAAGGTTGTTACTCCCGGTTGGGGAATAATTGCACAGCAAACGTCAAAATAAAAATGCAGATATGTCCAACTTTTCGTTTTCGATGTTTCCTCAGCAAAATTGACTCGAAACCTTTCTACATACTATGTGCAAGTCGTTTTGTATGAGAAAAATGTGTGTTTTGACGTTTGTTGTGCAAGTTGTTGATGTTTTATTTTATTTTTTGCAATATCATACAAAATTATGTTTTGAATGTTAACACTTTCTAACAGTTGGCTCAAATTTCTATCATTCCACTAAAACTTTTTTTAAATTTCTAGCATTATTTCTGTTTCAAAAATATTTCGGCTTAAGCGATATCTAGACACATACCATTGCCACCAAAAAAAATAATAAAAAAGAAACTGAACATGTATTTTTAGAAAAGATATTTGTGGTCACTTAATTGTTTTTTTTTTTAACTTTTCCAGGCATGGAACGCTATGGCTACGAATGCTTTACAAGTGGCTACTATTAACAGCGTTGGAGATTTAATACTTTTTTTGGGAAAAGTTATTGTTGCTGCCGTTTCTGGTGTTATTGGAATATTCGTTTTGAAAGATAAACCGGGCTTAAATTTCTATATGGCTCCGGTGATACTAATCATAGTATTTGCATTCTTTATCGCTCATATTGTTCTGTCTCTATTTGAAGTAAGTTACGTTCACAAAGAAAAACGACTTATGACCCCTTAGTACAAAATTGGTTTAAGGGTACGTTACGTCTATGATCTTCGTTGAAACTATAACCGAAATAAATATTTGTTTAAATGAATAACTCATTTAACAAATGGAAATAATACCCTTATCTCCTGAAAAAATTAAATTGTACATACGTCGTTTTTCCTTGTGTGTCATAGAGCTATTGAGTGTTAGAGGTAGTAGCTATACTAACTATTTCGTTTTGTGAAAATTAAAAAAAAAACAGATGGTTGTGGATACCCTATTTCTATGCGTTTGTGAGGATAAAACTATAAATGGTCGTAGCGGACGTTGGGCTCAAAGTAATCTTGCTAAGTTGGTAGGTGAGGAACCCTTAGAACCAGGCGAAGAACCACCAATTCAAGTTGTCGAAATGATGCCCATTAATAAACAACCATTTAGCATGGCAAGTAAACCAATGGTAGTACCGGATGGGGCAGTAGAATCATACGAATAAAAAATACAAAAATATTAAATTATAATACATATTTCCAAGAACATGCTAAAATGTTACATTTGCGTAAAAAAGATTTACCCATATGTTATATTAATTTTATTAAGCTTTATTTTTATTAAGATTATGAAAAGACCATTTTATATAAACCCAGCAAAAAATAGCCAAAGAAAGAAACATCAAGTGCAGAACTAAGTATTTTTTACTACATTACCTCGTCGATTCTTTTTGCAAGGCGTGAAACTCTGATCAATTAGTTCTTTGGAATTAATTGTTGTTTTATTTTAGAGCAACTGATTACTCTTACATATGTAGCTGTAACTACTTATTTTTAATTTTTAAGTAGTTAAAATAAGTAGTTTTTTTTATAGTGCCTACTTCTCACCAACTTCTCTTCCGACACTAGTTTTGAATTGAGAGATCATTTCTTAATTATTATTAACTAGTAAAGTAATTGAGTTAAGAATGGAGAAAGTAACGTGATTTCGCGTCAAAAAAATCGGTTATGTAATTAGTGTAAAATTATATATAGCGAGTTGTATTCTATCTTTGTATTCCCTGCTAAACTAATGTTTTCGACCACTCCCCATACAAAGCCAAATAGTTTATCAGGAAATGAAAAAACGCACTTATTATATTACATGCTGTTTATAATGTACTATATAAGTAGATAATTATTCTGAAAAATTCGAATGCCTTCTTTTTGTAGTATAAAGAATCTGTTAAATATCCAATGATTTTTATAGCAATTTTTAGAATGGATTAGGTAATGCTAATTGATATTTTGGTAACCAATTAAATAAGTGATTACGTGTCAATGAGTTCTTAATGCATCGTGTAATTTTTTTCTGGGAATATGTACTAATTTGGAAATGTTCGTATAGTATTCATTTGTTAATATAATATTTTAAATTGAAATTTGAATTTCATTGATCAAACGCACAATTATTTATTAAGTTTAACATCCGTATAAGCTTTAATTTATAATATATAAATAATATTTGATATACATGCAGTGTCACAGAAATTTTGTATTTTTTATATGAAAAGCAAAAGAATTTTCATGATAACCTATTTACTATATTATTTGTGTATATACATACTTATTACATAAGATTATCAAAAATATGTTAATAAAAAAAGTATTTATTTTTATGGTGAACAATTATTAGACAACATAATTATAAAAGTGCAGATGTACAGTAGACTGTGCCGATTACCACACAAAACAAGTTCAGGCGGTCGCATTATAGTGTTGAAGATTAGGTGATGATAATTTTGGAAATAAATCGTCCCGGAAAATTATTTTTCCGCTGTTATGTCATTTGACGCCGGATTATAACGTTGTGTATGGGTAGTAACAGCTAAATTTTATCCATAAGCAATTTTAACCAACAAATTTATCAATAATCTCTAGGGTGCACCGAAAAAAATTCGTTTTCCCGAAGTAGTACTAAACTATGGTGCGAACGCATCAATTTTCGGTCCGGTTAAATGTAAAGAATTTCCAAATAATAAATGTGCGGGGTTTTTTGCTGCAAAAAAAAACAGTTTATTATGAAAATACGCGACATTTATGTCTTTTTAAATGTTTTTAGAATAATTAAAAATACATGGCCGTACGTTATGAGAAATGTTGCAAAAGTAAATGAAAAAGTGTTCTTGGTTAATTTGATGGAGAAACCTTCCTCATGAAATCGGTATAAGTTATCGGAATATAAGTTTCTATAAGAATTTCGGAATAGAAAATGTACAATGTTTAATTCCCGAACATACACGCCTATTGTGTAAAGTACAGTTAGGGACTAAAGCTTAAATACACCCTTCAAATTTGGAGTTTAAAGGAAAGTAAACTTTCCACTAAGAGAGAAAGAGTCTTCGACAGAAAAATACTCCGAAAAATGTATGGCCCTATAGTGCCCAACGGCGAGTATCTTCGACGCATGAATCATGAGCTTTATCCTGACATTGACATAGTTAAGCGGATCAAAATAACGCGATGAATAAATGGCTAGGCCATGTCAGTAGAATGGATGAAGACGAACCAGCACGAAGGGTTTTCGAAACCGAACTCGAAGGAAGACGAAAAAGAGGAAGACCAAGACTCCGGTGGAGGGATCGGGTTGACGAATCCCTGCGTACACTTATTGCCAACTGGAGAAATAAAGCAAAAGACCGAACTGGTTGGCGAAATATGTTATCTTCATTTTGTAAGGTCCCTGACCCCCGGGGTTGTCCGAGACCGGTTAAGTAAGTAAACTTTCCAATAAAATTGAACGTAAGCAGTTTTATTACACTTCCTGAATGATCAAAATCAGAACTAAAGATATTCACTAGAAAACGACAAGTTACAAAAAAGATCACTGAACAAAAGTTTAAATACATGTGCGAGATTTACTTCTTTGCCGTTTCTTCAGAAATGAAGGGACATGGGACTGACCGTGTAGGTAGAAAGTTTCTGATTGGTACTCATTTGGGAGTGGCCAGAAATTACTCGTTCAAAGGACAATCCAAGCAGATTACTACTTCCTCTTGGTATGTCCCACGCACTGCCTTCATTGGAACCCTCCATTAGCTAGCTAGACTGAGAAGGCGAAACAAATGAGCCACCTGATTGTTTATTCGATCACTGATTCGTCTCAGGTTAAATAGGTGACCATGTTATTGAAGCTCTTCGGACTAGCGGACATCTTCTTTTGTCCTTTGAATGTGAATGAGGCAACACTACTGGCCAACGGTGGATCAAAACTAAAGAAACAAAAATACGGTTTCGAGTCCAGTCTGATCCATGAGAGACGGCTGAAACATAATCATCCTGGCAGTAGATAAAATGCAAAACTCGGTGGACTGGGCTTGCCTTCCGCCACCATTACGGTGGGAATAAAAATACAAATCGAGAAATGGCAAGGTTCTGACAACGTATTCTGGTAGAGGGGTTAAAAAAGGTTTATGTGTATCGGCGTTTTGAAAGTTTACATATGGGGGTAATTACGTTAAAGTTGTTCCCCTAGTTTACATTCTTATGTTGAATCGACATAGGAAACCATGTGATCCTTACAATTTAAGTATAGGATGTGTTCAGCAAATTTGGGTAAAATTTTACGACAAATATTTTTGTGAAACATTTTAACCCTCTAGCTCCTCAATATATGGGTCTTTTGTGCCTCTTTTGGGGAAGAGTAAACAACACCCCTAAAACAGGGGTGTAACGGGTTAAAATATACAACAAAAATATTTCTCGTAAAATTCTACTGCACCTGAATACACCAAAGCTCAAAACTCAACCTAAATGCCAGAAATAAGTCAAAACTGAAAATGTATTTTATGGGTTAATTCCATGCTTATTCCGAATTGGTGCTAAAAATGGAAAAATACTGTATTTGGCCACAAAGGCTTGGTTATTGAAATTAATAAATAAAATGCCACTATAAGTCATTGAACAATAGAATGACGTAGATATAAAAGCTCTAGATTTAATATCTATGAAAAAAATAAGCACAAGTTTGGGTATTTAAGTATGAATTTATTTATTACATTTGTCTTTTAACTCTTGGCAATTCTATACCGTTAGAAGCTCAGTTCCTCTGGATGTATGTAGATCCCCTCCTTGTCAGTACTAAGCCGGTAAAATAAAAGTGCTTGTTTAATTTGATATAATAATTATGAGGACTTCATTCGTATCAGGGGGATTCTATGGCACAGCTGTTCGAAAAGGTACTAGGCCGATGATAGAGCAAAGATGACAGGAACTAATTTTAAATAGTGTTTATTGATGCTAATGACAGCTAAAATATGTTTTATATTGTTTGTATTGAACGAAAATACGAATTCCCTTCAATTTCTGTCCGTTTTATGTCCAACGAAAGTGTAAAATTGGTAAAATACCGCAGCAAATAAAACTATGAAATGGCCTACTACCTCGTCGTCATGAAGAGGCAGCGAAGATAGTAATGGAAACTCTTAAGTAATTCTCTATGTTCATATATGGTCTAAAAGGGACTGTCGGTATTAGGATAATACCAAGGCTGCTTAAGGTTGTGGTATAAGAACACCTGATTTGTTTTTTTTTCAATGCTGTGGTGCCAAAGTGGTGCGCACTAGCTGTCAAATGCTGTTTAGAAAATGATTGAGTGTTATTTGATATATTGAAAGTGTTTAAGTGTGAAAACTAAAACGTTTCTATGTAATTTTTGCAGAGAAATATTTCAAAAACAGCGTACATACGTATGCACGAACATAACAATGTATGTATGTACAAATGTGTGTTGCTTTGCATTCTTTGTTTTTTGTGGGTATAAAGTAAAAAGTCTTTAAATAATTTTAAGTATTAATGGGCCTATTCGGAAATGCAACAACTGTTGCAGATGCTTGTTTATTGCGCATTTTGTTTGCAATTACGGTCTCAAAACACCTGCAAAGTTGTCAGATGTTGCATTTACGAACGTGCTGCGCATCAGTTGCAGAGCAGTGATGCATTTCCGAAAAGGCCCAATATTATTTAAATGTAACGTCATCATATGATTGAACGGTGTTTTATGTTTCCAATGTGGCATTTACTAATGTGTTCATAGAAATCGAATAGGTACCGTGTAAAAAAAGGTGTTAACACATCGCCCGTGAGTTCGAACACTCATTGAATTTTTTGTTTATGACAACACGTTTCGATTGGTTGCATATTTTTGAGAAATGAACTAAATATTAATTGGGCAGCAGCTTATAATCTCATAATTAATTCTTTTGAATATAGAGGGAAATCCCCTAAACTGGCAACATTGATGGTAACGGATGTTTTATTATTCGCGAGATTTCTGCAAATGTCTTGCTTATGATTACATATTTCATTGTTTACAACAGCATTCGAACGAAACACAAAAAACTAAAATATATGTAATAAAATATGATAAATATTATTAATTAAAATAATATTAAAAAAAAAAATAGAAAAATATAACAAAATAACAACATAAAATATGACACTGCGAGTATTGTAACAGAACCATACGATTTAACGACACCCATGATGACACGGTGTCTACACAACACACCAGCTCAACATAAAACTGTGTGTTTGCACACATGTTCCGCACAATTAGGTGTTTGTTTTGGTGTCAGCTCAACACTGAGAGCAAGACAACGGTGTGACACGGCTTAGAGACACCCAAAAGAGAGTGTTAGCGTGCAGACACGCACCATCGCAGAGTGTTCGTGTAGTAAGAAAGCACAAACACTTCACACAACTGTGTTTTTCATACTTTTTGCGCACGATTTTGTGTTTCGTCCGAACGCTGCCTTGAGGCGTTCTTCATTTAACCTTTACCTGTGCAGCTTTGTCATTCAAGTACTTTTAACGTACTTTAGACGCATTTTGTTTGAATATTTTGGTTTACATAAAGCTTAACAAAACAAGTTGGTTGTTTTTAAAAGAATGTTTATAAACATTTTGCATTGTTTGCGATTTTTCAAACATATTTGTTTTTCAACGTATTATTTTAATAATTTGTTAAATGTAAACCCCCAAATCGTAACCGTTGGAACCTTTTTCAAGAATGTAATTTTTCGAAAAAATCGAAAACCAATACTACTTTGAATACTACATAAAAATTATATGTATATTTCGAATTTATAATATCAAATCAATAAGAAATCAAAAATATTACTAAAAAAAATAAAAAACTGAATTTAAAGAAAAAGTATATCACAATTAATCTAAGCATCGTTTGCGTTGCAGCAAATTAGTGACGACTTTTCATCAACATCTTGTGAATTGTAATTAGAATTGAAATATTGATATCATATGAAAGATCCCCATCAGTACGTTATATACTGATAAATACGAGTCATTTGTTGAACGGACGGACGTTATATGATTCTTTAATTAAATTATTGGCAAGTCATTCCTTTAAAAGAATTAAAAACAAGTTGTTTGTGTGTGGGAAAATCGAATTTATTATAAATGGCTTCTAACTTTAATGAAGCTTAATTTGTTGAAGATTCTTGAAAATATTCTGCATTTTCGACACTTCCAAACACACCCGTGTGGGTACTCATATGAAAGGAGACTGTCCTAGTTTGACTTATTTCTGTATAAAATACATGTTTTTGTCAGGTTCTAAAAATATTTCGTAAGAGGCGCAAGTGCTCATTGAAATGGGTACAAAAACATACAAAAATGGGGATATCTCACAGCCGTCGTACGTGAACAGAACAAGTAAAGTACGAGACAAGTAATATTGCAGTAGGAATCGAGAGATTACTCACACTTATTTCGGGTTTTAAGGCCAGAGGGGCAACTTCTCCCACCCGGACAGCTTGTTTCTAATTTAATAGGTCAAGCAAAACAAAATGCCATATTTATTAAGTTCAGCAAAAAACAAATTGTTTATATTTTCCTTAATTTTTTATATGTAAAATCTTACAAAGAGACATATGCTATATTAACTATATATAATAGAAATTAAATTGTAAAAAAAAGTTGTGGTACCTGTTTTAAGATCTTTGTTTTACAACCTTTGTCTTTAGCTTCTTCTTTTCTATCACTTGTTTGACAGCTTCTAATTGTTTTTCTTTAATTTTTGTTGTCAATTTATCTTTTAGAGGTTTCCTTAGTTTCTCTTGTTTTTGCAGAGCTTTCTTTTTTGCCTTTTCCGCTAATAGTTTGGCCGTCTCAATAGCATCATTATCGGCAAAGATATCATCGTACTCAATACCGTCATAGGATTTGGTAGGGATTGTGGCCTCATGGTGCACCTTTTGTTCAACACGATTGACGTAACGGTCTTTGGCAGCTTTCTTTAAAATTTGTCTCTGCTTGGCCGGACTAACGTAGTCTGGATTTTCCCACAAAGTGTTGCCAGTAAAAGAACCTTCGAAAATCTTTACTGGGTTCATGACAAAACGCGGACCGACCTCGGCTAACCCGCCATCTTCCGAAAGAATTTGAAAATTCCTAAACCATACCCGTTTATCCAAATAAGTGAATGTGTAGACATGATCTATAAACGGTTGACTTTTCGGATGATGGTTTGGAACACCAAAAGTTTGAGTAAAAAGCTCTTTCAACAGCTTTAAGTGGGGCATTTCATCAAATTTTGCATCAAACGACAACAATGGCCTGGAACCTCTTAGGCAATTTCCCGTCATTTTCAATTCAGCCATAGTGTGAATATTTTCCACCAAAAATTTCGCAGACGGCCCACTAGGCGTATGAGACACCCACATGTACAGGTCCCTTTTGCGACGACCCTCAAACAGAATGGTTTTGTTGCAATGTTTCATTTCGCACATATCATTGACTAGAGCCAATGATTTAGCTCTTTCCATTTTTGACTCGGGCCTATGATGTGGCATAAGAGTTTTAATATCTTTCATTAAATGCCTGTCCCGATGATTTATACCTCTGGCAGAAAAGACTAATACTCTCTGTTTATTTATCCATTTTTCCTGAAAATTATGAATATAAAATGTAATCATGAATATGATAATGAAAATAAAATGCTTCACTCTTTACCCTTTTTGGAATCGCCTCATCAGATGGCCTCTGTGGCGGTAAAGGAGGATTTTCATCCAAAGGTACAATTTCCAGTTGTTCTAGTTTCTTTTTCTTTTGAAATTTTTTACCCATTTCGAAAAATTGTAAAGCAAACCAAAACTGTTGTAGTCCACACGTGTTAAAATAATGGCTTTAAAACTAAACACAAACAGTGTTGTAAAGTGGTCTTGTTCACGAAATTGAAGTCATCCACAACATAGTAGAATACGTAAGGTATGATCATTAGAACAGCTGATTCAAGATTGATTCATACATGGCAAAAAAGGAAGGTAAACGCAGTAGGAATTATTACAACAAAAACAGGCATTTTGTTTGCTGTCCATAATCTGTCAAATTTTCAACATGTGTGTATCTACTGTAAAAGTAACCAAAAAGGTACAAAAACGAAATACATGTGAATTTGGCATAAGAGAAACACCTAAGCAAGAAAAATGTTCAAATCAGCTGTTCTAACGAGTTTATCTTACTTATTTTACCATGGATTCATAGATGGTGAACGCATAAGCACAGTTGATTTGCTTTGTTTACATTGCAAACTACTTCCGAACTGTCAAGTTGACTTAAATTTTTTATTTGCATGCGTTTGTTTACATTTATTGTTGGAATACGTATGTGTTGGATTTGGTACAACGTAAGTGAGAAGCAAACACAAAATGTATGTTGTTGTTACCATCAATTTGCCATCAGCTGCAACAACACCACCTGCGTCTACCATGAATATTTTTATCATGAGCTGATTCATGGTACAATAATAAGTTTGTTTCCGTACTTTATTAGTTGTAAAACAAGTAAAAGAGAGTTTAGCTTGAAATAATAAATACCAAGTTTCAAAAAAGTACGGGAACGAAAAAATAGTAAATGTGGTAAAACTTATGTCAGAAATGTGTCCACAACATGGTCCACGTTCGACACGTCCAATAGAAAGTCCCACGTGCTGCTAAAATAGACCTCAGCGATATTATATTATAAATTTCTGTTTATTTTACAATATAAACAATTATTTGCCGATATTAAATTATTTTTCCAATTTATTTTGACAAGTCAATAGAGAATGCCAGTTACTACTTTTACTCGGTAAAATTCTTCGAGAAAAAACTAGTAAACATTTTTTAAAAGGAACGCCATGTTTTTCTGTTCTCTCATAAATGTTCTTACTACTTTTACTATTCTCTTGAGTACTGGAACGCTTTTCCGAGTAAAAGCAAAAGTACTAGGAGTTCACTCAAACGCATTTCTCTCTCGCGTTATATCTTGCTTATTTCATACTTTTTGCATAGTTTATGTAATTTTACTTGAACATGGTTGGAATTTGTATAGTTATATACAATAACACTATCAAAAAGCTGCTCGTGTATTGAAATATTCAATGAAGAGAGTAAGAGAGAGAGTAGAGAAGTACTAGGGTTTCACTCATTTTGTTTGTTGGCAGTTGAGTGAAGAGAAATTTTGACTGTCTACTTGTAGATCGTTCTTGGTAAAAGTCGTAAAAGTGGTAAAACTAGTAATAGCTTATTCACATTTACCGCGTTTCAGCTGGGACGCCGGCGTTTCGCTCTCTTGAGATCATTTCGAAACCATGGTGTTCACATTGTGCTTTTGTTAACTACTGTGGTTTCATGTGACATTTCTCATTTCTGTTTTGTGTTTTTTGTATTGACTGTAAACAACACAAACGCACACTTGTGAATAAAGAAATATAAAATAATATCAAAAAATTAATGTAATTTTTATAATATTAGAATTTATATCATTGTATGATAAAGCAATGAATGCATTCAATGATATAAATGATTATATTCATAAATCACATTGCAATAAGTACTTACCACCACAAAGCAAACTAGAAATGTAAACAAACAGATTTGTTTTCCCTCATTTTTCTGACATTTGCTTTGAACCAGCAATGGACATTTTTTCATTTTACTCCTTTTTTTAACTACTATTGGAGTACAACACTGTGCTCTCTCTCATTTTTACTGTGGTTTCAAACAAACTGCAGTAAAAAGAGCATAATGTTTGGGTTTTTTTTTTGTATGGAAATAAGTGCCAATTAAAGTGTGTTTCGCTGAAATCATCGAAGGACAGCGAAACGCCGGCGTTTCAGCTGAAACGCGGTAAATGTGAAAAGAGTAAGTAAGTAAAAATTTTTATTGAGTCTTCTTCTTTCTCTTACAGCGAGTGGTGGAAAAACCATGTTTAACAGAGTGTATACTTAGAACTATACTCGTTTTATTCTAATGCACGATAAAGGATATATAAGCCACATGCTTGAGTGAAATAGCGAATGTACATAAATAAGTACAATATAAATAATGAATGATTTCAAGGCTTGCTCGCGGCCTTTTTGTTAACATACAGAGCGAAAGTCTGTTAAAGGGAATAAAAATTAAATAACAACTAAAACTAAAAAACAAAAGAGATCTGTTAAATATCTTAGCAAAACAGAGAGCATGATAATAACATGTATCACAGATGAAGTGTTAATAAACGAGCGTGCAAACACATATATATACACATATACATGTAGGCAACTAAATAAGTACATATTCACAGATGAGGATAACATTGTTTACAATAATACGAGCTGGATAGCACCAAGTATAGGGCGTACTTGCAGGTGTACAAAGAAAACTTAAGATATAAATATATTATATATTAACAGTTTGGTAAGTAAAATAGAAGTATTGGAACAAGTGGTATAAGGTAAGTATAGACTTGAAATATATACAACATATACAAACAATATACTAAAATTAAATAACAATTAAATTAAAATTTACGTCTTCTCGAATAGATTAGCCCCTATGTATGCCATATGAAACCTTCTCATAGAAGCTAGGTGTTGCATAAGCGTCCAAAGGATTGTCATGGAGGAAGCTGAGTATACCCACTGGTGAAAGGTAAGGGAAGCTGAGCCAGTTTAAGTCATCTTCTCTGTGCAGGACGTCGTTCATGAGTCCATTGTCATGAGTTTCCAGTTTCTCAACAAATTTCTTCTGTAGTGTCATAGCGTAAGTGAAAAACGGCAGCACTCCTGAATTCCGGTAGATGTATTCATTTGAGTAACGTTTTGTCCGATTCTCGTAGAATTTATTAATACATTTTCTCAAAATTTTTCTCTCGTGTATTTGCAGGTCTTTAGCCACAGATGGTGAAATGGTAAACCATATTGGAAAACCATAAAGCAAAATGGGACGGATTGCTACCTTATACAGTAAAAGTTTCGTGTTTACTTGAAGGTATTTACTGCTCAACAAGTTGGAGAACATTCCACATATTCCCTTGGATTTGGTGAGTATAGTCCTTGCGTGATTATTAAATTTAAACAAATTGTTAAAGTGGACCCCTAAGTATTTTATGCTAGTTTTGAAGGGGATATCCACACCATTTAGAGAAAGCTGTAGGGATTTGCTTTGAGGTACTACAAATCGTGAGCATTTGCCCGATGCATTTCTAATGCAAATGGCCTCTGATTTGCGGGCATTAATTTTAATTCCCCATTTTCGGTAATATACCTCAATCACGCCAAGATGTAATGCTGCTTTATCAAGAGCTTGGGAAGGAGATGTGTCGTGAGAGTAGACCAGACAGTCATCAGCATATAGTATAGCCGTAGAGTTTAGCATCTGATGTGGGAAGTCATGTAAGAATAGGTTGAATAGAAGTGGCGCCAACACACTCCCTTGTGGTACACCACTACGTACTGCATCAGACGTTGAGATTTGATCACCTATTTGTACGCAAAACTGTCGGTTTGTGAAGTAACTTATAAAAATTTTCACAAAAAAAGGGTCAACGCCAATTTCGACCAGTTTGAAGAGTATCCCCTTATGGAATGCGGAATCAAAGGCCTTCTCAATATCCAATGAGATGGCCACAGTACAATTTTTGTCCCTCAGGTTACAGCACACGTCACTATGAAATTTCAAAAGTGCATGATGAGTTGAGTGGTTTCTCTGGAATCCAAATTGATGAGGTGGAATGGGGTCAACTGTAAATGAGTTTTCGAGTTTTTCCTTGAGCACATGCTCAAACACTTTTCCAATATTGGATAATAGGGAAATCGGTCGAAAATCCTCAACTCTGTCGCTGGCGTCTTTCTTTTTGATTGGAAGGATTTTTGTCGCTTTCCATGCAGTCGGGAAATAACAATTGTTTAGGCAATTATTAAATAAAACCACTAATAAATTTAGTACGGAATCAGGGAGCTTTTTGATGATGAAATTTGATATTTTATCAGAGCCGCTGGATTTCTTATTATTTATGCTCGCAATGATAGATTTTAAGTTAGATGTGTTTGTAAAATGAAACATGTCCGTGTTGTCAGAAGAAGTAAATTCATTGTTAAATGTATATATGCTGTTAGGTATGTTATCCACGTAGTGAGACACACGGTCAATAATATCTGGGTCTACATTCTCAGGTATATTTTCCTTGAAAATATTAGCATAATAGTTTTTGAAATGTTCGGAGATTTCATCGCTGTTCGACGTAGTGTTGCCGTTGTGATTAATTTTCTTGCAAAATGGTGAAGATTTCTTTCCAATCATTTGGTTTATTTCCACAAATGCTTTTGGACCGGGCTTAATATTTTTGAGTTTATTTCCAAATCTTTCCGAACATACGATTGCCACGAGTTCCTTTAAAATAGTTTTTAGAAGCTGTGTTTGTTTAGAGAGCAGACGATACTCAGGACTAAGTCTGTTTCCAGTACGGTGGTAAATTTTCTTTAGTTCTTTTTCCCAGCAACGCTTAGTTTTAAATAAGTTTTCTACATTTTGTGGTAACGGAATATTATTGTTATATAGGGCAATTTGTTCGGAATGCACATTGTGAATTGCATAAATCTGTTCATTAAACTCAATAATGATTTGATCAATTTCTGTGTTTTCAAGGGTTCTGTTCGATGGAGGCATCATGCGGATGGATAGGTGTTCCAAATCTTGACGGAAATTGTCCCAATTGGTGTTTCTGTAAGAGGTAAATCGTCGTGGACTTCTTAAAACAAACTCACATTGTCCCAATTGAAGTTGAAGTTTTAACGGGAAGTGATCGGAAAAAGATGGAAGGCTTGAAATTGTAAAGTTCTGATCATTTCGATTAATTAATTGAGAACTTAGAAGAAAGTGATCAAGGAAAGACGAACCATTGGGATAGGATGGATTTATGTCACACAACCGCACGACATCAAGTGAGTTATCTTGCAGCCATTTATTAAGGTTCTTGCCATTACAATTTTCGACCGTATCTCCCCACATAAGGCTTTTAGAGTTCAAGTCACCGCCAAGAATGAAACCCTCAAAATTGCCAGCCACATTCAAAATCTTGTCCAATCCAACGTCCATCGACAAGGAGGAACAATTTGTCGGTATGTACAAGGAACCAATTAAAAACTTTTTCAATAATCCCCCTGTTTTCAATTCCAGCTCAATGAATACTCCGTTGAAACCCAAATCATTGATGTCCACCCGTTTATATAATATATTGTCTTTTATTGCTATTGCTACACCCACCGGTGTATTGAGATTTATAAAGTTGTAGCCATTTAAGAAAACATTTTTTCCTTGTCTCAAATGTGTTTCCTGAATAAAAGCTATATCAATTTTGTTGCTGACGAGCGTTTTCTGGAGGTCTATTTGTCGGCTCTTATCGATCAAAGATCGAACATTGTGGGAGACAAAATTAATTGAGCTAGGGGCTTTTTACTTTATTCAACAGACGCAAGAATTCACTTTTTGCGACTTCTTTGGACATATTTTTATATTCTCTCATGAAGAAAGTTATCTCGTCTTCAAGAGACATCTCTTGAGGTTCCATAAAATAGGATGCAAGTTTTAAAAACTCATCAATAATGCCTGATTTGTTTTCCTGTTGTTGGGCTGGATGAAATAATTGCGCAAATGTTTTACCCGGTAACCGGAGACCAGAGCTTACAGCTCTACTAACATTTTTGGCCGCAGTAATTTTTCCCAATCGGGCTTTCATGATTTTGTAATTTTTTGATTTTAAGAACTTTTTGTAGAAAGGGCATCCTCTCCAATTAGCAGGATGACCAGCTTCATTGCAGTTGACGCAATGTGGGGCAGATTCAACTGTTCTGACTCTCTGACATTCGCCAGGAGCATGTGTCTGGTCGCATTTCACACATTTGAACTGCGCGCTACAATTTTTCCCAACATGTCCCCATTTTTGGCAACGGTGGCACTGAACCTCTTGGTCTTTTTTCTTAGGTTTTTCCCAAGTCACTATTTGGCTTAATACCGACTTAATATTAGCCATGTCGGTGAGATTTTTGCCCGGACATAGAGTGACCAAGAAAAGACCTGTATCATAACCGTTGTTGATCGAGTGCTTTGTAGAGAATTTTGCAACATTGGACACAGCACCAACGACAATTTTGTTCAATTCATCTTTTACATCACTTACCTCGCAGCCATGATATAATCCTCTGAGGATAAGGGATGTTTGCCTTAATTCCTTGGGGGTGAAGGAATATGCAGGAATTTGTTTTTCTTTTAACAGACGCATCATATCCGCGTGTATCAAAGGATCGGCGAGAAACAATTTGCTTTTGTTTTTGTTGACATTTCTTACTTTAAAAGAGATTGGTGGCGTTCTTTCCCCAAGCTGGTCCACTAGGTGTTTCACATTTACGTTATAAAGAAATATCGGCGGACAAAATGATCTCCTGGATTGTGGCGGCTTTTCCGATGAGGCGGCAGTATTTACCTTATCAGGCTTAGGGCGATTTAAAATTTGTGGTGAACTCTCTATCTCCAGGTCACCAAGGATGCCAAAATAATTTTGTCCGTATAGGGTGGACACATCAATGTTCGTTGGTGATCGTTTGTCCTCCGATCTCTTCCTTTTCGCGCCAATTTGCGTAAAATCGACAGCAATCTCAGATGAACTCCCCTCAGTCCCGCACTCCACTTCAGCAACGTCGAACTCCATGTCAGGAGGAACTGTCGGCATCCCTTTGCGCATTCTAATGCGACAGATGCCCACAAAAAGTCAGTGCGACTTGTAAAAACAATTATTTCCAAACTTGCAACTAATAAAAAAATTGCGCTCCAAAATTGGCCTCCAACCAGTTCAAGGTATCAGCTGTTTTTCAATGTGAAAAGAGTATTAGTTGTAGTACGTACGGGAACATAGCTAATATGCACATGGTAAAGTCGTTTGAACAGCTGATTTAAATTAGTTCATGTTTTTTTCGCTACAGTTGTCAAACTCATATGTAATTTGTTTTTGTACTCTTTAGCATTCTTGTGTTGTTGGTATGAATTTGTGTAGAGTTTGACAACTGAAGCGAATAGAACAAACACAAAATGACTGTTGTTGCTGCCTACAACAACAACAACGCGTGCTGCTATTTGCTATTACTATGTAGATATTATTGTACCATGAGCTGATTTGAACATTTTTCTTGCTTAGGTGTTTCTCTTATGTTAAATTCAAAAGTATTTTGTTTTTGTGTTTTTTGTTTATTTACTGTAAACACCATAGATAAAGGAAATAAGTTGATATCGCCATAAAGCAACTATGGTATAGAGAAGAAAATTTACTCATGGAGTGGATTGCCAACAAAGAAAACGAGTGAAGTGCGTCGTTTCTCTGCTCTCTCTTCGTTGAATATTTCAATATACGAGCAGTTTTCTGATGATGTATCTAACTATAGATATGCCAACCATATTTAAATAAAATTGCATAACGTATGTAAAAAGTGTGAAATAATCAAGTTATGAGGCGGGAGAGAAATACGTTTGAGTGAATCGTGTCGACTTTTTTGGTTCTCTTCTACTAGGGTTGACAAATTGCGGCCGTTTTTTCTTCTCTTGGTATCTACTTATTTTCGTTTATCTATGCTACCAACATTAACAGTACACCAAAAAAACACATAAACAAAATACATTTGAATTTGAAAGTGGGGAACACAACGACATGGAAAAATTAAATTAGTTGTTCGAATAGCACAACCTGGAAAACTATACTAGTGGTCTTCATGAAAGCTCGAAAGAACCTCGTAATCTCGAAAACATCGTAAACTTGCACAGCAAACGTCAAAACAAACAAATTTCCCATACAAAGCGACTTGTTCAAAAGTGGAAAGTTTTCGAGGCAAATTTGATGCGCAAACGTGGGATGGAGAAACGTGTAAACTTTTGACATTTCGTTGTCAGCTGACTAGGATAGATAAATAAGGTGATAGCACTAGAACAGTAGAAAAAGTACACAGACATAATACATGCAATTGCTACTGCTACCACCTTATGTATCCATCTTGGTCAGCTGATATGGTTTTGAGCACAAATACGCTGAGCAACTTTACTTGGTGCCTCATGCAACGGTGCGAGGGAAACTTGCGCTGAGCAAAAGTTCTCGGCTTTCACGTTTGCATGAATGCCGCTACTATTTTGTATTGAAAAAATGTCCCAGAGTATTGAATAAACGTCAATGAATTTTATAGGAATCGTTAATGAGAGTTACAAACGACTTGACAATGCCTGTGCAATAACCAGTTATTTCCTTTATCTATGCCTGACACTGCGCAAGAAAAGTACGTTTGTTTACAACCATTTTAATCAAGGCCAAAACCTATGTACAAGTAGACAGTCAAAATTTATCTTCACTCAAACGCCAACAAACACAACGAGTGAAACCGTAGTCATTCTCTGTTCTCTCTCTTACTCTCTTCATTGAATATTTCAATACACGAGCAGCTTTTTGACAGTGTCATTGAATATAACTATACAAATTCCAACCACGTTGAGGTGAAATTACATAAACTATGCAAAAAGTATGAAATAATCAAGATATGACACGGGAGAGAAATATCTTTGAGTGAATTTCTAGCACTTTTTGGTTCTCTTTTACCAGGTTTGCCAAATTGCGCACATCTTCTGGTTGTTTAATTTTAGATCGTCTTTGATGTTGTGACAAAAACGATGTACTAAAGTAGAGAGTCAAAATTTCTCTTCACTTGAATGCCAGCAAACACATTTTAGTTTAAGCGATTTTTTCTTTAAAAAGTGATACCATATCGCTTAAAACCTTCTACGGAGATAAAAAAAATATTTTTTGAAATTCGACGCACCGTTTCCGAGTTATAGCCACATTTTTATATTTGCGACTTTTTTATTTTGGCGATTTTTTGGAAAAACTCTTCCATACGAATTGGATCAGTTTATGAAAAATCCTTAGAATTCGGAAAAATGTAGGGTGGTATTCTATAAGTCGTGAATCAGTCACTTCGCGTTACTTTTGTCGTTTTGGTAGTTTATAAAACGTTACAGCTGTTCGGTGACTACCTGCGATGAGTTACGGTATTTAATGGGTGGTTTATAAAACGCAGCGCAACGTTTTTGATTACTTGTCAAATTGAACACGCCACAGTTCCTCGTGTTAGTTAAAGAAATTACAAATTTAAAGAAAAATGTCGATCGAGGATAGGCAAATGGAATTATTTTGCATTTCATTGCTTATAAGTAGTTGCCAATTTTGTATGAAATGCATTCGACGGATAGAGCTCAATTTTTTTTAATAATTCAAAATTATACTGTTTACGCACTGAAATTCTTATTTACAATAATAGAATTAGAAATGGAACGTTCAAATAAATAATGCGTTGCAAAACTAGCATAATTATATTTAAAAATTATAGACATCTGTTGATGTTGACAATAATAAACAAAAGAACCAATACATTACAATCAATACATACCGCCAAATGGCACGTGTTTTTGAAAAGACAACTAATTTAATATAGATGGGGAAATTTATTGAACATTGAACCCCAAAATAGCATAGGTTTTTTACACATTTTATGTGAATATTGTTGGTATTTGTAGTATTATATATAATAGCAATCTTAAAATCTGTTGATCTGCTGAAATAGAGCAAAATTCTTTAATCTTTTTCATTCTGAGTATTTCACTCAATATAACTTTTTCTGATCTATAACTGTTTATTTTAGTTTGGCAACTCTGTACACCGCATTTGTCAGTGACAGCATTAGTAAAGAAACGCAAGCGCGAAGTGATATATAAACTACCATTTTTTGACTTTGGCGTTCGCGTTAGCTTTTGGTTTACGTTCACTTTCGGGACTTTTGGAATACTACCCTTAATATTTTTTCGATTGGACGCTCCGCTTCCGAGATATAGGCATGAGGGCGTTTTAGCGATTTTTTATTCGAAAGTTTTTAGTTTTGCGATTCGGCGCACCGTTTCCAAGTTATAGCCACGTCTTTATTTTAGCGATTTTCCTATTTTGGCGATTTTTGAGAAAATAATGTTCCACACGAATTGTTTATTTTTTCGTTTGGACGCTCTGCTTCCGAGATATAGAAATTTTGTTCTAATTTTTTCATATTTTCGATCAAAAATGGGGTTGGGTAACCCATTACCCATCACCGTGGGTTCCCCATCATCGTGGGTAGCTACCCATTATTTTCCCCATTACCCTGTGAAAAAATGGTTTATCATTGTTTTCTTTATATTTTCTTTTGAAAATTAAATTTAAATTGCCTAAAAAATATCAAACAGTTCAAATTGATTTTTCCACTTTCTTTTATATTTTTCTCTGAATGAAAGTACACAAGTATATTAATATGAAATTATACAAATTTGATCTTTAATATCTCGGTATTTAAAAAGATTGTTTTTTTATTCCCTGCTAAACAAATTTTTCGACGACTTTGTATGGAGCACCGCTTAATATCGCTTAGTTCCTCATACAAAGTTGTCGAAAAATTAGTTTAGCAGGGAATAAAAATGCATAAGATGAAGCCTGAAGTCAGACGAAAGCCTGAAGTCTTGGCTGTGAGCCGCTAAAATAGCTTAACTACCCATACAAAGTGGTCGAAAAATTAATTTAGCAGGGAATAAAAAAACATGCTCACTGTTTCAGAATACCACGTTTTATTTGTGGTAAAATTTGAGAAAACTCCAAGCTATGTCCGCAAGTAAATTTAAGCCGTTTTTTGTTTGATGTAGGGAAAAACGTTGAAATTGTACAACGAAACTTTCAAACAGTTGTAACTTTTGTAGCGGAACATACAATCCTATTGCACAACTATATTGTACAATGCATTGTATCATGTGTAGGCCGCATTTTAGGCAATACAATAAAAGTGAATGAAAAATTGGTAAAAGCAGTAAAAACAATTTAAATCTTATACAACTATACAATTTTTCTAAATTTTCAAAGAAATTCCAGAAAAGAGTCGCAAATATATACGTCGCAAAGTAAATCATCTGAAATCGCCAGACTCAATCTCCCATTTCGTTTAGACGCCAGCGAATTTTTTAGTCGTCATCGGAAGCGTCTCTGGTTCTGTTTGAGTTCTTAATTTGCACAATTTGCAAAAACAATTCAGTTTACTTTTCCGCAGTGTTTGACAACAAATGATATTTTATTTGGTGCAGTTCTGAAAATAGATTTATGTATAAAATGAAGAAATATATACCTTATAATAATTCAGATTCTTATGATGTAGGACGTAGTAATGCAGATACAAGTGAAGATGATCCACCAATGTCTCGTTTGTTTATATTCTGTGACAAAGTGCATTCCGAAAACGATATTCGTAAAGGCTTTTCGCCCTTTGGTGAAATTGAGGACATAAGAATAATAAGAGACAAGGATACAAATGAAAATAAAGGTTTTGCTTACGTTAAGTATGCTCGCACATCGGATGCAGCCAAGGCTTTGGAAGAAATGCACGGAGAAACTATTGGAAAGTCGGATCATCCATTGAAGGTGTTTGTTGCCGCTAGGTGAGTATACTGGATATATGTATATGTACTTTATGTATACACAGAATGAACGTGAGCTGAATTAGTCGCCTCAATGAAATCTGTTAATTGTTTCATTCTCCAGCCGCACCCATGGTTCAAACAAAACGCAAAAAATTGATCAAGAACAATGTGTTCGTTTATTCATTCAATGCTCAAAGGATACCATTGAGCAAGAGCTGCGCGATGAGTTCAAACAATGGGGACCAATTGATAATATAGTTGTAGTTCGCGATAAAAATACGGGTATACCCAAAGGATTTGGATTTGTTCGCTACACTAAGTTTTACCACGCCGCATTGGCGTTCGAAAGTTGCTCGCCAAGATATAAAGCTAAATTCGCAGAACCTAAAGCGTCGAAGCGTTCATCTGACGACAATGCCAATGCTGCCGCAGAAATTGTGGGCAAGGGCGAGATGTCGCAACTTTTACGCTTGCAAAATGGTCAATCGCAGCATACATCATTAGATGTGGTTGTTAGCAAAAGCATCAAACAAGATCAATTGTGGCGTTTGTTCGACATAGTGCCCGGTCTGGATTATTGTCAAATCATGAAAGGTAGGCCAGTCACGGGTAAACATAATGTGTGTAACAATTTCATATATGTATGTAGAAATTGCTCATTCTTAGCTCTCCAATTTTCATAATTCTTCGCGATAATTAATTTTAAGAATATCGGAATCGCACAATTTTGTTCGGTAACTAACTCTGTTTCCTATTTAAACTTCAATGTTACATCCATGATACAATGTACTGATTAATAAAGACCCTTACGTACACAAAGTTGTAAATAAAAAACAATCTGAAAAAGTAATCAGCTCGTCTAACTTGTCAGAACGTTTAAATTGTGTCTTATTTTCACATTTTATCAAGCAAATGTTAAAAAAATAAAATAATTTTGGCAGGAACGAAGAAAACATTTGAACCTATGCGGTTACCTCTCATTCTATCATGGTGTAACTTTGTGTAACGAACCAGTATGCCAAATGGCTGTGAAGAAAAATTCCGAATTTAAGTACCAAAGATGCAGAATACATTAATTTAAACAACTCTGTTAACGAGGTAACTACAGACACCTGTTATTGCGGTAAAAAAGATATATGGTAAACCCGATTAACCGATCGTAGCATTCTATACATATATGTACATATGTATACGAAAATTAAATATTACACTAATAACATCATATCATAACCAATTGTTCCTGCCGAAGCGAAAACATCGTTGTATGAAGGTTATTGTCCTCACATGAAAATGTATGCACCTTGCAAACATTCAGCAATATTATAACGGAATAAGGAATTCTCCCGTGTTCCCACATACATCGTTGTTAAGGTATTTTTCAGAATTTGATATCAGAATGTGTAAAACATCCTTCGAAGTATGAAAGTATTTCAATCTGTTTACAGATAAAAAAATCTTTTCGCGCATTGTGCGAAAACAAGGAATTCTCCCGCGTTCTCACATGCTTCGTTGAAAATGTATTCGCAAACGCTTTCAGATTCTGAAATGAATTCTGAAAATATTTTTTGGGTACCTGGAACTTTCATACATCAAAAGACTTCTTACACATTCTGATTTCAGATTCTGAAGTTGCTTGCAAATACCTTTCCAAAGATGTACGTGACAACACGGGAAAATTACTTATGCCGTTATAATCTAGTTAAATGTTTCCAATATACATACATATACATACAGTGCAATGTTATTAGCGTAATATTTAATTTTCGAGTATATATATAATGCTCCGATCGGCTGTATTGATTTATGAATATCTTTTTTTCCGCATTTACAGGTGTCTGTTAACTTGTTAACAGAGGGGTGTAAATGGACGTTTGTAGCTTTGATAGTTAAATTCGGAATTTATCTTCACTGACATTAATGGCAACGCGTATTAGAATTTATTAATGTAATGCATTTAAAACAGCAAAGACAGAAACCAATTTACTCAGCAGAGTTGTGATATAGAACTAGCAGAGTTATCTTCAATGCTTGATTTTACGGATAAATAAATCAGCAATTCGATTTTTTTCAAAATTTAAAATACAGTAATTAATAAAAACATACTCTAATCTAAATATATTTGCTCAACAAACTAGAGTAGTATTCTAAAAGTCCAGAAAGTGAACGTAAACGTAAAAGCCAACGCGAACGCCAAAGTCAAGAAAATTGTAGTTTAAACATCTCTTCGCGATTGCGTTCGTTTACGAAAGCTATTACTGACATTTGTGGTTTATAGCCTTACCCAACTAAATAAAATATAATAGATTAGAAAAAGTTATCTTAAGTGAACTGCACACAATGAAAATATTAGAAAAGATAGCTGTATATCATTAGATGTTTATAATACTACAATTACCAAGAATATTTAAGGAAATGCACATAAATTGTGTAAACAACCTTGATTATTTTGGGTTTCAATGTCGAATAAACTTTCCAGTCTATACTGCAGTTATATATATTATATTTAAAAGCATATTTAGAAATCTATGAGATATACACTCCGGTTCATTTATTTAATGGGACTAAAAATTCCATAATCAGCAGCCTGTATCTTTTGCAATTTGTAACCGATTGCAGAATTTTAAAATGGAAATGGAAGCTAGACATCTTGAGACATACAAAAACCAACCCGTAAAAACCATAGTTTTTGATTATAAATTCTTTATATATGAACACGCCCCTTTGTCCAATTCCGCCCATATTTGCAGCAGATCTTAGAATATATATGTACACTAGGGCGGGTCAAATTGTATGGAAGGATTTTTTTTGATGAAGCGTAAACGAATCTATAGGTGATTCTAAGAAATTTTGCTCAAAAGACCATAGCTCTAAGTCGGACTTGGAGCCCCCCAAATTTTCAAAATAGATATTAGTGTTAATAGTGTTTTTTTCTTGAAACCTTGAAATGTTGATTTTTTCAGATCGATTTTCCTACAAAAAGGAGTTCGAAAACAAAAAAATTGATCGTAATAAAAGTTGATGGAAATTATCTGTACTTTCATAATCTGTAAAAAAAAAATAAATCGAAGAAAATTCAGAATTTATTAGTTAAAAGTTCATTTTAGGCTATTTTTCGACAAAAAATTCCGAATATCTCTACTAAAAATAAAAAAAAAATATTGGTATCAATACAGATTCTGAAAGGTGATAAAAATACCTTTCAAACAAGCCCACATTGAGAAATCTACTATTTTATGACGAATTTAATTAAATTATTCTATGTACTATATATGGAAAAATATCTATTTTGAAATTTTGGGTGGCTCCAAATCCGACTTAGAGCTATGGTCTCTTGAGCAAAATTTCTCAAAATTACCTATAGATTACGTTTTTGCTATACGCTTCATCAAAACAAAAATTAACCCGCCCTAATTTATTTTAATAGTTTATTTTTGTCGTCGCCATTAGTTTGCCTGCGAAGTTTCAGCTCGATTGGATCGCGGGAAAAGGGTTAAAAATCAATCCAAAGTTTTTTCGGCATACATACATACATGCATACAGACAGGTGAAGATATGAAGAATTTAAAAAAATCATGACAATAGTGGTTTCTTAACTAAAGAACTTTTTTTGAGCAATTTATAAACAAAAGTCCAAGAATGTGCTATTTTTTTTTTGGTTCACTTGAATAAAGGCACTTTAACTAATTTTAATGAAAAAGAGTTTTCTTGTTTTTGTTAATTTATTTTACTTTATTTAAGAACTATTAGTAATGGGTACAACCCCCTTTGGTGTTAATAACTTCAAATATACGGGTTTTCATTGAGAGATAAAGATAATTTATGTAATCCAACGAAATTTGATTCCAAGCATCCTTAATGACCTGAATTAGTGACTGGTTGTCATCAAATTGTCTACCTTCATAGACCTCACGAGGTAACCAATCCCAGACATTTTCGATAATGTTTAGATCTGGCGAATAGGGTGACCAGTCAAGAATATTAACATTTTGGCTTGCAATGAACTCCTTTACTACTCTAGCGTTGCACTTTGAAATTTAAGATCGATGGTGCCATAGTACGTAATAGCACCCCACACCATAACGCCGCCCTCTCAGCTGTGATGTCGGTTCAAAAAACGCTTTTCTTTGCGCAGATCATGGAAATAATAGTTGTAGCCATCAGGCCCTTCCAAATTAAACTTCTTCTCATCCGTAAATACAAGGGTTCTCCAATCATTTACATGACCTCTTGGCTGCACATCCCATACCATGTAGTCTCTTGGGACTTGAAGCCGCTTTTCCTTACGAGGAGCATTAAGTGGCGGCGTTTTTTGTAATTTCAGGTATTTAAGATACTTACAGCTCTTAATTACACTGCGTACTGATGACTTGCTCGCTTCCACTCCAGCTTGAGCTCTTATTTTTGACAAGGATGAGGCAGAATTAGAAGCAATTCTGCTGATTTTTCTTTTCTCATACGTAGATAAAGATAATGAAACCCTTCCTTTACATTTTTTTCCCATACCCCTCGGGGTCCTTGATGTAATTGTCGACAACTGTTGGGCTCCGTCCAATTTGTTTAGCTATTGCGCGGTTAGAATATCCTCCAGAATGGTAAACATCGATTTTATTTTTTTTTCGATAGATTAAAAATTTTTTTGTTTTGCCATTTTGACTCGTAAAATGATTAAGATGTAATAAATTGTAATAAACAAACGCTCCCTACAAAAAATCATCGCTTACTTTAAAAATAATAGTGCCTTTATTCAAGTGAACCAAAAAAATAGCACATTTTTGGACTTTTTTTTATAAATTACGCAAAAAAGTTCTTTAGTTAGGAAACCACTCACTATTGTCATGATTTTTTTTATATCTCAAGATGTCTAGCTTCCATTTTAAAATTCAGTAATCGGTTACAAATTGCAAAAGATACATGCTGCTGAATATGGAATTTTTAGTGCCTTTAAATAAGTGAACCGGAGTGTATGTAGTGTTACACATTTCAAATTGTGTTAAATTCCATTTTTGTTTTATTATTCGATCTTTAAGATGATATTTTTCTTAATAATTTTTCCGGTTCAAGATCAATTTCTATGAAAAAGTACTTTTATAACAAAATGTATTATTAAAAAAATAATGTGAAATTGATTATTATGGTGGAAGGTTGGGAATATAGCTACATATTTCAATGCCCACCAAGGCATATCATCAGCTCCCTTTTCCACAAGTATTTAGGTATATCATCACACATTATAGGGATACACAAATCTCAAGTAAGCGAGTATTGTCTAAACTCCTACTTGTGCGAAAACTTCCATTATCCAATCCACGTCTTGTACATGAGATGCTGGGTTCGATCCCTGCTCTGACCACCTCAAATTGCTTTCGGCGGCGGTCACCTCGCGTAGTGACGGCGACACTACCGAGTATTTAGCCTTTTCATGCTTCTCAAAATACCGTTCGGAATCGGTGTAGTCCCAATCAGTGAGTATAAAACTAGAAATCGCAAATCACTGGTTGTGAGAAACTCTCCCCAATTCCTTCATGGGATGTATGGGACACCATTTTTTTTTATTTAAAAAATTATATAATCCAATTTATTTTGACGTTTTAGAAGGAGAACATAACAATGAAGCTGTCGTAGTTTACCATAACCCAGAATCGGCCTTACGTGCCAAGTATGTATACCCATTATTCATTTGGGCTACGTAAGTATTACTTTAATGTATTTTCAGGGAAAAGGTACACGGTTTTGAGTACCCATTGGGTGAACGCATTATTGTTAAACTTTCTGCTTTGAGCTTAACAAACGTCGATACTCCGCTAATTGAGAGTATGTTTAGAACCTCCTTTATTTGGGTCAACAGATTTTTAAAAGTTTTTCTTTGTGTTTAAGAGCATTTGAAAAAGGATTCCTTGTGTAGTGTACCACTTCCCCCAACACAAGCATTGGCGGCCAGCGATGCGAATATGGAAAAAAGATTATTTATTATAATGCCAACGGTATAAGTAGAAATGTATGTAAATGATTATACAAATTATCAACCTTGAATTACTTTAGGTTGTGCCCATTCCAATATTGAAAAGCATATTTTCTTGTTGGAAAGGTCTAATGGATGTTTACTATTTGCCAAATAAAGCATGT
Source organism: Phaonia tiefii (assembly GCA_963931995.1). Lineage (NCBI taxonomy): Eukaryota > Metazoa > Arthropoda > Insecta > Diptera > Muscidae > Phaonia > Phaonia tiefii. Next base: position 90,725,186 of record OZ008369.1, on the reverse strand, counting down.
GGTTATGCCAAATATGCTGACAAAGATTCTGCTTCTCAGGCAATGGAGACACTAAATGGTTCGGAGATATGTGGCATTAGAATGAAGGTATGTCAATATATTTTCTTGCATTTGAAGTTTAAAAATATCAAAAAATCATTTCCGATATCGTCAGGTCGTGGAAGCGGAAGAACAAGTGAAAAAGAATGACCAGTCTTCTACAAACGACGACATCAGCCGCAAACGTTTGCGACGTAATTAAAGGTAAGTGGCTTTCAATATAGCGCTGTGTTCATTTATTTGATTCTATAGTTTGAAATGATGTATATTTCTCAATTGTAAGTATTCATTCCTTGCTATTAACCAACTCAAAAAGTTGTTGGTATATTTCGCTCTTATTTTTTGTTTTTTATTTTCACAGACACACATTGAACAAGAAAGGACTTGAAACAATTACAAAAACTTATAACTGACAGCTACGCACCCAACATTACCGCAACTTTACTGGATACAAACAAAGATAACACAAGCAACAAGCATTTTGCTGGCATTTTCTTACTCTACTGCTAACACTTTTACAAACAAACTGTTAACAGCATTTCTTATAAACATTTTCTAAATTAATTAATTTATTCGTATTCATTCATATTAGTTTACATTTTCATAATATGGAGAAAATGTCATATCTTTTGTTACAAAACTGACAATTCATATTTTGCAAAGTTACATACTACATGTCTTGTTGTAACCTGTGTCATATTATCACAATCCTTAGCTTACTTACTGCGGGGATTTGTTTACCTTCCACATGTATAGAAATTAATCATTTGGGAATTTGATGGAATAAAGTAATGAATAATAGCTTTTCTCTTTCTTATTTCTTGCGGATACGAATTAAGGCCAAAATTAACCAATTTAATGGTGATTTCGTTTCTAAAAAATAACGTTGCCCTTGCATGAGTCGACATTTAAAAAATTTTGCCATCGCCCCTTCAAAGTTATTCCTTTTTTAGGGTGAGAAACGAACATAGAAATGTTGCATTGGAAACTTATGCGAAACTTAACCGATATTTCCTTCACCTGGGGTAACAACCTTGTCGCGATGTGGGGGCTTAAGTGTGGCCGAGGCTGCCTAAGTGTGGCCTTGGCTGCGCGAACTAAAGGTTACTCCGGGGGGAAGTTGAGTCTCGTTGTAGGTCTATCTGTTGATCAGGCCTACTTAAATAACGAATGTCAATGAAGCTTCCCCCGACATGGCGATCCTTGCGATTTTGGCGCCATTAGAATATCCAACGTTGAATGCAAAAACACTTTTAAGGTCAAGGTGGTTGGAAGCAGTGCCGAGGACCTAGAATGGCCAGTTAGTGTTTAAACAAACTGGTTCCTAACAGCTCCCTTCGACGCCAGGGCACGGGTCGGTAGTAATGAAATATGTCGCCCGGTCCAACTCACGCCGTCACTGGGGTGGACTGTATTATATTTACTGGCATACTCGTGGGACTAACATGAACAAAAAAGAACTAATGAAAAAACTAAAAACAGGAAAACAAAACAATGATAACAACACTGCAAACGAAACTGATACACGAAACGATACTAATACGACATTTGAAACGGAACACAGGCTAATCCACGATAGCATTGTGAAACAACACCATGAGATCGCTTCGATGATGATGAAAACGCAGAGTCGGGTTCATCATACTCATGGTTCTACAGGGGGTGGTGTCTTGACCCCTGTAGTAGAGTCTGTGGCAAGCACACAAAAAGCCAATGGCAACCAAAACAAGGATGATGACGCGGACGAAACCAAGCGGGGCTGCATAAGCCCTCAGCCTTCAATAACAGGTGGTGACTCCAACTCTGATTCCCAAAGTGATAATAATGATAACAACATTACCATTTTAGCAACTCCAAAAAATGACGAGGTAAATAGAATGGTCGATGAAGTAAGCGAGAGCATAGCGAAGCTATCAACACAAAAGAAACGACTCTCGGGGGCTCAACGCAGGAAGATTGCAAAGAGGAACCGTTCAGCCAAACAAGCCGAAAAACAGGATGTTCCTAAGGACCTGTCGGTGCCTCCCTCGACCTCAACAGAGGCTGAGAAGAGAAACCGATCACCGGAAGAACAGAACACTGTCAAATTAATGGCAAAGAGGAAAAAGTGTTCCCCGTCATCTGGTAATTCGGAGACGCCCAAACCCCATATTACCCAGGGGATGCAACAGAGCTCCAGGGACAATAGGAGCAAAGCCGATGCGATTACCGGAAAGACGAGCACATCAGCCAAATCAACCGACAAGGAAAGGGCGCGTAAACACGAACCCTATCCAACTCGGAAGAGGAAGCTGAATACGAACACGGGCAAGGAACCGCCATCCTACGCAAAGGTAGCGAGAAGGCAACAACTGGACGATCTCTGCTATGCAGTAATTGACAGCGGTAACCCAACTGGCTCAATACCGGATAACCAACACCAAATCGTGGAGGACCTCGTCAACACGAAGGTAATGGACCACATAATGAAGGCCGAAAGTGGACCTCCCATAGAAGTTGTCAGTAGCGGCTTCAAAGGGGAGGTACTCACTTTACAGCTGGCCTCACAACGCTGTGCGGAGACTTTAAAGAAGCTGGTGGATGAAATCTCTGCCCCCTGGGAAGGCGGTAAGCTAGCCCTCGTAAGGAAGAAGGACATCCCAAGGCTGACGAAGGCTACTGTATATATTAAAGGATGGGGCAGCAAGTTTGCATCGGACGCCATACTTAAAGTCATTGGCAAGCAAAACGCAGGACTATCCGTGGACAAATGGGTCGTTTTCCACAGGGAGGAGGGGCAGGAGGGCACACTCCTTGTGATCGGAATAGACCCGGCATCCATGGCTGGTCTTGCCAAGACTAAAGGTATGGTGTTCTTTGTGACCAAAGCTGTCTACATCAAAGTTGGCAAAGTGCCAATCGGCATGACGACCGGAGGAACACAGCCGGAGGATGCGAAGCATGACGAAGCGAGTGGAGGCTCGGCGGAGCAGACACCGCAAACTAAGAAGGAGGAAGTGGCCGAAGGCATCACAAACTCCCAAGAAGACCGGTTACTGGAGGACCAATGTTAGAGGTCATCCAGATTAACCTCCACCGGAGCGAGACGGCAACCCACGCTCTGTTGGATAAAATTAATAAAGGTAAAATACACATTGCTTTAATACAAGAACCTTGGACCACTAAAGACAAGGTTATTGGATTAAATCATATTAATTACCAACTATTCTATACGAAGACGGATTCCCGTCCGAGAACATGTATCTTATGCCATAAAAACCTTTGTTTTCTCTTCTCCCCAGAGTTGTCAACATCGGATGCAACAGTACTGAAACAGGGAGATGGGAATATATACCTGGCATCAGTATACTTGCCATATGATTCGCCGACACCACCACCTTCGTCGGAATTACAGCGACTGGTAGAGAGGGCCAAACAGACAGGTAACGAAGTATTAATAGGTAGTGACTCTAACTCTCACCACACGTCGTGGGGTAGTACTAACTGTAACCGTAGGGGGCATGCCCTAGTAGAATATTTGAATACTAACGACCTTTTCACACTGAATATTGGGAACAAAGCAACTTTTGTCAACAAGATTAGGGAGGAGGTGTTAGATATAACAATATGTTCTGAACACCTTATAGATGAAATTCAAGAATGGAGGGTTTTAAATGAGCACTCATTCTCGGATCACAGATATATTAGATTCAGGATAACACGGCCACCACCGAAACCGATATGCTTCCGAAATAGGACCAAGACAGACTGGACAAAGTTCGGAAGCCTACTTAAGAATCGACTAGTTCACCCTCAACTCGAATACTCTAGCAGGGACGAACTAGACGACATAGTGACAAAGACAACGCAAGCACTAGTAAAGTCTTTCGAGGACAGCTGCCCACTTCGGGAAAGAAAATCGGCCCAAGAAAAACCCTGGGTAACAGGGGAAATACGAAATCTAGGGAAGAACGTCCGTAGACTTTACAACAGGGCCACGCGTAAGAAATCACCAGTATACTGGGAGGACTACAAGAGAAGTCTCAGTGAATACAACGCAATATTGAGAAAAGCGAGACGCAACTCCTGGAGACTATTCAGTGAACAGGTGGATAGCGTCAACGATATGTCGAAGATGAAAAAATTCCTCTCTAAGACCCACGTACAGGCGGAAACGCTAGTAGATGACACGGGAAAGAGAATGGATACAATGGAACAAACACTTAGGCACCTGATGGATACACACTTTCCAAATGGGAACGCGGAACCCACATGGGAGTGGTCACAAGATGAGAATGTGGTACATCAGTCGCCAATCATTACGGACCAAATGGTCCAAAAAGCTATAAAGAGTTTCTCCCCATATAAAGCGGCGGGACCGGATGGTATTTTCCCGGCTATCCTACAGCATGGGGTTGACCAAATAACAACCCATCTGGCAGGAATTTTTTCCGCATGCTTAAAATACGCCTACACACCGAGAAACTGGCAAGAGGCCAGGGTAGTATTTATACCCAAAACTGGAAAAGCAAGCTATGCAACGGCAAAGGGTTATAGACCAATTAGCCTCACCTCGTTTCTACTCAAAACCTTGGAGAGAATAGTGGACGACATGGTAAAAAGTGGAATACCGAGCGATATGCTGAAGTTTAGACAACACGCCTATGTCAAAGGCAGATCAGTGGACACCGCACTTCATGAGGTAACCTACTACATAGAGCAATCTCTCAATGACAAACTATACACACTCGCTGTATGCATAGACATTGAGGGAGCGTTCAATAATGTCCGGACCGAAACACTTATCCAATCCTTAGACCAGTTTATGGTGGACCGGGCATTAAAAGACTGGATCAACCATATGCTAAGGAATAGATGGATAAGCTGTGGTTCCCATGATGTAAATATTAGAGACAGAGTACAACGTGGAACCCCACAGGGAGGGATTATATCACCACTCCTATGGGTCCTCACTATACACAGTCTCCTAAGGAAACTTACCGACGAGGGACTTAAACCAATCTGCTACGCAGATGACGTTATAATACTTCTTAAGGGAAAGAACCCAAACCAATTATGCAGAGAGGCCGAGAGGGCACTGAGTATAGCGTATGAATGGGCACAGCCAAGGGGCTTAAATGTAAACCCGGACAAAACGGAAATATGTCTATTCACAAGGAAGACGAAAATCTCAGATTATGAAGAGCCACGATTCTTGGGAAAGACGATTAAAATATCCGATAAGGTTAAATACTTAGGAGTAATCCTAGATCGGAAACTGAATTGGAAGCACCACATAGAGGAAAGGGCTAATAAGGCCTACAGATGCTGGTCGCTATGCAGAAGGGCTATAGGGTCCAAATGGGGCCTCAAACCGACTATGACACACTGGCTCTACAGAAGCGTAATCAGGCCTGTACTAACATATGCTTCTGTAGTATGGTGGACGGCAGTTGAGAGGAAATGTAACATCGCAACACTGCAGAGGGTTCAGAGAATGTGCTGCATTGGTATCAGCGGTGCAATAAGGACAACCTCGACAAGAGCCATGGAGACTATTTTATGTATCCAGCCAATCGAGATTAGAATCAAATACGAGGCTGCCCTTGCGGCAAAACGCCTACAAGCTACAGGTGAATGGATCAACAGGGATCTCACGTCAAAACACCAACGGATAAATGGGGCCTTAGTCGGGTACACTCAGGATACGTGTGAATCTGACCGAATACCCGAGATAAGGGTTAAGGCGAACTGCGTGACCCTAACGCCAACTAGAGACGCCTGGCAGAATGGGACCCTGACACCAATGCCAAATGGGACTTACTGCTACACGGATGGCTCAAAGCTAGGAGAAAAAACGGGTCTAGGATTCTTTATTGAAAATCCAGCAACCGAATCCCACCTACGGCTCCCGGATCATAATACGAACTTTCAGGCGGAAGTTCGGGCGATTACGGAGTGTATCAAATGGCTCGGCGATAATACAATCCCAGCCGAGGCAAATATATTCACGGATAGCCAAATGGCAATAAAGGCAATATCATCAGAAACGGTAAAATCTAGAACGGTCCTTGACTGTAAGAAGGTGATAAACGACTACTCTATGCACGGCAGACTCAATATCATCTGGGTGCCGGGGCACAGCGGGGTATTCGGCAACGAGAAAGCGAACCTCCTGGCAAAGAAAGCCAGGGAACTCCAAACGGTAAGCCTAGATGGAGCGAAACCCTTTGGGGTGACGAAGGCTGAGTTAAATAAATGGGCGGAGTCGGCACATATAGCCCAGTGGAACCGGGAATCAGTAGGCAGGATGACAAAGATCCTATGGGGAGACCCAGATGAATCGAGAACAAAAGGTTTGCTGAAACTGGGAAAAGCCGAAATGGGCAAAATGATGGGAGTCTTAACGGGGCATTCGGGATTACGAGCCCACCTATACCGTATTGGACTAGTGGCGAACAGTGAGTGCAGGGCATGCATGGAGGACGATGAGACGTTGGAGCACTTCTTATGCCACTGCCCGGCCTTCACACAAGCTAGATCCAGATATCTTTCGGATAGTACGATACCGGACATGACCAAACTTATGGGTATGGACTGGAATAAACTAAGGAATTTCGTGAATAGCACCGAATTCCTATAAGGGACATAGTGAAGTGAAGTAGTAGGATAATCTTAGAGCGCACAACAGGTCGAACTTAGCGGCTTAAGTGTATGTCTTTACTGACATGGGAAGGTTTAGAGTGCTCCTTCTGAACACTCAACACCACGCCCCTCTTTTCGAACTAACTAACTAACTAACTAACCGATATTTAGCAATTTTAAGCGACTTCATACAAACTGGTCGAATTTCTACCAATACAAATGGTATTTGTCGTTTTTCCCACTTAATCAAACAAATAAATAAATTAAAATTAGTTTAGCGAGGACATATAACATAAAAAAAATTACAGAAAATTTGCTATTTTCACCGGCAACATCCCCATGACTCGCTGATAGGGCAGAAAATGCAACACAAAACCTTTAAGTGGGGTTGCACTTTTTCACAAACGAACACAAAAAGGCACTTTTAGGGCAATGGGCAGAAAAAATGTTGAATTTTGTCTCAGAAACGAAATCGCCAAAAGACAAAGAATAGGATCCCAGTTTCTTTACTTTATGGGCGGTTCAACCGGCAATTATGAATTAGAACAATATTCACAGCCAAAGTTCTAATGAAACTAACCATGAAGGATACAATAGATTTTATTGTTTTTCATTTAGTTCGTGCCTAATCTGTCAAAGTTGGTTGGAAAAGACCCACCAAAAACCAAATCGATACATATGTACCACCTTTTGGTCGATTACAAAGCTGCTTTCGATAGCCCCATACGGAGAAAAATATACGAAGCTATGTCTGAACTTGGGATTCCGGCAAAATTGATCCGCCTCTGTAGAATTACGCTGACCAACAACAAATCAGCAGTGAAAGTGGGGAAAGACTTCACCGAACCATTCTGTACCAAGCGAGGACTGAGACAAGGCGACACACTTTCGTGCAATCTCTTCAACATCTTAATGGAGATAATAATGAGAAAAGCTGCAGTAAATATGAACAAGACCATTAACACTGAAAGCCATATGTATATTGCTGGTGTATGCTGACTGCAGTATTTTCAAGAATCGAAGAGAAATTGATGGTGTCAACTAGACAAACCTCTCGACTTGTCCGCTCTTGAACGTCGACAACCGATTTAATTTTGAAGTGGTAGATGAATTTATCTATGTATCTTGGATCCGCCGTGAATACGGACAACATCAGTCTGGAGATACTTAAATAGGAGAATTGTGCTTGAAAATATATGCTATTTTGGGCTCAGCAAGCAGTTTAAGAACAAAGCTCTGTCTCGACAGACAAAAGTACAGCTATACCAGACCCATTTTCATTTCATTTGGGTTATTTATTTTATTAAGTGAGACGAGGAAAACATTTTGATGAAGATATACGTGTTCTTATAAAAGGTTGATATCTGAGGGAAAATCATTTAGCGAAATTCAGAAAACAAGATGGTTCTGTCACGACTGGACAAATTTCACCAGCGTATTCCTTGGCTCATTTCATGAAAATATGTCTATCTACAACCATCCACGAAATGCAAGGGGGCGAAAGGGCAGCGGTTTGAAAATTTTCGGATTGGTGGTCGGAGGGTACCAAGGTAAAATTGCTGTTCTGAACCAGCGGTCGGATTTATTTGTTTTTGGGCTTGTTGGAAAGGCCTTTAAGAAGCCTTTCAGAATCATTTAAAAAAAAGTTGTTTGTTGTTTTGAAGCGTTGCCTCTATCTGGTATTATTGAAGGAATTTTGTTTAGACATTCAACGTTCATATCACACTAGACCAAATGTTAGGGCTGCGACATCGACATCGATGTGTTTCAAAATAAAAAATTTATAGAAAAAACATCGATGTTTTTTATTAAAGTTTTTTGGCAATAAAAATAAAAAAACAGTACTAATCAACTTTTGTATGGTTTTGCTTTATATCGACCAATAGGGTGATATATACGCCGGCACGTCATATATAAAAGCGAAATCCAAACATCGATGTTTGAAAATATTAATGTTTTTTTTATATAATTTTGTTAGCAATTCGAAAACATCGATGTTTTTTCTATAAATTTTTTATTTTGAAAACATCGATGTTTTTTTTAAAGTTTTTTAGCAATAAAAATAAAAAAACAGTACTAATCAACTTTTGTATGTTTTTGCTTAATATCGTCGACATGACATATATAAAACTGCACTTCAGGGAAAACAAAACACGCAGAAACATTTGTAACCGATGTTGGATCAATATCGATGTTTCTCCCTTGACGGCCTTTTTTTTTTTAGTCAATGTCAGAGGGAAAAGAATACGTGCGCAGAAACATCGATGTTTGGAAACATCGATGTTTTTAACCGATGTTTCTCATTTGAAACATCGATGTTGAAAAACATCGATGTTTTGAGGTCGATGTCGCAGCCCTACCAAATGTCATAAATTTTCCGAGCGAACTATAAAGTCATGGTAAAATAAGTAAGGTAAACGCACTAGGAATTGTTACAACAAACACAGGCATTTTGTTTTTGTTTGGTGTCCATAATCTGTCAAATTTTCTTGTGAATTTTCATGTGAATTTGACATAAGAGAGACACCTAAGCAAGAAATCAGCTGTTCTAACGAGTTTACCTTACTTATTTTACCATGTATAAAGTGTACTATAAGTATCATGGTAAAATTATCTATCGGGTAAACGCGTCAGCCCAGCTGATTTGTGGTTTTTCATCTTTTCCGTCGGTAAGCTGTCAAATTCGATTTTGTTTATCTTTGTTTGTTAATAAAATTCAAAGAATTTCAACCAAAATGCAATTTAATAGCATAGACTTTGTATCAAGTAAGATAATCTTATAGAATTTTTCACATTTTGTGTACATAGTGGTTTTCATTATTCAGCTAATTTTGACAGCTTAACGAGGGAATTGCTAATGCGACTACCTATTAGATAATTCTACCATGATAAGTATTAGCTTTGTTCCTTTACTTTTCTGGTAAAGTTCGGGTAAATGAGAGTAAAAGCAAAATTCACTGTCAAATACTCAAATTTACCCAAAAGTAAAGGAACGCAAAAAACCACTTTTCTTACCGGAAAACAAATGTCAAAACAGAAAACATATGCTTGACAACAAATCTTGCATATCATGTTAATTTTCACTGTTCATTTGCACACTTCCCATCTTCTTTAAATAAGCACTCTCAAAGCAATCACTTTTCAAGTTAATAAAATTGTAAATTCAATAATTTTTTTTCACTTGCGTTATTTTTTTCACAAATAATACATATGTTTTTATGTTGACGTTTCGAACAGCTGATTGTTTGACACTTTGCCCAAACTTACCCGAAGAAAAAGTCTGGGTAAGTTCGGTAAAAAGAGAAACGCATTTTGACGTTAAGAGAAACAAAAAATCGCTCTCATTTACCCAATTTTTGCGTACGGGAACGCTTTTGGGTAAGTTTGGGTAAATTTGGGTTCCCGCGGTAAAGTAAAGGAACAAAACTATTATACGTGTGTGTCGTTTTACACTCATTTGATGTATCTGTACCATAGACATAGAATAACACATACGTAGAAGGTTTTATTCGCTCAATAAATTAAACGTCATAGGTACGATGGAAATTACACAGTGGAGGGTGGAAAATATGGGTTCAATAATACCAGATGGTGGCAATAGTATACAGCGATCCACAAAGGAACTACACCCGAATTTCGTGTTTTTGTGGCAAACTAGTTGTGTTAAATACAATACAAATGAATACCAACGTTAAAAGTCAACAAAAAAGTGCAAAATACATTTAAATTTTTCAGTTCTACACCAAAACGACAGGAAATAGTTAAGTGAACATATTTTGTAACTCCACCTGGTGTATGTAAACATTTCCACAGACCTACCGAGAGAGTGTGAAATGAAACGTCAGATGAGAGAATAAGTTCTTCTATAGTATGTGTTATTCTATGACCATAGATAAAGAAATTAACTAGATATCGCACATGCCGTGGGAAATTTATTGTTCAATGGGATATTTTCTAGATGGAGCTGAATGCAATAATTACAACGTTTGATCCCAAACAAAATATACCTTGCAAGATGTATTTAGAAAAGGTGCTAACAAAAGGTGTGGTAGGCAACATCAACAGGGATTTTGTTTCGTTTAGTGGGCCGATGCAGTACAGGTCAACATAAACGAATACCAACAATAACAGTACACCAAACAAGCACACAACCAAAATGCATTTGAATTAGAAAGTGGGGAATACAACGACATGATAAAAACTAAATTAGTTGTTCGAATAGCGCTACCTGGAAAATGATTCTATTTTTGTATTGAAAAAATGTCCCACACTGTTGAATAAACGTCAGTGAAAGTTATGAGAAACGTCAATGAAAGTTACAAAACGACAACACAGCATCTAGTGGCAGTACTTGCCAACGCCTGTGGGATATCTACTTATTTCCTTTATCTATGATCTGTACTCAGCTTGAGAGGCCTTTTAGACGTAGAGACTGGTCTCTGCGACTGGAGTTTGTAGCCGAGAGACGTAGAGCTGCTAGAGGGGTAGCAAAAATCGCTGAAAACGAGATTTCTTGCGATTATTTGAAATTTCTCTTACATCTAATCGCTTTGTTTGGTCAGGGATTTAATATAAAGTTTTCGAAGTACTAAATATGTATTTTGCGATAAATTTGGTACTTTTAATTTTTCATTCACTAAAAATGAAAATGAGCTTCGATCCATTCCCTCCAGCCTCCATGGCTTAACCCACTGTTTTCTACGTCTTTTATTTGGTAGATTGTTTGCCATTTCACAGCATTCTATCAAGAGTAAAATAATTTCAATGTCCTTAACATCGTTTACATCTAAAATTTCAAGAGCCAGTTCAGTTACATCCAGAAGTTCTGCAATTATTTCTTCTTTCGTTAAATCACACATTTTTTCTCAAAATTATAAGCTTTTACACATAAAGTCAAAAGAACTCCTGAATCAGTGACGCACAAGTTGCCGCAATTGCAATACAATACAATTACAAATACAATTCTTTTCAAAATGACATTCTTAGTTTTGGTACCGTGAGAAATCAAAAAGTACATTGTGTTCAAAAATACAACCCTATAACGATCAAATATCAAAAAATCGCAAGAAACTATCAACAAACGTGTCGCAACGTCTAAATGAACAAGGCGATACGAAGAGACACCAAAACAGAGTCGCAAGGAATTTGCATGCAAAATCTACGCGTCTAAAAAGCCTCTAAGGGTCCACACAGAACCAGACACGCTTCAGACGACGACGGCAAAAATCTCTAGCGTCTATACGAAATGAGAGAGAGGGTCTGGCGACTTGGTTGATTTTTTTTCTCACTGCGTCGTATATGTTTGCGACTCTGTTGGATTTTGTTTGGAAAAATAATATAATTGTACAGGAATTAAATTGTTTTTACAGCTTTCAAAAATGTTGTATTCGCTTTTTAAAAATAAATCGCTATTTGTTGTGTTTAAAAATAAATCATTTTGAAATACTTTCTTTAATTTTGTGTTGGTGGCTCTTATGATTTTCATAAAAATGTGGCAACTTCATTCTCTCAATTGAGACATTTCGTGAGAGTGCCGCCAAGAAATTAGAAAAGATTCTATTCTAGCGATGACTAGACTTTTCCCTGCCATAAAAGTGTCCATACACGATGAGTCTGAATCGTGAATTATTATGTATGGGTAAGTGAAAATATGAATGTATGTGTCACACCGACATGATGCATGCATTCATCGCGAAAATCAAAATATTTTGGCTGATGCACTCGTGAATCATCGTGTGTGGTAAAACTGCTCATTTCGTGTCGAAAAACGAAAGTAAACATGTCCACGGAAGAAACGACCAAAATTCCTTTTGGAATTTATTGATGTACATATACGTTCGTTTACTGCTATGTGGGATATACAAAGCTGTTTTTTGCTTTTCTTTATTATGGTTTTCTGTAATTACAAAGGTCATAGCAAAAAAACGTCTTTTGACAAAATACATCGCACACAATGCAACAACCTTGTTGATAGGAAGCTGAACGAAAATGAGTGATTATACGAAATTGAATCATCGTGTGTAGCAAAGCATGCATCAACATATACACGGTTTAATCGTGATTCAGAATCAACGTCTATGGACACCATAAGAAGCTATGTAGAAAAAACGTCGTCGTTTGTAGCGTATTTGATTATGTTTAGACCCTAATGGTGCCCATAGACGATGATTCTGAATAACGATGCAACAGTGTATATGCTTTGCTACACACAGTGATTCATTTTCGTATAATCACTCACATTCATTCAGCTTCCGAGCCATAAAGTTGTTGCATTGTGTACCATGTATTTTGTCAAAAGACGTTTTAGTTGCTATAACCTTTATAATTAAAGAAAAACAAAGTAAATAAAATCAAAAAACGGCATTGTACATCCCACAAAGCAGTAAGCTACGATATACATACATACATACATCAATAAATACCAAAAGAAATTTTTTTCGTTTTTTCCGCGGACATGTTTACACTTTCGTTTTTCGACACAAAATTAGCAGATTTACCACACACAATGATTCACGAGTGCATCAGAAACGCGCATCACACCAAAATATCAAAATGTTTTGATTTTCGCGATTCATGCATGCATCATGTCGGTGTGACACATACATTCATATTTTCACTTACACATACATAATGATTCACGATTCGGAATCACTGTGTATGGACACTTTACAGAACGTGTACCAGGGGTGATATTTATAGTGGATAAGGACTTTTTACCTCCTTTCGATTTCAAAAAGTCCCCAACTCCTTTTGGTCCAATAAGAGTACTTTCGGTTTTGACTCACCAAATTGTATGTGAATTACAACACATGGCAAAATAAATAAGGTAAGCAGTAGGAATTGCAGGAATTTTGTTTTTATATCAAGAGACGACTTTGACAAACTAAGCTGATCGAAATTGCCAAGATTTATCTACTGTTATTTTTTGTGTAGTATGACTGAAATATATATGTGCCTGAGGTTAACTACAGCTTTTACTAAAGCTTTTACACCGAAAAATGAACAATCCGTCCGCAGATTAAATACATTTATAACAATGACAACATAGTACATGGTACGAAGTGTCAATTAGATACCGGCGCAACGTGTAACATCATTGGAATCAATAATCTGAAGAATATTGAATCTAAACCACATATCAAGAAAACTTGTATAACGCTACGAACTATCGAGGGAACTCAAATTACACCTATTGGAACAACATTTCTAAATTTTGAAAAAAACAAGGCTGAGTATAAATTATTATTTTACGTTATAAAAAATAATCACTGTCCATTACTTTCATTGCAAACTTGTCAGTCGTTGAAGCTCATAGAGATATGCAAGAAGGTCGAACTAAGCACTGGTGAACAAAATGCGTACAAAATCATCAACAAATACCAAGACGTTTTTCAAGGATTAGGTAAACTTGAAGGCAACATAACATTAGAAATAGACAACAAAATAACACCCAAAAGTGAGCCGCCAAGAAGAATTCCTACTGCTCTGCGAGAACAACTGAAAGAGACACTGAGGGAAATGGAAAATATGAACGTTATAATAAAGGAGCCTGAGTACACAGATTGGACAAACAACATTGTTCTGGTGAAAAAGATCAACAAACTAAGAGTATGTATAGACCCAGGAAAATTAAATGAAGCACTGAAGGACGTAAAGTACCAACTGCCAACGGTGGAGGAAATTTTGGCTAAATTAGCAGATGCCAAAATATTTTCAATACTTGACGCCAAACATGGATTTTGGCAACTCCAATTGGATGAAGAAAGTAGCAAATTAACTTCATTTTGGACACCGTTTGGCAAGTATAGATTTAAGCGCGTACCTTTCGGAATAAAGCCAGCAATGGAGATATTTCAAATGAAACAGAATCAGGTTATATCTGGATTGAAGGGCGTAGTATGTATAGCTCACGACATTCTGGTATTTGGGAAAGGTGATACTAAAGATGAAGCGATAAATGACCACAACAAGAATCTAAACGAGTTATTACAACGTCTTCGCGAGAAAAATTTGAAAATCAACAAGGAAAAGATGAAAGTTTGTCAGGAGAAAATTAAATTTTTTGGTCATATACTTACCAGTGAGGGTATAAAACCCGATCCCGTCAAGATAAGCGCCATAGTGAACATGCCAACCCCGACAGAAAAAAAATAAGCCCTAAGATTCCTAGGACTTATAACATACATGGGTAAGTTTATCCCAAATATGTCTGAAATTACTGAACCCTTGAGAAAGGTAACCCATGTGAAAGCCAATTTTGAATGGAATGCAGAACAGGAAAAGTCTTTTAGAACATTAAAAAAATTAATAACAGAGACGCCTATATTACATTACTACGATATTAGAAAACCGATTGTTATACAAACTGACGCATCATCTTTTGCACTGGGTTGTACATTATTACAAGAAGGTCACCCAATAATTTATGCCTCAAAGACCCTGACACAAACACAAAGGAACTACGCGCAAATAGAAAAAGAGATGTTAGCCGTCCTATTTGCATGTAGAAGATTTGACCAATACATTTGCGGAAGAAGAGGCATTACAATAGAAACAGATCATTCACCTCTAATAAGCATCTTTAAAAAACCATTGTTTAAGACTCCGAAAAGATTGCAGGCTAGCATTACAACGGTACAACTTCAATATAAAATACAAGAAGGGGAGCGAAATGTACATAGCCGATACAATATCTAGAGCTCCAGGTCATGTAGAAAACTCGCTCGATATATTCAAAATCGACAAAGAATTCAGGCAAATCGATGAAGTTGATGACGTCAATGATAAAAGAATAAGTTCAACAACAATAAACAAAATAAAACATGCAACTAAATGCGATAACGTTATGAAGACACTAATGGAAACTATAAAAGACGGCTGGCCTGAAAGCAAATCAAATGTGAATGAAAATATAAGGCAATACTGGAATATAAGGGACGAACTTGTCGTAAACAATGAGTTAGTTTTTAAAGGTGACAGGCTGCTTATTCCACAACAAATGAGACTAGAGATTTTGAATAGAATACATCAACCCCATCTGGGAATAGAATCAACTTTGAAATTGGCAAGGGAAACAGTGTACTGGCGTGGAATAACAGATGAAATAAAACAGATGATACAAAGCTGTGAAATATGTAACACTTTTTCGAGAAAACAACAAAGAGAGCCCCTGATTATACCGGAAATTCCAGAAACACCATTCGAGATCGTATCTATGGACATGTGTGAAATTCAGATAAATGGTAAGACAAAATATTACCTTATAACAGTAGATCACTATTCAGACTTTTTCGAAGTTGACGAGCTCAACAGTCTATCAGCGAGGACAACAATTAATATATGCAGAAGAAATTTTAGTAGATACGGTGTTCCCAGGAAAGTGATAACAGACAATGGTACAAATTTTGTCAACTCTGAGTTTCAAAAATTTGCAAAAGAATGGGAATTCAATCACCTAACATCCAGTCCTCATCATCAACAAGGTAATGGAAAGGCGGAATCAGCGGTGAAAATTGCAAAACATTTGATTAAGAAGGCATTGGCTTCAAATACAGATTTTTATATGTCATTACTTTTATGGAGAAATACACCGAACAAAATTGGTGCTAGTCCAGGCAAGAGAATGTTTTGTAGATGGTTGAGATGCAATATTCCATCTCCGAACCTACATCAGGAAGTTGTAAAAAACGTACCAGAACAAATTCAACAGCAACGAAATTACAACAAAAAATATTTTGATCGTGGAACACGTAAAGAAAAGGACTTGATCGACGGTGAGAAAGTGTATTTTAAGAAAAATCCTAATGGAAAATGGGTAAAGGGCAAGATTGAGCATAAAGTAACAGATCGATCATACATCATTAAGTCGGATCAAGGAAAATACAGACGGAACACGATTCACATATTGAACCCAAAAGCAAAAGCTCCCAACTCTGAACCACAGGAGATAAAAGAGGATGTAACATCAAAGGCAAGCATAATACAACATGAACAGTCACAGCCATTATCGCTAGATCGACCCACTCATCAACCGAATGAAACGTTTACCGAGGAACACCAAGAATTAGGATCAGGCGATACATTAGACCAGCGAAATAACCAGCAAACGCAAAGGGCTCGAAGGGAAACTAAACTCCCAAGAAGATTAGACGATTATATAGTTACTAGTTTTTGGAAAACAAAGGGGATGTCATAATATGTGATCTGGCATCTCTATAACACATGAAGCCAGAATAATATATGATCTGGGATCTCTACAACACACGCGGCTGTTTTGAGATCATTCATTCATTAATTCTAGAAAAGACAAGTCAAACAACTCATAACCATTCTCTTAAAATAAAGTACATTCATTCTAATTATATACATTTAAAGATACCTTGTTTTAACCCTAGAACGTCATCCTTATTTGTTGTACACTAACGTCATTATTCGTCATTTTGACTACGACCTATTTCAAGACGCTATATATAAAATCGTCACCAAGAATGGGAACCAAAATTAATGTTATTTGTTCATTTAGTTAATTTTTAACGAATCTTCAACAAAAAATCAGTTCGCAAACGACTAACGCTATACGAATATGCAAGACAAAATAAACGAAAAAACTTATTAAAGCTCTAAAATAAAATCGCGCGTCGTCGTTTTGACGAAGGAAGACGGTGCAGGGTTAATTAACATTATAACAATATGTTCTACAAACAGCCCGTTAATCTTTCGGTGTAAATACAGATTTATTTAATTATTTTATAAAAATAACTTTCGGAAGAATACAAAAAGTCCCCTCGAAAATTATCAAATATCATCACTGACGTGCACCATAGATCAGGTCATGGTGGAGTTATCTATTAGGTAGTCGCATCAGCAATTCCGTGATTAAGCTGTCAAAATTAGCTGAATAATGAAAAACACTATGTACACAAAATGCAAACAATTTAATAAGATTATCTTACTTGATACAAAGTCTATGTATAAATTGCATTTTCATTGAATTTTTTTTTATTAACAAAAAAAAGAAACAAAACCAAATTTGACAGCTTACTCACGGAAACGATGATAAATCAGCTGGGCTGACGCGTTTACCCGATATGTAATTCTGCCATGATATGTATATTGAAACTGTACTTTTGCTGTGTGTTTATCCAGCCAAATAATTTGGATTTACTATAATTATGACATTAGCGTGGTGAGTATTTATTGCCAAATTTTCACTAGGCCCAGGGCTACACAAAATTTTGACAAGTAGTCTAAATTTTGACGTTTGTCTTTTATGCAGTATTTGACAAGTAGTCTAAATTTTGACGTTTGTCTTTTATGCAGTATTTGCTCCGAAGGATGGTACAATATCTACATGGTAATAGCTGCAGGTGTTGTTGTAGTTGTAGGCAGCAACAACAGGCATTTTGTCATTCGCTTCAGTTGTCAAATTCTACACAAATACATGCCAACAACACAAGAATGCAAGAGAGTACAAAGCCATATTAGTTTGACAACTGAAGCGAAGAATGGCATGAAAAAAATGTAAATCAGCTGTTCTAACGACTTACGTACACTGAACCAAATGGAGTGGTGAAATCAACGAATACGTAGGTTAATTTGACGATATTTCATCACTATAGACCAGTGGTGGGCACCACTCATACTAACAAACCTATCATTGTGTGAGTGCCACATAAGCTGACTGCGCCGCACATTACACTATCAAACAAAAAATTTTAAATTAAAAAAAAAATTATAAGCCATCAAAATTGTTTTAGTTTCTTCCTCAAAAGTTATTACCTCGTCAATGTTTATATCAGTTTCGCAGCATTTTATGCGCAATAAATCTGATATATGAATATCCGAAACTCGATTTCTCAGATTGGTTAGAATTATTTTTAAAGTCGAAAATGATGCTTCACAATTATAAGTAGTGCCAAACATTGAATAAATTTTATAAATTTCTTGTTTGAGAATACGATATTTTTTCTCAGAAACCGCTTTCCAAAAAACGTTTCCCATTTCAAGTGGAATCGACAAATCGTTTCTTAACAACTGTAGTTCAGTATAATATATCATTATCATATAAATATCTCTCCCTTCCCCCTAAAGAAGTATAATCTGAATGCAAATAAAAATAATGTCGCTTTATTACGAAAAGCAAATTAAAGCTCGTGAAAATGCTTTGGCATATCAAACATTGTGCTTCACCCTCATCATAACCAAAATCATTATTCTCCCGCTTTTCATGAAACATGGTTTTTTTGCAGACAAGTGTTAAGTGAAACAGCTAAACGAGGTCTGACTTGCATGACTGCTGACGAGCAACTGAATTGAATTAAATTGCCACGATGCGTTCTTTGGTACAACGAAATCGAAGTAGTCGTTGCTTTGTTTGTCTGGTTCATGCATGGTACAAAGAAATGGTAGAAGCACTAGCCCAGCTGATTTGAACTTTTTTCTGGACTGAGTGTGAGTAAGTTTTTCTCTTATGTCAAAATTTGTTTACATTTGTTTGTCCGCCAGCAACTGCTGTTTTTGAAATATTTCTCTGCAAAAATTACATAGAAAAGTTTTAATTTTCACACTTAAACACTTTCAAGATATCAAATAACACTCAATCATTTTCTAAATGGAACTTTTTGCAAATTTGTTTACATTTTCATAATTTTTCTATCAGCTGACTTGACACAACACAGACACTGAGCAAAAAGAAAATGCCTGTTGTTTTTGGCTTGTTGTATTTGTTGTCGTACTGCATCTACCATTATATTTCTACCATGGGTTCATGGTAAAATAAGTAAGGTAAACGCACTAGGAATTGTTACAACAAACACAGGCATTTTGTTTTTGTTTGGTGTCCATAAGCTGTCAAATTTTCTTCATGTGTGTATCTACTGTAAAAGTAAACAAAAAAGTACACAAACAAAAAGTACACAAAAAACCAGACCATGGTAAAATGAGTAAGGTAAACTCGTTAGAACAGCTGATTTCAACATATTTTTTGCTTAGGTGTTACTCTTATGTCAAATTCACATGCATTTTGTTTGTGTACTTTTTTGTTTACTTTTACAGTAGATACACACATGAAGAAAATTTGACAGATTATGGACACCAAACAAAAACAAAATGCCTGTGTTTGTTGTAACAATTCCTAGTGCGTTTACCTTACTTATTTTACCATGATTTGTACCATGCCAAGTGCGTAGCAAAAACAAAATGGATGTTGTTGTTGCCCACAATTACAACAATGCCTCTTCTACTACCGTGTATTTGTACCATGGTTTGCCTTTACTAATATCCGCCATCTTTTTTTTGTGGTGTGTGTATTCTTATATGTGACAACAAGAACTTTCCGGTAGATTAAAGAGCGGTTTTGGAATATTTTAAGAAAATTTGTATAATTTTTCGTCAGTAGGAAATAAAACTGAATCTTTGGAAATATGTTTGATAATCGCTCTCAATCACGGGACGGGGGCCGCGGTGGCCGTGGTGGAGAATCAAGTGAGGATGAACCGCCCATGTCCCGCCTATTTATTATTTGCAACAAAGCCCATACCGAGGAAGATTTTCGTGAAGAATTTTCTCAGTTCGGTGAAATAGAAGATATTTGGGTTGTAAAGGACAAATATACTGGAGAAAATAAAGGAATTACTTATATAAAGTATAGTAAAACCTCCGATGCCGCTAGAGCCCAAGAAGAAATGAATGGCAAGACAATTGGTTCATTGGAACGAACATTGAAAGTGCTGGTCGCTGCAAAGTAAGTCACATGGACTTTCTTTGTCTATTTCATAATTTTATTTTTTATATGTCAGTCGGAATCAGGGATCCAGTAAATCCGATAACGAACATGAAAAATATGTTCGTCTTTTTATTGTTTGTCCAAAAACTGCTTCTGAGGATGAGCTACGCGATGAGTTCAGTCAATGGGGACCCGTTGAACATGTCAGCTTACTCCGCGACAAGCAATCTGGAAGTCCAAAAGGTTTCGCTTACATCCGTTACCCGAAATTTTATAATGCTGCTGTTGCTTTTGAAAACTGTCCCTCTAAGTACAAAGCGGTATTTGCTGAACCTAAAAGTTCATCGCGATCATCGCGGGATCAACATGGTCGTGATGATGAGCGAACAATGAGCAGTGGTCGTATTGGTAGTGGTAATATGAGCGGCGGTGGTGGTGGTTTCAGTGGTGGTAATATGGGAGGTGGGATGTCCATGGGTGGAGGTTTTAACAATGGCGGTGGAGGTGGGTACAACGATTGGGGCAATGCCTCTTGTAACAACGAAATGTCGCAATTCCTGCGAATGCAAAACGTGCAGGTGCCTCAACCTACTTGTTTGGAGGTAATTGCAAGCAATTGCGTTAATCAGGATCAGTTGTGGAGATTATTTGACATTATTCCTGGGCTCGATTATTGTCAAATTACACGAGAATGTAAGTACAGAACATATATATAGATAGTATTGTAACAACTCGAAGATGGATAGAAGAATATGTGTCCCAACATTTGTCAGAATACAATTTAACAGATAAATCTGTGTTTTTTTTTTCTAAATCCAATGTAATCGCCAGCAACGATTTTCGAAATTATTTAAAAATATGTACTTCCCATTCGAATTTGAAGCATTGACGGTTTCTTGTTTTTTTGTCCAGTACGCATGTAATACTACCGCAAATCGATTACAATACCCTTTACTTCAAAGTCAATAGCGTCATATTTAAATAGGCTACAAGAAAAACGAGTCGAATTACAGCATCCGATTCGTATCGTTATCCATAGAAATAGTTGCACGAAACAGTTGAACTAATCAGATCAATATTAGTGAATGATACTCTAAAGCGAACCACAGACTTGTCATTCAATGATGAATTTGAAAAAATATTACGAACAAATTTGGTGAACATGATAGTGATGCCGACAACTTCGATTACATTATTAATTGGTATCAAGAAGGGCGTGTAAAATGACAATAAACCAACGATAGCTGATGTCCATGCTCATGAATCACAAGTCTGTAGTTCGCTTAAAGCTGAAAATCGATTTCCATCAACTATATTTCGATTTTCAAAATCGATAATCGAACACAAAAATAGTTTTAATCGAAACCGATTTATGTTTTCAACTAGATTCTGTTGCTAAGTGCATTAATAAAAATCTGTTAACCAAACAATTAACAACCAGTTGATGTTATAAACATCTGTTTTTATTTTTTTTCTTGTAGATATTTTGTGAAGGCTTTGTATATGTACATGTTTATGTATATACAGTATTGGCCAAAACTTAAGCACCCCCTAGGTATTTTTTTCATATGATAATTTTTTAAAGAAAACAAAGTTATTAAATTATTTTGTTGTTTTTTTTTATATATTTATATCTTTATTATTGATACACAAAAACTTTAGGCATTCAGAAATTTATAAATAAAAAATTAAAATCCAAAAAACATTTTACGACGCAAATCTAAGTGGACAAAACTAAAGCACTTCGTTTAAAAAAAAAATATTGAAATTAATATTTCGTTGCGAATCCTTTATTCTGGATGACACACGTACATTTTTTAGGCCTAGAGGATATTAAATTATATCCGGTGATATTGCTTCCCAGGCTATTTTTTATGGCTTCGAAGAGATCTTTCTTTGTTTTGCAATTTTCTCAATTGATCTTCGTATTAAGGATCTACCACAAGTTCCCAATAGGGTTAAGAACGGGCGATTTGGCAGGCCAACGAAGAACTTCTATCCCACTGCTCTGGAAGCAATCTTTAACCACTTTTGCTGTATGTTTTGGATCGTTATTATGCTGGAACCTCCATTGGAGTAGCTTCTATTCATCAGCATACGACAACATCACGTCCTTTATTATGTCGAGATACTTGAAACGATCCGATTATGTCGAGATACTTGATCCGATCTTCATTTACATAACCGAGCCTCGAGGCCTATATGGTTACAAAATTTCAACAATAATTTCTGTAAACATATATAAAAAGAACTTAAAACTAATTATTAATTAATTTCTTCACTATATTTTTAAGATAAATTTGTTTAAATTAATTAGAAAAAATAAAAAAAAAAAGTTTAAACAATTATATTATATAAATTGAATTATGGGTAACAGTTTCAACTACTAATCTAGATTGCAATAAAAAAAAAAGTTAAAAGAATCCATTATTCAAAAAATTCAAACTTGCAGGCTGAATTTAATTTAATTAATTTATTGAGCCTTTTTAAGAACATTGAATGATTTTGAATCGTGTTAGAAGACAATATAACAATTAATTAAGTAATCATATTTCAACCAAAAAGAAGTATAAATACTTTGTGGTAATGAAGAAATAGCTATATTATACTAGTAGAAAACGGAGCATAAATCAACATACAACACTACAATTGAAATTTGTAATATTAAATGCTCTATTTTATAAATCATTTACTTGGACATGTTAAGTTTTGCCCAATACTGTACATACATACGAGTATTTACTTACAATTGTTTGGGATATTTCGTGTGCTTTCGTGTGCGCTCAGGTGCAGCTGTTTCTAAAAGCAAAAAGCTTTCATGATTCTAAAATAAAAAACAATACTAAAGGTTAAAAACTAGACAACAATTATTGTAGTTTTTAGATCATATTTACCACTTTAAAAGTATTCTTAACGGAATCACTTTACTAATACTAACATTCGCCTCTCAACATGCTCTTGAGTTAACAAGTACATTGGTTTAAGGACAACTCTTACTTCCAAATATTTTCAACTTCATCGGGTAACAAAACAGCATATGGCTTACTTTTCTGTTGTTATTTTTCGTATTGCCCGACTAACATATTCATGAAGCACTAATATCTTTCCACCATAGCATACAATGTTTCACAACTTTCGGTTGTTTAACACACTCATTTTGGATGACACATAGGGCACTACTGACAGCCTCGCTCCGTTTGAAGAAGGCAACTATTGTTTTAAGTTTTACCATTGATTTTGACGTAGAATACGTCTTACCTTACGGTATGAGGAGTCATGTCAGGTTTTTATTGTTGTAATCTTTATTTCATTGAATTTGAGGAAACGGCTAGATGAATTTTTTTAAAATTTTTTTTGTAGGTAAATGAAGATGTTATCTTTCGTTTGATATACATTTCATATTGGTTGATATATTTCTAGTATTTTAATTTCTCAAATGAAAATTGTTTAAACACATACACTCAAACATATGTGTGGTGTTTGGTTGAGTGTTTTTGGTTGCTCAACATTGCTTAGGAACATGTATCTAGCAAAAAGTGAAACGAACAGCAAGCTAATGTTGCTTGGCAACATGTATCTAGTAAAAAGTGAAACAAACAGTAAGCTAACGTAATAAAGCTTTTTTGCGAAAGCTTCAATAAAGCTGTTGTAACATTAATTTTGAATTGTAAAGCGTAAAGCTTTCACACAACGCTCGAATGCTAATGCGAAGACTCGATAAGGTAAACCTTTTTTAATATTAGGGCGGCCCTCTCAACATTCGCAGAACTTATTTCATTAAAAATATTAATTAAAATACATAAATTAAATTAAGTTTAAAAAAATTGAACATAATATTTTTTTTAAACGGACTTGAATCAAATGCCGTTGGTAAATATAAAAATTACAGCAGACAGTTGTTGTTGTCCCTGCAGGCTATGTGAGAGACACGGCCATTAAGTTTAACGTAGAATACGCCATCCGATAAGACAGAAAACATATATAACAATAAATGATAAATAATATAAGCAAATGAATTTATTGTTATATATGTTTTCTGTCTTATCGGATGGCGTATTCTACGCTAAACTTAATGGCCGTGTCTCTGACACAGCATGCAGGGATAGTCCGTGGCCGAAGGCCTCGGACAACTGTCTGCTGTAATTTTTTTAGTTCTTTTAGCAGTTTCAGCCTCAATATCCTCATCAAAGTTTTCAAATCTCTCAGTTGAATCTACGATATCTCTACGAGGTTCAACGTATGTATGTGCAAAACAACGAATGTATTTATTGGCGCCAAATACATTTTTGCATTCACCAACAATATTTGAGCCATTATCAGTTACAACTGCAGCCACCTGTCTTATCAGCAAGTTCGCTAAAGTTTTTCTTTCGATAATGTGCCTGAATGTAATACATAACAATGTAGTGAACTGTTATGCCAATGGAAGTTGTAACATGTATAGTCTGTACATACATCTGTTGTTTTGGCGACACTCAGTCTTGGAAACATCTTTTCTTTTAGATACTCTTATTTTGATGGAGTTTTGTACAGAGGCTGTATAGTTTAACAAACTTGTGTATTTTTTTTCAGTTATAGATTCACCAAAAACTAGTAAAGTTAACTAAAATATACACTAATAATTAGTTACAACAAGGGTTTCTGGGTGATAGTTTCCCGGATCCAAGATTTTTTAAATCTTTGATAGACTATATATGTATGTATGTATATCGGCTTCTCAATAGTTTTTTACTTTTTTTTTTTTTCTCGAGTGTGCACTATCTTTTGATGTTAACAGTAGAAATCCATTTTACCAATTTAAAGAAGTAACAAAGTTATATTTTAAACGGGATTTTAATCAAAAATTTGATTCAGAGGCATCCACGCCAAAGCATCCAATTGGAAGAACAGTTGATTCAATAATTTGTCTCGAATGCACAGCGACCTTATGTACAGTGGATGTCATTGGTAACCATGGATACTTCTGCATGAACAGTTTGGTTGTTTGAAAACAAAATTCTTCAAATTTGCTCGAATCTAAAAGAAGCTGACATGACAAAGATACTAAAATGACTTTAAAATTGAAAATGATTTCTTTGTCAATACCAGTAATTTCAGAAAATTCATCAACGTGAAAACCAATTTCATCCCAAAATAACTGTTGATGTCACCCTTTCTTTTCGCAACTAACATTTGTCACTTTCATTTATAATTTGTCACTTTTTAAAGTAAATTTTGTAACCTGCATTGAGACAAATTCAAAAAAAACGGATCGATTCTCTAAATTCTCTTTAGGTTTAAAATTTCGTTTTGGAAAACAGTTATGTTTATAAAATCCTTTGGTGTGGTGTCAATGGTTGACAAAATTTAATAGATTAAGGTGTAAGATTTTTCCATAATATATTTCCGGACGATCCTATTAAACGCAAAGGTATAACTGTTGTAGTTAAGAGAGATGAGTCACAGTTTTGAGACGAACCCGTCTTTTCAAACTGTTGTTTGTATAACCAGTACAGCTGTCAAATCCGTAGCTCATTTCATTATTTTGGTCTTTAGAGATTTCCGCTGCAACTCGTCTTTTTGTTTTTCAGATTTTTGGCAAAATGTGAATTGCGGTCGTCCAGGTTTTGATTTAGTTGAGGCAGCCTGCGTTTCACGTTTTCTTCTCGAAGTATTGCTAAGTATGCTGTATTTCAAAAACTTTTGACACCTACAACTTTTACGCCATTTTTTTATTTCCTCTAAATATTGTTTAATTAAAGTTTTCGGAACAATCACTCTCAGCAATGTATGAACATATATGACCATAAATAGCGACTCTTTTGTCAACTTCCTCGTGTTTCTGTTGTCATATGTTGAATAACTCTGAATTTGGCACGCAGTAGTCACCTGGTAAAATGCCTTTTTTTAAGTTTGCAAATATCCGCAGCTGAAATATTATAAATTCGGAAGACAATTGATTGTTCTAAAGAATCGTTATTGCTTTATATCTATCATATGCTATATTTTTTTTGTAAGTCTAACACCCATGTGCTGCTTTCCGATTCGTATTTTTTTCAAAAAGCATTTTAAATTCACAAGTATTCGAGTTTGGTGTCCTGAGATTTCACTTTTCGAACTTACTTTTTAAGTGGCCGTTTTTATACAGTTGAATTGCAAAACATATGTTTTGCTGCCAAAAATGAAAGAAGACAAAAACAAACAGAACGGTTACTGAATCTCCTCCTGACTTGTCTTGTATTTTCCACCGAACACAAATAAAATATAAATAATTAATTATAAACATACATTTTATTAAATATTATTAAATACATGCAACTTCCTTGATAATTACTTCCAAATTATTTCTTGCATATGTGCGACAAAAACAAACAAAACAAAATGACATATGAAAGAGTTGCCTAATTTTTGAGTGAAAAATCATCTTTGATCAACGATCAAACATAATTTAAACTCTGAATTAATTTTTTAGGTTAATAGTTAATTGCTGTTTAAACAGTCTGTCTAATCCTACTATTAGACTTACAATTTTGCTCTCCAAAACACGATTATATTGCTTAATATATAAATGAATTACTATTCAACTACTATTGGATCATAATTAGCCTACATAAAATCTAAATTAACTACTATTTATGTTACAACGAAATTTTACTAGTTCTACTACTATTTGTTTGAATTTCCGGATTGTTATATTCGTAGTTTTAGTACTTCAAAATTATACTTTGTACACAAATCAAAACAAAGTTAAGTTATCGTGAATTGTTACACTATGGATAAAGAAAAGATAAAATAAGAAGTTTCCTGTGGAGTAAAATCACAAACCTCTGTCACTTTTACAACATCCACAACTTGGTGAGCATCAGTTTCTGAATAAATACTCTGAACATCTTGAATACTAATTCATTTGGTTCGTTTCCTTTTACTCTCACTTTCCATCCTCTAAACCCTATATCAAATTGCTTAATTTCTCATATTAATGAGAAATTATTCAAGGTGATAAAACTTTCTATTTCTCTAGCTTTGGCACCCACACTCACTCAAGACTTTTCAAATAAATACAGTCCACTACTCTCTACCTGACAAAAGTTGTGATACCAAACCAACACAGATCAAGAGATTCACCAGTGATAATCTCTCATTTAATCAATACACAGTCAATGTTGGGCATTTAAACTATGATCAAGTGACCATATGATTTTGACAGAAAACAACCACAAGAACAAACACAAAGTTTATTTAATTCTTAATGTGAACAATTATATTCAACATCCTAGTTGAAATAACAATAAAAACGTATCATTTAACTCTTAGTGCAGCTAGAACTTTATTGCTGCTCAAATAATCTTCAATTTTAGTAAATATTTTGTATTTTATCACTTAACTTTTGTTTTGCAAATGGCGTCAGTTTGATGTATTGTAACGATTAGCCGATAAATGTATGAATACCGGTTATTTTTCGTAGCATTTGCCACTGTTGCCCCATGCTAGTAAGATTATTTGGCAAAGCACTGAAAAACTCTTTTCGTATTTAAAGTCAGATCAAACATAAATCAAAGTCAACTGATTAACAATTTAAATAACCAGTCAAAAATTGGGCCTTAGACTTTCAGTGAATAATTATAATTTGAACATAGAACTTAGGAAATAGTAGTTTTTTCATTCTTGTCTTACATATGCCGTCGTGTTTATGTTGATATATTTGCGAGATAACTCTAAAAATAAATAAACTGGTTGTTGAATTTCTTAAATCTACGACTCTGGCAACTTTGGATTTTCGAATAACCAATACTTAGCTGATTTGCATAAAATGTATAAATGTGGAATGAAAACTGAACGGAAAATCTAAATTTTTAGACAATTTTGTTTAATGAGACTTTTTGCGAATAAATTCTTGAGAAACTTTTCTTTCGGACAATCAAGTTGAGAAAAAACATACTCGATTTTCATTCTGTAATGGTCTTATTTACGTAGTTTTCATTTTTGGTACAGAAAATGATATTTACTTTTACTTTCAAAACAACATTTGAATGTGAAATAATTTCACAAATGTCTCAAGAACACCATTTTTGTGAAAAATGTTCACTTTCACAAAAATTCGGAAGGCAAAACGTGGGCGTAAATAAAATTCCAATTCATAATATCGTTAGTTCATCTTAAGGTCACTTAAATTTTTTCCAATTTAATCGATCTAAAATAAAAGTGCACCAAAATTTCACTATACTCATTATTATTTTGAATTTTTTAATTTTTAAAAACTAAATTTTTATTATAAAAACTTGTATTAGAAACTATCACAAAATTCACTGAACCCAATCGTTATTTGATAACTTATTTAGAAGTCACACGCAAAACAACTGATAAGGGAACAGTAAATCAATTTTGTCGAAAAATTAAAAAAGCAACGTTTACTTTGTTTTTTTTTTTATAGTAAAGCAAAAAAGAATTTACATTGGAAAAATTTTATTTTTGAATTTTGGTCAAAAAAAAGTTGTAATTTCCTATAGTGCTTTGGTGCAAAACTAGCATCTTGCCTTCTTTTCATTTGCTATTTTGTAAATATTTTCACACTAGACTTGGTGCCATTTTTCACAATTTTAATAAAAAATATATTAATGCACCTGACTGACATACACAACCGATTGATTCCATATATCGTTAGCATAAATGCAAAACCACGTAACTACAATTTGAATTTTTATTTCCTTGAGAAAAAACAATCCTCGTAAAAGGGTGAGGAATTAATTTTTCAATTCAATTTTTCAAACTTTTGCTAAAGTAAAGTCTTACCTTCAGTAAGATTCGAAAATATACTGGCAAAACTGCATCTTTTGTATTTATTTATCAGTTTTTTTTTCAACTCCTTTGAACAAAATTAAAATTGTAGTTACGTTCTTTTGCATTTTAGCTGACGATATACAAATACACTTACAATGCTTATGTTATGTTTCGAGTTCCCAACTTGTAAGAAAAATCGGAAAATCCTAATTAAAACCATATTGAAAATTTCACACATTTTTTACCACCATTTTCGCGCCTTTATTGTTTGTTACTATATTTCGATTAATCGGTGTAAAAAATCGATTTTTGTATAAAGTTGGAAGTGTAGAATCGACCAAAAATAATCGATTTTCAACACTTAAAATCAATTTTAACCAAAGCGGAATCGATTTAATCAATAGGGGAGTATTTATAGTTAAATATATATAAGGGGTGTTTTTTTTTCGTATGTACTTATATAAGTTAAGATAAAGTGTTACGAAACAAACGCATTGCCGTTAAGCATAATCAACTTGACATCACCTTATTAATTTTATTTGTCAAATAATATTCAAAAAATTTTCAATACCAAAATTATAAATTTGTTTACAACACAAAAACTAATGGCATAAAATAACGAAAACTCTTTTCGTGAAGTTATGAAGGCGGGAGAGGACGTAACACATCATAGATCAAACATAGAGCAGGCCATATGTTTGAGCACGTGGATGATTTGGGAAGTAATGGAATGGTTAAATGCAAACATGTACGGTACGGACCTGTAAAACAGAAGCAATGTACCTATAATCAAGAAGAGGCTGTGATCGTAGATGTTATGTAGGTTCTGTGAAAGCGATACAAGGCAGTATAAACTTACAGCACACCTTACTGAGACTTTTCTGTCTTCCATCCTTTTATAATCCTATTAATGAAGATTCTCAAAGAAAATAAAATAGATCCGATTTTATAAAATAAAAAATACTATGAAAATTATGCTGCATAAATTTATATTTTTATTTCATGTGCGGCATACATTTCAAAAAAATTTTATATTCCCCAAAATCATCTTGCGCTTCAGATAATCCTCCCTTTATTGAAGCATCAAGTTTATTTGTAGACTTACAAGTCTTTCATTATATCAAGAGAGAGAGAGAGTAAGGAGAACGTGGATCGCATCATCGTCATCCGCTCCTTGGTTTAATGGCAGGTCATCTAGATTTTCAGGATCTTCAATAGTTGATATGTTTTCCTCTTGATTTATACACTCTGATGAGTCTTCATCTGAAGTTTCTTCCACACCTTCTGGCACTACATCTACGTCGAGAGGAGCTTCTTCTCTTGCTTTCTTCATATTTGGCATCATCATCATACTCTCTGTATGTTTGCTGAAATAAATATAATATTTTGTAAAACTTTTCAGTTATTTCGTTTGAAAAATTACTTACATTTTCTATAGCCATAATAATTTTCGAAACGTCTTGGAAATATAGGAAATGGAATGACATAAAGTTTAAAGTTTTCATACAACAGACTCTAACTTGGTATCATTTTTATCGGGGTTATTCTCAACTTCTAAAATTATACATGTTAACGTGCAGGTTGTCATTTTGTATGAGTTAACGTGTATAAGTTACGAAAAAACGCCCCTATAGTCTCTTTATATTTTATTCATAAATAGTTCCGCTTTGCCAATTATATTAAATTGTTTTACTAATAAAAAACTAAATGAATTAACTTCATTTTCAACATCGTCGATTTTAGATGACAGAAAAAGAAAATGAAATGTGTAAAACGTTTCTCCCCCCTTTTTTTTACGAAAATTTTGTATACAACTATTTTACAGCAGTTTTTTAGGTACATTCCATTGTTGAACTATTAGAGGAGGTGTTCTAAGAACAGCTAATTTAACTGGTGTCGGAACACATTTTTCTTGACAAGTTTATAGATTTCGTTCAGTCAATGCCAATTGTTGTATGATATCAGTGAAATCAATTAAAAGAAAGGCACAAAGGTTTGTTGTTAGATGGTTTTTGGATTCACAAAAAATTTTATATCTTCCTATTATTTTTTTATAATCTCTTTCTGATTATTTATATCCCGTGACAAGCTGATTGAACTGAAAATTTCTACGAACAATTCTCAAATTTTCAAGCAGCAGTGTTCTCATTGTTCTCCCTTAGTGAAGATTGTGTTACAAAATTAAAATGTAATATTCGGTCCTGTTCTGTAAACATAATCCAGACAAACATAAAACGTTCCAGAATATTTGGGTTTCTTCTGTAAAACAATTCAGAAGAAAAATATCAGTTTTGAATTAGAGCGCAGAAACATGTGATTAATACAGAATAACAATACAGAACAAAAATATTTCATGTTTTAAGAACATCAAAATTGTAAATTTTTTATTCTGAAAGCAAATTCTGATTCAAAGCAGAACAGGCCGATTGTATGCGAAATTTTCAACCAAATATCTGCCTTTAAATTCCAATGTAACATCGTGTCAGTTTACGCGTACGTCTTTTTTCATGTCACAAACGGATTAAAACTGTATCAAGTCTTATGAAGTAAACTAAATTGGAACTACTGGCGTTTAAAGTAGTTTCTTTTATTTAATAGGCTTTAAATTTCTTTATGTAAAATAATGATTTTCGAATTAACATTACGTATGCTACTCATTAAACACTTTTCATGTTTTTCAGATGGACCACGTACCAACGAAGCCATTGTAGTATATGACAGTCCAGAAGCTGCTATATACGCTAAGTATAACATATTGTTGAATAATATAAATAAATTAAATTAATTTAATTATTTGTTTTTAGGGACAAATTGCATGGGCTGGAATACCCAGCGGGGGAACGTATTATCGTTAAAGTATCTGGTATGAGCTCTTCTCGCATTGATACGTCTTTCATTGAAAGTAAGTGGACTTAACAACATTACAGTACCACGTCTATACATTCTGATGTTTCATATTTATAGAACGTACCAAAAAGGACTCAATTTGCAATGTACCATTACCACCAGCACAACCAATGGCACCACTTGAGGCGATAGTTGCACAACGTTTATTTGTAGTATTAGCAGGGGTGAGAAATATAGTTTTTTGTTGTTGATATTTACGTGAATTTCTAACTATTATTTTATTGCAGAATTTGCCCATTTCCATATTGAAGAACGTATTTTCTTGCTGGAGAGGCCTAATTGATGTATATTTGTTGCCTAACAAGAATTGCGGTTATGTTAAATATGCCGACAGGGATTCGGCACAAAATGCTATGGCGACGTTGCATGGCGCCGAAATATGTGGCACAAAAATAAAAGTATATTTTTAATCTGCACATTTTTGCGCACAGTTCTCATATATGTATTTATGTTTTAGGTTTTGGAAGCGGAAGAACGAGATAATGACGATAACGATGGTAGTCGCAAGCGCATGCGCCGTAATTGAACGTAAGTTTTAATGCTTTATTTCTAAAGTACTTCTTTTTAATAACTGCCAATAAATGATAAGGGGTAAGTAAAGATTCGTTTTTTGAAGTTATTTAATTATCAAAACCTGTTTCTTCACAGACCTTGGACTTTTCGCTAGCCTATACGACTTACGAAAGTCTTCATTTAATACTTTACAGAGACCAGATCACTAGTTGCAACATAATGCAGGATGTTTTTGTTTTCTATTTTTCACAGACGTCAAGACGACAGCTACGTAAGGACGAAAAACTGAAACACATACTTTATTTTTAACAATAATGAAAATATGAACGGACTACAACTTTACTGGAAACTGAAAAACGGAACAGAAGCATGGACTTTTTTTTCAATGGGAAAACTTGGACCTACTCCATTATTATAAACACATTCTCATAAACACGGACCTCTATTTTAAGAAGTAACAAAACAATTCTTAGCATTATAAGTACATATGACTAGGCTATTAAAAAACTTTTTGGAGGTATAAAATAAAAGTACGCAGTGAATTAATTCGCAATTAATGTCTTGTATAATTATTGATGTTTTTCAGACTTTGGTGAATGTCTTCGGCTGGAAACACACCAGATCACTTAAAACGTTTTGTTTTGATTCATGAAACAACAATACACTGTTGCTTATGAATCAATACACACCAAAAGAACAAAACACATTTGTAACACATTATCTTGGCTCATTTATCAATAACGTTTTTACTGGTCCGGAGTGTTGCTTTGGGTTCAGTTTTACAATTACAATTAAATGAAATTCTCCACTTAACCCTTAAATCGCTCACTAAACACGAATTGGACATTCATTTCCCTGAAAAAGCTCTAGTTTCTCGAAAAAGAACTATTTATAATGTGTATCATCATATATGGTATTTTATGCATTCTCTAGACATTTAAAGTAAGATACAATTTGTAGGAATTCTTTTTTTTATTTATTAGAAATTACTGAAGAAGTGTATAAATCCAATGAAAAGTGACTGTAAATAACAATTTTGGTAGTTTATACTCTGAGTATAATAATTATTATTTTTTAGTATGGCAATCGATGAAACAATTGGGTTTGTCATTGGAGCAAGGGGTGTACATTACACTTTTTGCACCGAGCTCGTTCGTCAATAACTGGCAGGTTATCCATACCATCGTGTCGCAAATTATTAGCAGGCTTCTTTCGGCTCATCGCTTCCAATGCTGTGAATGCCTTGGGTCCGCAGATAATTTTGAATTTGTACATGAAACCGGTTGTATCGCAAAGGGCGTAGAACTTGAATCCCATTTTCTTTGGTTTATTTTGGAGCTACTGTTTCATATAATGCCCAACTTTTGTGGAGCACATCTGCATGGGAAATTGATTGAAAACGATCGTTGAGGAAATTCACCATCGGCTTTTCTTTGAATAAAAGACAAGGATTTCCGGCATCTTATTCACCGTTGTTTAGGGGTGGAGATACCGTCATTACATTACGCCCTCCATTAACTTCATTTTGCCTATTCCAATAATCTTTCACACATGAAAGTTTGTGGCAAGACATAGAATGATGCCCATATATTTACCGAGTTCCAGGTCATCGAAAAATAAGAAATTTGGTTGTTCTTTTCAACTTGCGTAATGAGTAGCCTCCTCACCTATTTTCATCATTAGGCCATCCGTGAAATATATTTGAAACATGTATAAGCAGTTGCGAATTCATCTGCTGACTCTGGTTCCAATTTAGAGCTTCTGAGAAAAGAGATTTGCTCTTAGTTTAACTGTAGGTTTCCTTTTTTCCAGAGATTTCTTGAAGTCATTGGAAGTTATGTCAACAACAACGTCCGTGTACTTGGAGAATTCTTCGCGTCCATGACCCAATTTGTCATTCTGATCTATGAGAGCACTTTAGGTGAAGAAACCAACATGTTGATCCTTTTTCGTGGAGGCGAAGAAGGCTCCTGCATTACTGTAGAAAGTCAACCGACATTGCCGTAATAATAGCAGGAATATAAATTCGTCAGAAATTGCCCCCTCATCCAATATAGCGTAATCGGTTGCGGCTCTATTTCATCAATCAATTCATCCGGTCCGTCATCCGCCCGTTCTTTTTGATCATCGGACCAATCAACATTGTTCGGTATACCTTCCATATCTAATAAATAATAAAAGATAGTCCACGCTTCTGATTGATTAACTTGAATTTTGTCATGTCACATATATGGTATGCTATTGTTACGAATAAGTAAAAGCTTTTGCTTACTGTTAATGACTACTTTTGCTTACTGTTAATGACTACAGCTCGATAAACCAGTAGCATGAATTCACCTCAGCAAAGATAACTTTCCACCATTCGAGATTGTTGTACAAAGATAAGCAACAACATCCAGATTCTAGAAGGTTCTTGAATTCGCTAGATATACCTTCATTTGAGTATGGTGAGTTGGTATAAATAGCGGAGGTCTTTGGAATGGAGAGTTCAGTTTGTGATTAAACCCCGTAAAATAAGCAACGCTAATTGATAGTAAAATACAAGACTTGTTAAAGTGTCATAAATAAAGTAAACTGTTGTACTGTGTAAGTAAAATAAAAGGAAGTTAAACCGTTGTAATTATCGTAATTTAAAACGAACCTTGTTTTATTATTGGGAATAAAACAACGCAAAAAGGACGAATAAGGAAATTCGTAACATTGGTGTCAGAAGTAAAATTACGAATTAAGGACAACGATGAAGTTTGAAGAACTCAAAGTTGAACAACTAAAAAAGGAGTTGAGTAAATTGGATCAACCGACAGCTGGTAATAAGGTAGAGCTGCAGAGGCGATTAATAGAAGAATTTAAACTCCGAAACATCAACATTGACACATATCAGTTCGAGTGCAAAGACGAAATGGAGGTTTGTGCAAAAGAAGCAACTGGTAATGTAGATGTTTCTACAATGTTTGCTGCCATGATGGCCAAATTGGATGAGAATTCTAGAATTGTGGACGAGAAATTGAGCGAAAATTCTCGAATAATTAACGAAAAACTGAATGAGAAATTTGGTGAGAATTCTAGAATTATGAACGAGAATTCTAGAATTGTGGACGAAAAATTGAGCGAAAATTCTCGAATAATTAACGACAAATTGAATGAGAAATTTGGTGAGAATTCTAGAATTATGAACGAGAATTCTAGAATTGTGGACGAGAAATTGAGCGAAAATTCAAGAATAATGCAAGAGACATCTAACGCCACAAATGACAAACTTCAACAAATTTCGGAAGTTATGAACAACATGGAAATACATGTTAATGAGAAATTCGAAAACTTCGAACAGAAGTTCGAAGAAGTTGAACAGAAGTTTGAGAAAGTCGAAAATGATGTAAGTGAATTGCAAAGAAAAATTAATGAACTGCAGTTACAAGAGGGGCCAGTGCGAGTAATTTCTGAAGCCTCTAGTAGATTGAAAGCTCCCAGTTTCGATGGCTCTACACCATTTGACGTTTTTAAATTCCAATTCGAAATGGTCGCAATTAAGAACTTGTGGAACAGCAACGACAAAGCAGTAGAGCTAATTCTAGGACTCAAAGGCAGTGCAGCAGAAGTCCTTCAGAGCATTCCCGTTAGTGCCAGAAACAACTACGAGGATATACTGGCTGCGTTACAACGCAAGTATGGTGGCGATCACAAGAAGGATTTATATCGCATGGAATTAAGAGGCCGAGTGCAAAAGCATAATGAAACACTTCAGGACTTCGCAACCGAGGTAGAACGTTTGGTGTTGATGACTTATCCTGGTGAGTCCCACCCATTCTTGGACCAATTTAAGATTGAAGCATTCGTCAACGGCATCCGTGATCCTGACATAAAATACGTGACTTGTGCCACACAAAAAGCTACATTCGCCGAAACCGTTTAGTTCGCATTGGCACAGGAGACAGCGAAATTTGTGTCCAAGCCTCAAATACAAAGAGTTAGACAAATTGAAATGGAGTCGGAGGCAGGAGATTTGAAGGGTGCCATAAACGATCTTAAAGAAATCACCCAAACCCTCAGCAAGGCGTTACCAGGCGGAAGTAAGCCCAGACCAAAGTGCTACAATTGCGACAAACCTTGTCATATTTCACGCAACTGCAGATAACCATGAAAGCGATAAAGATCGAGCTCACCCCAACGTGGAAATAAATGGGCAAATTATACTACACAAAATGAATCTCCGTTAAACTAAAACGAGCTAGCCCAGAGGGGCATGGACTAGCTCCCACAACCGAGGGCCCCACGATCTCCATCTCAATAATACAACAGAAAAACAACAACCTCACTGTCTACGGAGCTATCGGTGGTCGGAAGCGCATACTGACTATGGACACAGGCGCGTCACAATCTATCATCAGATCTGATTTGATAAATGGCCCAATGGAATCGTTACATGGTTTAAGACTCCGCACAGCAACGGGTGACCCAGCAACTGTACATGGTAAAGTTAAATTGAAGTTATCCATTGCCAACATGAGCATCGAACACGTGTTTATTGTCGCTGACATTGTAGATGAAGTGATAATTGGTGCAGATTTTATGATTGCCCAAGGCCTCAAGTTAGATATGGGGCAGCAAGTTTTGACGTGGGCCAATGTGGAAATACCTCTCAATGTGGGATACGACAATACAAAAAAAAAAAAATGGTTTCCCATTACATCCCATGAAGGGATCGGGGAGAACTTCTCACAATCACTGAGCTGTGCGCTTTCCAGTTCTCACTCACTGATTGGGACCTACAGTTTTACACCGATTCCGAACGGTATTTTGAGAAGCTTTTTCATGGCTATATACTCGATAGTGTCGCTGTCACTATGCGAGGTGACCGCCGCCGAAAGAAATTTTAGGTGGTCAGAGCAGGGTTCGAACCCAGGATCTCATGTACAAGAGCCGCGCACACTAACCATTGCACCACCGACGGCCACATACGACAATACAACACAGATTAAAAGGCTGATCGCTCACAAAGATGTAAAATTGCCACCAAACTCAAACCATAGTATGGGCCCGAATGGAGGGAGATTGTGAGATCGGCGGTTTGTGGGTAGTTGAACCGGCAAGTATAAACAACTATAACATCATCACTGCCAAAGCTCTAGTAAAAACTAGTAATGAAGGAATAACGAGTTCTAAATTAGTCCAACAACGAGGAGGTGATCGGCGACCGCACACAAATTGCAGAATTTACACCAGCCGAGGCGGTCATCAACTGTGTAGTTAATTCTGACTGCAGCAAACTATCAGAAAAGGAGCAGAAAGTACTGGAGTCGCATCTCAGTGAGTGGGTGCGAGAACTAAAGCCTTCTGATAGGAACAAAACAAAGCAATTACTGTGGAAGCATGCGTCTGCCTTCGCCCTGAGAAAAGAATGCCAAGGTAGAACATCAATGGTAAAGCATGACATCAATACAGGGGAAGCGAGACCAACAAAACAGGCGCCCAGAAGTCTTCCACTTGCAAAAAGAGATGAGGTGAAGAAACTGGTAGCTGAAATGCAGAAGGATGGTGTAATCGAACCTTCTTCAAGTCCATGGAGCTCGCCGGTGGTACTAGTTCAGAAGAAAGATGGAAGTACCCGATTTTGTGTGGATTATAGAAAGCTCAACGACGTCACCAAAAAGGACAGTTATCCACTACCAAGAATTGATGACACATTGGATACGTTGTCAGGAACAAAATGGTTCTCCACGCTGGACTTGCAAAGTGGTTATTGGCAAGTAGAAATCAGCGAGAAAGACAAGGAGAAAACTGCATTCAGCGTAGGGGATGGTCTGTGGCAGTTCAAGGTAATGTCATTTGGACTCTGTAACGCTCCAGCCACCTTCGAGCGATTAATGGAGTGCGTGTTGAAAGGACTTCATTGGCGAACATGCTTGGTGTACCTAGACGACATCATTGTCATGGGGAAAACATTCGATGAACACCTGAAGAATCTTAAAGAAGTCCTTCAACGTATAACCGCGGCTGGGTTGAAACTCAGCCCGAAGAAGTGTTCTCTGTTCCAGAAAGAAGTAAAATACTTGGGACATCGAGTGACAGCAGATGGCATTTCCACCGATGAAGATAAAATCCTGACAGTGAAGGATTGGCCACGACCGCAGAATCTCCATGAATTACGCAGTTTTCTAGGACTCTGTACGTACTACAGACGGGTTGTGCCGGGTTTCGCCACAGTGGCTGCAAGTCTTCACGAGTTGACAATGAAAAATCGGCCGTACTGTTGGAGCGAAAAACAAGAAGAGTCATTCCACCAACTGAAGCAATATTTATGCACGGCTCCTTTGCTTGCATATCTCGCAGGAAATCAATGGCCAAGAAAAAGTTATTGGGTACTACAGCCGAATACTCTCAAAGCCAGAGAAAAATTACTGTGTTACGAGACGAGAGCTACTGGCAGTCATAGAGTGTGTCAAACACTACCACAAGTATCTGTACGGCCAGCCTTTTCAGTTAAGAACCGATCATGCGGCGCTAAGGTGGCTACTGCAATTTAAGAACCCCGAAGGCCAACTTGCTCGTTGGATTGAAAGACTGCAGAGCTATGACTTCAGCATTGAGCATAGAAAAGGAGGAAAACACGGTAATGCTGATGCCCTGTCACGTCGTCCATGCAAGCTGGAATGCAAACACTGCTCAAAAGCAGAGGTGAAAGAAAACATCATTGACGTACGTCTGCTTCGACTAGAATCCAACGAAGACTGGTCAACAGCACAAAAAAGCGACCCTATACTGGCAAAAATCATTTCTGCAAAAGAAAAAGGTGAAAGACCAACACGCAATGACATCGTCTCAGAGAGCCCCCTGATGAAAGCATACTGGGCCCAGTGGAACAGCCTAAAATTATTGGATGGTTGCCTATGCCGGTTATGGGAAAGTGAGAATGGTAAAATAGTCAAAAAGTTAATAGTGGTACCTTCCTCCAAGGAAAAAGAGATAATGACAGAATTCCATAATGGCCCGAGTGGAGGACATCTAGGAATAACCAAGACCATTGAAAAGCTAAAGCAACGGTTCTACTGGGTTGGCTGTCAACAAGCGGTAGCCGATTGGATAGCAAATTGCACCCAATGCATGACTGCTAAGGGACCAACGCGAAGAAGTCATGGTCATATGCAGCAATACAACTCAGGTGCACCATTTGAGCGTATAGCTATGGATGTGGCTGGTCCATTTCCAATCAGTAGCTCTGGAAACCAGTACGTCTTAGTGGTTATGGATTATTTCAGTAAATGGCCCGAAGTATTCCCTGTTCCAAATCAGGAAGCGAAGACTATAATTAAAGTGTTTGTGGATAACTGGATATGCCGTTTTGGTGTCCCCTCGGAGCTCCATTCGGACCAGGATAGGAATTTTGAATCGACCATCTTCAAAGAAATGTGTGAGTCATACGGTGTTCGGAAAACAAGAACAACACCATTGCATCTGACGGAATGGTTGAAAGATTCAACCGAACTCTTGAAGAATACCCAAGAAAAGTAGTCAGCGCAGATCAAAGAGATTGGGATGAACACATACCGAAGTTCCTTTTGGCATATAGGACGGCCACCCATGACTGCACTTGGCGAACACCCGCTAAAGTAATTTTCGGAAATGAGCTGAAGCTGCCTGGAGATTTGGAGTTTGGTACCATACCAGCGTCTGACCCTGCGAACAGTGATGTCAATTACCACGATACGGGGGATCTTAATGATCTCCATGAATTTGTGCGCAACAAATTAAAGATGGTCAGTAACAAAATGAAAGCCAGATACGACCGAGCGGCAAATTCAGAAGGATTTCATGAAGGCCAGCTAGTTTTACTGTTCAACCCACAGCGCAAGAAGGGTTTATCTCCAAAACTTCAGACTCACTGGAAAGGCCCTTACAAGGTTGTCAAACGAATAAATGACGTGGTTTATAGAATCCAGAAAAGCCAAAGTCCCAGAGCTAAAATGCATTTGGAAAAACTAGCTCTGTATGGAAAACGGAGGGTTGAGCCTGCTAGGGACGAACAGGCTTAAGTGGGGGGCAGTGTTACGAATAAGTAAAAGCTTTTGCTTACTGTTAATGACTACTAACAGTATGTAAATAACAGGCGGTTAGTGCTGCGCCTGAAAGTATGCATTGTAACAACGTGCCAGCTCGATAAACCAGTAGCATGAATTCACCTCAGTAAAGATAACTCTCCACCATTCGAGATTGTTCTACAAAGATAAGCAACAACAACAACATCCAGATTCTAGAACGTTCTTGAATTCGCTAGATATACCTTCATTTGAGTATGGTGAGTTGGTATAAATAGCGGAGGTCTTTGGAATGGAGAGTTCAGTTTGTGATTAAACCCCGTAAAGTAAGCAACGCGAATTGATAGTAAAATACAAGACTTGTTAAAGTGTCATAAATAAAGTAAACTGTTGTACTGTATAAGTAAAATAAAAGGAAGTTAAACCGTTGTAATTATCGTAATTTAAAACGAACCTTGTTTTATTATTGGGAATAAAACAACGCAAAAAGGACGAATAAGGAAATTCGTAACACTATGAATTTAAAGGTTAAAGGAACCTGATAGTTGTCATTTAAAAGCTTTTTACGAGCTTTTAACTGAAACTCACAATTATTTAAAACTAGGCTCTTACCAACTTCTTGGAAGTGTACAATTCAAGTACTCCTTTCTACTCCTTTCTTTGTGCAACGTTGAAGGAATAGTAAATTTTGCTTAATCTCGGAATATCCACTACCTCTCCATCTTGGTCTACTTTTTTTTTTTTTTGATTATAAACTCGGGTCTGTATCGTTACGTATCCCCTTCTTGGACTGTAGGATATCTGTGTAACCCTACTACTTTTCTAAGAAAATGTAATTAATGCTTATTTAAATAAAACACTATTTTTATTATTTAAGGACATTCCCCCTCCCCCTGCGTTTTATTTCATAGACCCCCACCTACGACAAACATTTTGGTCCTTCGTAAGCCGAATCCTGCAACCAGTGTGTTTTTAACCGGTTTATATTTATATCCCGAAGAAAGAAACATTACGGAAATAACCATCGGCACCTAAATCTTCATCATTATCCACAATATGCATATATTAAATACATACATATATGTATATACAAGGTACGTATAGTGCAGTACTTTAAAGTAAACCCGCGGTTATTCATAAATTAAAAAGTGAAAAAGTGCGTATAGTGATCGTATTCCTATACAATTCAAAAATGTACACTCAAGTGATGCATTTCGAGTTTAGTCGAATGTGAAACATTTTCACATTTTTGGTGTTCGTCATTCCTAATGCCCAAAAAATATTGGGACTGTTTATAGCATATTAGGCAGAAACTGAAAGTTGGTGCGATCCTTGATTACCGGGCCGAAAAAGATTCCATTTTGCCTACAAGCCCCCAATAAAAAATTTGGTGCCGATCGGATAACACTAAGGTCTGCCCAAAGTTCATTGAAAAATTGTAACACATTTTATATGGTAATCAGAATATGTAATCAAAATACGTATGGTTAAGCAACTAAAAATATTTTTTTTGATAACTAGACTTTAAATACAGTTTCTATTCTAACAAGCCATAAATGAGCAAAATCGTTAGAGAAACAAAAAATATACAACAATTTGAAGATTATATTAGATCCGACTTGAGTGAGGGATATTTTCGACGACATGCTTCAATGCACTGTAAGATAACTTGATTCTGATCTTCGTCTTTCATAAGGATCCTATTGTAATGATTCATAAATTGTACACCGCGCGCAGCAGCGTCGTTAACAACAAACAGATCGTGATAATCTTCTTTCGTTTCCCAATTTGATGGATCATGCTTCAAGAATTCAGTGGTCAAAACGAAGGAATCGCAAAAATTTTTGGTTTTGTATAACACGTAATCGCTCAAATTATTGTACAGCAATATTTTTGGGTCGGAGAATTTTCGATCATCATCCAATATTACGATTGGTTTTGTTGATTGCAGGCGCCTAACCATGTTTCATTTCGCCATTGTTTCCGGTGCCAAATAACACAAATGACTTCTCCATTTACGTAAAACCGCTTCAGACACATCTTGGTCGGTTTCTGCATATGCGATGGAGTCTTTAAAAAAATGTATATCTTGATTTGGGGCTCTTATTGCATTTGTGAATGTAAACCGAGCTTTGACACACAGTCGCACGAGAAAAATGCATGTATCGCGTAGTCCATTCAATTCTCGTTGTGTCAAAGTGAATTGCTCCCGAAAGAGGTATATTTTCAAGGTGTACATGCCTTTTCCCATGAACCTTGCGTGGGATGTTGGACCAGGTGCACGAAAGCTTCCGCCGACTTCACCAAGGGACGTTATTGTAAATTGCAGTAGTTCCTTGTAATCCGCGCGGATTTGTATTTGATGTAGCTGTTGGTTGGAGAAATTCTTAATGGCTGCGCAGTCAGAATTATTAATTTTTGAGCGTACAATTGGGTCTTCGAGTTCACTTTTAAACGGTTTGTGGTCGAGATTTTCCCAAGTGGCGGCAAAACTGTTAAAAATAGGCACTTCATGTTTGACTTCAAAGACGTTTTAAGATTTCCAACATGTGATAGGGAGATGCGAACTTGTAGGTCGATTATTGATAGCAACCGAACTTCAGTGGTGTTGCCAGTTGACATAATAAATAAAAATGAGTATTATGTATGACAACTTTGGCCAGTTGCCGTAGGTAACAGAGTTTCCCGTCGATAACAGAGTTTTGACACTCCGCCAACTGTAAATAATGTAAACAAACAATAAATCTAAAGTGTGAGAAATAAACGTGTCTTTAGGAAGAAAAGAAAAATCTTTAATAATAATGATAAATTCAGTGG
Source organism: Phaonia tiefii (assembly GCA_963931995.1). Lineage (NCBI taxonomy): Eukaryota > Metazoa > Arthropoda > Insecta > Diptera > Muscidae > Phaonia > Phaonia tiefii. The sequence goes on along the minus strand of OZ008369.1, from coordinate 90,681,776 downwards.
AATTATTTTTTGACGAGGAAGGCAAAGTACAAACGTGGCATCTATTAGAAGACACTTAAGAGACAACTCTAATAATTAAAAAATTGCCAGCTACAATGAGAGAATGTTATTGCTGAGAATAATTATTCGCCTTCCAAAAGAAGGAATAGTTTATTTAGTGGATATTTTGGACAATGACTTTGACGAAGTCATCGGGCGACAGCAATACCTCCGCTCATAACAGTTTGAGCAGCTTTAAGGTTTTTTGCGGAGGGAAGTTTCCAAAAGCCCCATGGTAACGACTTCAACCTTGGCATGGCTCAATCTACGTTGTCGGTTGTTTTGAAGGAAGTTGTGCATCTACTTGAAAAAAAAAACATTTGTAAGATTTCAAATTTGTAATTATTTCAAAAATGACGCAGGAAGAAAAGACCCCAAATAAAATCCGGCTTTACTAGAAAACGAAGTTTCCTGGTGTTGTCGGATGTATAGTTGGGACACACGTACGTATCTTTGGAGCGAAGGAAGAAGTTCGTCATTTATACATAAATAGGACCGGCAAGGAAGAAGTTCGCCATTTATACACAAATAGGATCGGCTAGTTTAGTTTGAATGTCTCGCTGGTAGTTATAATACTATAATAATTATTTTCATAACGATGATATAATTGTTGATGTGCGACTGCGAATCAGGTATGTTGCCGCCAGACATCCTGTTTCTACTCACAATGCCCTCATTTGAAACAAAAGTCCACTGAAGCAACAGGTTGCTGTTTTCTGGGGAAACACATGGCTGCCGGAGTTCGGGCGCAGCTTAAAACTTGATTAAAAAAGTCCGAAATTAGAGAAAAATATAGAAAAGGAAAAATATGTTATTTTTTGTTGGACGGACCTCTGTTCCAGACCTATTAGTCTGGGTGCACAGATGCCGTTCCACAAAAATAAAGACACCATGTCTGTCCGACAACAAAAATATATTTTTCGTGTTCATATATTTTTCTTGAGTTTCGTTTTTTCATAAGTTTTGAGCTGCCCGAGCTCCGACAATATTGCCGCTACTAGCTTCTATTTTATATAAATAATATTGTATTCATTATGCACAAATTTTTATAAACGTTACAATTAAACAACAAAAAAATAGGATTTTCTTTAGAACCAAAGCTTTTAACCCTTCTGCACAAATTCAGATTATACCCCTCATAAACAATTTGTGGGTCAATTTGAAAAACACATCCGTATAACGGTTAATTAATTTTTTTTTTATTATTTGAACATAAAATATACAAATTCAATATTTATTTTAAGACAAGAAGTTTAATTCTGGGTGTTTATACTTATACACAACATGTTGTTTGCATAAATTGTTTTTGCATGTATTGCGACGGATTGAGTGGTTGTTTGAGTTTTTGCTATGTGGACAAACAAAAGCGTCTTTGTCTTTTTCCCAATTGCCCAAAAAGCAGGAGGTAGAATCTTGAAATTGAATGATCTTCGATGAACTGGGAGTGTCGGCTACTACAGCTTCCTGGATCTTTGCCAAAAAATTTTTCCCAGAAGGCCCATAGGGCATTCGCGAGCATTGGTGGTCAAAATGACCCACAAATTGTATACGCGTAGGTAAAGTATTTAAAATGTAATGAAAAAAATTGGCTATTCGCGAAAAAATTATTTTTACTTAAAATCCATCAGAAGGCCCTGACTGAGGATATGAAAAAGTTGTATAAACTTGCAGCCATCCTAAGACATGATTTTCGACGGTTGTTCTTCAAAATTGGGTCATTTTGACCCAATTTGTGCAGAAGGGTTAAATCCTTATCGTTCATCTGAACGTTTTGTTTTAAAAACTATTCAGCAACCAAAAATTCGTGGTTGCCAATATAACCTCTATCAAGCAACTGAAATTGCCAGCTGTCAGTTGCCATATGTAATAACTTTTTGGCAACTCAACTGAGGTTCGGTCGCTATCGATTATCGAACCATTAATTAATTTCCGATCAAGTTTGTTGCTTCAACAAAATGCATGCGCCAGTGTTTTGGCCTGTATTTGATGAAGTGGTATCGAAACCCATGGTGGAAATTTTATTAAAAATATCCCATTTGATGAGTGCATCATGAAGGACCTTGGCCATATTTTCTCCTGTGACAGTAGAGACTGGGAGCGCCCAAAAATTTAGATGTCCCTTTATAACTGGCGAGAATTGCGATTCGATCAGGTCCGGCAACAGTTTTCCGTCCCAGTGCATAACCAATGACTACGCTTTTGATCTACGTATTAAAAATTAAAATAGAAATCGGTGAAGAATAACGTTATTCGTATAACTAGGAATTAAATATAAGTTTAGAACTAAACTAAATTACTTTTGGCAATGAATTATTTTTGAGTCTCCTCCGCTTCTCGCTCATAGATCGATTGATCACAAACTCACCAACAGAGGTCAGAGGCGTCAGCATTATTCATGACAGTAATTACATTAGGTCTGTTTGAGAACTTTTCCAGTAAAAAATATCAAGTAACTTTTACTGGGAGAGTAAGGCTGATTTTACTCTCTAAGTAAAAAATATCGCAAAAAGTAAACGAACGACATCCAGTAAAAAGTATCAAGTAATCAACATTTGTTTGTAAACAGCTGATTCATGTTTTCTTTTTTGCTTTTCGTTTCATTGTTTTCCCTATGTTCAGAGTAATTTGTTGACTTGTTAACACTGCACTTTGTTGGGAATCTAGTTTATTAACAAATTCTATTAAAATGTTCCAACAAATGTATTTTCTTACTTACCTCTGCCATTGTTAAATTTCTTCTTTGTTTTCAAAGTTTTGTTTATTTAAATAAAACAGCTGTTTAAAAACATATGTTCGTACTTGATAATTCTTACTGGCAAAAATTTCTCCAGTAAAAACTTGCAAGTTCTCTATCATTCAACTGTCAAAAATATTCACTCTCTGGCTCTCTCGTTGTTGATTTTATCGAGTAAACGAACACTATCAAGTAAGAAATGTGATAAATTGTACAAATTATCACGTTCTCAAACAGACCTATTATCTGCACATGCTATAAAAATATGGGCAGCACCTGAACAGCTAACTTTGGCCTTGTCAAGTACTACAGTAAGACGTGGCGAGATCCAATGTTGTCGTCCTCTTAAACGTTTGGTGTGATCATCGTCATCATCGGTATGCAATTCGCATGCCGCATCCGTACCCGTAATGCTATCATCGAATTCATATTCGTCTTCACTTCCAATGTTAAGTGTATCGAGTACTGCAAAATATCAGTTGATGATTCCTGTTTTAAGGAATTCAAACAGTTCAATAATTTCACTTACAAGATTGATTATTAAGTTCTGAATATTTTCTCTTCCCCGATTCTTCTTTTTTGCTTTCGTTGTTCTGATCGCTGTTCTCGTCCGTATAACTTCTTGTCAACAGCTGCCATGCAACCTGGTCTTCCTTTCTGTATTTGCATCAACAAAAACTTCTTGTCTTCTTGTATACACATCTCATTCAGGGCGTTTGCACTAGCGATATCGAACAGATCGTCCATTGTTTCCTTGAAAATGTTCACGTTCTATTTTGATGTATCTGATCTGCTGTTTGCACTTTGTTTGTGGACATTTCTCCAGTCGCTGTACAATTTTAGCAATTTATCTGAACATTTATATTTACCACGTTGCCTGCCCACTGACTGCAAATCAGTGAGTGAAAACTGGAAAGCGCACAGCTCAGTGATTGTGAGAAGTTCTCCCCAGTCCCTTCATGGGATATAATGGGAAACCATTTATTTTTTTTTTTACGTTGCCTGCCATTTTTATTTATCACGTTGGCCTGTTGCCAAAAAATATAGCTGCGTCCACTGCTAGCTTAGCACTTTCTTTTGCACCAGAACATTTACAAACCGCATATTGTAAGAAAAAACTTGCAGTATCTGTCTGTTTGACGGCAGTTTGGCTCCAGATATCAGGTGTGATACATGCACAATTAATTCCATGGAGCGCAATTTATCACTGGATCGAGTAACCAACGGTGATGTAGGCGATGGTAACTTCGAAGCTGATGTATGTAGATGGTAAATCCGACATCGAAACAACAATTTATATTTAATTATCCAGATATGGATAATGTCCTATATACATATAGGATGGCAAGAATATGACAAAAATTTCATACATTGATGTCATGTTTCAAACAGATTAATAATTTGTTCTCTGAAGCAGACCTTACTTTTTAGGTGACATGGTACAAGAAGCATTTGTTGTAGCCAAAAAAGTAGCGGGACAAAGTTACAACAAAAAACAAAGAAAGAAAGAGAATGTGCAAAAGTTGATAAGTTATTCAGCAAAATGAAATAAAATTCAAATGAAAACTGTTGTAACTTTTTTGTTTTTCTACCGATTTTGATCATTTACAGCTTGTTAAAATGGAAATAGTATTTAAAAACGATTTCAAGTCTAGTTATGCAAATAAAATTATTTTTAGTTGCTTAAACTTACGTGTTTTGATTAAAAACCCATATTTCACCGTATAAAGTGTGTTTTAATTTGTAATGAACTTTGGGCAGACCTTAGCGTTATCCGATCGACACCTAACTTTTTACTGGAGGCTCGTAGGGCAAATGGAAACTTTTTCGGCCCGGAAATGAGTACAAAAAATAAATGGTCTAGTATTCAGTTCGAGCGCACGTACCCGTTGTGAATCGAATTAGACATTGTGTTTTTCTCTTTTAAGCGCCGTATTCAGTTCTTGCGAAATTTTCGTCATTTATCTCTAAACGGAAAATTTTGTTATTGATTTTGCCTATCCAATTTTCGCGAAGAGCTGAGTAGCAAGCAAATGAACTGTGCTGAACTAGTAGAGGCAGACGCAGTAGGATTTGTTATAATTGTGGGCACCAACGTTTTGTTTTTGTTGCACGGCACACATTCTTTGCAAATGTGCGTCATCCAAATTTGGCGAACCTATTCAAAATATTCTGGATTGTTCCATCTCCAAGTTGCTACTTAGAATCTGGTCATCTTTACAGGTGCACAATTTAAAGAACAAAGTCTAAGCCAAAGGTTATATTGTTTTCTTTTCTTTCTTTTTTCATACTGTTATTCCTGAAACAATCTACAATCATTAATGTTGTACATATTAAGTGTGTTCGTTTACCTGCAAATTTTTGCAAATTGTTGCTAGTTTTCTGTTCGCTTACTGCAAAAAACCAGCAAAAGAGAGCTAGAGAACGTAAATTTTGACAGTTCGATGTTAGAGAGTTTGCAAATTTTGGTTGGATAAATTTTAGCCAACCAAAATTTGCAAAATATAACAGCTGTTTAGAATCGGCTGTTTTGTAAACAAAGCAAATGAAAAATAAATTATCAAAGAAAGTAAGTAGAATCATGTTTGTTTTTTTTTCATATTTTGTGTGACATATTTTGTGTGAATACTTTATTTGTGTGAATATCCTTTTTATTAGATATTTTGTGTGAATACTTATCAATTGAAACTTTTGAAAAAGTTTCTGGATAACACTTTAAAAGTAATTGCTTCCTTTCCATTTTTTAATCACAATTAAAAAACAAACATAAACTGTTTTATTGCAAATTTTTGTTGGATGCTGTTCGTTTACTTTTTCTGTAAATTTTCAAAAAGAGCGCAAAATCTTTCTTACTCTCTCAAACTACAATCTTGCAAATTATTGTTGGGAAAGTAACCGAACACAACTATTAACACATTGTAATTAAGTATCTCTAAATTAAAACTACTCAAGTCATTTCTAACAACACCAGGCGCACTATGGTCGTTTATTAAAATATACACAAATAAATAAATAAAATTTCGGACCAACTATTGAAAAACTCAAATTAATCGGAAATTATATGTTCATACATGACAATGATCCCAAGCATAGTTCTGGCTTGGTTAAAGAATGGCTCCTGTATAATGTGCGATCAAAGTTGAATCACGCTCCGCAATTTCCAGATTTCAACTTGATTGAGCATTTGTGGCACATTTGAAAACGAGGGTTAAGGAAAGAGAAGTAACTTCAGTTCGAACTCTGAAAACAGTATTCAGTTCGAACTCTGAAAACAGTATAACAGATAGGCAAAAGTTCCCCTGAAATAACAAAAAAACTGGCCTTATCCATACCTTCTCGTCTAAAAGAAGTAATAAAAGCAAATGGTAGCCCGACACATTAATTTCTCATTATTTTTGATCATTTCTATGCCGTATGTAGACTTGGAAATGTATAGTCATGCTCTTTTTTGTTATTTTGAGATTTCAGTTAATTCTTGTGAATTTTGTGTGATTTTTTACTTTTGAATTCTTTTTTTTTTATTGAAAACAAAAAGTTAAGTTGGGTATAAACTATTCTAATTGTATTTTTCTAAAATATTTAAGAAATTACAGTCGTATGTAGACTTTCGTAACGTGGTGTATATTAATCAATTGAAAAGTGTCGAAAGTGTTTTAATAACCGACAGGAACATGTACATCTTTAGCCACTTAAAGAATATAAATATATGTCCTTTGTGAACTAAGTTGATACCAAAATTCTTGATATTTTTATCTAGTGATTAATAAATTTCTTCACAGGGAACGTGACTGGAGTCTTTGACAGTGACAAACGAGAGGTGCTCCTACATTATTCGTTTTTATAAAATACTATAATTTATTTTAATTTCATTATTGTATTCAACAACTGAGTATGCAATAAACAATTCTTTAATTGAAAACAAAATTTGTTTCTGTAAATATGAGAAAATGGGCTAAACATTTGGTAAGATTGCACATTAAAATTAATCTAATTCACCTGCAATGAATTCAGTACATTGCCCTTTTTGCATTGGGTAAATCTACAAATATGCAAGGCAAATTTGCATATTGTTGGTGAACTTATGGGTCGATTACCGATAGCAACCGAACCTCAGTTGCACTGACACCATTACATTTGTGATCAAAATACCTTTCATTAGAGTACCCACAGTTGGCTGTTTTTAGCCGTCTCTAACTGGACCCGTTTTTTTGGACTTTGGCCCGTCCGACAAAAAATACATATATATATTTCGTGTTCTTATATTTTTCTTTAATTTCGTTTTTTTAACAAGTTTTGAGCTGCACCCGAGCTCCGGCAATTTTGCCGCAACTAGGTTCTGTTTTATATAAATAATATTGTATTATCACAAATTTTTATAAACATTGCAATTTAACAACAAAAAATTATGATATCCGTTAGAACCACAGCTTTTGACTCCTTACCGTTCAGCTGAACGTTTTGTTCTGATTTAAAAACTATACAGCAACCAAAAATGCGTGGTTGCCAATATAACCACTAACAAGCAACTGAAGTTACCAGCTGTCAGTTGCCATGTGTAATAACTTTTCGGCTACTGGCAACCCAACTGAAGTTCGGTTGCTATCGATAATCATCGACCCATTAAACTTTGATTGATAAGATTGTCGCACACCATTAAAAAAGGTTGGAATTTAAAAACTCAGAATAACATGCTACTTGTGATGTTATTAGTTCCGGAACTTACATCTAAATCGGAGTTTGCAGATAAACATATCTTATATTTCCATTGAATAACTTATTTTGGGAAACTGGCGACGAAATAATTCGTTTGCAAAGTCAGTGGTAACTGTCTAATGGGAGTAACCATAGTGAGCAATTGAAAAGGCTTTAGGTATGTAATTCTGTATTGTAATATTCGTTGTGTAATGGGTCGATTATCAGTTGCCGAAAAGTTATTACATATGGCAACTGACGGCTAGCAACTTCAGTTGCTTGATAGAGGTTATATTGGCAACCACGAATTTTTGGTTGCTCTATAGTTTTTAAAACAAAACAAAATGTTCAGGTGAAAGATAAGGAGTCAAAAGCTGTGGTTCTAAAGAAAATCCTAATTTTTTGTTGCTAAATTGTAATGCTTATAAAAATTTGTGCATAATAAATACAAAATTATTCATATAAAATAGATCCTAGTAGCGGCAAAATTGTCGGAAAACCCCAAATTAAAGAAAAATATAAGAACACGAAAAATATATTTTTGTTGTCGGACAGACCTATGGGGCCCTTTACTTTTATTGACTGTTTTACAACCTCATGAGGTCAGACGTATTACACATATTAATTAAACAAACAAATTTTAACATATTTCTCCAACTGGTTTTATCCTTCTCCTTTTCTCGCCAGTTGGTAACACCAAGGATACGGAGGAGTGTATAAAGGAATTCTCATTAATATGATGAGTGTTTCTGGATATATATTTTTGAAGAATTCACCAAAAACATACCAAAAACGTCTGCTGATGAAGATCTTGGCAAGATCCGAAATAGCTATACAGACAGCCTTGGTATCATTGGAACATTTTTATGCTCGACTTTTTTGAAAGTAATATAAAGCTAATAAGCTTTATATTATTTAAAAAGGTCTTGAGCTTGAATAAATTTGTAAGAAAGTAATTATTATTTATATAGTATTATAAATTACCAGCAAAACATTCAACCTAAACCAGCCTTTCCTAGTTATTTAAAATGGCGAACTTTTTTCTTCGCTCCAATGATACGTACGTGTGTCCCATATATACATCCGACAACACCAGGAAACTTCGTATAACCGGTTGTTATTTTGGGTCTCTCCTTCCTCCGTCATGCTCCACATCTTACAACTGTTTTTTTTTCAATTAGATGCACAACTTCCTTCAAAACAACCGACAACGTAGATTGAGCCATGCCAAGGTTGAAGTCGTTGCCATAGGACTTTTGGAAACTTCCATCCGCAAAAATCCTTAAAGCTGCCCAAACTTTTAAGAGAGGGGGGTATTGCCGTAGCCCGATGACTTCGTTTGAAGTAAGTCAAAAATATCCACTAAACAAACTATTCCTTCTTTTGGAAGGCGAAAATATGCCTTGAACCTAAAACGGAATTGTTTATTAACAATTATTCCCAGCAATAACATTCACTCAGTGTAGCCGGCATTTCTAAAGGATTAGAGTTGTCTCTGAAGTGTCTTCTAATAGATGTATTCCTCGTCAAAAAATAATTCCACTGAACTAACCATTATTATTAAAAAGATTTTTTCTTTTCTTCCTAAAGACACTTTTATTTCTCACACACTTTAGATTTATTGTTTTTTTTACATTATTTACTGTTGGCGAAGTGTCAAACTCTGTTATCGATGGGAAACACTGTTACCTACGGCAACTGGCCAAATTCGCAATACATAAAACTAATTTTTATTCCAGTAGCGTTGTCAGTTGACAACGCAACTGAGGTTCGGTTGCTATCGATAATCGACCCATAAGTTCTTTAATACACGGAAATTTTTAAAAAGCCGACGTACGGTTAACCAGTTTTGAATAATGCAAAATGTAACTATTGTAAAAATGTATAGACTCGCCAATGTGCTGTGTTTCGAGAGTTTTTGCGTTCCCATGTTTTTTTTTTTTGTTTTCAATTCTCATTTTTCTCAAAATGGTGTGCTGCAATCCGAGCGAAACTACTCATTGGAAGTTCAAGGGATGAAAGCTTTATTCAGTATGTCACAAACTGTGATCAATAAACATCAACAAACAACATGTCTTACAGCAAAGCGTCATAAACACTAGGTTGCTTTTTATTTAACCCTGCTGTTAGATTAGAAAAAACTTACGAATCTTAGATTGAGGGACCATTTGGTCCATACTGCAATTTTCATCCAAAATAATAATTTTATCTTATTCTTTGTAACTATTTTGGTTCAAAAATTTCTAAAGCAAGTATTTGACATATCAAAAACATCCGCTAACATATCAAAAACATCTTCTAAATATTTGACATGAATTTACATTCGCTTGGTAATGAAAAAACTTACGAATCTTAGATTGAGGGACCATTTGGTCCATACTGGAATTTTCATCCAAAATAATAATTTTATCTTATCCTTTGTAACTATTTTGGTTCAATAATTTCTAAAGCAAGTATTTGACATATCAAAAACATCTTCTAAATATTTGACATGAATTTACATTCGCTTGGTAATGAAAAAATGTACTATTGACCAAATGGTCCTCTAATCTAAGATTCGTCATTTTGTATTTTTCTCAGTCCTGAATAAAGTTAGAAAATTTAATTTTCGCACATAACATTGTTTTATTAAAAGACCCCATTAGCAGAAAAATTTAGTCAGTATATATCACCGTTCCAAAGTTACAAGGGAAAACAGAAAAAATTTGGACCAAATGGTCCTAATCTAACAGCAGGGTTAATAAAAAATTCCTGCTGACTTATTAATTGCTGTAATAATGACTCGACGACGACAAATGAGTCTGGAACGTTTTTTGTTTAATCTTAAGGTTGTTTTACTCGACATGTATTTTACATATCGCATGCCACTTTTTTAACTCGTCTGTTTTTCGTATGCCTGTCAAAATTATTAAAAAAAAACACGGCTTTTGTAAACCATATGGCATAACCTCTGCTTGTCATTAACAGCTGATGTTGTCATGTCACAAAACAGAATAAAACACTCATTAATACTTTTATTTAGAATTGTTAATAAATTACTTACCTTTCCTTGTTGTTTATCCATTTTAATTTAATTTTACCACTCCTTGTAATTGTTCTCCATTCAACAAACGCTTTGTAGTATATCAAAAACCAGGTGATGCGATACGGTTTTACATACAAAAAATAGAACACGCCCTATTTCAAAAATTGCCATATGTATTGCATGATGCATTATTCATATGGCATGCTTGATAGGGTTCACAAGATATGCATAAATTTTTCATCTGCAAACGTGGCATGCGATATGTAAAATACATGCCGTGTAAAAGATGCTTTACTGTGCCATGTTCTGTGTTGACATATCAATCAACTTGTGATATCAACATATATTCGGTGTTACCAGATTAACCAACTTGTGATATCATTTGTGGTTGTTATTTCCCGCTTGTCTAATTTTTCGACGACTTTGTGTGGGGAGACGCAAAAAATCGGTGTGCTCCTCATACAAATTCGGCGAAAAATTAGTTTAGCAGTGAATAATAAAGCAGGCCTATATATGTTTTTAATTTTTTAATGAATATGTTCATAAAAAATAAATTTATGTTTATCTGAAGAAACATATAAACAAACAACAGTCGGGGTCAATTTTGTCCATAGGCTGTAAAAATTAATAATTTTTAAAATGTTACCTATTTTTAAATAATTTGGCATCTCTTCTTTTTCGAACATACAAATTTTCGGTTGCCATTACCAAATAAATAACAGGACAATTTTTTATTTAATTTTATTGTATTAAATAAAAGCCGACCGATGTGGGCAATGTTTTTACAAATATGAATAAAAACATAGTTTACATGTGTAGTATTTTTGTTAATGTGTATATGCTAATTAAAAGAGCTAAAGACCATTTCAAATTCGATTAACAAGGCTACATGCTGTCGGATTGTATTCTTAATATTTTTTGGGTGTTCGGAATAACAAACACCAAAAATGGGAAAATGTTTCACATTAGACTAAAATCGAAATACAGGCACATGGGCGTATCTATACTGCAGTTTTTACAGTTGGATCTCAAAATCGACGTACTTTTGAGAACAGACAATGTAAAAGCGTTTCCAACAATTTTGCACTTTTATGTTAGATTTCCTTTCCCATCCACTATTTATATTTGACATCATAAACTAGTACCACAAACATCTTATACTTGAAAAATAAATTTTTATTTAATAATTAATTGAAACTTGTTTCATTTCTATTGAAATTTCCTGAAGTAGTCTCTTTTTTGATAAACAAATAAATTTTTTAATTATTATCACTATTATGAAAATCGGTATAATGAGCAGATATTTGCACGGTGTTTTATAATCTCTTAAGACCCCCTTAGGCTCGTATAGGCGTCAATAGGACATTCATTTTGATTCTGCAAACACCATTCGGGCTGTAAGGCTTCGGCAGCAATTCCATTTTCTACTAATCGCTCGCGATGTATTAACATACGAGATTCTGCCTGACGCCATGTATCTTTAGTGTTTGACCATAAACGTTCAGCCATTGCGCTAGCACGTGGCCAGAAACGTTGATCAAGTGAATGTTCGTCTATTTGTTCGGACCATATAGCTGCCTCTGCACCCATCACAAGCGGCAAATAATCACCGGCTATTGTTTCCATCCGGTTTTCATAGACTTTTTGCCATCCAATATATGGCGAACACCAGTTATTGCCATCAGTAACCCAACCTGCTCCACCACAGTCGAAGTAAAGGGCATCGTAATTCGAAACGATGATTCGAAAGCCTCTCTTTAAAATATCGGTAACTTTGGGATCCATACCTGTGGTCCAGATTTGTATAATATAACGCTCCTTGTCTAAATAATCATCCAAATAGGGTACATCTGTCAAACGACTTGTCCATAATGTTATTGGAACTTTTTCGCCCTTGGCAGCGTGTTCAACACGTTTTAGAGCTTCGGTTTGAAAATGTCCCCATAAACGAATAAAATCACTCTCTTGTAGACCCCATCCTTGCTTCGAAGTCATCCAATTACGTATTTGTGCACTGCTGTTCCAACAACTGACGGAAACTTCGTCTCCACCCATATGAAATACATCTGGATTAAAAAGATCAAACATATCTTGGTAGATGTCTTGTAAAATTGAGTACATATTCTCAACCGTGGGGTCCAATTGTCCGCAAGGAGGTTCCACGCAATAATCTTTCCAAGGTTGAGCATTAAAACAGGCAGTCATATTTTTGTGTTGCCAACCTTCACCCACATGAGCTGGAGCATCAAATTCGGGCATAACACGAATGCCACGTACGCGGCCGTAGTCGACTATATCTGCAATGTCCTTGTGGGTATACACTTTTCGGGGAGAATAAGCTCCCAATTTATGTAGCTCTGGTCTTGATTTCACTTCAAGTGGGAAACTGTGGGAATCCGTTATGTGCCAATGGAAAGTATTCAATTTTACCATAGCCATGGCGTCTAAAAATAAAAATTGTTGAAGGAAGATTTAATTATTATGTTTAGTATGTCAGTATCGTATACTAACCTAAAGTTCTTTTAATCGCTTTTACTGTATAAAAGTTTCTTGAAGTATCTAATAATAAACCGCGCCATTTGAAAACAGGGTTATCTTGTATAGAAGCCTTCGCCAAAACAAGCAATTCGCGTCTTATATCATCATATACAATGAGCTGGCTTAAAGTCTCCAGACCGTGGCGTGCACCGAAATATGTTTTGGCCTTTATATTAGCGAATATTTCATGATCAGTTGTAGATGATATATCCAGTTGATAACTCTCGTCCGTATCTAGCGTCAATCTTGGCAGTTCTTCGTTTTCTTTATTGTCCAGCAAGTCGATGGTAATCTTTAGAGGATAACCCTCCTTATTTAACACATCTGCACTCGGTAGTTTGTTATTAAGCATATCCATAAATCGTTGACGGTTGGAATCCCATAACTTAGCCTGTTTTCTATAGGTGGGTAGTTGAAAATCTACAGCATTCAAATTGACGTGTAACAGCATTGAATCAACTTCAACTGATCCCGTAGGCTTTGGCCATATAGTCCCAATATTGTCGCCACAGAACATACGGCACACTGGCAAACTAATGGCCGTATTCCAATTTTTTTGAGACAATTCAACTTTTAAACATTTGTTTTGCTGGCATTCATAACCGTAGATTAAGCTGCAAAATATACAATTATAATATCGGGTTTAATTAAATAGTATGAATCCGGTTCAAATAGTTATATAGTTTTTTATTGTTACAATTAAATTAATAACAATCCCTTTGGCAATAAGAAAATAATATACTCGAAGGCACCAGATATTTCTATTTTTAAAAATGGGGTTATTAATTTGTATGTAAAAAATTTTGTTTAGCTTCATATTAGCCGTTACATATTTGACGTATTTATGTAAATGAAGCTCATTTTTTCAAACCTTTGGTATAATATAATTTTGTAATTATAGCCTCACCCATAGGGATGAGAATTTATACAATTTGATACGGGGAGAGTATAACGGCATTAGCCCCCGTATTCATAACGAAAAGTTAGCCACCGGATATCATCTGACTAACGATTTGTAATACAAAACACTCCAACCATGGCACAATAATATCTACATGGTAATAGCAGCGCGCGTTGTTGTAGGCAGCAAAAACAGGCATTTTGTTTTTGTTCTATTCGCTTCAGTTGCCAAACTTTACACGAATGCATACCAACAACACAAGAATGCAAAAGAGTACAAAAACAAAATACATGTGAGTTTGACAGCTGAAGCGAAATATCACATGAAAAAAAAGGAGTCAGCTGTTCAAATGACTTTACCATGAATATATTATTGTACCATGACTCCAACTAAACAAATGTCTACAATGTGAATACATTCCTCCACGGTTGTAGTTGGCTAAAACGAAACGATCGTTCACCGAATGTGAATTCGAATTCCACCAGCGGCATTTGCATTCACGGTGTCCCTGAACCAAGTTTAAATGGACCAAAAAACCACTCTTGATTTCCCTTCGGCCATCGAAAGTTTCACCATCGAGAAGTTCAAAAACGCAAAAATCAGCCAAATCCCCGGAGCCGTTTTCAAAAAAACACAATTTTAAGATTTTTTTCGCCAAAAATGAGAAAATTCGAAAAATATTTATTTTTTTTTGAATTTTGAATAAATTCTATTAAATATTCTTTTCTTTTGTTTGATTTTACTTTTCAAAATTAAAAAAAAAACTAATAAAACTCATTTGTTTTGACATTTTAATTGCAATTTCTTCTTTGCACTCTAAATTGTTGGCCCGACTTGTCTTTACACTGAATGACATGTCAGGCGAACATCGAAAAAATCAAAGTCGTTTTGATTTTTGCCTAACATGTTGGCCCAACTGCCCAACATCACTTTACACTGAAAGTTTGGTCGGGCCAACACGCAAAATCGGCCGACAGATCCACTGGTCTAAAGTCGCCTTAATGAATAGAAGTAGTGTTAACAGGTGTTTTTGGGAATCATTTTTAAATGGCCGACTCCCATAGAACTTTCAAATTTTCGTTGATTTTCTTTTGTTTGGTTGACACAATTGTATTGTATTTGTTGATTGTCATAGTCTATGGGCAGTAGTTTCAAAACCATATGTATGTAGTTCTCGCGATTAAAGTCGACCACTCAATTTAAAAATAAAAAAATATTCAAATCGCGAATCATTTACTAATAAAGTTCAGGAACAGAGTGTAGTTGGAGCCACTATCTATATTGTTAGCCATATTTTTTGAGTGGTGTACATATGTTGCTTGTGTGAAAAAATTAAAAATGCCGCGAAAGTCAAAAGACCATGCCCGAACACATGAAGAGAACCGATCCGTAGTCTGTTTGTTCTGTTTAAAGAAAAAGGACAAGATGTGGAATATTGTAGGCATATTGAAGAGCAAAATAAAAAATTTGGTAAATATTAATGTTGACGATAGCCGATACCCATCCGCTGTTTGCAGTACTTGCAAAATCGTTCTGTACAAATCCTGTAAGCAAGGTTTCGGAGATCAAGCCACGTTGTCTTTGCCAGACTATTCGAATTTCCCGGCACTTTCATGTACAACCAGATCTCAGGATAAGATACTTTGTGAGTGCAATTTGTGTAAACTTGTGCGAGCTCAACCACAGAACATAATTCTCGGAAAAATTACGAAAAATAAAGCGGCTCATAGGAAATGTAATAAATGCGGAGGAGAACTGGATACCAAGAATTTCTGCACTTCTTCAAAATGCATTTCAACTCTGACTGACCTAATTAAAAATAATTTATCGTTAAAAGAAAAGGAACAATTGACATCGTCAATATTGAAAGACATTTCAGTTGCACCAGAAAACTCAACAAAACATGGGCAGTTGTGTTTATCACAGAAAAAAGGGGAAAAAATACCAGTGTTCGTGAATACAACCAATGTTGCCAGCTGTTCGGGAACACAAACACTCGCAGCAACCGAGATATTAAAAATCAGTACAGATTTAGGTCTGTCGACAAGAAAAACAAATTCGCTGACTGCTGCGTTGCGAGTTGCTGCTGGGAACAGGGAAAATATTCCAACCCAACTTAAGACAGGACTTGTTTTTGTTAAATCATCGTCTTGATTCCTTTTTCGAGCCTCGATTTTGCGAAGTGGTGAATACCAAAAATTCCCGGGCAATAAAAACATCTGAATGTTTTGTGTATTGGTTGACTACATTAAAGAAAAAATAGCATTGCAGGAAGTGGATTTGAAATTCGGTATTGACGGTGGTGGCGGATTTTTGAAAATTTGTTTATCTATTCAATCCAAATTTGATGAAGCTGATGGCAATTCGGGTATCAAGAAAGCGAGACAACAATATCAAGATCAAGTACAAGCCAGGAAATTTAAGGATTCGGGTGTGAAGAAGTTGATCATTCTTGGAATTATTTCTAATACGCAAGAAAACTACATGAATGTTCGTACTCTCTGGTCTTGTCTGAATTTGCAATGTATTAACACAATCATTGCTACGGATCTGAAACTAGCCAATATCCTGACTGGTATTATGGGCCATTCTTGCCATTTTCCGTGTACGTGGTGCACCGCATCGAAAGACAATTTAAATATGTGCGGAAATTACAGAACCATTGGTACCTGCTGTGAAAATTCAGAGGCCTTCAAAAATACCGGCAGTAAAAAAACTAATTCCAAGAACTTCCTCAGTAACATCCACGAGCCCATATTTACAGGAAACCCGGACACGCTGATCATCGAAATAATCCCTCCACCTGAACTTCATCTGATGTTGGGAGTTGTAAACACCCTGTATAACCACATGCTGAAAGAATTCCAGCACGATGCCGATGAATGGGCTAAGTCCTGCAACGTCTCCAAAGATTTCGTACATGGGGCTTCTGCTTTTGCTGGAAATGCCTGCAAAAATTTGTTAAACAGAATAGATATTCTTCGGGCAAAATGTAACATCCATTGTTTGAAGTATGTCAAATGTTTTAGTGACTTTCCAAATGTTTGTTGTTGTGTCGTGAGCCTGCACAATTCGTAGAAACACATAAGCGACGCCAGAACACAAAAAAATCTATTTACCATAACTTTGTTGTTGTGTGCCTGTACGTTTTATTCTGTTGGGCATGCGACAAAACGGCAACAATGTTTCTCCCTCTTTTTTGGTCCGGTAAACTATCAAGTCTGATAGTGAACAACAAGCGAGACACTCGCATAAGGCTCGTTGGCTGGTCCGCTGGGATCAATAGCTCCAGGTACTTCAATATCTACACCAACCATAGAAATTGATAACAGAGATACTCGTAGATGGGGAATGGTGCGAAAGTATGCAACATGGGCCTTACGTGCATTAAAGTCGATTCGATTTGCTTGACAACACCCAGAAACAAAATTCATATCATGGTTAAGTGAATTTCGCGTTACCTGTCTTTACATTTTACATTTAGACTAGACCAACTACGATCAAACATGGGTGTCATCTGCAAAAGAGTAGATGGGGTTAGTCGTTCGACCAAGTAGGGCGTTGATGAAAATTAGTATGAGAGAGGACAGAGTCTTGTGGTAAACCTGCAATAAGTCACTACGTTTGTTACTAAAGCAAATACTAAACGAAGTGATCGAGAAAAACTGTAAGTATTTCCGAAGTCCAATAAAACAGGCTTACCTATCTTTTTGATTCCTAGTTTTACACTCACTGATTGGGACTTTCTATTTTACACCCGTTCCGAACGGTATTTTAGAAAGCTTTTTCATGGCTAGGTACTCGATAGAGTCGCCATCACTAAACGTGGTGATACTCGTCACTTCTCCTGCACAGTGTTATTAAACCGTTCGCAATCTAAATTGCGGGTCCTGATCACTGGGTCTAAAAATTAAAAAATGCACAGCTCACCAATTGTGAGAAGCTAATTGGATTGGGATTTGGAATGTAAAAAAAATACATGAGGTGTCAGGGGACATCCGGTTGGAACGAAGTTCCTTTCGCTATACATTATGTACTAGTCAGTTCCAACACGCCTAAGGCGCCCGTTGAAAAATACGATAATTTAAATGGATCTTTAAGAAAAGACACTTTTTGTAAAATGATAAACTTTTTTTAAGAATTTTTTTCTCTGTAGAATGTATTTTTTTTAAAGTATATTTTTAGGTCCTTTTTGTAAGAATATGTATTATATTTTCCCAAAAACATAATTTTGTAAAGAGAGGTAATGTTTTTTAAGAAAACGTACTATTTTTAAGAAGAAGTACTTTCTGTAAGAAAGAGCCATAAGAGTGTGATTTTTTTTTACAAAGTAGTACTTTTTTTAAGAACAGGTACTTTTTAAAGAAGTGGTACTCTTTTTAGGAAAAGGTTTTTTTTTTGAACAAATGTACTTATTTTCAGAAAGGCTACTTATCTCATGAAAAGAAAAGGTATTATTTTATTTTTAAGAAAATTTACTTTTAAGAAAATTAATTTTTGTAAGAAAAGGTATTTGTTTTAGGAGAAGGTATTTTTTTTGAGAAATGGGATTTTTTTTTCGAATTAGTCCTTTTTTAAGAATAGGTAAATTTATCTGAAGAAGTTTTTTTGTTTCACAAAAAAGGTACTCTTTAAAGAAAATGTAGTTTTTTAAGAAAAGACAATTTGTTTTAAGAAAATGTAGTTTTTTAAGAAAAGGTACTTATTTAAAAAAAAAGAAAAGGTATTTTTTGTAAGAAAATTTATTTTTAAGCAAAGGTACTTCGTTTAGATAAGGTATTTTTTTTAAGAAAGGTACTTTGTTTAAGAATATGAATAGGTTTTTTTGAGAAAATTTACTTTTTTTAAGAAAAGGCACTTATTTAAGAAAATGTTATTTTTTAAACTTCTTTCACTTTGCGTTCTAAATTTACTTTTTATTGGGCTCAAAACTACAATATATGTATACTAAATATTGGTTACTGACTCCACCTAGAAAACTTCCCATTAAACAAGAAATGTCCCAACATATGTGAGACATCTAGTTAGTCTAGACATAAACCAAAGCAAAAGTAAACAATATAGTTGATAACATAGATAAAGGAATTAACTAGATATCGCACATGCCGCGGGAAATTTCTTGTTCAATGGAAAATAACCATATACGGACACCACTACGTGATAAAAGACTAAAAAAAAGGCCCGTGTCTCCCAATTTTTCCCAAAGTCATGCACTTTTTTTTTATGGGCCGCCAAAGATTTGGGGCCTCGGTATAATTTTCGTAAAAATGTGATCATTTTCTCAGGCTCATATCTTGCAAACCGTTCAGAATTTCGATTTACTCTCTGAGGCAAAGTTGTAGCTCTTGTCATAAATTGCGAACATATAAAATCAAAAAAACTTCACCTTCCAGATCAAAATCGCAAAAAACTTAAAAAAATTCGATTTTTTTACCTTTTTTCCCGTGTTCAGGTCCATAGGTAGCAAACCGTTCAAAATTCAAGGAAACAATCAACTACAAAAATTTCGATTTCGTATGAAATTCCTCTCGAAACCGTAAATCGGTTTTTGTACTTTTTCGGGTCCGCCTCGAACTCGTAACAACTTCATATTCGAATCCGTTTCGGATTCGTTTTTTGGAATAAAATGAATTAGAGACGGATTCGCTTTTATCAATTTTTGCGGATTCGAAACGAATTCGCATTCCTCTCGAAAACGCGAATCGTTTTTGTACTTTTTCGGATCCGTCTCGAACTCGTAACGAACTTCATATTCGAATCCGATTCGGATTCGTTATTTGGAAATAAATGAAATTGAAACAAAAAATTTTTGTTGTAATCAAATTTATAAGAGAATAGTGGAAGCAAGTTTAAATAATATTAATATGAATTCAAAATATCACTTACATGAGCTCAAAGTTGGTGAATTCAAGAATGGCTCGTATTTTATTCCTTCAAACAAAAGATTATTATTTTTCATTGAAACACCCCAATAACAGTAACATCCATATATAATGGTAAAGTGTACATTATTGACACAATTAGACAAATTTCGACAGACTATGATGTTTCACTGATTTTCACTAATGAGATTTTTTTAAATATTCTAACAAATACTAGTATTCGGTTTGAAAGGAGCTGCAGCAGCATGTGGCTAATAATGTATGTAAGATATTTAAAATTAAAATAGGTTCATACAACTCTAATCCACTGAAGTTTTCATATTTTTTTACAAATAAAAAATTTGCTATCACTTAAATTTAACTCGCTTTAGTATTATTTTTTAAGTTTATGTGTTTAAGCAAGTAAGACATGAATCTGAGATATTACATATTTCTGGCACAAATGTCTGCCGCCAGAGGGTGTAGGGAAGTATGGGGAGGGGTGTCGGTAGGTCGAGTATCTCTTGATCGAACTACGAGTTTGGTTTCCTCACGAGATGTTTGCAATTTCAAATTTGTTTTCCCAAACTGACATTTCGCTTTTCTTATGTTTTTACGAGCTCGTAATGGATCCGCCTAATAGCAATTCCACTAATTCGACTTTTATGTTTTTACGGACTCGTAACAGGACGGATCCGCCAAATCACTGATTCGCTTTTTTATGTTTTTACGGACTCGTAACGGGTTCAAAACGAATTCGAGAGCTCACATTTCGCTCTTTTATGATTTATGGACCTGTTACGAGTTCGAGACGGATCCGCCAAATCACAATTTTACTGATTCGCTATTTTATGTTTTTACGAAGTACGAATCTCAAAAACAAAAAATCTGGTTACAAGTTTAGAAGTTTCATGCCGTAAAAGTTTGAACATCTTCAATACATCGACACTCGGTTGCAAAACTTACGTTGAAACAGGGTTCCTATAGATACAACATTCTGAAAGTCTGACTCCTCTCCTACATATACCTGGTGCATTCTAAAATAATCTGACAATTAGTTTAGAATTTCTGATATTATTACCACTTTCTTGAAATTGGCCCCACTGTGCGTCTGGAAGAATACTAATGGAAATAAGAGGCAAACTTCTTTGAGACAAAGGTAATAAAATGTTTTTAATGTATAAAAGGGCTTAGTTTACTTGCCAAATTTATTAAAAAAGACACTCAACATTAACTTAGGGATTTGCATTTAAGTGTGGTAGTCTAATACCTGAATTTGATCCTAATTAAAATACTTAATAACTTACTTTTTACGAACATTGGTTTAGGATATATTTTTTAGTATTGGGTTGAAAGCAAAGCAAGTGGTTCACGTAAGGAACCTATTATTATTTTGTGAGTAATTTCTGCGTGATTCACGTGAATCACGCGTAATTCATGCGTGAACGTGAGCAGGATTAAATTAAATCTTCGTGCATGAGCGTGCGTGAGTGACCGTCTTCCTTTCATGAGCGTGAGTCAAGACTTACTCTCGTGCCCATCTCTAGTGTGGACTCTAACTTAGTGTTTTAGTATTAGCATAGATAAAGGAAATAGCTAAATATCTCACAAGCCTTGGGAAATTTCTTGTTCAATAGGATATTTTCTAGATGGAGCTTAAAGAAATGATTACAACGTTTGATCCCAAAGATGTATTCCTTGCCAGTTGTATTTAGAACAGGTGCTAGTAGTCGCTGTTGTAGCTAATGTCAACAGGTATTGTATTTTTGTTTGGATATACATATCATAGATAAAGGAATTAACTAGATATCCCCACATGCCTTGGGAAATTTCTTGTTCAATGGGATATTTTCTAGATGGAGCTGGATGCAATAATTACAACGTTTGATCCCAAACAAAATATACCTTGCAAGATGTATTTAGAACAGGTGATAACAATAGTTGTGGTAGATAACATCAACAGGGATTTTATTTTGTGGTCCGTTGCTCTCAAATTCAACACAAACGAACACCAACAATAACAGTAAACAAAAAGACACATAATCAAAATAACAAAATTTGAACTTGAAATTGGGGAACACGACATAAAAAAATTAAGTTAGTTGTTCGAATAGCACAACCTGGAAAATTATACTTTTTTTGTATGTATCAAATTCCCCACAGTGTTGAATAAACGTCAGTGAAAGTTACGAGAAACTTCAATGAGAGTTACAAAACGAGAACACAGCACCTAGTGGTAGTACTTGACAACGCCTGTGCGATATCTACATATTTCCTTTATCTTTGGTTTTACTAGATGAACTATCAAAAATTACGTCCACTTGACATTTAACGTTTTTATGAAAACCAGAAAAATTTTACAATATAATACAAACAATTTATTTGTTTTAATTTTACAAATTTTTTTCAAAAAATTTTCCAAATGTATGTATGTATAACAATTTCGTATTTAGATGGAAATTTAATTTATTCACTGTTTTACAAAACAATATCACAAACAAGGAAAACGCAAAAATACACACACCATAAACACTTCGACCAAACGATACAAGTTTACTGTACGCAGCAAGTTATGAAATCTTATAAGATTAAAAAAAATCCAATGAGTGTTCGAACTCACGGGCGATGTGTTAACACCTTTTTGCTACACGGTACCTGTTCGATTTCTATGAACACATTCGTAAATGTTATATTGGAAAATAAAAAACAGCGTTCAATCATATGATGACGTTACAGTTAAATAATATTAATACTTAAAATTATTTAAAGACCCAGTGCAAGCACATGTGTCATTATTTTCTTGCTCAATACTTTTTGTTTTATTCCCACAAAAGTCAAAGAATGCAAAACAACAGACACTTGTACATACATACATACATTGTTATATTCGTACGATATAACCGAAGATCAACATAAAATACTTTTTTAATATTACTCCAAATTAATACTCCAAATTAAAACACTTCAATCTCGGCTCGCCGATATCGGATCGCCTTAATTTTTGGCCTAAACTCTTCGTCGAAACCCGCACTAGCTTTTTAATCCAAAAATTAATAAAATCGACTATGAATTTCCGGAGAAAATCGCGTGGAAAAATTATATGAAAATCGCCCAATAATCATTTTCAATACCGACTGCCAAGCAACGAACAAACAAACGATGATTTACTCTTACAAACCTAACACTTGCGTATGTATTAAATTTATAGTTTACTGCCCTAGAGGCGCGCGTATAGATGTTAACACATCAATAAATACATGTTCCCCTTGTTTAAGATTAAAATTAACAAAAGCAAAATGATTCCGCTATTCTGCCGGCGTTCTCTCTCATATTACATTAGGGTGAATCTCAGTTGTAGACCCAGTGTAAGACCGTTATCTCGCGGTATCACAATGAACTAAAGTGGAGTTCAGACTATCAGACGTATTTGACGATTTGTCGAACCTGAAGAAAAATTGTAAATGTGAACAGCTTATAAGCTAGATAAGCCTGATGGTCTTCAAAACAGTTTCAAAACCAAACGATTTCTTTCAGGTTGTCGATAAAACGCAGAGCGAGTGACAAAATGTCGGGGAGAACAAACGAAGAGGAGAAAAGCGTAAAACTTCAAATTACATAGAATTTTTGAATTTTTCCAATTTCGAATTATCACAAAAGTAATAACCATGAAATGTTACAATCAAGACAAGAGAAATTGAAAACAAAAATTTCCCGAAACACAATGCCAGGATAGAGCACTATTACACGATGATGGCAAGAGAAGAAGTGAGAGAGGAGGAAAAAATTTCACAAAATGACTTGGATTGTGTTTCGGGGGATTTTTTTCAATTTCTCTTTCTATATTTTCCATTTTTGTCTTGATTTTGATATTTCATGGTTTGATAATTCAATAATACCATATTGTGAAATTTCAACGTGTAATAGCTCGATAAATTACGTAGGAACTTCAAAGGGAACTGAAAAATATGCCCGCAAGAAATGCCATCGTGTAATAGAGCACAAAGTGCTCTTTATCATAAAGTAATAAAATTCAAACACTGTTTCCACTTTTCGATTGTTCATAATTTTTAAAGAAAGTACAAATTTTATTTTAACGAAAAACAAAAAAATTGTTTGTTACAATTTTGTTGACATCTCTGAAATTATTGATCAAATTAAAATGTGATGGTATATGCATAAGTTTAAGATAGTGTACACTTACATTTTCTCAAATTTGGGTGAACAAAATCGGAGAAGACATTTTCGAGTTATGATAAATTATGTGGAGAAATATCTCAAAAAACTAGATGCGGCTTTTTCAAACCAATTTGTTTTATTTTTATATTCGCGTAGTCTCTACCTGCAATTATGCTGAGGGCATTTGAATTCGAGCTAATCCAGAAAAACCCCAAATACAATTTCGTCAGTTTCGATAAGTACTTTCAGAAACTGAAGTGAATTCGGAGTGCACATTTTATGTGTTGCACTGTGTAATCAAAGAAGAGGTACAACTGTAGACTTGTGTCGAACTCGTTCACTAGTTCTCGAACTCGTTCATTTAAGGTGCCCGGACATACCAATCACGAACATACTCGCGGTATCGAACATATGCACTATGTTCATGAGGGTGATGTCTGGTCACCCTAAATGAACTAGGTAGTTCATGAACTACCCAACTCTATACAACTGCATAAAACACATGTCTGAAATGGAATTTAGTTTTGCATTAATGCCACATTCGTGAATATACAGATAATATAGTTTAACTTGTGGAAAATCCTTACCATAGAGTATTTTGTCAGCAAATATTTTATATGAAAAGCACAACCCGGAGGTATGTTTTGAATTGTATCTCAAAATGTTATGAGCCTACAAGAATAAAATTTCAGGACTTAATTCCAATAAGTGTAGCTACAATATACAAAACCAAAATGTAAAGGGTCTTAAAAATGACACCCAAGATAATACTGATAAATCATCGGAACTGATATTTTTATGTTAATGGTTTAATGACATTTTTTGAATCAAAAATACACATTCCTGATTTTCAAAGATTTTTTCTGTGTTTTTAAAAATTATATGAAATTATTTATGTATGTACATGTAGTAGATACCATATACTAATTATTATACTAGACTTAAGATTTCTCTCAGCGAATTTCTGACATTTGGCCTGGTGTGATATGATTGTTGGATGTTGAAAGTAATTGCTTTACTAATACCAGATGGAGGCAATGGTTCAAAACAACGAACAAAATAACAACAGCGGTATTTCATTTTGTGTGTTCAAATTATTGTGTTAAATACAACACAAATGTATGCTAAGAATAACAGTCAATAAAGAAGTGTAAAATTCATTTAAATTTCACAGTTTTTCACAAAAACGACATGAAAAATTAAAGTCAGAAGTTATTGTAATTCCACCTGGTGTATGTCACTTTTCGTCAAACATCTCTCTATCACACCGACCGCACTACGAAGAGTGTGAAAGGAAACGTCAGATGAGTCAAATATTCTCTCTTGTTGTAATAATTACTCTATGGTAGATACTAACTAAATACACAAACGCACATACAGTGGTGCGCGATGAAATAGAGTCAACACTAATCAACATTTTCAAAACAAAAACAAATGTAGAAAAATTAAATTTTGTTTATAACTTTTATTTTTAATTGTTCAATTAAGAACTAGATATAACATTTTAGAACATTAATGTCGTAACTTAAAATTAAATCATTAGGTATAAATCAAACTATTTCAAAATGCCCCGTTTTGCCTGTGAATTAAAATAGAGTCATCGCGATTCATCACCTGAACTAGAATAAATAGCTGTGTCAAATAAAATGTATGTTTCATTAATCGTTTATATTATCTTAGTACTTTATGAAATAACTATTATTTTGTATCACAGCTAAGCAACGCCTTGACATTGAATCATCAAGTCTCCACAAGTCAAGTCATCTTTATTAAATTGGTTTATTCCTTTGATAGACACTTTAATGTCCCGCCACAAATTATGAATAGGATTTAAGCCCGGCGACTGCATAGACCATCTCAAACTATGACACTATTATTTTCAAACGAAGCTTTTGCTCGCTTCGATGTGTGTTTGGGGTCGATATTATGTTGAAACACTCATCGAAGCGGCATTTCCCATTTCGCACAAGGCATCATGATGTTTTTTTAATACAGTGGTATAATATGCAGCGTCCATTGTCTGTTCAATTTGGAATAAAGGTTCTGTCCCAATGTAAGAGTATTTCCGCTACCCCGTTTAACTGTTTGGATTGTGTTCTGGGGCCTGAATTCGGTGTTGGAAGGTCTTCGTACAGGAAGATTACTCTGATCATAATTACCTAATCTCACTTTAGTTTCAGCTGTCCTCAAAATATTTCGCCATTTGCGTACGGACTATTTCACATGCTCCTTGGCAAAATACCACATTTTTTGAACGTTCCGTTTGGATAGAAATGGAACTTTTCGGACACTTTTTGCCTTTAAATTGTTTTTAGTTAGCATTTTTCTTAATGTAGAGGTGTCAACATCCCGATCGTATTGCCTTTTAAGGGCGGAAGAGGTAACAAAAGTCGAACTCTACGTGGCGCAATATTTTTGGTTCCAAATGTTCTGTAATTTTCAGGGTTTTACCGTCTGTTTCCTGGATTGGGGTTATATTTTATTCCGGTCTCCAACATTTTCTTTGAGCATCCAATTATGTCAGTAATTTGTATGTAGCTTCTGAATACTTTTATCGTCTCTTTTATTCTTTCTTGACGCTCATGATTGCAATATTTACATCGGCGCATTTTGGAACGTCAATAATGACAATTTATTAATGCTACTAATAAACATTAATCATATTTAGAAGCTAAACTTTGTTTTCAAATTCAAATCCAAACTACCATTAACCATTTCAAAAAAAAAAATATTTTTTTGTAATTGTCTCTATTTTGTAGCACACGTCATTATATAGCCTTTAAAATACTGACACTGACCTGGAGAACATTAGTGTACAAAATTTATTAAAAATGACGGCATTATATTCAGCAGAGGACCGGTCAATCAGGTTCAAAATTTCTTGACATGAAACATATTGGACCACTGATTTGCAGAGAATAAAAGTTTTGACGAGTTGTGACTCTATTTCATCGCACACCACTGTATGTATATAAAAAAATGTTTATTTTAATTTTCTTTCTTTCCATTTCGCATATTTTTTTTGGTCGTTTGGCATAATTTTTTTTGACGGCTTCTGGGAACACTGTACTAATGTTTTAGAAGACATAAATTAAGCTGTCTCTAAAACCCTTGCTTAACCCTTCTGCACTCCTTGGGTCAAAATAACCTATGTAATTTTATATTTCAAATGAAAATTGTTGTCTCCAAATTACAAGTTATCAAGCTGAAACTTTATAATTCCTCAACGGCGCAGAAAACTATACTTTGGCAGGAAATCAATATATTTAGTTTTTTGAATTTTTCTCTGTATGCAAATATGTAAAATATTTACATCTATTGTCCTTTGGGTCAATTTGACACGTCTCACACCAAATAAGAGACAGTTAAAAGCTAAAAACTCAAAATTGGTATGCAAAACCGTAAGTCAGTTTATTCTCCTAAAAATGACAAGTTTTTTAAAAAATTATGATATTCGGTCAAATTGAGACAATGATCATAGGAAGGTTATATTTTCAAGGAATGCAGGAGCATTAAGTTTGAAAACTAATTAAATGGATGGAATCTGGGAAATTTGTTGGTTATTTGCTCATTTGGTCAGTTTAACATTATCCTGTATTTAAAATACAAACAGTACCTATTTGCCTTTTTAAATTAATTTAAAAAAATACATTTAGTGACGTGATTTTGCAAATTATGCAGATTAGTTTTGAATGGAATGATTTTTATATATAAAATTGTTACCTTTGGTGCACTAGTTCGTGTATTTAGATATTTTGAAAAATGCTGGTAAATAGTTCTACAACGATTTGACCCATAAATATAGTATAAGGGTTAAAGCCGATTGTCGCACTTTCACCTACTATTACACTATTACTATGTGAAGTCGTCGTGACTCCAAGGAGACATGGAATTTAGGGCTTTTTTTTTAAATTACGATTAATTTGAAGCTCTTGGAATAGTTGGATTTGTGGCTTGGAATTTTTGATTTCTTATTAGGAAGAACCACATGCAAGATTCCCCATATAATTTTTGGGACCTTACTTGCACTGTACAACTTTTACAAGTACAAATGGTTAACGGCGCGTTTACACGGGACAGTTCAAGACCGGACAGTTGATAATATGTATTAGTTGTCAAAAAGAGAAAAATTTGTTGTATGACGTATGTGTCCAGCCAGTTATAAAGACAGAACAGTTTTAAGCAACCGTCGATAGTGTTGTTTCTTGTAAATTTCGTGCTCTGATTTTGTTTTGCTCTTCTTCACATTTGCTTGAAATCTTAATATACTAAAAGAAGATTGCTACATACATATATTATTTATACATGTTTATATCTAGTATGTGTTGCCAAATAATATTTCAATAAAACTCCAAATTACGAAATAAAACTAAATTTTCCCAATTTCTACGATCGTTTAGTATGTGTTTTGCCCTATTTCTCCAGATTACAATGAAGCTGATGTACTCTGAAAATTTCAAATGTATACATGTTTATATGCATGTATGTGATGTTTTGCTTTGTTTTTCATAAATTACCACGAAATGTCACCGATCGGACTAAATACGTCAACTCACTTGCCGAAGTTACTGTCGTCGAAAAATCAGAGACAGTGGCGAGGCAAGTGGCAGAAGTGTAAGTGTGGTAGTAAAATAGTGTGAATATATAGCTACTGTCGGAGCAAAACTGTCCCGTGTAAACGCCAGGTAAGACGTCTATGTTTTCGATAATAATAATCATTAGCAAACATCCCCCGTTGGAGTGCATGGGTTTTGTTTCTCACTCATATGACGCTTTTTATCGAGGTACCCTATTTTGACCCACCATCTCGGCGTGAAATCGTTGAGAAAGTAGTGGCATGTTATACCTTATTGCCAAAACGATATACTAAAGTCGACAGTCAAAATTTCTCTTCACTCGAATGCTAAAAAACAAAACGAGTGAAGCCTTAATCATTCTCTGCCTCTCGTCATTAAATATTTCAATACACGAGCAGGTTTTTTATAGTATTAGTGTATTTGACTCATAGAGTACCCAATATGCATTGAAAAATTATTTCTCCAATGTTGGAGAAAAGCTTAGTTCTCAAGTTGATTTCCAATGTAATTCTCAACTTGACGTGAAACATTTTTGTCCTTATTTGCTTTCAAGTTGATATCAAGTTGAGAATTAAAATTTTTTCCAATCTTTGAGAAATATTTTAATTCTCAATTGGATATCCAACACTTTTCTCCACTTGAGACCAAACATTTTTTCAACTTGAATACGATTTGAGTTAAGGCCCAGAATTTTTACGTTGTACGTTTTGGTTTTTATGTTGTTGTTTTTTGTTATTGGTTTCTCTTTGTTTCTTCATATTGTTTGCGTATTGTCCTATGGCAGCACTGTTGATTTCTCACAGATCTGGTAGCTTTTGCCAATCGTAAATTGAAGAAATTATTATTTGTGAGAAAGTTGTCAGGTGTTGTCGGCTTTTTGTGTTAACATTGTTTAAAGTGAATTAAAAGTACATAAAACTAAGTATAAGTTATATTATTATTAACTTAATTATTAAATTAACTTAACTTAACTTAATTATTCAAGCAAAAAAGTGAAAAGTGAGGTTAGGCAGGTGATGAGTTTGCTGTCGGAGCGCTCATTGCCAGATGAAACATTGGCAATGGGATCTTCGACATCAGTCCACTCAGTCAGTCCACTATATATAATAAATAACACTTTAAAATAAAAAATTCAAAAAAAGTAGTACATTGTTTTTATTTCTTAAATATATATAAATAAATATTTTAAATATGGCAATTCCGTATCTTGCATTTGATAGCGATTGGAGAAATTACTTTGATATCAAGTTGAGAATCACAACTATCTCAATTTGATAACTAAGAAAATCACCATATAAAAAATGTGCCTTTTAAGTTGAGAAGACTATAATCGGACTGTTGAGGTGCATTTGAGAATTAACGTTGGAGATTTGAGAAAGGTATTTGATCTCAAATGTACCTCAAGTTGATATCCAACAAAAATGTTTATTGGGTAATCTCAGACTAGAGAGAATATTTGGCTCATCTGACGTTTCCTTTCATACTCTTCGTGATGTGGCCGGTGTGATAGAGAGATGTTTGACGAAACGTGTTATACACCAGGTGGAATTACAATAACTTCTTGCTTTAACTTTTCATGCCATTTTGGTGAAAAACTGTGAAATTTAAATGTGTTTTAAACTTTTTTATTGACTGTTATTGTTAGCTTACATTTGTGTTGTATTTAACACAATAATTTTAACACACAAAACGAAATGCCGTTGTTGTTATTTTGTTCGTTGTTTTGAACCATTGCCTCTATTTGGTATTAGTAAAGCAATTCTTTTGAACATCAAACGTAAATATCACACCAGGCCAAATGTCATAAATTTGGTGGGAGAACTAGTGGGTCTCCTATAAGTATTAGTCTATGATTTGACTATACAAATGTATAGTAATTAGTCTATGCGAAATGTATGAAATGACGCGAGAGAGAAATGCGTTTTAGTGAATTGTGACCACTTCTTGGTTTTCTTTTACGTTTATGCTTATTGCAAGCGTGTACATACTTCAAGCTAAAAGCCCGTTCCAGGTAGAATCATAGATAAATATACAAGAGTTTTTATCCCGTTACGTTATTTCTATTGCGTTTCTTATCTATTTACGTTATCTCGATGACGACGAGGTAGTATGCAGTGTTGCCAGATAAAATTGCCCAAAAAATAGTCCTGCAACAGTCAATTTTTGGAATTCGTGACATAAAAAACTGCAATTCCTATACCAAATTTGAACATTTTTTTTTTGAAAAACTAATAAAACAGCAATTAAAAGAATATACATATTATATAGTTATAAGTTTAAGATACGTACAACTATATCTCATATATAAATATAAGAATAAACAAAAACAATTCAAACAAAGTAGGTTTGTTTACATTCAAAAGTAAAGTTTTTGTAAAAAAAATTTAATAAAGCATTTGTACATTATAAATTATATAATAATACACTTTAATATCTATAATTATAATAAACAACTAAATTTGAAACATATGGTAGGGCCAAACCAAAACGAGACAACTACAATTAGAATAGTTCGTTCTATAAATAGAAATTTCAAAACTTCTGCATCAGTGCGTGTAAGTAGGAAGCAATGTTCGGCAAGTATCAATTGTCTCTTTGTAAATAGTTTTATAACTAATCACTAATCGCGGTAGTTATTTTAGTATCACTAAATAATGCCGAAGAGCGATAATTGTCCACCCTGTGCATTACCAGTAGATAGTAAAATGGATTAACGAATTTAAAATTTGCGATCTAATAAAAAACTTGTTGCGTAGGGAAAACAAATCAAACAAAGTCCCGTTATCCTTACGCTGGAATTCGTACAGTTTTTGTTCTTTTGTTTATTTTGTCAGTCGTTTACTGAAACTGAAACGCAAAAGACTGGCAAGTGTCATAAAGTGCATTTAAGTGTTTTTAAATTAAAAATGTGTGTAATATGTTTATTCTTTTATCAAATAAAGTGTAAAACAAAAAATTTTCAGAAACCACATATGTTTTTAATCTAGTAAATGGGCTACTAGTAATTATGTTTAATTAACACTAGCTAAATATATCAATCGAAAGTACTAGTGAATTGGGGCTAGTTACATAGGGGGCTTTTCAACGCCGAATAAATGGTCTATCCAGTTTCACCACCTATTTAGTTGGTTAAAAAAGACCTGTGAATTTGAGTGCCGGTTTGGACTAGTGAAATAACGTGAAATTGGTAATGCACCAGGTAGTCAATTGTACCCCTCCTATGACATCGCCATGTTAAAGTAGACAGTCAAACACAAGTGAAGTAGATTGGACGGTAACTAGTACTGGTTACTAATGCCTAGGTAAATTGATTGTGCGGCACTAGTAACGCGAACAAGCGGGTAGCGACAACAATCGCTCTACACACAATCAATAAATGTCTTCGGTTAGTGACTTGTGTAAATACACACCGCAGTGGCTTAACGGGCTAGACGCTGCTGAAGATGATGCTTCACAAACATCGAAACGAATGTGAGTTCAACGAATGTGAGTTCGAATCCCACCCGCGGCATTTAAATTTTTTTCACTAACCGGAGAAAGCATGATCTCTTACAGCCTTAAAGGAAATTACAATTGAGGTCATTAGTTTTAAACTAATTTTTTAATTTTAATATAAAAAAAGTCAAAAACTGCTCGAGTTGATTTATTTCAACCCCAATTCGATTTTACATTAATACACAACCGAACCATTTTTCAATAAGAAATATGTTCCTGACCTTGTAAGCTTGTAGTATGAATTTAATAAAATTCAAATTAAAAAATTTCAGGGACTGAAATCGTAATTTTGTTTTTGGGCCTAAAAATCGTCAAAATTGGGATAAATCGTCACTTCTGGCAACACCAGCAGTAGGCTATTTATTTATCGAGTACGAGTTGCTGTTGAATTTTTCTCTTTGATTTGATATAAAACGGAGAGAAATAAAAAGGAATGCGTATTTTCGTTCGATGCAACCAACATAAAACCTAACTTAGTTGTCATGAGTATCAATCAAACACTATTTAAACCATAGAGAAATAGAAAAGAGCCGCTATGCCTCTCTTCGTGTTCTCGTCTTTGGTTGGACATAATACGGACAGAAATAAAAGGGAATGCGAATTTTCGTTCGATGCAAACAACATACAAATAATTTAGCTGTCATTAGTATTAATCAAACATTATTTAAACGTAGTTTGCTGCATGGTCTATAATCGCTATGTCTTCGTTGGTCTCTCATTCTACATCATTATCATTTCCCTAGTACCTTAGAAACCCCCTGTTTAAACTTAATTTGCTGCATGGTTTGCTTCTGGTTGCTCATCGCATATCCACTCTGTTTTCTATCATTTTCCTACTACATACATAGTGGATCAGCTGTGCCATGTATACCCTATGGTAGAATGGTCTTCTGGTTCTTCTAAGTAGATTTAAAAAAAAACTGAAAAACATAACATTGCACTTTTCTCAAAAACTGACTCTTTTCGAACTCGCTTTGGAACCGAGTTTGTTGAATTTAATAAACCTTTTAGCATTTAATAATTGTAATAATAAAGAAAATGTTCGGAAATTGAATAAACATTAGTGGTCTTCATGAAAGCTCGAAAGAACCTCGTAAACTCGAAAACATCGTAAACTTGCACAGCAAACGTCAAAACAAACAAATTTCCCATACAAAGCGACTTGCACAAAAGTGGAAAGTTTTCGAGGCAAATTTGCTGAGCAAACCTGGAAAAAGAAACGTGAAAACTTTTGACATTTCAATGTCAATATTTTTGTATTTAAAAAAGTGGGTTTTTGATTTATGTGAAAAAAATAAAATAATGGAATAGGTAAAGCATATACGTATGTACATGTTTTAAAATTTATTATTAAACAAAATTATTCCAGACCGATGAACAGAAGTCCAAGCGCAAGCGCTCGAAGTCCATACACAGATGGCGGGAGTCGGAAACACTGATTCTTCTTACTCAAGTGGTGGAAGCAGTAAAAGATACCCAGGAATCACTTTCTTTAGACATTTTTTAAATTTTACGTTGTTTATTTACTTTATCAATCTTTTTTTGACAACGAAACGCTTCGGGGCAAACTTACGCTGAGCAAAAGTTCTGGGTTTTCTTGTTTGCATGAATACCACTATTGACAATTTTCTAAAATATTGGAAAAAAAAGTGCTAAAATTCCAAAAACTTTTATGGATTTCATGCGGAACGTTTTTGTCACCAAATTAACCAAGAATACTTTTTTATTTATTTTTATGGTATTTATAATTCTTTTAAAAACATATAAAAAGTCAAATCCCTAATACACATACATAACATACTAGCAGGGCCGTTCAACATACTTTCTAATTAGCCTGAGTTGTTAAGTTTTGAGTCACTGATTACAAATTACTCGTTTTTATAACACACAATTACATTACCTTCAGACTCTTAATTTCTGGCAGATAATTTTGGCAATAATATAGTTTGGAAATTATACTTACTCTTCTGACGATCCGTAGGCATGCCGAAAATTTAATGCCAGCAATAAAATTGTAAGCGGTATTAAAGCCACCATTGTGTATGGGGGCAGATTATATTGTCACAGTTGTCGATGCAGGCACTCAAACAAGGCTAAGAACTGACCGTAAACAATGCCAACACAAAACTGAAAATATAAGAACAACAACAAAAAGCTTGAAATCAGAAATTATTTTTAGACAAGTGTTTATATTTCCCCAGTGCGTCAGTGCGATACGTAAATATAAGTTACCTTATGCCAAAAGAGCTCTCTAGATACTGACGAGCCCGTTTGTGAAGGTAGTGTTTTTGTATGCCTTTTCTTCGTTTTTTATGTTTTCGTTGCTGTTGAGATACTGTAAGAAAGAGAATAAAAATAACTACTTTTCATTTTATTTTGTTTTTGTGCATGCCTTCTGATATAACGAACATGAGAAAGGCTAATAAATTAATTTTGAAGACGGAAAAAAACACAGCAAAGCCGATCTTGAGGCATTCGTGTAAACAAACAGACAATGTATGTTTAAACATTTGTCACATAGGAAAGGATTATTTTTGCATTTAATCTTTAATACAGGGTGTTTTTATGTTCCAGGCCGATGTTTTTTTGAATAAATCTTAAACTTTACAATATTTTTTAATAATATTGTATTGCATGAAAGTTTGGTTTATAACAATTATGCATATATTATTTCCCTCAAATCAGTTCAGTTTTGTGTAAAAAAAAATACTAAAAAATTTCATAGTGATAAGAATAAGAACGGCAAGACCTCTGGGCTACGTTTAGGGCATTTTGGAAGCGGTAGGGCTATCTTTTAAGAGAACAAAATACATAAGTTATCTGCCATCTGGATGAGAAAATTGATGTTATGTGCACGTTCTTATGTCTTTTTTTCTCATTTTTTTTTGAAAGCTCGGTATCTCGGAGATTTCACTTTTTTAAAATTTGTTTTAATGATTCTGAAAGGTCTCTTAAAGGCCTTTCCAACAAGCCCAAATACAAAAATATTCGACCACTGGTTCAGAATTTTGCAATTTTACCCTCCGACCACCAATTCGAAAATTTACAAACCGCTGCCATTTCGCCCCCTTGTATTTTCGGGGATGGCCGCAGAGGGACATATTTTCATGGAATGAGCCAAGGAATACGCTGGTGTCCAGTCGTGTCTGAGCCACCCTCTATAGTACTAGCTAGACAGAGGTTGTATCTAGTAATTGTAGCAGATTTCTATAATCAGGAGGCGTAACAAGTGTTTCTATTTAAATTTTTGCAGCTAAAATATGCACAAAATATATTTTAACTACAGACCATGATACAAATACAAGGTAGTAGCATTAACATTGTGTAATTTCCGTACCGAGTTATTGTCAATATCAGCTGATAAAAATGCACACATCTATGTAAAATTGTGAACATCATAGAGTAATTATCCCATAGACTAATACTAATAGTAAACCTAATAGTAAACCTAATAGTTCTCTCACCAAATTTATGACATTTGGCCTGGTGTGATATTTACGTTCGATGTTGAAAAGAATTGCTTTACTAATACCAGATAGAGGCTATGGTTCAAAACAACGAACAAAATATCAACAACGGCATTTCGTTTTGTGTGTTAAAATTATTGTGTTAAATACAACACAAATGTATGCTAACAATAACAGTCAATAAAAAAGTTTAAAACACATTTAAATTTCACAGTTTTTCACCAAAATGGCATGAAAAATTAAAGCAAGAAGTTATTGTAATTCCACCTGGAGTATATCACTTTTCGTCAAACATCTCTCTATCACACCGACCACATCAAGAAGAGTGTGAAAGGAATGAAATGTCCGTTTTAGGATCCGAAAGGAATGCCAAAAAAGACAGAAAAATTGTCCGTTTATGTAACCGAAAATCTTCCATTTTTGGATCCACCTTCGGAAGCTAGTCAAAAGGTTTACCGTTTTTCATATTCAAATGTTCCTATGAGAAATGAAATTCTTGTTCTCTTTTGTTTTAATTTTTATTTTAGTTATTTTGTTTTTATTTCTTTTATTTATTGTTTTTATTAATTATATTGTTTGCTTATATATTTATATTGATATATGTATATTTATTGTTTTTATTACTTAAGGGGCCCATAGACCTGTGGATAAGTTGCAGCGACTTCAAGTTGACATCAACTTCGATAACTACACATCAACTTCGATTTTGCCCTTACACTCTCAAACTAGTTGAGGCAACTTCATTTTCTTGTCAGACGTCTAAATGAAAGGTGGTGAGCGCACTGCTAAAATATCACAAATTTTACGAAAAAACACTATTCATATTTTCTTTAAATATTTATAAATAACATTACAAATAATATTTATTTAGTTTATATTTTTCCGACAATGTTTAATTTATTTATTTTTTGGTTTATTTATTTACATTTTGCCGATAATGTTTCCTCATGAACGTTTCTCATCGAAATGCGTATGAAAGTTGATGCAACTCCCCCTTACACTGATGGATAAGTTGATATCAACTTCAAAAAATCAAAATCGCTTTGATTTTACATCAACTAGTTTGTACAAACCACCAACTTCACCTTACACCATGGATAAGTTGATATCAACTTGAAGTCGCTGCAACTTATCCACAGGTCTAAGGGCCCCTTTAGAGAGCATGCAAACGAGAGTACACAAAAAAATACCTACAGAGACCCAAGTACACACAAAAAATCAATGAGTGTTCGAACTCACGGGCGATGTGTTAACACCTTTTTGTTACACGGTACCTATTAGATTTCTATGAACAGATTAGTAAATGTTAAATTGGAAAATAAAAAAATAATAGTTTTTGTGCTGAAGGCTCTTTTGCTATTGCACTTTCTTTTTTTTACATCTGCTTTAACATTAGATGTAATATGGTTAAAATAAATAAAGCAATATGTAGCTCACTGAAATAATTGTTTTTGTTTTGTCATAAACAGAGCGACGAGGACCTGCTTGTTTGAATGCTGACATACAACTGATAAAAAGCTATATTTAGCTCACCGAAATAATTGTTTTTGTTTTGTCATGAACATAGCGAAGACAAAAAGTATTGAATAGTATAGAGAACTTATTGCACCCTTTCTCCGCTTCATGTAGAGATTCTGAGCAAAAGAACATAAACGAGTCTTATTTTCTTTATAGAATATTTCAATACAAATGCACCATTTCGACAATGTTATTACATAAAACAAAAGATTACCATATCTGGACTCTGTCGTAATTCGACAAGGCAACCTGCTCAATTTACATTGGTACCAGAAAACTACAGCGTCCGGAAGACTAATTAACTTCAATTCTAAGCACCCTAGAAGAATTATTATCAATACGGCGACAAATTTCGTGAATAGAGTTTTGAAGATCAGCGACAAGGAGTTTCATGTGGAGAATAAGAGGAGAATAAGGGAAATTCTTCGAAAAAATTATTTCCCGGCCAGAACAGTAAATAGTCTACTGGATCGAAATGGACACAAAGGACAATTTATGGAACGAAGACAAGATCAACCAGACGCAACCCCACTGAAAATTTACAAATCCCTGACGTATATACCTGGTTATTCCGGGAGACTGAAGCATTC
Source organism: Phaonia tiefii (assembly GCA_963931995.1). NCBI lineage: Eukaryota > Metazoa > Arthropoda > Insecta > Diptera > Muscidae > Phaonia > Phaonia tiefii. The sequence goes on along the minus strand of OZ008369.1, from coordinate 90,644,163 downwards.
CGATATCTATGACAAAGGGTCATTTGAGTTGGCGTTGAAATCACACAATACCCTGAGCAGATTATTTAGCCGAACAAAGTCCGAAGTCTAATATTGTGTATCAGATAAAATGCCATGGGGATAAGACTGGCGTATGCCAAAAGGTATATGTTGGCACCACAATGACAAAATTTAAGACAAGACTGTCTTCCCACAAATCAAATTTAAGGGTCACCTATAAACCTATGGAAAGGAAAACGGCATTAGTGGCCCACTGTGCTGTGACGGGTAATAATCCTAACTTTTACGTCGTTGGCATTTTAGCGGAGGAGACACATTACTCACCACGACTCACTCTCGAAATGTTCCCTCAGAGAAAAGACTCAATTACAAAACCGACAATGACCGATGCGCTCAAATATATCCACACACAATGAGCAAACACGGAGAAAACAGACAATAGTTGACGAAAGAAAGAAAATAGTTGACGAGAAATTTGTTTTTTTGTGATTTATAATACTTATATTTATTGACAACCGTTTTGTGATCAATATGTTATTAATGTTAAATATTTTTGTATATAGAGCCCTGAGGATGATTAGCGATGCTAATCGAAATATTGGGAAAATTTAATAAATCTTGAAAAAACAGTCGAACCCGCTGGTATTTTCAATTTATGGCCTCAAACCAAACTAATTGAACAGAGATAAAACAATACCAAAAGCATTAATGTTTCAAAAGACATCAATGTTTCACATCAAAATTATGAATGGACCAAATTATGACAAAAAGAGAGTAATAGCGCGTTTACGTGTACTCTTTTATCATGATATTGTCGTGATTATCATTCTACGGCGTAAAGGTGTTTACATGCATTTTTACTTGATATTCCTTTGACATTTTTGTATTTCATGATTGTATTATGGAATTATAACAGGTGATGGCAGGAGGATTTGTATGTATTAGTATCATACAATTCTGTCAGTCAACCATTTTTTCTATTACTTTATTTTTAAAAATTACTTTTTATTTAATTAACGAAATTTTTATGTGGAATCTATTTAGAATTTCTCGGAATTTTGTAAGTATTTAGAAAATTAAGAAAGAAAGAAAAATGAGTTGATTTTATAACACTACCTCTTATATCAGTCATGTTGTATGTGTTGTCATTAATGTAACGGGTCCGCCATCTTTTGATCTTGGCGGGTATGTAATAAACATCTGAAACAAGCTGAGTTGAATCAGTTTCAAATGACTCGTTCCCATTTCAAGTGCTGCCTAACATTCACAACTAATGTTTAAGCAGTTACTGCTGAGGAACGATTTGAACATACAACGTAGAACTTCAATCAAAGCAACAAAAAAACTACAAAACACGCGGTATACAACGATCAACCAAATGCTGCGTTGAGAGAAGTGTAATCGAATCATTCGAGAGCATGCTTGTGTGGCATTGCGCTCTTTCTTTCCTTCGTCGTTTCAGCGCCACACTGTCAGTTGGCAGCGAGTGCAGTAGAATATTATCAATGTTATGATAGCTTGTAGCGCTTGTAGATAACATATGTGTATCACAGTAACAAAGCACAAGTAGTAGAATATTGTGGAAAGCAATAGCAACTGTTGTGTTGTTTTAAATTAAGCATTATACAACATTTCTGCTGTTATATACAAACATATGTATATTCTTTGCAAAGTTATTAAGCTATTTTGATGTAGTAAACATAATGGAAAAAAAGATTTCTTTAATGTAGAAGTAATATAAATATTAATTTATTATTTAATGTGGTTAACTACAAACATCTTTAAACTTAAAACATAAAAAAAACTTGGAATACTTCAAAAGAAAAATAGTACCAATAAAAAACTAATCAAAACAATTCACGTAGATCTGGTATTAAATACAAAAATAAATATATAAGTACATATGTATATCACATTTTCAATTCATTTATCCATAAAATAGACTTAAAATATTATAAAAGGAAAGAAAGTTCTATGAAATAGCATATAAACATTTAAAAAGAGTATAAAAATTAATACATACACAGGCACATCATTTACTACACAGAGAGCGATGTTTTGCTATCCGCGTTCCTTCAATGTTTCATTGCCACACTGACACAGAAGGCAGCAAGTGCAATAGAACAGTGTTCATGTTATTATAGCTTGTAGCGCGAGGATAGACCATGCATAAACAACATCAGCACTATAACATAGATGTTAGCTTGATACACTTGTGAGTTGATGATTTGCTGTGAATCAACAACTTCGTAACATTCCCTCAAAAACGAGTAATCATTCGTCAATTTTGGGTTGCTTTGGCTGTTGTTATGTTTTAGGGAAGATGTGTAGTACTAAATGTTTACAAGTACTGTACGTATTTTGAAATGTTTTGTTTGTTAAGAAATCAAGCTGACTCGTTCTATGCTTTAGTATGTAAACAAGGAAAATTGTCGCATTTGGGGCACAGAAAACCCGCACGCATACATTGAAAAGCCGATGCACCCAAAACGAGTCACTGTTTCGCGCGGATTTTGGTCCAGAGGCATAATTGGGCCATTTTTCTTCGAAAATGAGCAAGGAGTGGCCGTTACAGTCAATGGCGATCGTTATCGGGCCATGTTGAACGAATTTTTGTTCACAAAAATTGAAGAGGAGGATATTGGCAACATTTGGTTTCAACAGGACGGCGCTACGTGCCACACAGCCGAAGCTACACTCGATGTTTTGCGCCCTGTTTTTGAAGATCGCATTATCAGCCGCAGAGCTGATGTCGTTTGGCCACCTCGGAGCTGCGATTTGACACCGTTGGACTATTATTTGTGGGGTGCCCTCAAAGATAAGTGTTACGCTGACAAGCCTGACAATTGACGCTTTAAAGGACAATATTCGTGAAGCCATTGGTGAAATACAGCTGCACACAATCGATAATGTGCTTAAAAATTGGACCGATCGTGTAGGCTACTGCATGGCCAGCTGAGGCAGCCATTTGAATGAAATTATTTTCCATTATTAACCGAAAGGATTGTACTTTCAAATAAAAAAATAAATTTGAGAAAATATTCAGTATTTTTTTTATAGCATTTTCAAAGAAAAAAAGTTATTTGGCGGACCCTTTACATGTTCAGTGAAGTAAGTTTCCTTTAAATTCACGTTTCATGTTCACACAATCTCATACTGAAAGTGCGTATACTACTCTGCGGTTGAAATGATAACATTATCGAGGTAAATGAACTCGATCTTGGGTACAAAAAATTGATGAGAAATCATATGATAATAGTGTGATTTGTCGATTATCGAGTCGATCTGCAAGTTCGAGTGCATGTAAACGCTTTTGGGTCATACAATACGTTCCATGAGTTTGCAACAGATCCAACAAATCTGCACATTCTCTGAATTAAATTTGCAACATCGCAAGGAAATTCAGCAAGAGAATTTTGAGCGAGAAATGTGCTCACTCTCTGCGCGAGAAATCCGATGGGAATTTTTGTGTGTTCGACTTTTTTGTTATGTTTGCATTTCGTTCTCTGCTTATTCTCTGAAGGGATTTGGTTGTTTGGTGTTGCTATTATTTTTGCATTCCATTGTAGTTTTTAATGCGTTTTTTTGGTTTTAATTCCGTTATCTTGCATTCCATTGCCATTTTTTTGTGCGATAGGTTTGTGTCAATCGATCGTTATTTATAAATCAAGCGGTGAGTAAGCAAGTGCATATGTAAGTAATTTGTGTCCAATAAAAATAAATAAAGTGAATTTTAGAAAACTTAACACGTTTAAAATGTCTCCCCAAGCAATGTCAGAAATGTCTGAACATTGTCGGACAGAAATGTCTGCACATTTTCGGACAAAATGTCCCACAAAGCTCAGAATTTTCTGCACATTTTCGGACATGTCCGACAAAGCTCAGAATTGTCTGCACATTCTCGGACAAAATGTAAGATTTCCCTCCGAATTTCCCATCAGAATTCTGTAAGAAAAGTCTGCACAAGTATTAGAATTGTAACAGAAATATCAGTCCGAATTTTTGTCAACCGTTCATACAACTTTCTGTAAGAATTCTGACCGAATTCGGCATCCGACTCGGCAATTTGTGCAGACGTTGTCAGAATTCGGACAGAAGTCGGAAAGAATTGCTCACTGGGTATTGTTGTACAACAACCACGTACGTGATACTAACGCAGTGTGTTGTTTGCATATGTTCACGTTGATAGATTGCCCTACCCGTGCACATAAAAAGAAAACGAAAGAATGAAACATCAAATTTTAACCCGTCAGAGCGGACCTCCGCGAGCAAGCGGAATACATCTCAAGTGGGTAAAGAGAATCTTTGACTCCTTTCACACTCTTCGTGGTGCGGTCGGGTGATAGAGAGATGTTTGACGAAAAGTGACAATAACTTCCGACTTTAATTGTTCATGTTATTTTGATGAAAAATTGTGAAATTTAAATGTGTTTTACACTTTTTTATTGACTGTTATTGTACCGTTATTATTCTCGGCTCTGTCTCTCTCTTACTCTCTTCATTGAATATTTCAATACACGAGCAGCTTTTTGATAGTGTTATTGTATATACATACATAGTTACATAACTATACAAATTCCAACCATGTTGAAGTAAAATTACATAAACTATGAGAAAAGTATGAAACAATCCATGGTAAAATAAGAAAGGTAAACTCGTTAGAACAGATGTTTTCAATTTTTTCATTGTGGTTGATCGTTTCAGCTGTCAAACTCATATGTACTTTGTTTTTGTACCATTTTGTTTCCTGTGTTGTTGGTATACTTACGTGTATAGATTGACAAATGAAGCGATTAAAACAAAAACAAAATGCCTGTTGTTGCTGCCTACAACAACAACAACGTCTACTGCTACTACTTGGGAATTTTACTATGAAAAAATCAAAATATGACGCGAGAAATGCGTTTGATTGAATTGCTGACACTTTTTGGTTCTCTTTTACCAGGGTTGCCAAATTGTGCACATCTTCTGGTCGTCTTTGGTCGTCTTGTCTTATTCTTGATCGTCTTTGTTCTAAATTCGTCTATGGTTTCGAAGGACAACCTAGCTGCAAATACGAAACAGAAAAGCTGTTGAATGAGAATGAGCGACAGGCGAATTGAAGAAACGGACTTAAATTTTTTTTGACACTTCTGACTTTTAATATAATTTTATATGCAATAAAATTGTTTTGATTTGAAAAATACAACAACTTTATTTAATTTTTATTTGCATTACGTCCAAATTCTGGCAGAAAAAAACTGTCATAAAAAAACGTATCAAAACTGTCGTTAGTCCAGTGCATAGAGTAATCTCAGGCTAGAGAGAATATTTGGCTCATCTGACGTTTCCTTTCACACTCTTCGTGATGCGGTCGGTGTGATAGAGAGATGTTTGACGAAAAGTGATATACACCAGGTGGAATTACAATAACTTCTTGCTTTAATTTTTCATGTCGTTTTGGTGAAAAACTTTGAAATTTAAATGTGTTTTACACTTTTTTATTGACTGTTATTGTTAGAATACATTTGTGTTGTATTTAACACAATAATTTTAACACACAAAACGAAATGCCGATGTTGTTATTTTGTTCGTTGTTTTGGACCATTGCCTCTATCTGGTATTAGTAAAGCAATTCTTTTCAACATCAAACGTAAATATCACACCAGGCCAAATGTCATAAATTTGGTGGGAGAACTAGTAGATCCCCTATAAGTATTAATCTATGGTCCAGTGACTTTCGACGAGAATTTGGTGGAACTAAAACACACATACACACACTTTATGTCTTACCATAGAGTAATTCTTTAAAGAGAGAATCTTTAACTCATCCAGGGGGTTTCTCAAAAAGGATGTACAAGTAGTGAAGAAAAAACCACCGCAGTGTGGCAACCCTCGTAGAAGAGAACCAAAAATTCGACGCGATTCACTCAAACGCATTTCTCTCTCGCGTCATAATGTGATTATTTCATACTTTTTACACCACAGCGGTCCTCAACTGGTTTGAGGTTTACCTAAAATGACGACGAAAACGGCGAATGAGTTTTGAGTCACTATAACCCCCCCAATAAGAATCCGTGATTATTAAAATCGAATCAGATTTTTCTTTGAAGTATTGACAAAAAACATATGTATATCAAATCGGTAGGTCTAAAAAATGCTGGATTTTTTTAAATCTAACTTCACTTCACAGCGGTTCTCAACTGGTTTGAGGTTTACCTAAAATGAAGAAAAAAACGGCGTATGAGGTTTCAGTCCCTATAACCATATTTCAGTCCGAAATTGCTTGCTGTACCAAAATGTCTTACTATTTGGATCATAACGAAAATCGAAAGAAAGTGTGTGTTCCTTGTAGCAAACAAATTGTATTTGGTAAAAAAAACTCGATGTTTTTCTTCCGACTTCAAAGCTGGTTTGCCTTATTGAGAAGCAAGTGAAAATGATACATTCTCATTAGCTGATAACAAATTCCCACTAAGTATCTGCGTTACTTGTAGATTAACTCTAACGGACTATGAACGAAATGGTTTTAAACGATCTTTGCCAATGATGCCGAATTATGAAGATCTCCTATTGTTGAGAGAAACTAGAGGATCAAACACTAAAGAACAGTATTTTTAAATTATTAAAGCTGGCAAAAGTTGTTATTACAAAGTGTCTAACGGAAAACAACATATATGTATGCATTCAGAAAAAAACGCAATTGATATTTTAGCGTCACAGAACATTTCTGATCTAGCTGAAAAGCTGCCGGAAAAACTTACTTACTTTTACTTTTATTGACTATATTACAACCTCATGAGGTCAGACGTCTTACACATATAAATTAAACAAACAAATTAAACAAATTTCAACATATTCTTCCAACTGGCTCTATCCTTCGCCTTTTCTCGCCAGTTGGTAACACCAAGGATACGGAGGGATTCTTCTGCCTGGTCTTTCCAGCGGAGTCTTGGTCGTCCTCTTTTCCTGCTTCCATCGGCTACGTTATCAAAAATCTTTCGCGCTGGCTCATCTTCATCCATTCTGATAACATGGCCTAGCCAACGCAATTGGCACACTTTGATTCGTCTAGCTATGTCCACGTCAGAATAGAGACTATATAGCTCTGCTTTCCAGCGACGTCGGTACTCGCCGTTTTCCCTAACAGGCCCATATATTTTACGGAGAATTTTTCTCTCGAAAACTCCCAGGTGTTTTTCATCCGCTTGCGATACGACCCAAGTTTCGGAGCCATATGTCAAGACAGGTAAAATGAGAGTCTGATATAGCTGAACTTTTGTCCGTCGAGAGAGGGCTTTGTTCCTAAACTGCTTGCTGAGCCCAAAATAACATCTATTTGCAAGCACAATTCTCCTATCTATCTCCAGGCTGACGTTGTTGTCCTTGTTCACGGCGGATCCAAGTTAGACAAATTCATCTACCACTTCAAAATTAAATCGGTTGTCAACGTTTAAGTGTGGACCAAGTCGAGAGGTAACAGCAAGACCCACCTTTGCTGATTCCTTTTCGATTCTTAAAAATACTGCAGTAACCTCTCGCCAATTTCGCCCAATGATGACTATGTCGTCAGCATACGCCAGCAACATATGGCTTTTCGTGTTAATGGTCTTGTTCGTATTTACTGCAGCCTTTCTCATTATTATCTCCATTAAGATGTTGAAGAGATTGCACGAAAGTGTGTCGCCTTGTCTAAGTCCTCGCTTGGTACAGAATGGTTCAGTGAGGTATTTCCCCACTTTCACTGCTGATTTGGTGTTGGTCAGCGTCATTCTACAGAGGCGGATCAGTTTTGCCGGAATCCCAAGTTCAGACATAGCTTCGTACAGTTTTCCCCGTATGGGGCTATCGAAAGCAGCTTTGTAAACGACAAAAAGGTGGTATATATCGATTTGCTTTTCGTGGGTCTTTTCCAGGATTTGGCGTAGCGTGAATATTTGTCAGTTGTGGACTTGCCTGGTCTAAAACCACACTGATAAGGTCCAATCAGGTTTTCAATAATTGGCTTTAATCTTTCACATAATACGCTCGACAAGACCTTATACGCGATGGATAAAAGACTGATACCGCGATAGTTGGTAGTCTATACTATCTTCCACTATCATTACCTCCTGATCTTCAGTGGAAGAATCTGAGTGGAGTAGTGCTGAAAAGTGGTCTCTCCACATTTTGAGCACACACTGCTTTTAGTCACCAGATTTCCATTCCCGTCCCTGCAGGAGGGCAGCCCATTATTAGGCCCTTTGGTCGATCTTCCTACCCTCTGGAAAAACTTTCGCGATTCACCATTCATCCTGCACATTTCGGTTCTTTCACCCTCTCTCTGCTCCCACTGCCATTTTTCTCGCCTAAATAATTGGTTTTCCTCCCTTCTCAGCCTCTTGTACCGCTCACTCGCAGCACGCGTTGTAACTGACTGTTTCGTTGCCATACGTGCAGCGTCTTTTTCATCAGTTGCAATGCGACATTCTTCGTCGTACCATGGCTTATCCTTCTGCGGTTTTTGATAGCCAAGTTCAGTCATTGCAGCGATTTCCAAAGAATGGGAGATGTGCTTCCACTGCGCATCTGGGTCTTCGGGAGGGGGGTATTCTGCTCCAGCAGGAGAGAGAGTTTCTGTCGATAGGACATTGATATCTCCGGTATTCGTAGCTTGCCAATATCGAACTTTTCCTGTGTTCGGCTCCGTACGTCTTTCGCCCTGCTCAATCTTGTGCGAACTTTCGCAGCCACCAGGTAATGATCCGAGTCGATATTGGCACCTCGAATCACACGTACATCCATTACACTAGAAGAGTGCCTGCCATCTATTACCAAGTGATCTACTGCTACTAACCACCATGTTCTTTGCAGCGGCGAAGTCTATCAGTCTTATTCCATTATCGGAGGTGGTATCATGTAGACTGTGATTGCCGATGGTTGGTCGAAAGACACTTTCCCTTCCCAATTTGGCATTAAAATCGCCCAGAATAATCTTAATGTCGTGGTCAGGGCAGCGTTCATATACTTCCCCCAGGCGCTCATAAAATGTTCCCCTGACCTCATCATCTTTATCCTCTGTCGGTGCGTGCACACAAATTAACGAGATGTTGAAATATTTCGCTTTGATGCGAATTGTGGCTATGCGGTCACTCACTGGGTTGAACCTTGAAACTAGGTGTCGCAGTCTCTTGCCTACTATAAATCCGCACCCAAATTCGTGCTTACGCCCATGGCAGCTGTAGTAAATATCGAAGTTTTCCTTTCCGCTGATCGCTGTGATGTCAGCTTTATATTTTCCGAGGACATCCGCCAGTTGGAAAGTGGCACCAGCCCTGTATAACGTTCGAACATTCCAGGTACATATCCTTAAATCATGGTCCTGAGACGTATCAATGATCGCATTACCACTCAGGTTGCTCATTCGTTTCGCCTTCTCACTTTAGCTAGCTAACAGAGGTTTCCGATAAGCCATTGCCCAGGACATACTGCGTGGAAGTAGTGAGCTACTTGGACTGCCCGATGAAGGAATCATTTCTGGCCACTCCCAAGTGAATGGCTATCAGAAACTTTCCACCTCCACGGACAGTCCCACCAAATGCAAATTGCATATTCGGTCTAAAAGCGGAAATCTGATGCCTTAGATTCTCATACATGCAGAAGTGTCGATTTAAAGCTGAATACAAACGGAGTGCATGAAAACATTATTTCCAAAAGTCAAAACACCAAGAAGGATGTCAGCAGAAAGTCTCGATAATTTTTTGGCAATTCGGGATCATCATCACGTCATATGCGCAACTTGACAAATTTCATTAGGTGTAATGCTGGTAAAAGATCTGTACCATCGAATTACCGTGAACATGCTTCTGAAATGTCAAAAATACTTGAAGATTTGTATGAATGTGGAGATCAATGATTGTATCAATGTGGAGAGTTTGATTTTGATACTACAAAAGGTGGACCAAAACAAAAGAGACATGTAGTGTGGGCAGATGCTGAGGATTTACTAGTTACCATATTGAAGAAACGTAACTTTGTCGGCAATTATCAAATCAAAGTCATGGCAGATGGTGGCCAGGGTACATTTAAGTTTTGCATGACCATTCTCCCAGAAACTTATATCGACGCAGAAGAGGATTTGGTTCCCCTTTCCCAACGATGAAGAGAAAAGTCTATTCAAAAGGTGTAAATATAGGTCAAAAGGCAAAAGTAAGAAGTGTGAATCGGCTAATAATGTGTGTTGTACTAGGGTGGTTACAAGAAATCAATTTTGGATTTTACATCGTGGCAACCCCCTAAAATGTGCCAATAGACTAGAAAAGATGAAGTACAAAGTTTCAGCCCAATCCGATAATGCTAACACGTGCCTCATTGAGGTTAAAGTTAGGAAAAACAGCGATTTTTTTTCCAAAAGTCCTAGGTTTTCGTCCTTAAAATAGTAACCGGGCGTCCTTTTTCTCTCTGGAGTAACAAAAACTGGCTGTCTTCTTCAGCTATTTTGGTAAGTGCTTCCTGATGAGCAACATCAAATAAGTCGTCAAAGGTTGACTTGAAATCTTTTTCTTTTTTATTTTGCCTAGCGCTTGAAGATCTTGTAGCATTTTTTGTAGTTTTCTCCACTCTGCATACAGTTTTTCCAACTTCGCGACACAATGTGCAATATCTTTCGTAGGTATTTTAGATTTTTCCCAAAATATGAGAACCTCCTTTGTTGTAAGTTTAGCAGCTTCTCTACTGCTTAATTTAACTTGACGTATATTATAAAATAAACTACGCAAGACTTGAGAATTGGATGGTAATTTACTGCCAGTTATTTGATGTGACATGTGACCAATTAAAAAAATTGCATCTTTCTGCCTTGATCTCATGTTAATCGATAATGCGGAAGTTGATGGTAGATCCATGTTTAAATTTTACAAAATCTAATCGAAAAACGGGGTTAAATAAAGTTATACCTATATATAAAAACACGAGCAGCTTACGAATATTAAGCGGTTGCTACTCAAACGTGGGATGTAGAAACGTGTAAACTTTGACATTTCATTGTCAGCTGACCAGGATGGATAAATAAGGTGATAGCACTAGAACAATAGAAGAAGTATACAGACATAATTGCAATTCCTACTGCTACCACCTTATGTATCCCCATCTCAGTCAGCTGATATTGTTTGAGCACAGATACGCTGAGCAGCTTTTCTTGGTGCCTCATGCAACGGTGAGAGGGAAACTTTCTCTGAGCAAAAGTTCTCGGCTTTCACGTTTGAATGAATGCCGCTATTAACAACTACAAATTTGCTCACATGACGAGATCGAACACTTTTCAGAATTAACAAGTGAATAATTGTTGCTGTTACTCACGCAAAGCACACATATTTTATTTTACACCCATTATGCTCACCTCATCTCACCCTCGCGCAGTCCACGGACTTAGAGAGCGAACGATTCAATGGATTTCATTGGGTTTTGTTTCTTGCAGTTATACCGGCTTGTTTATTTTACAGGTCACCCAGTAACACTGTTTAGAACGAAAACCGGCCGACACTATTCCTGCTTACTCTTATGTAAAATGACCTCCTGATTCCTAATATCACCAAAACCACCCTTTTCCTCAAATTTTTCTGCATTTCTAGTTTTTCAAATCAGAAAAATGCGCAAATTTTTTAAAAAAAAATTTAGCCTTTCTTATTTGTTACAATGCGTAAGATTATTTTATAAAAATCTAGCGAACCACAAAATTTAAATAATTTTTTGCTTATGTAGCTAAACTGAATTTGTGCCCATTTAAGACATAGATATAGCCTTTGAATGCGATTACTACCCAATCTATTAGTTTTAGCAAAAAAGTTATTAAGATCAAAATTAATGTAAATAAAATGTCCTATCCAATAAAAAATTTGGAAAAAAATCGCTGTTTTTCCTAACTTTAACCTCAATGAGGCACGTGTTAGCATTATCGGATTGGGCTGAAACTTCGTAAATCATCTTTTCTAGTCTATTGGCACATTTTAGGGGGGTGCTGCGAAAGACAGTAACAAAAAAAAATCCCATATAACTTGTAACCACCCTAGTGTTGTACCTAATATACTTAAAACATATGATAATATTGAAGTGCTTTTCAGACTAACGAAAATTAATAATATACCTTTCAAGTTTGTGTCCGATTTTTAGGTCCTTTTGATTGTAAATGGTCAGGAGACTGTAACATCAACATAGCACTGTCGTTATTTTTTTGTGACTTTAAGTCATTTAAGAAATGTTTCCAGTCAGTGGTGAGGAAGTACTCAGTGCAGACGATGACCAGGAGAATGATTCATGGATCGAATGCACCACGTTGAAAACTTAAGGAGACATCAAAAAAGACTTTGCTTACTTTTGTTCCATGGGAAAAGAAAAATCCTAGCTTTTCTAACAGCACTGTCAGCTTGCCGTTCCTCGATGAAGATACCACGTGTGTATTAGAAAAATACCTGAATTACATATTTTACAAGCTCATTCGCCGTTTTTGTCGTTATTTTAGGTAAACCTCAAACTAGTTGAGAACCGCTGTGAAGTGAGGTTAGATTTAAAAAATCCAGTATTTTTTAGACCCACCGATTTGAATTTGTTATCAGATAATGAGAATGTATCATTTTCACTTGTTTCTCAATAAGGCGAACCAGCTTTGTAGTCGGAAGAAAAACATCGAGTTTTTTTGCCAAATACAATTTGGAACACAAACTTTCTTTCGATTTTCATCATGATCCAAATAGTAAGACATTTTGGTACAGCAAGCAATCCCGAACTGAAATATGGTTATAAGGAGTGAAACCTCATACGCCTTTTTTTCGTCATTTTAGGTAAACCTCAAACCAGTTGAGAACCGCTGTGAACTGAGGTTAGATTTAAAAAGTCCAGTATTTTTTAGACCTACCGATTTGATATATGTTTTTTGTCACTACTTCAAAGAAAAATCTGATTTGATTTTAATAATCACGGATTCCTATTGGGGGGGTTATAGGGACTCAAACCTCATTCGTCGTCATTTTAGGTAAACGTCAAACCAGTTGAGGACACTGTGACATACTTTATGTAATTTTATATAAACATGGTTGGAATTTCTTTAGTTAGATACTGTAACATCATCAGAAAACTGCTCGTGTATTGAAATAATCAACGAAGAGAGTAAGAGGGAGAGTAGAGAAACGAGGCGCTTCACTCGTTTTTTTGTTCACCTATCAAACTTCATTTGAAACAGGATGCTAAACTCGTATTTTCCAAAGCCTTTTGCGTTAAGGGAGGCGCACGCCGCTGGAATTGGCAAAAAGATCGCCGCAGGTTTTTACAAATTAGGATTAGGAATTAGGATAACTGGTAATTATAAGCCGACCGTGAATCCGAGAATTATAGTTCCCAAACCCAATTCCGAAACCCGAACATATATTTAATAGAATGAATGGGTCAAAGCTGTTCTGTCATCTGGATATAACAGTTGCGTATTCCCATTTGCAAATTGACGATGAGTTGGCACATGCTCTAACACTAAACACTCCCACCCACGGATTAATTCGGCAGCGGACTATGAAATCAGTCTTGCAAGACTTTTCAAACGTATGCAATTTCTTCGACGATATCTTCATTTATGCTGATAATTTACTATCGGCTCTAAAGACCACTCTAAAAAATGTTTGTAGAAATATGGTTTAAAGTTAAACCGTACAAAATGTGTGTTTGCTGCACCTGCTGTTGAATTCCTTGGGCACAAAATTTATGGTAATGGAATCCATAAATCTGATAAGCACGTGGAAGCCGTAAGAGATGCACCTAAGCCCGCAAGTCATGACGAGCTGCGTATTATGGGGCATTCATACCCGACCTGTCCACACGCAACAGACCACTTCGAGATATGCCGTTGAAGAAACAATTCTAATGGACAATTTAGGCAGAACAATCGTACGCTGATATCAGAAATGCATTGATATCACCACAAGTGTTAATGACATATAACCCGAAATTGGCACTTCTCCTTGCTACAAATGCAATCAAAATAGGTTTAGGAGAAGTCTTATCTCATCGCATGCCAGATGGTCGGCAGAGACCCGTAGCCTATGCTAGCCGTACATTAAGTTGTACTGAACGTAAATATCCACAGATAGACAAAGAGGCCCTTGTCATTGTATGGGCAGTACAAACATTTTTTCGTTATTTATACGCTCGTCATTTTACACTGATTACGGACCACAAACCGCTTACTCAAATTTTGGACCCATATAAATCACTACCAGTGTTATGTATCAGTCGGATTTTTGATTTTGATGTAATATTTAAGACAACTTACGCTAATGCGAACGCAGACTGTTGCTCAAGGACTCTTAAGGATAGTATGGTGAACCAAATACCTGATTCTGAATACGACGATTTTGATTTGTTCGTAATACACCAAATTAATCAATTGCCAACAAATGCAGACAAAATTGCTTCGGAAACGCGGAAGGATGACAGATTGGACGCAATTATTATAGTGCTGGAAAACGGCAAATCACTTCACTCGTACGGCTATAAGTCATCCAAAATAAATTGTAGAATGGCTGGTAATTGTTTAACTTTCGAACACAGGGTGTTTATACCGGACAAACTTCGCCACAAAATTATTCAGGATTTACATTCAGCCAATCTAGGCATGGTTAAAATGTAAGGGATCGTAAGATCCTTCGTTTATTGGCCGAGCATCGATAAAGATATTGAAAGTGTTGCGAAAAATTGTGAGGATTGTGCCAAAACTGCTAATGAATCACCGAAGTTTAGAGACCACCAATGGCAATATCCGAAAGGACCATGGAAACGCGTTCGTGTGGATTATGCGGGACCATTCCTGGGTTTGTTGCTACTCATAATCACTGATGCGTAAAGCAAGTGGATTGAGGTCAAGATAACTTCTACGAGTACTTCAGCCGTTACAATCAATATCCTGGATGAATTATTTGCGAGCTATGGAGTGTTAACTACTCTTGTTTCTGATAAATTCAGATCATTGGAATTCAAAGAGTTTCTCACCACTGTTGAGGTCAAATATCACAAATTTACAGCAGAGCGATCAGTACAGACGGTAAAGAGTGCGCATAAGTCGTTGGGAGCGAATAGAAGTAATCTTCGGAAGCATTTAAATATATTTCTACGCCAATATATAATTGCTCCCCATTCAACAAATGGAAAAGCACCAGCTCTCTTATTCCTAGGACGTATGTTCCGTACTCGTTTGGATCTTCTGCTACCACAAGATTTTACAACAAAGATGACTGACAAGCAGTATATGCAGTTTAACCCCTCTTTTTGTGCTCACGAACCAATGCAAAATGTGTATTTTTTTCTAATAACAAACGGCTGGATAAATGGGGGTAATCCTGAATCGCCTTGGGAGATCTTTATCGTCGGTTGATTATTATTTTGTCGTATACGCCATTTACGTTTTTTTCGAGTTGATATTGTATCTACAGGTTTTTGTGCATTCTCTTTCCAAAGCTGTTTACAGATTTTTGATATATCTTACCATTACTGTCGACGATATTATGAAATTCTTTAGAATGGCAACCTTGTTAAGCGCCACATTGACCAAATTCGGAATTATGGTGATTCAAAGGGGAAAACATGCTATGTGAATAAACCTGGGAAAACAGATCTTATTAAGGCTGGCATGGGGATTGACGTAATTGACGATCTACCGAATAACTTTTAAACGCCACGACATAATCCTTTAGATAATAATGCTGCATCTGTATCTGGGTTTTCTACACCGCAATCAGGCTTCCTCGGTTTTGACTACAGATCGAGGTTAATATCGAAAGTGTTCCTGATTTTGGCGGGATCCACCAGGGTGCGAAGACGCAGATTGCAGTTGTCACCAGAGTAAACCTTATGCAGGGGAGGAAATGTCACATATTGATCTGGGATCGTTGTATTTTGTATATTTAATTAATCTGGCAGCTCTGTTTTGTAAAGAAAAGGAACTGTCGTGTTCTGAGTATTATTCTTGTAAGACATTTTGTTACACGTGAATAAAGGCAATTAGAGTTTTATTACATTAAACATCTCATATTACTCCAGATATAGGAAACAGTGTTGATTGAAGAATGGGCAAAAATTTCCCCAGAAATAACAAAAAAACTAGCCTTATCCATGCCTTCTTCTCTAAAAGAAGTAATAAAAGCAAATGGTGGCCATTATTTTAGATAATTTTTATGCCGTAGGTATCTATACTTTTGGAAATGTATAGTCATGTTTGTTATTTTGAGATTTTAGTTAATTCTTGTGAAAGAAATGTGTAATTTTTTACTTTTGAATCCTTTTTTTTTTGGCATAAAACTATTTTAGCAGTAAAATCAATCTGCACCAAAATTTCACCAACGGTAAAGGCGTTTGCGCTGAGTTGAAACATATTTTTTTTCCGCACCAACTTCCAACTTCTTGAGATATAGGCCCTTAAAGCTTATATTCTCGGTCATACCTCAGGTATTTATTATCGGATCTGCTTCAAATATGTACCATTACAAAGCTCTTGGGATTTAATCAAATTGTTGTTCTTGTCTTTTCTTTGTTGTTGGTGTTTTGTTGTTGCTGTAGGTGTTGTTGACTTTTATTGCTGTTGTCCTTTGTTGTAGTTTTACACACCAAAATTATTTCTAAAAAAATCGCGCGATTTTTTTATTTTGGTATGTAAAAACTTCAACACGGACAACAGCAATAAAAGATAACAACACCAACATCAAAACCCTCTAAAGCTCTCGGTCCTGATGGAATCTCGATGGTAATGCTGAAGAAACTCGGACCTATAGGGATTCGGTTTCTCGCGCACACGCTCAACCTTTCGGTGTGCCAACTGGTCATACCGGACGTGTGGAAAACTGCTCGAGTTATTCCGCTCCTAAAACCCGCTAACCACGGAGAATCTTACCGCCCGATCTCCCTCTCCTCACCTGTAACCAAGGTTCTGGAGTCCCTACTATTGCCGACCCTGAAAGAGCATTTTCAGTTCGCCAATCACCAACATAGGGACATGGGATTGTCCGTGGAGGTGGAAAGTTTCTGATTGCCATTCACTTGGGAGTGACCAGAAATGATTCCTTCATTGGGCAGTCCAAGCAGCTCACTACTTCCACGCAGTATGTCATGGGCAATGGCTTTTCGGAAACCTCCGTTAGCTCTAGAAGGCGAAACAAATGAGCATCAAATCAGGTTTAGTAGGTGACTGATGTCAATCGGGCATATTCTTTTGTCCTTAGAAGGCGGATGAGCCAAACATACGGGCCAACGGCAGATAGAAACTAAAAGAAGAAAATCCAGGTTCAACATATCGCATCCTGGTCAGCGTCTGATCCATAATGGGCTGCTGCAATCAAATATCCTGGCAGTAGGTAAAATGCAAAAACACGGTGGGCTGGGTTTGCCTCCCGCCACCGTTCATAATGGCAGTGAAAATACGTAAACGAACAAGAAAACAAACAACCCCTATTTGTTGACGACCCCCGCAAACGTTATAAGGACCACGATTTACGGATATGCACTTGGAATGTAAGAACTCTATATAGATCCGGTGCAAGTATCCAACTGGCAGATGTCCATGAAAAAAAAACATGAATTTGGTTGCGGATTTGTAGTTGGAAAAAGACTGCGACATCTAGTCTCTAGGTTCAATCCTGTGAGTGAACGTATAGCCACAATCCCCATAAAAGCGAAATATTTTTATATTTCCCTAATTTGTGTGCATGCCCCGACAGAAGACATATTCTATGAGCTCTTAGAGGAAACGTATGACCGCTGCCCTGGCCATGACATTAAGATTGTACTAGGAGATTTTAATGCCAAAGTAGGAATGGAGAATGTGATTAATCCAACTATTGGCAATTTCAGTCTACATGCTGACAGTATGCCGCGGCAAAAAACATGGTCATTAGTGGTACAAGATTCCAGCATAAAGACATCCACAAGGCTACTTGGGTATCCCCTGATCAAAGAACTAAGAACCAAATTGATCACGTGGTAATTGATGGACGTACGAGTGATCAGAGGAGCTAACATCGATTCTGATCACTACCTGGTAGCAGCAAAGGTTCGCACAAGATTAAGTAGAGCGAAAATCGTACGAAAGCAGACGCAGAGGAAGCTGGACATCGGAAAGCTGCAATTACCAGAGGTAGCCTATTCAAGGAAGCTCTCGCAACTTTTTGCACAGAACCCACCCCCTCCCGATGACGATCCTGATGCACAGTGGAAACCCATTTCAGACTCTATAAAAACTGCCGCCAAAAAGTTAAAAACGGAACTAATGGACATGGTTCAGGGCCCCCCTTCTGTAAAGACAAGGACGGAAATCTCGTCGCAGATGTGCAGAGCATGTTGGGAATATGGAGAGAGCATTTCTCTGCGCTACTAGTACCTGAGATATCCAATGACGATGGGACAATCGATCACAATATGGACGACGACGTCGATTGCCCCCCTCCTAACCAAGACGATGTCAGAACAGCTATTGCCCGGCTTAAGAACAACAAAGCCGCAGGAGCCGATGGATTACCGGCGGAGCTGTTTAAGGCTGGCGGCGATGAGCTGATAAGGTGCATGCATCAGCTCATTAGCAAAATTTGGTTAGATGAATGCATGCCCGGCGATTGGAGTCTCAGTGTACTATGTCCCATATTTAAAAAAGGTGACCCGAGTATCTGTGCCAACTACCGTGGAATAAGCCTTTTATCCATAGCATATAAGGTTCTATCAAGTATAATGTGCGAAAGACTAAAACCAATTATCGCTGACCTGATTGGACCATACCAGTGTGGCTTTATGCCTGCAAAATCGACAACTGACCAGATTTTCAGGCTACGCCAAATCCTGGAGAAGACACACGAAAAACAAATCGACACCTATGATCTATTTATCGATTATAAAGCGGCCTTCGATAGTCCGATACGGGAGAACTCTATGAAGCAATGTCTGAGCTTGGTATTCCTGCAAAACTCATACGCCTTTGCAGGATGACCTTGACGAACACCAAATCCGCAGTGAAAGTTGGTAAGGATCTTACCGAACCTTTCGAAACTAAGCGAGACCTCAGGCAAGGCGACACCCTATCGTGCGATCTCTTTTAACATCTTAATGGAGTTCATTATGAGAAAAGCTGCAGTCAACATGAATAAAACCATCAGCAGCAAAAGTCACATGCTGCTCGCGTATGCTGATGATATAGATATTATTGGGTGCACAATTAGAGAAGTTACTGCGGTTTTTTCGAGAATTGAGAAGGAGTCAGCAAAAGTGGGTCTGACGGTAAATGAAGACAAGACAAATAAATGGTTTCAACGAACAGGGCCTCCACGCGATTAGACCAAAGCGTGAACGTTGATAACCGTTATAACTTCGAGGTAGTGGACGAATTTATATACGTCGGATCTGCCGTGAACAAAAACAACGTCAGCCTTGAGATCAAGCGGAGAATTGTGCTTGCGAATAGATGTTATTTTGGGCTAAGCAAGCACTTTAGAGATAAAGCCCTCTCTCGAGTAACAAAAGTCCAGCTGTACCAGACTCTCATTCAACCTGTCTTGCTTTATGGCGCAGAATCCTGGGTCGAATCGCAAGCAGACGAAACATCTGTAGGAGTCTTCGAGAGAAAAATACTCCGAAAAATGTATGGCCCTATAGTGCACAACGGCGAGTATCGGCGACGCATGAATCATGAGCGGTATGAGCTTTATCCTGACATTGACATAGTTAAGCGGATCAAGATAACGCGATTGCGCTGGCTAGGCCATGTCAGTAGAATGGATGAAGACGAACCAGCACGAAGGGTTTTCGAAACCGAAGTCGAAGGAAGACGAAAAATAGGAAGACCAAGACTCCGCTGGAGGGATCAGGTTGACGAATCCCTGCGTACACTTGGTATTGCCAACTGGAGAAATAAAGCAAAAGATCGAACTGGTTGGCGAAATCTGTTATCTTCGTTTTGTAAGGTCCCTGACCCCCCGGGGTTGTCCGAGACCGGATAAGTAAGTAAGTAATCACCAACATGGCTTCAGGCAAGCGCAAAGCACATCGACAGACTTAAATGACATTACCCACATCACCAATGGCCTCAATCAGAGCAGACCCGCTGAACGCACAGTGGTCGCACCTGTCTAAAGCTTTCGACACTGTTGATCACTCGATCCTGATCCAGGACATCTTAAACTAGCGCTTGGTAGCTACCTCAATGGGGGCAGACATTTGTAGAGTTCAGACATAATGGAATCCCTTTCTCTTGTATTGGAACAACTTTAGCTATTTTCCTATCTTCCGGAAAGGTTCATGTAGTAAGAATACAATTGACAATGTGCCAAATATGAAATCCCACTAACGGAAAAACTAATTTCAAAAATTTTAACGTTAGTCCATCACACCCCACTGCCGTTGATTTAATCATGTTAAAGGCTAAAACAACTTTGGGATAATCAACCCCCGAAAAGAAAATTCCACATGAACATTAGGAATACATGGATGTCTGGGATTGTCATGCGACTGATTTAATAGAAGCACTCTACTTAATTATTCTACATCAACATTGCCAATTTATCTACTGCTATCATTCACACCGTTATCATTTAGAAGATTCTGAATTTGACAAGGAGTTATTGGAACACATGTATACGTCTTTTCAAATTTCATCAACACTACGCGTATCATATACATACATATGTCCTGAAAGTTGCATTCCATCAAAATATCTTCCACTGGGGTTAGATTTACACAGAAGTGTGCCGTGTTCGGCTTTGCAATTTATTTATTTATTTCATTTCATCTACAGAATTAAATTCTTCCAGACTATATTCATTAAATTTTAATGCTAATTGTACAACTCAAACAATTTTAATTTAAAATTTAAAAAAAAAAAACGTCATTACAAAGTTTTAAGCATCTTGTAATAGGTTCATTTAGCGCATAATTTGTTCTATGCTCAGACTCCTCAAAAATACGATTACTTCGCAAATTCCTTCGTGGATCATATAAACTAACAAGTTCACTTATTTCAGAACAATTTATATTACCCGACAAAACGTTAAAAACAAACATTATACAAAACTAAGATCTACGATCATTTAGTGATTGTAACCCCAAATACTTCCTCCTTGCTACGTAAGCAACAGACTTAGGCCAACTTAATTGTTTAAAAATAGTTTTAGTGAATAATTTCTGAATCTTTTCAATACGATTAGAGTGTTTTATATAAAATGGGCTCTAGATGATCGAACAGTACTCCAATTTACTACGAACTAGTGGAACATAAAGGGATTTAAAACTAGAAGGTTCCCTAAATTCCTTAGAATTTTTCTTATAAAACCGAACATGGAATAAGCTTTAGAAGTTGTATAGTCAATATGGCTGGAAAATGTCAATTTAACATCAAAAATAACTTCTAAATCTTTAACTTCGACGTCACGTTTTAAAGGGTTATCATTAATTACATAATTATACATGATAGGACTTAACATATTTGTATAAGAAACAATACTACATTTGGATATACATATTTATTGATCTGTCGTTTTCCAAACACCATATTGCAATTTTATTTACATGACCTTGTATTTTCTCACAATCACCCATATGTGAAACCGCAGAATAAAGTTTCATATCATCTGCAAAAAGTAAACACTTTGAAAATTTTAAAACGTTAGGCAAATCATTAATAAAAATTATAAAAAGTAAAGGGCCAATATGGGTTCCCTGTGGGATTCTAGAGTATGCATCTATTAAACGTTTAGACGAAGAATTTCCAATGATAACACTTAACTTGCAAAATTTCAAAAAGTCTATTGACACAAGTAACAAATTTTTAGGCAAGCCAAGCTTGCCTAGTTTTTGAATTAAAATCGTATGACTAACAGTATCAAATGCCTTTGAAAAGTCTGTGTAAATAACATCACATTGGGACCCGAATTCCATAGAACGAATTATATTACGGGTTAATAATATTAAATTAGTTGTAGTAGAACTCCCAGGCATAAAACCGTGCTGAAAAGAAGACATTTTATCTTTTACTAGTTCGAAAAGCTTATCCTTCAATATTATATCGAAAATTTTAGCAAATGAACATTGTTTGACTATGGGTATGTAGTTAATAACTTGACTATGGTCAGCAGATTCAAAAACCGGGACTATGGCACAAAATTTCCAACAGTCCAGAAACTTTCCGTGATTCATGCAAGTATTAAAAAGAATTAAAGTTGCTGCTGAGATATTCAACGAACATTGTTTAAAAAACATAGAAGGGTATGTTGCTACAGAACGATTAGTATCATTTCCAAGAGTACTAACCGCCGACAAAATATCTTCTATATTTATATGCAAATTGTGTAAGTTAACTTGATCTAGAGGTAGAAGCTCAGTGCAATTCGAATTCGGCTAAACAAATGTAGTTTGAAAAAAATGTGCAAATAAATCGCACGGCTCTTCATTGCCATCAGATTTCAAATCACCATAAAACATTCGTTTAGGAATACAATTCTTGCTGTCTTTTTTGCAACTTTTGTAATGCCAAAATGAAGAATAATTCTCTTTAATCTTATTTTCCTTACGAAAAATATAGTTTTTATAAAGAAAATTACTAAAGAAATTATATTCTTTCCGGGCTAGTTCAAACTTCCTACGATCCTCATCACTACCTGCCTGACTCTTTATATTTCTTATAACATTTATTTGTAACGTTTTTCAAGTTGCATAATCTTGAGTTAAACCAAGGTGGTTTTCGACTCAATCTTGGCACTAATTTTGGCACATACAATTCAATGGTCGTATTCCATTAGACATGAATATAAATGCATGGTGAGATATACCTGGACACACAAACTGACTAGAAAACTTAAGACACAAGATGAAGAAATTAAAAAATAATCAATTAATGACGTTGAAACATGTGCAACATCATAATGAGAAGGCTTAAAATTATGAAAAATAGAAACACTCAGTCTTTTACAAAAATCTCTCACTGATACCGACTTTTCCAATTCGAATAAATTTTTATTGAAGTCTACCATAACACGAGAATATTGGACTAATAAATCCGATATTTGCCCCTCCAATGTTGCAATATCACCATGAGGCAAGTAGACAGTCCCAACTAAAACCTTAACACCATCAAGACCCAATTCGCAAAAGATATACATATTCACATATACCATAATTACTACCAAGATGACACAAGATCACGACATTTAGGCACGCCTTAACCAACTGACCCACTGATGAATACTGATTTAGGACGTCTTGTATACAGGGTGATTCAGGAAGTTCCAGACAAATTTCTCCAGCGTTTCCTTGGCTCATTTCATGAAGAAAAGTCCACTAGGACCATGTCCGAAAATGCAAGGATGCGGGTTAAAAAATTTCGGATTGGCGGTCGGAGGGTAGTAGGGTAAAGTTGCTAACTTCTTAGCCAGTGGTCGAATTTTTTTATTTTTGGGCTTGTTGGACACATAATTTACCTGCCATCTGGCTGATCAAATTGAGGTTATGTGAATTTCTAAAAGGTCTCTTAAAGACCTTTCCAACAAGCCCAAAAACAAAAAAATCCGACCACTGGCTCAGAAGTTAGCAACTTTACCCTACTACCCTCAGACCGCCAATCCGAAAATTTTGAACCCGCTGCCATTTCGCACCCTTGTATTTTGTTCGCACCCAGAAACCCAAACGAATTTAGGGCCCAACTTAATATTTAGGTTGAAAAATAGCACTACATTCAAAAATCACCTCTTAGGCCTCCTCGGGCACCTTGACCACCACCCTGCGTACGTTCCTGGTGTGCGATATGGATATATAAGTATACAAATGTGTCAGTTTCGTACATACTATGAGCGTCCAAAGGAAATGTACACGATCGTTGCACATGTTATCAAATTTATTTGAATGTCAAAAAATAATAATTTAATCAAGTCTTTATATTTTCTAAACATAGACCTGTACCCTTATCAAATAATAACAACAAAAATCTTACGGCTATAAAAAAATACATAGCAAGAACTAAAATTACTTCATATTTGTCGCGTCAAAAGAAACTGCACAATGCAAAAATTATTCATAAAAAATTATTTCAATATTTTGTTCGTTTTCCTTTGTCTTTAATAGAAGCTTGTAATCTCTTCGACATCGATTTAACTAAATTTGCCGTTGTCAGGTAAAATTTGTTGTCTTCCATTATAACCCATTTGAGAGTCTAGTTACCGACGACTGTGGAGTATGATGCAATTGTTTAGGAGTGTGGTAAAGTAGCATTTTTTTATGTGTGCTTGGGATCATTATCTTATTGACAGATCAAAGTCCTATCCAAACAGAAAATTTCGACACTGGGAGCTAAAGCTTATTTGAAAATATGAAAGTGTTGTTTTAGTCATGGTACTTTCAATAAGTACTAATTTACCGACTGCACTCGCTGCCATGCAACTCCAAACCATCACGGAACCCCCGCCGAGCTTTATTGTATATATTACGTTTTGTTCAGCAAATTCTTTATTTTTTACTTCTCCAAATTTTGACGGGCTTTCTTTTAGCAAAAAGTACGAATTTGCTCTTGTCGCTAAAGATTATGTTTTCACAGAAATAAATGTCTCAATTTTTGTACTTAATAGCAAACTCAAGTCGCCGGTTTTGGTTTACTTTGGGAATTAATGGGTTTCTTCTTGGAACCCTGCCATGCAGTCTACTAGCACGCAGTGATCGGTATATTGATGGTTCCAAATGTTGCTGAAATATGTATCGATATGTTAATTACAGTTTCAGATGGATACTCTTCCAAATTTCGTACAATGGATCGTAGGTGGCTTTCATTTAATATTTTCAGTATCCCATATTTTGGACGATTTTTCCAAATGTTGGAACTTTTGATACATATCAATTATTTTTTAAACCCTGTTGTGGCTTCTGCCAATGACAGAACCAATTTAACGCAGTGATTTTCCGGCTTTGTGAAATTGTATACGAAGTTCACCCGTATCCAGTGATGGTTGTCTACACATTATTGGAAAATGTAATTAAACGCACAAATTTTGTCGGTTCCTATCGCTGATAGCCAATTACCAAAGCAATAGAAAGATATACAGCCAAGGACTAAAGTTTAAATACGCCCTTCAAATTTGGAGTTTTAAGAAAAGTAAACTTCCTAAAGGATCAAAAACAGAACTAAAGGTATTCACTTGAACACATAACTCAACGGTAAATATTACAAAAACAAAAGAAATCACTGGACAAAAGTTTAAATACATTACGAGTTGGGTTCCCATCACTCAATTTTTTCAGAAATGAGCTACCGCTATAATTTTTTTGCTCTGATTTTTTGATTAGCATTCTATATTTGTTATTAGTAGCAATTTGGTTGTAATTAATGAATATTATATAATCAATATTTTAATTATAAAATATGTTAAGGAAGGCAAAACCTATCGTGAAATTGGTAAATTATTCAATGTGCTATTTTCGGGTGTGCAAAATATTGTCAGAAAATATATGCAGAACAATTCAGTAGAGAATATGCATAGAAGTGGACGACCGAAGAAGCTTTCTCATCGAGATGTTACCTTTATTCTGTCCTAAAACTAGCCAGAGATCGACGAAAGAAGCCTTTAATAACTGCAAAAATAGACAGCGATTGGTGTTTGCAAATAAATACATAGGCAATGGCAGGGAATTTCGGAAGACTGCTATTTTTACTGAAGAGTGCAAATTCAATTTGCATGCAAGCGCTGGGCATGCAAAAGTCTGGCGCAAACTTAAAACCGTCCTTCGACGAGGAAATTTTATTCCAACTGTGAAGCACGGGGGTGGCAGTGTGATGGTTTGGACAACAATGGAATCAGGTGGTGCTGCAAAATTGGGCTTTATTGATGGAATAAAGAACCAACATCTTTACAAGAGCGTACTGCAACAATATTTGCGCCATTATTTGACTGCTTGGCTCTTGGACATCATTGGATCTGTCAACACTTAGTTACCTACTTACTTATCCGGTCTCGGACAACCCAGTTGGCAACCTGATCCCTCCAGCGGAGTCTTGGTCTTCCTATTTTTCGTCTTACTTCGAGTTCGGTTTCGAAAACCTTTTGTGTTTTTCGTCTTCATCCACTCTACTGACGTGGCGTAGCCAGCGCAATCGCATTATTTTGCTTCGCTTAACTATGCCAATGTCGGGATAAAGCTCATGGTTCATGCGTCGCCGATACTCGCCGTAGTGCACTATAAGGCCATACATTTTTCCGAGTATTTTTCTCTCGCAGACTCCTACAGATGTTTCGTCTGCTTGCGATAGAACCCAGGATTCTCCGCCAAAAAGCAAGACAGGTTGAATGAGAGTCTGATGCAACTGGACTTTTGTTACTCGAGAGAGGGCTTTATCTCTAAAGTCCTTGCTTATCCCAAAATAACATCTATTCGCAAGCACAATTATCCGCTTGATCTCAAGGCTGACGTTGTTGTCATAACCACCACCGTCGATGGTGCAATGGTTAGTGTGCGCGGCTCTTGTACATGAGATCCTAGGTTCGAACCCGGCTCTGGCCACCTTAAAATTTCTTTCAGCGGCGGTCACCTCGCATAGTGACGGCGACACTATCGAGTATCTAGCCATGAAAAAGCTTCTCAAAATACCGTTCGGAATCGGTGTAAAACTGTAGGTCCCAATCAGTGAGTGAAAAATGGAAAGCGCACAGCTCAGTGATTGTGAGAAGTTCTCCCCAGTCCCTTCATGGGATGTAATGGGAAACTATTTATTTTATTTTTTATTACATGTTTTTATGTTGACGTTTCGAACAGCTGATTGTTTGACACTTTGCCCAAACTTACCCGAAGAAAATAGGTTTGTTCGAGAACGTGATAATTAGCAGTAATTATCACTATTTTTTGCTGGAAAGTGTTCGATAACTCCCAGTAGCCAGCAACGAGAGAGCCAGAGAGTGAATATTTTGACAGTTCAATGATGGAGAAGTTGATGGTTTGTGCTGGGAAAATGTTTGCAGCACGAACATGGTAGAAATGTAATGGTAGATGCAGTACGACAACAAATACAACAAGCCAAAAACAACAGGCAATTTGTTTTTGCTCAGTGTCTGTGTTGTGTCAAGTCAGATGATAGAAAAATAATGAAAATGTAAACAAATTTGCAAAAAGTGCCATTTAGAAAATGATTGAGTGTTATTTGATATATTGAAAGTGTTTAAGTGTGAAAATTAAAACGTTTCTATGTAATTTTTGCAGAGAAATATTTCAAAAACAGTAGTTGCTGGCGAACGGGGGTTGCAAACAAACAAATTTAAACAAACTTTGACATAAGAGAAAAACTTACTCACACTCAGTCCAGAAAAAAGTTCAAATCAGCTGGGCTAGTGCTTCTACCATTTCTTTGTACCATGAGCACGAATTAGCAAGCCAAACATAACAGCTGTTTTAAGTAAACAAACAAAATTAGGACGTAGAAAGAATATAAAATAATAAATTTATCATTGGAATTTTAGTTTTTAAGAGAAAATGTGATTTTTGAATGTTTTGTTATAAATCTTTAAGTATTTCTGTTGAAAAAGAAAACAGTTTTGGTGATTTGTAATGTTTTGTTCGAATTGCGTTTGTTGGTTCTTCCAATGTTTACATTGCATATCAGTTGTTTACATAAAAAGTTCTTATTTCTTGCTAGTTTTTGCTGGATGTCATGGTACAAAGAAATGGTAGAAGCACTAGCCCAGCTGATTTGAACTTTTTTCTAGACTGAGTGTGAGTAAGTTTTTCTCTTATGTCAAAGTTTGTTTACATTTGTTTGGTAGCAACCCCCGTTCGCCAGCAACTGCTGTTTTTGAAAAATTTCTCTGCAAAAATTACATAGAAACGTTTTAATTTTCACACTTCAACACTTTCAATATATCAAATAACACTCAATCATTTTCTAAATGGCACTTTTTGCAAATTTGTTTACATTTTCATAATTTTTCTATCAGCTGACTTGACACAACACAGACACTGAGCAAAAAGAAAATGCCTGTTGTTTTTGGCTTGTTGTATTTGTTGTCGTACTGCATCTACCATTATATTTCTACCATGGCTGGATGTCGTTCGCGTACTTTTTGTGCTATTTTTTATTGAGAGAGTAAAATCATTCTTACTCTCCAGATAGTTTTTGCTTGCTATTTTTTGCTGGAAAAGTTCTCGAACAAACCTAATGTCTGGGTATGTTTGGTGAAAAGATAAACGTATTTTGACGTTAAGAGAGCTCTCATTTGCCCAATTTGTGAGTAAAGAAACGCGTTTGGGTAAGTTTGGGTTTTTTGGGTAAGTTTGATGATGAGTTCAAGACCATATAAAGAGTTTGGCAAAAATTCAGAACATGGGGCAGGCAAAAAAAAAAATTTTTAAAAATAAACCAAAATTAAAGAAAACGTAAATAATGTGAGAAAATGGAAAATTAGCCCTCGCAGGGACCTATGTTGCTCGTACCGTGTGGTACCGGGGGGTTAAAATTCCCTCTGTACCTTAAGTCGATGTGTGGCAAAATCGGAATAATCCCTCGATACTTTTAAAAAAAAAAATATTTTTCTGGATGTTACCATGACCAATCTCATGGTTACTGTACGCACAAAAGTGGACTTACAGACATCCCACGAAAAAAAGGATGACACCACGGAATTCGTGACACAAATACCTTTCGTTGAAGTACCCACATTAATCCATACCCAAATGGCCCTGGGTGTGACAGTTTTTTGGACCCTGTGGGCCCCATAGGTCCGTGCGACGGCTAGTTTTCAACTTTCTCACATTCTTTAATATTTCTTTAATTTTTTTTGTCTGCCCCAGGTCCTGAACTTCAGCCAATAGTTTAATTAATTAATATTTTTAACATTAAAATAAATTTGAAAACATTGACAAACGTGTACACTTTCTTTTGCCACTCACAGTAGGTATGTCCCCTGTTCATCTACATTTTTAGTTTTCATGTTTTGTATCGTGGCTAATTATTCCTGCAAGAGGTCGACAATACTACCAAGAGAGGGCGTGGGCAGGACTTGTGCATACAATGTACCATATCGTCCATCGGTCACAATACAATCAAGATTTGTCATATCTGGTTGCCCAAAGACGTACTCACATCGAGGTTATCATATTACCATCTCGGCCACCACAAACCAATTTAAATATTTCCACTGTCCCCTATGGGTCGACGCGCTGTGTAGGGGACTAGATATGTGTATATAGATATGTATTTTATAATTTACTTACATACGTATGTACGTATTATGAATTATTTGCTTATTTTGTCCAAAGCTTTGAATACACGCATTACACCACCGTTTCACATTATTTTGTATTCCAAATTAAGCACGTTATAGTAAAATAAATTAACACTATCTACACGTTCCGCGAAAAATCAATTGTTTATAACGAAATGGCAAGTAAATGTTATCTTTACAGTCAGTTGATCTATACTTTCGCTCGTATGTGAAGCACCACCCACCCGGCCAATAAAAGCAGTAAATTGTAACAGCTGATTGAGTAAACAATGAAAACAACTGCAAGTTTGTAAACAATCTATAGTACAGCAGTAATCAAAATAACAGCATAGGTCACCGTAACTGTTTTGTGTCGAAACCTACACAGAAAAAAACTTTGCGTAAAATTACCCAAATTCATGGTTTGATATCAACCAGTGCACTGGGCAACAGAGGATCAGCTATGTAATTGGGCAATATTACCAATAAAAATCTCTGTTCCCGTACGTACTACAACTTACTAGTTTTACCACTTCTACGACTTTCACTCGAAAAATCGTTCCCGTTCTCAAGAAAATAGGAAAATTAATAAAAAATTTTAAGAGAAAATTTTTATACTAGTTTTTACTCGAAGATTTTTACTGAGAAGAAAATAAATTGACATTCTCTATTGAATTGTCAAAATAAATTGGAAAGCTAATTTAATATCGGCATTTGAATTATTTTTATTGTAAACAGAAATGAAAATACATAATATAATATCGCGGTGTATTTCCTGTTGGACGTTTCGGGCGAGGGTCATATTGTGGACACATTTCTGACATCAGTTTTATCACATTTACTATTTTTTCGTTCCCGTATTTTTTTTAAAACTTGGTCTCAGAGCGAATTTTTTGTTATTTCTGCTGAAAATCTCGTACTAGTTTTACTATTAAAAAAGTACGGGACAAAAACTATAATAGGCAATTCCACTTTGGCAAAAATTGCCTTGCATATTTGTAGATTTACCCAATGCAAGAACAAAATTTACTAACGGTTTTCAGCGTCTTGTGCGATTGCAATTGATCGTGAGCGCACTTGTGTACGATATTTTTACACCTCCGTTTGCACAGTGAGGCAACGTCACCTGTTTAATAAGAGACACTTTACACTATGCCGTTTTCATGATTTTTTCATGACTGCTTTTCGTGACTGCCGTAGGTTGTTGGCAAGGGGGTGTGATTTGCTCGCGGGGTAGACCAGCAGTCACAAACCAAAGTTTCAGGGGTGCTTTTGACGTTTCACTTTCTTGTCTTTCATATTATCGCATTGTTGCTTCATTTTGGTTTTCAACTTGACTATTTCCACGTTTTCACAATCATTTAAATCTAAATTATCCACAGCAAATTCGGTTAAATCCACTATTTCTTCAATAAGTTCCTCTCTTTCAGCGTTATCCATCTTTATTGATTAAATTACTTATTATGAATGTAAGAACTAAAGAAAGAGAAAGAAGTGAAATGTCAAAACTGCCACCAAATAGACGCAAGCAAAAAGTCATAGTATAAACATATCGTGACTTACGAAGGGTGAGCAAAAGAGAATTTGATGACTTTTATGTGCGAAAAAGTCACAATGTAAAGTGGCTCTAAGCAAACGCACAGAGTGCAAAATAAAGGTATAGGGTTTGACCCATGGTAAAATAAGTAAGGTAAACGCAGTAGGAATTTTTGCAACAACAACAGGCATTTTGTTTTTGTTTGGTGTCCATAATCTGACACATTTTATACATGTTTGTATCTACTGTAAAAGTAAACAAAAATGTACAAAAACAAAATACATGTGAATTTGACATAAGAGAAACACCTAAGCAAGAAAAATGTTCAAATCAGCTGTTCTAACGAGTTTACCTTACTTATTTTACCATGGTTTGACCAGTTAAAAAAAACAAAACTTGACAATTGCAATCGTGTGCATTTTATAGTTGGAGTGCGGAAAAAAGCTCAGACATTTCGTCGTACCATAGTTATCTGCACGTATATCACAGAATCCCAAAAATTGAGATAAGAACACTTTCTATGGTAATTTTTCAAGATCTATCAATCTGTCTAGTCCCCAGGTCGCTACCTCTTACAGATTATGAAATATTTAGGCGTTTTATAATTGTATATCCATAAAAACAAAAAATAAAAAGCGTTATAACATCGTATATCACAATTTTGTGGATATACAATGAAAATTATATGAAATTTGCGAATTCAAAAATTGTTACGTTATCTCCACGTATGTGCAAATAAAAAATTACTTTAACGACTTTATTAAAAAATTTTAAAAAAACTTTTAAAAAAATTTTTAAAAAATTAATTTTTCAATTTCAGCACTCCATAGAACAATAATTGTTATAAACTAAAATATTTATAAAAATCAAAATAAAGTGTTTTTCAACAGAGACGCTACAAAAGTAAATCGATAGGGACAGCAAACGACGCCATATTTTTCCCGCTCTTTTGACATTTATCTTCAGTAAGATTTGCCATTTCATCATGGAAAGATATACGAGCCAACAACGAGTCGAAATTATTAAAATTTATTGCCGAAATTTGGAGTCCAATTTATGGTCGTCATAATCGTCCTACCAGATCAACAATTGAGCGTCTAGTGGAAAAATTTGAATCCACAGGCACAGTACAAAATGTTCCCGTGCCAGTGAGACAAAGAAGTGCCCGTAGTGTCGAGAATATTGCTGCCGCTGAGGCTTCAGTTAAAGAAAGCCCAAATGTGTCTCTCACACGTCGTTCTCAAGCGTTGGGCATCTCTGTGACGTCGTTGTGGCGAATTTTGTGAAAAGATCTTGGCCTACATCCTTACAAGATCAAGCCGCTTGACCACCATAAGCGTCGTATGTTCGTGAATTGGGCTGAGCTACAACTTGAAAATGATTCGGATTTTCATCGGAAAATCATCTTCAGCGATGAGGCTCATTTCTGGCTGAATGGCTTCGAAAATAAGCAAAATAGACAGTAATCCACAGACAGTAATCCACACGTAATCCATGAGTCATCATTGCATCCCGAAAAAATTACGGTTTGGTGCGGTTTATGGGCCGGCGGCGTCATTGGGCCGTACTTCTTCCGTGATGATCAATACCGGCACATTTCTGTGAATGCAAATCGCTACCGTTCAATGATAACCGAATATTTTTGGCCCCAATTGGATAATATGGACTTGGAGGACATGTGGTTCCAACAGGACGGCGCCACAAGCCACATAGCGAATGCCACAATCAATTTATTGGAAACCAAGTTTGGTGAACGTGTCTTCTCACGAAATGGCCCAGTCGATTGGCCGCCTCGGTCGTGGGATTTGACGCCGTTAGATTATTTCCTGTGGGGCTACGTCAAGTCTATGGTCTATGCCAACAAGCCAGCGACGATTGCAGCAGTATCGGGCGATTTATGCTTGGAAACTGTCGAAAATTGGGTTCAGCGTCTGGACTTCTGCAAGCGTGCCCGTGGTGGGCATGCAAAAGAAATCGAGTTTCATACATAATGGCATCGAACGTACTTTCACAGGAATAAAGAATTTCATTGGTATCTAAAACCGGTTTTGTTTTATTTAAAAAAAAACTTTTGTAGCGCTCTTATTGAAAAACCCGTTATAAAGACAAATTTATTTCACGCGAACACAAGTTTTCATTATGAAAATTCGGCTGAATATAAATAATAAAAAAGCAATATTTTCTCTTATTAACCAGATATTAAGTTAGAAAAGTATTTAACATCTTCTTCCGGAAGATAAATCAGACAGACTGTCAATGTCTTTTTTTTCTCTGATGAAATTTTATTTCGGACTGAATTGTCAAACTCAATTTCAAAAAGATTGTTTGGTAATTTTTCAGCAAATAGGTGATGTATATTGACTTTTAATTAATTGTTTTTATATACATATTTTTTAAATAATATTATTAAAAATGCCTGAATTATTCTACATCTGAACTTTTTAACTATTATAATCAATTCAGAAATTTTTAGTGAGATTCTACTACTAGGTCATATCTTAAAAAAACATATGAAATGGCAAAAATATAAATACGAATCTTAGTGTTTTTAAAAAACAAATGTAAAAGTAAACATTTTTTAACATGTTTCTTTTAGTTCATTGCCACGTATATCCCACATTTTGAACAATTTCTCACAAAAAGTGGCGTATACGATTAAATGACAAAAATTTTCTGAAGGGAAAAATTGCCATAACTCGAAAAATTTTCTCCATGACCAGTGATATTATTCCACATAACAATGAAGAATCCCCACCATTATATATAAAAAAAATACTGGACCACTTTTTTCATACCATTTTTTTGATATACCTTTCTAAAACTTTAAATTCAATTTCCCAAAAAAAAAACTTTTTTGGATGTACGTGTAGATAACTCCGGTACGACGATATGTAATAACTTTTAGGCAACTGGAAGCGCCACTGCAGTTCGGTTGCTATCGATAATCGACCCATAAAACAACATGCCGCAAATGTGAATTTTTATTTGTAAAAGTTACAGGAACCCAGTTTCGTGTATTGCTATGACTCGTTCAACTCAACTTTGCCAGAAATGAATGCAAACTATCTAGCTCTTTTGCAGCTAGATTTATCACTTTTCGACCTTGCAAAACGCGAAAAAATTTCATTGGCACTGATTTGCAAAAACTCATAATGTGCACGCGTTTTCAGTTTTTATTTAGCCTTTTAGCGCGTTTTCTATACAACACCAATTTGCTAAACAATGTTAAATTTGTTGCTTCCACCGTTTACTTTTTGCTTCTATTTTTGTATTGGTTATTACGCTTAATACTTATACATTTTTATGTGGCGAGACACCCAAAAATATAGGAAGGTATGGAAAGCAGACCTTTCTTTTAGGAAATGGTTAAACTCCCAATGATGAGTCCAAGCAGGGGATTTCTATGGCACAGGTGATCGAAAAGGTACTGGTAAATGATGTAGAATGAGAGACCAAAGAAGACATACAGATTATAGACCATGCAGCAAACTAAGTTTAAAGGTGTTTGATTGATACTAATGACAGCTAAATTGCGCATTCCCTTTTATTTCTGGTTCAACCAAAGAGTAAATTACAAACGCAACTCGAACTCGATGAAATGGCCTACTACCTCGTCGTCATCAAGAGAATGCGAAGAGAGAAATAGCGGCTCTTTCCTATTTCTCTATTGTCCAAGGCAATATGTATTTATTGCAAATGTATGATTGCGGCAAAACACGTCTCTATTCGCAACAAACTATTCTGGATCACAAAAACATATGAAAGACATGGAGCTTTTCTACGGAATTCGGTTGGTACAACCAGAGACAATATAAACAGAAAACAAAAATGTCAGGCAAAGCTGGTACTCGTCAAATCTGCACTACAAACAATTTTTGAAATGAAACAAGTTGCGTGTGAGATATCACGGAATTCTTTGATTAATTTGAAAAGCCTATCAAGAACATTATGTGGGGAATATGCCGTCATTCAAACGACCGCCGTGGCTTCGGTGTATATCTGGCTAATTTTGAACGATGGGGCGGACTATGTTGTCCCTGCGCATTGGTATTTGTGGTATATTGGCATGGATCTGCGACTTAGGGAAACCCCACAAGAAAATGTCTAAGTGGGTCAAATCGCGCGGTGACTGTTGCCAGTTCACGTCGCCTCTGCGTGAGATAATTCTTAAATCAGTCGTGCAGAATGCCCGTTGTGGCATCGGCTGCGTAGCACGTAGCGACGTCCTGATGGAAACACAGATCGGTAACACTCTCCGTTGACGGACCAAAATCCATACCAAACAATGGAATTCTGTACAAGTATTGGGACTTGATATTGATTGGCATCGTCCTAAATCTGGCAATGCTTGTTGATGTACCCATTTATTCAAAAATGGATGTCGTCGCGTGCAGCGTTGCAGAAAAGAAACCCCATTTTGATAATAAAGTCGTATTATTCGCACGTGGTACTTGATACCGGACTTCCCATGGTGATTGTGTCTATTGTCGGAAATATAAATAACAGGAAAATTAACAGAAGATAAATCTGCCTGTCCCTATTGGAAATCACCTCATTTATTAAGTGCAATTTAGAACTTTTGGGATTTTTCTGCAGAGTTGGCATCACTGAACGCAGGGTTCCAGTCGAAAATACTCGCGCTAACATTAAATAAAGCTATCGATAACTTGTTTAGTTATCGAGATATCTGGGGTTTAATAAAGTGGAGTTCAGATTATCAGACTGATTTGACGATCGGTCGAATCTGTAGAAAAATTGTTAATGTGAACAGCTGTCGTCAGATATATTTGATGGTCTCCAAAACAGTTTGAACACCAAGCGATTTCTTTGAGGTTATCGATAAAACAGAGAGCGGGAGATAAAATGTCGGAGATAACAAACGAAGAGGAGAAGAGCGGAAACTAGAATTTCTAAAATTTAATGTGAAATGAAAAAAAATACAAACCTTCAGTGTAATTTACCCAAATATTCTGAAACGTTTTATGTTTGTCTGGATTCTGCTTACAGAACAGGGCCGATAAACAGACTATAAAAAACCAATCCGTAATTTACAGTTGACTATGAATTCTTTATATATGAACACGCCCCTTTGTTCAATCCCGCCTATATTTGCGGCAGATCTTAGAATATGTACACCTAACGAACATACCCAATTTTGTTCAAATGCCGGTAACAGGAGCACAAAATATGGATTTTTTTATTTTGTATGGGAAGTACCACGCCCCTTTGTCCAATCCCGCCCATATTTTGATAGTTTATTTTTTTTCGTCGTAATTAGTTTGCCTGCGAAGTTTCAGCTCGATTGGATCATGGGAAAAGGATTAAAAGTGTTTTCGGTGTACATGCATACAGACAGGTGAAGTTAATAACTCCAATAACTTAAGAACTCTAACGCGAAATGATTTGCCGATGAGAGTGTGATTTGCTTTTGGGGAGTGTGGAATTACGAATGATTCAGCAATGAATTGTGGACAATTAAACACGCCCAAAACCAAGGCGACTGCCGTGCGGGAACACTCGCACCCAAATCGCAATGTATTTGGTTATTGTAACAGCAACAATATATATCGTGATTTGGAAAGAAATGGATGTGACAAAATCGATCTACATATTCCTTATTTCCGTAGGCGGTAAACCGACTTTGATGAAAGCTGTAATAAGTAGTATTGTAAAAACCATAGAGTAAATCTTAGTTGAGAAAATATTTGGCTCATCTGACGTTTCCTTTCCCACCCTTCGTGATGCGGTCGGTGTGATAGAGAGATGTTGGACGAAAAGTGACATACACCAGGTAGAATTACAATAACTTCTTGCTTTAATTTTTCATGTCGTTTTGGTGAAAAACTGTGAAATTTAAATGTGTTTTACACTTTTTTATTGACTGTTATTGTTAGAATACATTTGTGTTGTATTTAACACAATAATTTTAACACACAAAACGAAATGCCGTTGTTGTTATTTTGTTCGTTGTTTTGAACCATTGCCTCTATCTGGTATTAGTAAAGCAATTCTTTTCAACATCAAACG
Organism: Phaonia tiefii; assembly: GCA_963931995.1. Taxonomy (NCBI): domain Eukaryota; kingdom Metazoa; phylum Arthropoda; class Insecta; order Diptera; family Muscidae; genus Phaonia; species Phaonia tiefii. The sequence goes on along the minus strand of OZ008369.1, from coordinate 90,607,404 downwards.
TAAATATCACACCTGGCACAAATGTCATAAATTTGGTGGGAGAACTATTAGATCTACTGTAAGTATTAATCTATGGTAAAAACACAGGCTGAAGTAAGAAACTGTGTGTAATGAGTACTTATTTTTTATTTAATACATACAGAGTATACCCGAGATATTACTTATGTAGGGTTAACGCCCTTTAGTGTCAGGGTATTATCTTCATATGTTTCCAAAACGTCAGCCAAATGTTCGTTATCTCTTGGTTTCTTGAATTGTCTTTTCTTGTTGGCAACCTTTTTACGTTTAGGTACTGGCTTTTTAGGTCCATGATCTTGCATAGATCGTATGCCTTGTTTTTCCAAATATTCGTCAATTTTGGCATCGTCCATTGCATCCACAGTTGCCGAGCGCCATAGTTTTTGAAATTCTTCATCGACCTTTGAAAATAGTGTTATAAATTATTTATGGTTCAGGTTAAATGTGTCTATGATTGAAAAATTCATTCTAGGCGGTCGAAAAAGCTTTGAATTAACTAAATTTGCAGTTAAAATATGCGTTAGCTTTTTTGACGTTGCATTATGTTTTTAAATTCAAGGTTTCAGATATCTATATTCCTACATTGTACATTTACTCTATACTTACAGCAAAATTGGCAGTACGATCATTGTAAAACAATATTTTCTTTTTGTCAATAGGTCTAATAATAAATACAATTTCAGAGGCACGATTTTTAAGAACTTTTTCACAATGCGGCAGAGATTCTTGCACGTCATCTAGTAATATACCGCCTAAACCTTTAAGGTCGTGTTGTTTAAGCAAACGCAGTAAACTTTTTCCATCCTTAATTTTGTATACAGGTTTATAGCTAAAACGTAAACCATCTGGAGTAGCCTCGATCTTGGGGTTATTCATTAACGCTTCCGATCCTAACCACTGAAAACATTAGCAAATTGATCAACTTCAGCAGAATCATGTTCATGGTGCTTACTTACGTTTTTAACAGATTGTCCGACGTCTAATTGATTAGTCTCATCTAGAATGTCCTCCAACGTTAGTGGGTGGTCATCCCCATCTTGATGCCTGGTACGCATATGCTTCACTATTTTCGCCAATACACCAAACCGATACTGAGAGCTACCAGCCATAGTTTTATACGTATTTGAATCCAATTTGGGTGCTGTGGGAGGACGCATTTTCTTTTGCCTGTCATCTTTTGGCGGTGGAGCTACACTTTCAACCTTGGTCTTTTTCTCCACTCTGGGTTACACATTGGTAATCATGAATTAAATGTGTGAAAATAACGTGTTGCAAACGGACTTACGTTGGTGTTGCCATAGCCCGTTTTTTGAACGCTTCGCGTTCCCTTAAAAGCGCCGGATCCATTTTATATAATTATTTTCTTCTTACGAATTTTAAAGTTGCTCCAGTGGGAGATTTATGGCCGACCGTATCCTCTATTAACTTATAAACAAAACTATTGTTTTGCTCTGCAAATTCGACTGCCGCCAGCTGTGAAATAAAACATATGGTGCGTCTCAGAGATGGCAAATGTGTTACTATTGTACAATTTTATTTGCAGTAATACACCCAAAAAATTCTTTAGTTGACAATGACCAAGATTTAAACCACCCCGTAGGTGGCATTACCTTGACTACTGCGTTGTTGATATGAATTGGTTAATGCTAACAATAGTTGAGTTTTTTTGTAACATAGTATATACGAGATATAGAAAAAAAAAACGCACACCGGTTAAGAATTAATAACTTGGCATCGCTTTAGTATAGTAATTCTTTATGGAACAGACCTAGTATAGATCGGTACGTCCAATTTTTTTGTTTTTTTTTTTGGTGTAGATCGTTATTTTAAGTAAAAAAAGTAAAATAAAAAATTGGGGGGAACCCCTATTTTGGGAGTTACGGGCCAAGTAGCCCCCGCAGGGACCTATGCAGCTCGTACCGTGTGGTAGAAGTTTTGGAAAATCGTTAAATTTATATTGCAATTAGTCGGCAAGGAGGTTAAAATTCCCTCTGTACCTGAAGTCGATGTGTGGCAAAATCCCGATATGTGGATAACTAAGACAGTTATCGAAAAAATGTATTTAATTTTTTTTTATATTTCGACTCGTTTTACACAAAAAAGTTGTGAAATCGGTCCCATAACACGGCACCACACTCGTAGTATCATCCTGTATGTCCGAACTTTGTGGGCCCACAACTTCGAAAATAGGCGTTGCCCCCGATTTTTTTATTTAATTTTTATTACTTAAAATTAAAAGTTCTATCCAATGGTAATAGTTTGGAGCCGAAGCGAGTTGCCGACCTATTCTAGGTTTAAGCCTTTTTTATTTAAATATTTGTCATTTTTCATTTGTAATGTGTGTATGTGTATGGGTCTGGATGAAAATCATTTCACTAACAGTAGAGAATGTGAGGTATACCAGAATAAATTAAGTGCAAAAAAAAACGAAGAATGGGCTTACAGATTTAACAACCAAAGGACGTACGAGCGATATATACTAATGTACAAGGATTAATAAATAACTTTAATCAGCTGGAAGAATTAGCAAGCAGAGAAAATGTGGATTTTATAATACTTTCAGAAACACCCCTGACAAAAAACATAGAAGACAGTGAAATTAAAATACAAGGAAATGACCAAAATACAAGGAAATGATCACTGTCGGAATCATCGAAAACGGGATGAGTTATAATTTACTACAAAGAATCATGGAAGGTTGACATAATAGTGGAAAAAATTGATAATTTAAAATTCTGGATTTTAGCAAATAATAATATAATAATTACGGCGGTATATAGATCACCCAGCTATGGAGAAGCGGAGTTCTGCCAAATTTTTGAAGACACTCTAGAAGAAATATGTGAAGATGCAAATGACGTAATTATAGCCGGAGATTTTAATATAAACTGGTCGATCGACAGCTTTTATAAAAAAAAAGGATAGAGAGAATACTAAATGATAATGGATTAAAACAAATAGTTAACGATTATACCAGAGTAGCAAGAAATTCAAAGACGATGATAGATTATGTGATAACTAACAGCCATAAAGTGTCAGCAAAAAACAGTACGAACGACAAAATATCGGATCACGAAGTAATAAACATAATAATTAAAGGACAACATAGTGAACTTCAAGAGAAAAACAATAGCCAAAAAGAAATAGTTAAATATAAAAAAATACTATTTCAGCAAACTTTAAGCTCCATTAATTGTGATAGGTCAAAAGACCTGGATGGAATTGTGATAGAACTTGATGAAGCTTTTAAAGAATCAGTTCGGAAATGTACCCACGTGAGAGTATGAAATAAGAAAAATAATGTAAACAAGTGGTTCAATGAGGAATTGCGGCAAATGAAAACGGAAAAAATATGGAAATACCAAAAAGCCAAATTTAAAAATACAAATAAAGCTTGGGATAATTATAGAATAACTAGAAACACATATAAAGTCAAATTAGTAAACGAAAACAATAAATACGTAAATAAAAAAATCAATAATGCACCGAACCAAAAACAGATGTGGATAGAAATAAAAAACTTAGTACTTAAGAAAAGCAACGAGGCAATAAAATCGGTGATATTTAACCAAGTGGAAATTAAGGATAATAAACAACTAGCTAGTCATTTTAATAATTATTTTGAAAAGAGTATCGGTACAATACGAGAGTCAATTGAAAATGTGCAATATAAAAACATAATACCTATGACAAACAACCAGATTAAATTTCGTGCAATAAATATCGCAGAACTTAAGAATATAATAAATAAACTAAAGAACAAACCGGATTACAACAAAATATCGACCACAATTGATAACTTCATAACTGGAATTTAACAGGCAAGGTAATCGTAAATATAATAAATAATTCGCTTCAAACAGGAGTTTTCCCGAAAGCTTGGAAAGAAACTATGGTGACACCAATAGCAAAGGTAGCCAAAACAAATATTTGTGAAGAATTTCGATCAATTAATACATTAAAAACGTGTGAGAAGATATTAGAGAAGGTGGTAAAATACAATTAGATAAATTCTTTGAACACAATGCGATAATATCAAAGTATAAGTCGGGTTTTCGAAAAAAATACTCGTGTGAAACCGCGGTAAACTACGTAATAAATCGGTGGAAAAATGTCGAAAAAAGTAACAAAATGATGGCAATTTTTTTTTGGATTTTAAAAGAGCCTTTGAAATAATCGATAGACAAATAATGCTTAAAAAACTAGAAATGTATGGAATTAAAGGAAATGAGTTGAAATGGTTTGAATCATATTTGGGAAATAGAGTTCAAATAACAAAAGTTAATGGAACTACATCGGATGAAATCGAAAATGGTTTCGGAGTACCACAAGGATAAATTTTAGGTGCTCTGTTGTTTATTTTATATACAGTGGCGCAGATAAGTATACATACCCCATCAAAAATTTTTATTCCTGCAAATTATGGGGTTTTCAACGAAAATAACTGCATTTATTATACTTTCCCAAATAAAACAGAAAAAAAATTTGGTTTAAACTTTTTACAATTCGTTTATTCAGAAATATTTAAGGAATTTAGTTTTTGAAACACAGAAAAGTATACATACTTCATAAAAAATTGTTGTTAAAATTAAAATAACTTATATCTAATATTTTGTTGGGCCACCATTGCTCTCGATGACGGCATTCTTGAATGAGTGAAGTTCTTAGATCGTCTTTGTTTTTAATTGAAGTTTTCCTAATGCGGCGGTCCAAGTCGTCCCACAAATTCTCAATAGGATTTAAGTCTGGCGACTGTGGAGGTGAATGGAGCTGTTTTGGGACGTTGTACAATAACCACTGCTTTACAACGGCTGCAGTATGCTTAGGACCGTTATCTTGTTGGAAATACCAGCTTCCAGAAATACCCATTTTGTTGACCGACTCCTTTAGAATATGCTTCAACAAGTTCAAAGATATGAAACGGTCCGTAGTTGTTTCTATAAAGACTAAATTACCCACTCCAGCCGCCGACATGCAACCCCATACCATAACCGAGCCACCTCCATGCTTTACAGTGGGTAACAAGTTTTTAGGCAGTAGTTTCTCATTTTTTTCGCCAAACCTTTTGTTTCCCATCACATCCGAAAATATTAAACTTACTTTCGTCGCTGAGGACCACGTTCTTCCAAAACGATTCATCATCATTAATATGCATTTCTGCAAATTCAAGACGTTTAGTTTTATTAATATTGCTTATAAACGGCGTCTTTCGGGGAACTCGGCTGTGATACCCGCTGCTTCTAAGTACACTTCGCACCTTTTCTGGGTGGAGAGTGACTATCGAAGCATTTTCCACATCTTTTGCGATATCAATCGCAGTTGTTTTTGGATTTTTGTTAATTTCGTCTAATATGTGCCGTTTTATTCGCGATGTAACTTTTGGCGGACGTCCACCTCTTGGTTTATAATTAACAGTTTTATTTCTTTTATAAATTTTTAAGACGGATTGGACACTGGACTTAGGATGTTTAACAATTTCCGATATTCCGCGTAAAGATTTTCCATCTTTTTGATGCCGCACAATAAGTTCTCTCACGGCTAAACTTATTTCTTTACTTTTTGGACTCATTTTTATCAAAAACTTCCGCGCAACCGAATGTAATGTTTTTCTCTTGTAAACTGAGAACCATTACTGTTATAGAAACAATCGTATACTTAGCTGATTTCTTGCTCTGCAAAACTACCGTTAACTAACCACAGAGGTATGTATACTTTTCTGTGTTCCAAAAATTATTTTTTTTAAATTTATATAAATTGACGAATTTATTGGAATGAAAAATAAAAGATTTCCGATATTTTATGTGCAAGTCTCTGGAAAATGTAATTAATTTCAGTGAAACCCCCAAAATTTGCTGAAAATGTAATTTTTTGTGGGGTATGTATACTTTTCTGTGCCACTGTATAAACGATATGCCCACCGAACTAGAAAAATGTGAAATAGTACTATACGCGGATGATACTTTAATATACACGGAAGCAAGCACTGAAGAACAATGTCTAGAAAACATGAAACTTGACATAAGCAAAATAAACACCTGATTAAAAATGAACAAATTAAAACTTAATGAAAATAAAACAAAAATAATGGAAATAAACATGAATAGTGACGAATTATTCAAAATAAACGATGAAGTTATTGAAAAAGTAGAACACATAAACTACCTGGGATTTGTTATAGATAAAGATTTAAAATTTAAAAAACACAGACTATATTTGCAAAAAAATCGGCTTCTTTAAGCGAATACGAAATAAAACATCAGTAACTACATCAATCAACATATACAATACAATAATAAAACCTCATTTCGAATTTGGATCAACGATACTATATACGTGTTGCACAAACGAACATCTGGATAGACTGCAGAAACTACAGAACAAAGCGATGAGGACTATACTAAAATGCAATAGATATACCCATATTAATTTAATGCTTGAGTCGCTTAAATGGCTTAACATACGACAACGAATACAACTGAATACACTAACTTTCTTAAAGAAAATTACAAAAGGAGAAGCTCCAGAGTACTTGTGCGAGCAAATTAATGATGTTGGAGATTTGCAGCCGTACAATTTAAGAAATGCTGGCAATTTCCGAGTAAAAAGGGTTAGGATAACACAAATGCAGAGGTCACTATTTTATAAAGGATTTCAATTTTATATTTCAATTCCAAATAGTTTAAAAATGGAGAATAATAATAATATTTTTATAAAAGAATGCGTAAAATTACTAAGAAATAACACATAATCGGCCACCAACGTATAGTTGTAATTGTTTTTTAATGTAATACATGAAACTTTAAAGTATTTTAAATACTAATCCAATAAACTTAAACTTAAACACATCACCATTGTTGAAACAAATTTTTAAATTTAAAATTCAAATTCATCAGGGATAATTTTTTATTTATTCCGCCTTTTTATTTCTACTTTTTAATTTTATTGTTCAAGCTCGAGGCCATCCCATAGCTCCCCTACAAGAAATGAATGATGGAAACTAACACAAACAATATTTTTGCACTGATACACTTGCAACTATTTTATACTGAGTTCCATTTGCAAGAGTGAAACAAGAATAGTTTCGGTCATTCGACCGTCAGTGTTGATGGAATCTTGAATTTGTTGACGTTTAAAAAGTAAAATTTGTGAATCCTCGACAAAGTGCAACGACAAAAGTTTCGTTACAAGTTCATTATCGTTAAATATCGCGGAATAAGAATAAACAGTGGAAAAGAATAAACTTATGTGATCCAAAAAACAAAGATAATGATTATGAAAAATAAGGCATTTAAAAGCCATCAAAAAGTATTGGAAGATTCTGTCTGGCATGCCTGGCCAAACTCAGGACAAAATCATTGATGAAGTCGGCAGCATGCTCCTTTTCCTGACCATTACAGCGGTGCAAGAGGTAGAGCAGAAATTGGGAACCCCAGATTTTGCTCAAGCAACTAAAACTAAAATTTATGGCTCGATATTTTAATATTTTGATATTTATACATACTTCTTCACAGAAAATATACTGAAAGAGGCGTCAGAGGATGTCAGCAGTGTCTGCCCCCCAATGTTCACGGATAACCTGCTTGATATATACAATTGGGATGAGAGGTGGGAAAATCTGCGATAGGGAAGCTTATTTGGTTCAACCAGACTGCGTGGTATGTACATATTTTTGTCTATAAATGATTAAATAATTATTAATTTATATACATTCAAATATACTTACTATTATTAATATATTTATGTATCTCCTTTTCAAATTTTAGATGCGCGAAAAGACAATTGAACGAAGCCACCATAGGATAAAGCCGAAGATTTATTAAAAACAAATTGTAAATAAGTATTTAATTTTGCCCAGTTAGTACTTTATTAATTTTGAATCAATTATTCTTATTCATTCATTCTCATTCTTAGTCATTCATTGTTTGTATTTCATTCATTTTTTATACAATTCGATATTAAAAATATATAAAAATAATAAAAATATACCAGAAAATCATTAATAACATCGTCTTTTATTATAAAAGGTATACCCATCACCTTTGACTGATATATCCATCAAATTTGATTAGTCAACTGTGATGGGTATATTCATCAAGTATGATTAGTCAACTGTGATGATATATCTATCAACTGTGACTAATACTCATATAATCTTTGATTAGTGAACAGCACTAGAGTGAGCAGCTCAGATATATGTTTTATAGGCGACCGAATTCATAAGTTCGAGGGAGATACAAAATCACACGTACACAAAAGTTTCCATCAATTTTTTAATTGCGGCTTTAAGAATGTGATAGAAACTTTGATGGATATACCCATCAACAATGACAGTCAATTGACCGGTCAAATGACTGTCACTGTTCTTGTAGGGTCTGTTCCCGTACGTACTACAACTTACTAGTTTTACCACTTTTACGACTTTTACTCCATAAAGCAACTATTGTATAGAGAAGAAAATGTACTCATGGAGTGGAATGCCAACAAAGAAAACGAGTGTAGCGTGTCGTTTCTCTCCTCGCTCTCTTACTCTCTTCGTTGATTATTTCAACACACGAGCAGTTTTTTGACGATGTTATTGTATCTAACTATAGAAATTCCAACCATATTTAAATAAAATTACATACAGTATGTAAAAAGTATGAAATAATCAAGTTATGACGCGGAAAAAAATGCGTTTGAGTGAATCACGTCGACTTTTTGGTTCTCTCTACTAGGGTTGCCAAATTGCACTGGTTTTTTCTTCTCTACTTGTACATCCTTTTTGTTTTAGTCGAAAAAGCGTTCCCGTACGCAAGAAAATAGTAAAAGTAGTAAGAATATTTAAGAGAGAACAGAAAAACTAGGCGTTCTCTTTTACAACTTTTTACTAGTTTTTACTCGAAGAGTTTTATCGAGTAAAAATAGTAAATTGCCATTCTCTATTGAATTGTCGAAATAAATTGGAAAGATAATTTATTATAGGCAATTGAATTGTGTTAATTGTAAATAGAATGGGAAATACATAATAATAGTGGTATTCATGCAAACAAGAAAACCTAGAACTTTTGCTCAGCGTAAGTTTGCCCCGAAGCGTTTCATGAGGCACCAAATCAAGTTGCTCGGTGTATCTATGCAGCAATTGTCAAAAAAAGGCTGATAGAGTAAATAAACAAAGTAAAATTAAAGGTACATATATGCTTTAACTATTCCATTATTTTATTTTTTTCACATAAATCAAAAACCCTCTCTTTTTTTCAATGCAAAAATATTGACATTGAAATGTCAAAAGTTTTCACGTTTCTTTTTCCAGGTTTGCTCAGCAAATTTGCCTCGAAAACTTTCCACTTTTGTGCAAGTCGCTTTGTATGGGAAATTTGTTTGTTTTGACGTTTGCTGTGCAAGTTTACGATGTTTTCAGGTTTACGAGGTTCTTTCGAGCTTTCATGAAGACCACTAATATAATATCGCTGTGATTGATTCCAGCAATGCGGGGTATTTCCTGTTGAACGTTTCGGACAAGGACCATGTTGTGGACACATTTCTGACATAAGTTTTACCACATTTACTATTTTTTCGTTCCCGAACTTTTTTGAATTTTGGTCTTTCAGAGAGAATTTTTTGTTGTTTATTTTGAAACTCCCTTTTACTAGTTTTACTATTAAAAAAGTACGGGAACAAACCTTATATCTGGTCGATAGTTTTTTTTTTTTTAAAGGAGTTTTGCAAATGCATTCCTATGATTTCTGGCAAACCGTATAGCTATTTATTTAATTACATGGAATTTGTTAACATTATGAGGTAATAATAAGCGTGTTTTTTTACCCCGCTGAAGTTAATTATAGCTTAATTTGTACGAGACAGCTAAGCGATATTAAGTAACATTTCAATTTCCCACTTAAATTCCGACTTGAGCAATGACAATGTTGCCACATGTTAAATTTCAAGAAATGGCAACAAAAATTTATCTTAGATAATGAAAATGAGAGAAGATAGTAGCGGCATTCATGCAAACGTGAAAGCCGAGAACTTTTGCTCAGCGCAAGTTTCCCTCGCACCGTTGCATGAGGCACCAAGTAAAGTTGCTCAGCGTATTTGTGCTCACAACCATATCAGCTGACCAAGATGGATACATAAGGAGGTAGCAGCAGCATGCATTATGTCTGTGTACTTTTTTTACTGTCCTAGTGCTATCACCTTATTTATCCAGCCTAGTCAGCTGACAACGAAATGTCAAAAGTTTGCACGTTTCTCCATCCCACGTTTGCGCAGCAAATCTGACTTGAAGACTTTCCACTTTTGTGCAAGTCGTTTTGTATGGGAAATTTCTTTGTTTTGACGTTTGCCGCGTAAGTTTGCGAGGTTTACGCGTTTACGAGGCTCTTTCGAGTTTGCATGAGGACCACTAGTGTTATCAGGCGGAGACTCAAAAGCAGAAATTAGCAAAATGGCTTACACATGGTCAGTTCATTTAAATTATTTTATTTAATTTAAGACTACGTATACTTTTATATCTCTAAATTTGAAGAATAGATTTTTATTTCCGATTGAAAACAAAATTGGAATTAAATTGTTCAGAACAACGAGCGGTAAATGTTATACGTATTGATCATGGTATAAATATCTATCAGGTATAGTCATGTGATTACATTTTTTCCATGTCATTTTTCGTTTCGCTTGTTAAAATCATATGTATTTTGTTTTCATACTTTATTGTATTCTTGTATTGTTGGTGTATATTTGTATAGAGTTTGACGACTGAAACAAATGAACGAAATTAAAATGTCTGTTGTTGCTGCTTACAACTACATACAACTTTTGCTGCTACCATGTATTTGTTGGCACTTGTACAAACGTGTTGCCGTATCGCATTTTTTTCACCCATTACAGCAAATGTTGCCACATTACGTAGTATTTAGTGTGGATCGTTTTATTTGGAAAGCCGTAAGTGGCTATAGCTTAATGGAATAAAACCAGTACAGTTTCAGTCAGGTGAACCATCTTTATCATACCCTCACCCTAAGTCATCCATTGCGTGGGAGTTCCGTTAAAAACGCCCATACTCAAAGGTGACCATATTCAACAACAGATTGACATTGCAATAAATATTATTGAACACCGAAATTAGTTAGTTTCCTCCCAATATTTATATGCGAGGTACAAACATGGGCATGGAAAGTTGTTGCCAAAATTTTGATCAGTACCAAATTTTATGAAGATCGGTTATGATTTATTGGAGATATCGATTCGGCAAACCCCAAATACGCCCAACTTTTGTATGGGAGGTACGAAACTGGGCGTGGCACAATAGTCAGTTATTAATTACACAGTAGATCTTAGCAAAATATTACCTAGTACCGAATTTTATTAAGAACGGTTGTAGTTTACGAGAGTTATCGAATCGATCAACCGGTCATCCGCCCAACTTTTATATGGGAGGTACCAGAATGGGTGTGGAAAAACAGCTCATTTTCTGTAGGATAGTTTTATTTGACTAAATATTGACTAGTACAAACTTTCATAAAGATTGGTTCGGTTTTGCGGGACTTCTCGTGCCGAACAACCAGACGCCCAAACAACTTTTGTATGGGAGGTAATACAATGGTCGTGGCAAAATCAAACTATTAATCGGTGATTGGCGTTTGATAACGTGAAGCCTTATACCTAATGTCATTAAGATCGGATGTGTTTCACGCGATTTATCGGATTGAGAACCCGGACTTTATTTGGGAGGTACCATAATGGGCGTGACAATCTCGCCCATTTCCTCCAGTTAAGTAGGCATTTATAGGTTATTACCCGGTGTGTGAGTTGAAGCTAATCACATCTACCAGAATCAAGGTTTGAAAGAAATATAATTTTGTGCTAAATGTGTCGATTTGGATGGTAGGTACCAGAAGGGGCATGGTCAAAACGCCTATTTTCAATCCCAAACTCAATATTGGCAAATAATAGCCACTGACAAAATTCCATAGTGATCTGTAAATACTTCGGCAGTTATCGTGTTGACCAGCCAGACGGACATGGCTCAAACGTCTTAAAAAGTCCTAAAACGAATTTCGTCCAAAGATACTAAGGGTCTAATATGGCTCCTTCTATGTGTTAAATTTTTTTACGTATTGAATGATATATACCCCCATCCCTATGGGTGAGGGTATAAAAACAGCCTTAATACATCATTATCAGAAAGCCGCCACCAATTAACATTTTTAAAGTTAAAATCACCCAAAACACAAATACGAGAGTCTACTGCCATTTTATCTTCTAAAGCCATATTAGAAATAGACGAATTATAAAGATCGTCAGAACTTTCAGGTGGAATGTAGGATACACACATAAATAATACGATATAAAAGCCGGAAATAGAAATTATAAGCTAATCCAATAAACCGTCTTTGTTGTCAACTGGGCATAGCTCCGATTTAAATTCAGATTTAACAGTAATAATAGCATTTCTGTCTTTACAATAAATTTTGTATTGCTTAGTATCGAAAAATTCACTATCAACCAACAAAATTGCATCAAAGTCACATTGAGATTGAAAATCAAAAACAATTTTGGATTTAGTGCGCATTCCAGATAAATTGTGATAGTACAACTTAATGCCAGATTTTTGCGAAGTTACCGCAGATCTGCTGGTCTTACCTTCCTTTGAAAATTTACTAAAGGGCGTACCCTAATGTCCGTCGGCCAAAGATTGGAATTAGTGATCTCATCATAATTTATTAAATTAACTCTTTTAAGCAAATTAACATCAGTATCCCTTTTCACTAATTTGTAGCATTCCATATGCTGTCCTCCGGATTCAGTATGTTTCTCAACATAATTTATTATCTTCACAGTTGATTTGAAGGAGGGCAGATGAACCCATTTCTTCTGAACTACATCTTCAAGTTCATTGGAAGAATATTTACCTAGCCCAAATTGCGAAAGACTTCAATATCGGGCAGCGTGAAGTTGGCATTACACTCTCAAACAAGTTGAGGCAACTTATTTTTCTCGTCAGATGTCAAAATCAGAGGCACTACGAAATTATGAAAAATTTTAAGAAAAAACACTATTTTTATATTTGAATATTTACAAATACTACTAGAAATTATATTTATTTAAATAAATGGTTTCCCGTTACATCCCATGTAGGTATTAGGGACTGCTGCTCACAACCAGTGGGCTGTGCGCGTTCTAGTTTTACACTCACTAATTCATTCACATTTATTTTAGTTTATATTTTTCCGATAATGTTTATGTTATTTATTTAATGCTTTATTTATTTTTATTTTGCCAATAATGTTGCCTCATGAACGTTTCTCTTCTCTAACTTTCCCTTACACGGTGTCTACACGAGAGATATGTTATAACATTTTTATGTCAGCAAACGTCAAATTCAATCGCAGAGAGTACTATGTTACGTGTGGACTCTAAATTACTCTTAGTGTTAATGGTATAACAAATTGGATGGCATAGTTGTTATGGCTATTTCATGACAACTATGTTATGAGATGAACTGTCAAAAACGGACAGACACATAGTTGTTTACATAAAATTGAAAGAAGTGAAGAAAATAATATATATAAAGATAATCAAAAAGGTCGAATAAACTCAACAATTAAGTGAAGAAAATAGTTTGATAAGTTTTGGAATCAAACATCGTGTCGCAAAGGTACAAACGACAGAAGTATACTGTACGACAGTCAGGCAATTATGAAATCCTATAACATTAACATAAATACGTGTTCCCCTTGCAAATAGACAGTCCAAATTTCTCTTCACTCAAATGCCAACAAACACAACGAGTGACACCCTAGTCATACTCTGTTCTCTCTCTTACTCTCTTCATTGAATATTTCAATACACGAGCAGCTTGTTGATAGTGTTATTGTATATATATACAAATATACAAATTCCAACCATGTTGAAGTAAAATTACATAAACTATGCAAAAAGTATGAAATAATCAAGATATGACGCGTGAGAGAAATGCCTTTGAGTGAATTTCTAGCACTTTTTGGTTCTCTTTTACCAGTGTTGCCAAATTGCGCACATCTTCTGGTTGTCTAATTCTACATCGTCTTTGCCCTTGTTTCACATTAACAGTAACAGAAGCAAAATGGTTTTGATATTCTGCCGGCGTTCTGTCTGATTTTATGTTACCATTTATCTCACGTTTAGACGCCGTGTTACACCGATGGATAAGTTGATATCTATTTAAAAAAATCAAATTATACCTCAACTAGTTTGTACAAACCACCAACTTCATCTTAAACCATGGATAAGTTGATATCAACTTCAAATCGCTGCAACTTATCCACAATTCTAAGGGCCCCTTAAGTTTCTGCCGCAACAATAGGCGTGTTTTCGTTACAAGCTAGCGATTATCGCCAACACTCAGGGGATGCCCCCTATAAATGCAGTGCATTGTGTTTGCGAAGGAAAATTGAGGTAGTAGAGGGAGGAAAGAGGGAGTAGTGTCTGTTGACATTTTCCTTGAATGTTTGTATGTCACAATTGGTGGGAAATACACCAGCCGGAATTTTCTCTATAGTGTGTAGTGCGGTCAATCGGCCACTCGATAAAAAACGGATGAGAGTTTCTGGAAAGCCGCGTACTTCGGCTAAATATCCTCACGTCCAGCATAAGTTGGCGGATGTCCGAGGAACACATACCGTGGAAATATCGATAGAACAGTGACACGCAAGAAAAAGAGAAGGAGAAAGAACCGAGCCCTGTGGTACACCTGCAGTCAATTTATGCTCGTCGGATGAAACCCCATCTACAACAACTCGTATAGTGCGATCTCTGAGAAAACTCGATATAAATCGAGTGAAGTTATCACCGACACCAAAAGCAGCGAGCTTTGACAAGAGTGTATCGTCCCATACTCTGTCAAAGGCCTTGGAAATATCAAGAGCCACTACCCTACTCTCACCAAGCCGGTGGATGGATCGACTCCACTGTTCCGAAAGGAACGCCATCAGGTCTCCAGTAGATCTCATTCTACGGAAGCCATACTGCCGATCGTTAAGAAGGTCAAGAGGTTAGCTTTATCAACCGGTTCAGTGAATGTTATGTCATCTTTAAGAAGGGTTGGGATAGGGGAAGAACTATCCTTTATTCTTCTTGCAAATGACTAAAAGCTCTTACTTCCACTAGGGAAAGAAAGGACTTTAGCACGAAAACGCTGTTCGTGACGAAACTTTTCGCGTCGAAGTACTTTGGCACACTTGGATCTTGCCTGTTTGCGTAGCAGTTCAGTATTAACGTTTTTATTAGAACGCCAGTCTCTGAACGCGTCCTCTTTGGATCTGACAGCATTCTTGCATGTCTGGTTACACCAACTTTTTTCCGATGGTTTAACCGAAATAATTTTCGTCGGAATGAATGAATTCATACCAATCAAAATTATCTTCTCGATCATTTCAGCAGCAGCATCTATGTCATTGTCCAGAAATTAAAGCTTCCAGTTAAAATGCTGATAAAAGTTGTTGAGCTCAGCCCAACGTGCCTCTTCGTAGATAAAAATTGTTCGCTTCGGGACTGTGTTTGAAGCGAGACGAAGAGCTGAATACGAAAAGGACACTGAAATGATACAGTGATCCGAATTACCCAGAGGTGCAAGCGTGTTAACTTCGTACTTTTCAGGGTGCGAAGTTAAGAAGAGGTCAAGTAAATTTTGGTTGTGCCCTTGAACACACGGAATGTGCGTCGGTTCATTCACCAATTGCGTTAAGTCATTATACGCGGCGAAGAGCTCAGCGTATTGGCCCTCCGTAGTTGTATGGCCCGAATGCGTTACCAAGGAGGAATTATGGACATTGAAATCACCAGCAACAACGATTTCACTGTCTGGATAATTCTCCAATATCTCAGAAATGGAATCGGAAAGGGTGTCAAAGCCATTAAAGGATGCCTCTAATGAAATTATTAAGTTCGCAGTGGATATAAAAAAAGGTAAATTAAACACAATAAAGATTTGCACTTCTATTCACTCGGACAATTTTATTCAGAAGAAGGAAATGAAGAAGAAGCTTACATTTGTAAAAGTTGACATTTGTCAATGTACACTAGAAGAAAAGGTTCATTAATTAATATTTACAACATTCCCTCTTAATTGATGATCTCTTAAAATACAAATTCATTTAAAAATTAAAAATACAAATTTAATTGGCATTCACTAAACCCATCTTCATGACGCAAAAGTTATGCTTTGATATAGGCAGCGCCTTCGTTAAAATATCAGCAACCATTTCCAAAGTACTAATATGCTGTATTTTTAACTTTCCACTGCTTACGAGTTCTCGTACAAAATGATGCTTGATGCTTAGTTCTTGCACTGTAAGTACCCTTTTCAGTAAGATTGATAGCGCTATTATTGTCGAAAAAAATGGTAACATCTGTGCCAACGCCATCAATAATTTCTGCTTGCAATTGAGTAAGCCATATGGCTTCTTGTCCTGCAGCGCTTAACGACATATATTCCGACTCCGTAGTACTTAGAGCCACGGTAGGTTGTTTCTTACAAAGCCACGAAATAGCTGCTCCTTGCCACAAGAAAACATATCCTGTGCATGATCGGAAGTCACAAAAACTGGACCCCCAGTCAGCGTCGGCGAAGCCACATAATTTATCATATGCGCCCCGCTTGTTGAAGGTAAGCTCGTAGTCCATAGTGCTTTTTAAATACCGCAATATTCGTTTAACGGCCTTCCAGTAGGGTTGGTCTGGTTTTTGATTAAATTGGCTCACGTTTGCCACACTAAATGCTAAGTCAGGTCTGGTACACTGGGTTAGATATAAAATGCTTCCAACCGCTTCTTGATAAGGAACTTTGGACATCTGTTCAATTTGCTCTGTCGATGACGGTGACATATTTCGTGTAAGTTTTTGATTGGGGTCACTTGGAATTTTCACAGGATCACAATCAAGCATGTTAAATCGCTTCAATATTTGCTCGACGTATTTTCGTTGAGAGAGTGTAATAATACCGTCTTCAAAATTGTATTTAATTTGGATGCCGAATCCGTTTTACATCGTTGGTATCCAGCTTTAAACAAAACTTCGTTTAGTTTGAAGTTCCACTGGCGTCTTGCTTGCTTAAGACCATATATAGCCTTTCGAAGTTGACAAACTTGCCCACTTCCGTCATCATATTCAACAACAACGTCCATCTGATCAATTCGTAAACCGAATTTTACCGCCATCGCCATGAGCAGCCTTATTGAAGAATTAGAAATAATCCATGGCTTCTCGTTGACTGCAACCTTTGGCAACAACACACGCTTTGTAACGCTCAGTTTTTCCCTCTAAGTCCAATTTTCGTTTGAAGACCCATTTACAATTTATGCATTTACGATCAGCTGGCAAATTTACAAGCTGCCAAGTACCATTTTGCATAAGTGATTGATACTGTGCATCCATCGCCTGCTTCCAATGTAACTTTTCGTCACGTACGCTTGTTGGCTCACCATCAACTGCCGTAGTTGCCAAATGTGTAAAATCGAACCTCGCAACCGGTTTAGATGATCTTGCCGAACGCCTCGGAAAATTTTCGCCAGTTTGATTATTGAGGCTTACATCCGTATCAGGTTCATAGTCTTGGTCATCATCATTTAGTTCGAGACTGCTTTCACCACACAAAGTGGTATCGCCTTCATCTTCGCCATCCTGAGAATCACCACTCAGTTCTTGATTTTCATGTTGTATGGCAGCACTTTTTTGGCCGTGCTGCACGCCGTTAACTACATTACCACTTGCAACATTGTCAAGGTCATGTCGCACACCTTTTTCATTATTTAAAATAATCTCACTTGCGACATTGGTTGGCCATGTCGTACGCCATTCGCAACATTGTTATGGCCATGTTGCACGCCATCTGCATTTAACGACGAGGCCACACTCGAATCGTTGTCTCTTTCAGCCTCAGCAACCAACTCCAAGTCATCATCATCCGCAAGACTATTTTGCCTATCAATGGCACGCTGACGATTACAATCTCCTTCGAACACCACGACATCTCTGCTAGCTATCACCTCATATGCACATTCATCCATTAAACGATACGCCTTTTGATTTTCGCAGTATCCAACAAGCAAATATTCCTTTGATTTTGCATCAAACTTACTTTTTTTAACGTCTGGAATAAACGCCATAGCACGCGATCTGAAAACTCGAAAATGACTAATGTCGGGTTTCTTACCATCCCAAATTTCCATGAGTGACTTATAATTTAATACTCTTGATACAGTGCGATTTTTAATGTACGTGTACCGCATTCACAGCTTCGCCCCAGAATTTCTTTTCTAGATTTGCATCTTGAATCATACAATAAGCTTTTTCATTGTCCTGGCTTGGTATTGTCCGCTCCGCTAAACCATTCTGCTGTGGTGTATAAGGGACTAATGTTTCATGTCGAATACCATTCTGTTCAAAAAATCGGCCGAATTCATTTGAACAGGACTCAGTTCCATTATCACTCCGAAAACGTTTTATCTTTAAACCTGTTTGGTTCTCAACTAAGTTTTTAAAAGCACAAAACTTCTTAAACGTTTCACTTTTATGTTTCAGCATGTATACGAACGTACGTCGACTATAGTCATCCACCAGTACTAACACATAGTAACTGCCGCCAATCGATCTTGTATTAATCTTGCCCGCTAAGTCCGCATGAATTAGCTCCAGTTGTTGCCTGGCTCTGGATCCACTATTTGGAAAAGGTTTCCTTGATTGTTTCCTTTACAACAGGCAACACATGCACTGATGTCTTCACCAATATATGACATTCCAACCACGCCACCATTTTTCATCTTCTCCATATCTGAACAATTCAGATGTGCAAGCCTGCGATGCCACAAATTTATCGAGTATTCAGTTTTGGCAACTAATGCCAAATTATTTTCAGAAAGAACTCCACAAAGCTTGAACAAGCCATTCTCGCGTAAGCCAAATGCCAGCAAATTATTTTTTCCATCGAGCATTTCACACTTATTGGCAGAAAAAATCACTTTATAGCCTTTGAGCACAAGTTGACTTACTGATAATAAATTTGCTGTCAAGCTTGGTACACACAGTACATCTTTCATTTGCATGTAAGAACGTTCGCTGTTTATATTTACAGCCAGTTGAACTGTTCCAACGCACTCCACCTTCATATTGCCGTTATTAGCGGCCTTAATGTGCGAGCTTCCAAAATACTTCAAATCAGTCATCCAGTTTCTATGCATAGTCATGTGCCAAGTTGCTCCTGAGTCGATGTACCAATCATTCTTTCCAAATTTTCCACTTAAAAACACAACACTAAACGCAAAAAATGTGTTTCGGCTTTCAGTTACTTCAGTACTTGATGATTTTGTTTGCTGCTGTTTTTCGTTTGTCTTCTTCTTCTCAGGGCACTTATTCGCTTTATGGCCTTTGGCTTTACATGCATAACATGTAAAACCATTAAATTTTCTACTAAATGGTTTGCGATTTTTCGCCAAATATGCAACGTCGGAATTAGATGCCGACTTTGTTGTTTCCAGCAACAATTTTGACTTTACCATATCACTTGTAAGATTTTTTACACTAGATTCCAGTGCCATTATCATTGGTAAATAATCGTCGCTCAAACCCGTTAATAAAAATATTGCCAGCCACTCGTCTGGGACTTTAAATCCAGCTTCATTAAGCATGTGTGCTGTTGAAACAATTTCACTGACATACATGTCCATTGACTCACAATTCTCTAATTTGGTGTTTACCATTTTTCTCATGAGCGTTACTTTTCGCACTGCACCAGTGTCTTCAAAAATATCTTTCAATTTTTTCCACATCTCTTGTGGTGTAGCGGCTCCCTGCACATGCACAAAATTTATTTTGTCAATAGATAAAACTATTGCTGCTTTCGCTTTGGCATTTTCCTTCGCGTCTGTCTCTTCGCCTGTGATACACTTTGACAGATCTTCGATTGCTAGGTAGCTCTCAATTGAGAACTTCCAAGCTGAGTAATTCTCCCTACCTTTTAATTTTTCTATCGAAGACAGCAACGACGATGCCATTGGAATTTCGGCAATTTGTGTTGTTTGCGTTGTTGTTGTTGCAATGTTTCCTTCAAATTCCTCTTGCGCCGGCGTTTCTACGCTGCCACTGCAATATTTTTCGTCTTTTGCAACCGGCTTAATATCTGCCATGCGCAATGTGTGCGTGTGTGTGTTTAGTTTTTTTTACGATTAGTTTTTCCATTTGTTGGGAATTATATATGGCATATAGTTAATAAAATATTAACTTCATCTGATTTCCCTAGTGCTTGGAAGATAGCGAAAGTTATCCCAATTCGCAAAAAGGGTAATCTGAATTCAATGGAGAATATAATACAACTTCGTTGATGATAGGTCTGACAGATAAGGTAAGATAACATATTGGCCATGGGGGCTGTTGTGTGTTGTTATCGCTTGACCGTGAGAAGGCGTTTGACAAGATTGATCACACGATACTTGTGGAGAAATTTCATTTTTTGTTTGGGTTTACTTCCACTGCATGTAGATTAATGTATTCGTATTTGTTTGGTAGGAAACAATAGGTCTGTTTGAGAACTTTTCCAGTAAAAAATATCAAGTAACTTTTACTGGGAGAGTAAGGCTGATTTTACTCTCTAAGTAAAAAATATCGCAAAAAGTAAACGAACGACATCCAGTAAAAAGTATCAAGTAATCAACATTTGTTTGTAAACAGCTGATTCATGTTTTCTTTTTTGCTTTTCGTTTCATTGTTTTCCCTATGTTCAGAGTAATTTGTTGACTTGTTAACACTGCACTTTGTTGGGAATCTAGTTTATTAACAAATTCTATTAAAATGTTCCAACAAATGTATTTTCTTACTTACCTCTGCCATTGTTAAATTTCTTCTTTGTTTTCAAAGTTTTGTTTATTTAAATAAAACAGCTGTTTAAAAACATATGTTCGTACTTGATAATTCTTACTGGCAAAAATTTCTCCAGTAAAAACTTGCAAGTTCTCTATCATTCAACTGTCAAAAATATTCACTCTCTGGCTCTCTCGTTGTTGATTTTATCGAGTAAACGAACACTATCAAGTAAGAAATGTGATAAATTGTACAAATTATCACGTTCTCAAACAGACCTAATATGTTTATTGTAATACTAATGTTTCAAGTATTTGTCCAGTGAGAAGTGGGGTACCCCAGGGTTCGGTTTTGGGACCGCTGCTATTTATTATGTATGTAAATGACGTGTTTGATCGTATTATTAGCTGTAACTGTCTCACTTTTGCTTTTGCAGATGATTTTCAAATTGTGTTTAAGGGCAATTTTGACTTTTTAGATGTTCTACAGAACACTATTGACTTCACTGTCAATTTATTGGTTACCTGGATGAATGAAAATGTTCTCAGTATTAATAGCAATAAGACAAAGGCTATGCTATTTGGGGATTTGAAAAGTGATGAAGTTAATATTTCCATCCATGGCTGTAAGATCGATGTTGTGGACAGCTTAGACTGTCTTGGTATAATTATTGATAGTAGGCTCACATTTGAATTGCATGTGAACGCTATAACTTCTAAAGTAAATTACATTCTAAGAAAATTCTACAATTTTAATTTATATCTACCCCTAAATATCAAAAGACAAGTAGTTCATTCACTTATAATGCCCATTTTTTTATATGGTATGGAGGTATATTCTGGGACTTTGGGTTATATATTGAAGAAGGTGCGTTTGTTATTTAATAGAGTTCTAAGGTATATATTGTTACGAATAAGTAAAAGCTTTTACTTACTGTTAATGACTCTACTAACAGTATGTAAATAACAGGCGGTTAGTGCTGCGCCTGAAAGTATGCATTGTAACAACGTACCAGCTCGATAAACCAGTAGCATGAATTCACCTCAGTAAAGATAACTCTCCACCACCATTCGAGATTGTTCTACAAAGATAAGCAACAACAACAACATCCAGATTCTAGAAGGTTCTTGAATTCGCTAGATATACCTTCATTTGAGTATGGTGAGTTGGTATAAATAGCGGAGGTCTTTGGAGTGGAGAGTTCAGTTTGTGATTAAACCCCGTAAAGTAAGCAACGCGAATTTATAGTAAAATATATGATTTGTTAAAGTGTTATTAATAAAGTAAACTGTTGTACTATATAAGTAAAATAAAAGGAAGTGATACCGTTGTAATTATCGTAATTTAAAACGAACCTTGTTTTACTATTGGGAATAAAACAACGCAAAAAGGACGAATAAGGAAATTCGTAACATTGGTGTCAGAAGTGAAATTACGAATTAAGGACAACGATGAAGTTTGAAGAACTCAAAGTTGAACAGCTAAAAAAGGAGTTGAGCAAATTGGATCAACCGACAGCTGGTAATAAAGTAGAGCTGCAGAGGCGATTAATAGAAGAATTTAAACGCCGAAACATCAACATTGACACATATCAGTTCGAGTGCAAAGACGAAATGGAGGTTTGTGCAAAAGAAGCAACTGGTAATGTAGATGTTTCTACAATGTTTGCTGCCATGATGGCCAAATTGGACGATAATTCTAGAATAATGGACGAGAAATTGAACGAAAATTCTCGAATAATTAACGACAAACTGAATGAGAAATTTGGTGAAAATTCTAGAATTATGAACGAGAAATTGGACGAGAATTCTAGAATTATGGACGATAAATTAAGCGAGAATTCTAGAATTATTCAAGAAACATCAAATGCCACAAATGAGAAACTGCAAGAAATCTCCGAAGTTGTGAGCAATATGGAGATTCAAGTGATCGATAAATTCGAAAAGGTTGAAGAAAAAATCGAGGAAATGGGGCAGAAGATTGAAGAAGTCGAACATAAGTTCGAGGAAGTCGAACGGGAACTAAAAAACAATGTAAGCGAATTGCAAAGGAAAATGAATGAACTTCAGTTGCAAGAGGGTCCGGTGCGAGTAATTTCTGAAGGCTCTAGTAGATTGAAAGCTCCCAGTTTCGATGGCTCTACACCTTTCGATGTTTTTAAATTCCAATTCGAAATGGTCGCAATTAAGAACTTGTGGAACAGCAACGACAAAGCCGTTGAGCTAATTTTAGCACTGAAAGGCATCGCAGCAGAAGTCCTTCAGAGCATTCCCGTCAGTGCCAGAAACAACTACGAGGATATACTGGCTGCGTTACAACGCAAGTATGGTGGCGATCACAAGAAGGATTTATATCGCATGGAATTGAGAGGCCGAGTGCAAAAGCATAATGAAACGCTTCAGGACTTCGCAACCGAGGTGGAACGTTTGGTGTTGATGACTTATCCTGGTGAGTCCCACCCATTCTTGGATCAATTTAAGATTGAAGCATTCGTCAACGGCATCCGTGATCCTGACATAAAATACGTGACTTGTGCCACACAAAAAGCTACATTCGCCGAAACTGTTTCGTTCGCATTGGCACAGGAAACAGCAAAATTTGTGTCCAAGCCTCAAACACAAAGAGTTAGAAAAATTGAAATGGAGTCGGAGGCAGGAGATTTGAAGGGTGCCATAAACGATCTTAAAGAAATCACCCAAACCCTCAGCAAGGCGTTACCAGGCGGAAGTAAGCCCAGACCAAAGTGCTACAATTGCGACAAACCTGGTCATATTTCACGAAACTGCAGAGAGCCACGAAAACGATCAAGATCGAGCTCACCCCAACGTGGCAATAAACGGGTAAATTTTACTACACAAAATGAATCTCCGTTAAACTAAAACGAGCTAGCCCAGAGGGGCATGGACTAGCTCCCACAACCGAGGGCCCCACGATCTCCATCTCAATAATACAACAGAAAAACAACAACCTCACTGTCTACGGAGCTATCGGTGGTCGGAAGCGCATATTGACTATGGACACAGGCGCGTCACAATCTATCATCAGATCTGATTTGATAAATGGACCAATAGAATCGTTACATGGTGTAAGACTCCGCACAGCAACGGGTGAACCAGCAACTGTACATGGTAAAGTTAAATTGAAGTTAGCCATTGCCAACATGAGCATCGAACACGTGTTTATTGTCGCCGACATTGTAGATGAAGTGATAATTGGCGCAGATTTTATGATTGCCCAAGGCCTCAAGTTAGATATGGGGCAGCAAATTTTGACGTGGGCTAATGTGGAAATTCCTCTCAATGTGGGATACGACAATACAACACAGATTAAAAGGCTGATCGCTTACAAAGATGTAAAATTGCCACCAAAATCAGAAACCATAGTATGGGCCCGAATGGAGGGAGATTGTGAGATCGGCGGTTTGTGGGTAGTTGAACCGGCAAGTATAAACAACTATAACATCATCACTGCCAAAGCTCTAGTAAGAACTAATAATGAAGGATACTTGCCTGTACGAGTTCTAAATTTGTCCAACAACGAGGAGGTGATCGGCGACCGCACAGAAATTGCAGAATGTACACCAGTCGAGGCGGTCATCAACTGTGAAGTTAATTCTGACTGCAGCAAACTATCAGAAAAGGAGCAGAAAGTGCTGGAGTCGCATCTCAGTGAGTGGGTGCGAGAACTAAAGCCTTCTGATAGGAACAAAGCAAAGCAAATACTGTGGAAGCATGCGTCTGCCCTCGCCCTGAAAAAAGAATGCCAAGGTAGAACATCAATGGTAAAGCATGACATCAATACAGGGGAAGCGAGACCAATAAAACAGGCGTCCAGAAGTCTTCCACTTGCAAAAAGAGATGAGGTAAAGAAACTGGTAGCTGAAATGCAGAAGGATGGTGTAATCGAACCTTCTTCAAGTCCATGGAGCTCGCCGGTGGTACTAGTTAAGAAGAAAGATGGAAGTACCCGATTTTGTGTGGATTATAGAAAGCTCAACGACGTCACCAAAAAGGACAGTTATCCACTACCAAGAATTGATGACACATTGGATACGTTGTCAGGAACAAAATGGTTCTCCACGCTGGACTTGCAAAGTGGTTATTGGCAAGTAGAAATCAGCGAGAAAGATAAGGAGAAAACTGCATTCAGCGTAGGGGATGGTCTGTGGCAGTTTAAAGTAATGCCATTTGGACTATGTAACGCTCCAGCCACCTTCGAGCGATTAATGGAGTGCGTGTTGAAAGGACTTCATTGGCGAACATGCTTGGTATACCTAGACGACATCATTGTCATGGGGAAAACATTCGATGAACACCTGAAGAATCTTAAAGAAGTCCTTCAACGTATAATCGCGGCTGGGTTGAAGCTCAGCCCGAAGAAGTGTTCTCTGTTCCAGAAAGAAGTAAAATATTTGGGACATCGGGTGACAGCAGATGGCATTTCCACCGATGAAGACAAAATCCTGACAGTGAAGGATTGGCCACGACCGCAGAATCTCCATGAATTACGCAGTTTTCTAGGACTCTGTACGTACTACAGACGGTTTGTGCCGGGTTTCGCCACAGTGGCTGCAAGTCTTCACGAGCTGACAATGAAAAGTCGGCCGTACTGTTGGAGCGAAAAACAAGAAGAGTCATTCCACCAACTGAAGCAATATTTATGCACGGCTCCTTTGCTTGCATATCCTGTTGCTGGAGAGAAATTCGTGTTGGATACTGACGCGAGTGGTTACGGAATAGGTGGCGTGCTCTCGCAGGAAATCAATGGCCAAGAAAAAGTTATTGGGTACTACAGCAGAATACTCTCAAAGCCAGAGAAAAATTACTGTGTTACGAGACGAGAGCTACTGGCCGTCATAGAGTGTGTCAAACACTACCACAAGTATCTGTACGGCCAGCCTTTCCAGTTAAGAACCGATCATGCGGCGCTAAGGTGGCTACTGCAATTTAAGAACCCCGAAGGCCAACTTGCTCGTTGGATTGAAAGACTGCAGAGCTATGACTTCAGCATTGAGCATAGAAAAGGAGGAAAACACGGTAATGCTGATGCCCTGTCACGTCGTCCATGCAAGCTGGAATGAAAACACTGCTCAAAAGCAGAGGTGAAAGAAAACATCATTGACGTACGTCTGCTTCGACTAGAATCCAACGAAGACTGGTCAACAGCACAAAGAAGCGACCCTATACTGGCAAAAATCATTTCTGCAAAAGAAAATGGTGAAAGACCAACACGCAATGACATCGCCTCAGAGAGCCCCCTGATGAAAGCATACTGGGCCCAGTGGAACAGCCTAAAATTATTGGATGGTTGCCTATACCGGTTATGGGAAAGTGAGGATGGTAAAATAGTCAAAAAGTTAATAGTGGTACCTTCCTCCAAGGAAAAAGAGATAATGACAGAATTCCATAATGGCCCGAGCGGAGGACATCTAGGAATAACCAAGACCATTGAAAAGCTAAAGCAACGGTTCTACTGGATTGGCTGTCAACAAGCGGTAGCCGATTGGATAGCAAATTGCACCCAATGCATGACAGCTAAGGGACCAACGCGAAGAAGTCATGGCCACATGCAGCAATACAACTCAGGTGCACCCTTTGAGCGTATAGCTATGGATGTGGCTGGTCCATTTCCCATCAGTAGCTCTGGAAACCAGTACGTCTTAGTGGTTATGGATTACTTCAGTAAATGGCCCGAAGTATACCCTGTTCCAAATCAGGAAGCGAAGACTATAATTAAAGTGTTTGTGGATAACTGGATATGCCGTTTTGGTGTCCCCTCGGAGCTCCATTCGGACCAGGGTAGGAATTTTGAATCGACCATCTTCAAAGAAATGTGTGAGTCATACGGTATTCGGAAAACAAGAACAACACCATTGCATCCTCAGTCTGACGGAATGGTTGAAAGATTCAACCGAACTCTTGAAGAATACCTAAGAAAAGTAGTCAGCGCAGATCAAAGAGATTGGGATGAGCACATACCGAAGTTCCTTTTGGCATATAGGACGGCCACCCATGACTCCACTTCGCGAACACCCGCTAAAGTAATTTTCGGAAATGAGCTGAAGCTGCCTGGAGATTTGGAGTTCGGTACCATACCAGCGTCTGACCCTGCGAACAGTGATGTCAATTACCATGATACGGGGGATCTTAATGATCTCCATGAATTTGTGCGCAACAAATTAAAAATGGTCAGTAACAAAATGAAAGCCAGATACGACCGAGCGGCAAATTCAGAAGGATTTCATGAAGGCCAGCTAGTTTTACTGTTCAACCCACAGCGCAAGAAGGGTTTATCTCCAAAACTTCAGACTCACTGGGAAGGCCCTTACAAGGTTGTCAACCGAATAAATGACGTGGTTTATCGAATCCAGAAAAGCCAAAGTCCAAGAGCTAAAATGAAAGTCGTGCATTTGGAAAGACTACCTCTGTATGGAAAACGGAGGGTTGAGCCTGCTCGGGACGAACAGGCTTAAGTGGGGGACAGTGTTACGAATAAGTAAAAGCTTTTACTTACTGTTAATGACTCTACTAACAGTATGTAAATAACAGGCGGTTAGTGCTGCGCCTGAAAGTATGCATTGTAACAACGTACCAGCTCGATAAACCAGTAGCATGAATTCACCTCAGTAAAGATAACTCTCCACCACCATTCGAGATTGTTCTACAAAGATAAGCAACAACAACAACATCCAGATTCTAGAAGGTTCTTGAATTCGCTAGATATACCTTCATTTGAGTATGGTGAGTTGGTATAAATAGCGGAGGTCTTTGGAGTGGAGAGTTCAGTTTGTGATTAAACCCCGTAAAGTAAGCAACGCGAATTTATAGTAAAATATATGATTTGTTAAAGTGTTATTAATAAAGTAAACTGTTGTACTATATAAGTAAAATAAAAGGAAGTTAAACCGTTGTAATTATCGTAATTTAAAACGAACCTTGTTTTACTATTGGGAATAAAACAACGCAAAAAGGACGAATAAGGAAATTCGTAACAATATATTCAGTAAGAATGCACCACCACATTGCTTTTTATGTCAAAGACTTTCTAGGTTGTTCATTTTCGGAATTTGTGCAAGTTAGAAGTTTACTGCATTTTTATAAGATTATTGTTAGAGAAACTCCTTTATTCTTAGTGGAATTATTTGAGTTTGGAAGGTCGACGAGGAATGTACAAATTATTATTCCTAGAATGTCTTCTCAATTGGAACGCTCTTTTCGTGTTAGGGTAGCACGATTTTATAACAAACTTCCGTCTAGCCTTAAAACTTTTAATCATTCGTTAGATACATTTAAAAAAAGACTTTACCAGCATATGGAAACAAATGAATTGTAGTGTTGTAACTTCAGTGTATTAATATGTGTCCAATTATTTTTTGCATGTTTCAGAACACTTCACGCCATAATCTTTTAGTTATATTAACTTTGGCTAATATAAGCTAATGCTCCATGTCACAACTCAAGCGCTTAACAAGTGAAAATTCGTATTGTCACTTGTTCTTTAAATGTCACGGGTATTCTTATTTAATACTACTTAAACTTTTTAATTGGGAAAGGGAATCTGTTATCAATATTATCAATTATTATCTATATTAATTGTTTTATAACCAATTTTATATATATATTATTTGTTTGATTAAATTCTGTGTTTATCATTATTATTAGTTTTTATTATTTATATTACTATTGCATATTTTATGTTAGGTTATATACATCAACTTTATTTTAATTTTGTTAAATTTTTATTTGAGTAGAAATGTGTTGCACAAATTGTATAACCTTATTGGCTCGGTTATTGAACTGTATAAAATAAAAAATAAATAAAAATAATGGACATCGTTCAGAGCCCCCTTCTGTAAAGACAAGGACGGAAATCTCATCGCAGGTGTGCATATCATGTTAGGACTATTGAGAGATCATTTATCCGCGCTACTGGTACCTGAGATATCCAATGCCGATGAGACAATCGATCACAATTTGGACGACGACGTCGATTGTCCTCCTAACCAAGACGAGGTCAGAACAGCTATTGCCCGGCTAAATAGCAACAAAGCCGCAGGAATCGATGGACTACCGGCTGAGCTGTTTAAGACTGGCGTCGCTGAGCTGATAAGGTGCATGCATCAGCTCATTAGCAAAATTTAGTTAGATGAATGCATGCCCGGCGATTGGAATCTCAGTGTGCTATGTCCCATATTTCAAAATGGTTACCCGAGTCTCTGTGCCAACTACGGTGGAATAAGCCTTTTATCCATGTAATATAAGGTTCTAGGTGGTGGACGAATTTATATACCTCGGATAAGTAAACTAAAACAACGTCAGCCTTGAGATCTGGGCTAAGCAAGTACTTTAAAGATAAATCCGTCTCTCGAGTAACAAAACTCCAGCTATACCAGACTCTCATACAACCTGACATGATATATGGCGCAGAATCTTGGGTCTTATCGCAAGCAGACGAAACATCTGTAGGAGACTCCGAAAAGTCTATGGCTCTATAGTGCACAAGGGTGAGTATTGGCGACGCATGAACCATGAGCTGTGTGAGCTAGATCCCGACATTGACATAGTTAAGCGGATAAAACTAATGTGACTGCGCCCATGTCAGTAGAATGGATGAAGACGGACCAGCACGAAGGGTTTTCGAAAACGAACTCAAATGAAGACGTAAAATAGGAAGACCAAGACCCCGCTGGAGGGATCAGGCTGACGAATCCCTGCGTACACTTGGTATTGCCAACTGGAGAGATAAGGCAAAAGATCGAACAGGTTGGCGAATTCTGTTATCTTCGGTTCGAGGCCGGACAAGTAAACCGTGGAACCAGTTTTATTCGGTTTTTTGTTTTATATTAAATTACCTACATGTGTACATATGCTTAGTAACCATTTCGTTTCCCTATTCGTGTGTAAAACTCAAATTATCATAGCTCTATTTAAATTATGCACCCACTTTTTAATTTTATATTACAATTTAAATCATGTTCCAATTTGGAATGCATGTTTATTATACATTTTAAAAGTTGTATTCACATTAAACTAATTTAAATTCGAAAATCATATTCATATTTAAAAGAGATTTGCATGTACGAAAATTGTATTAAGTTCAAAACCTTTTGAATAATTTGAAAGGCTGAATTAATTCCTATTCAATTCATAAATTATTTTGAAATTGAATAAAAGCAATTGTTTGAGAATGTCACTTAAAACTTATTGAAGCACAAAATCTTAGTCCACGTTCCCTGCGAAGAAATTTTTTAATGATTAGATAAAAGTATCAAACTCTTGGATGTCAAATTTGTTCGTTTCTACAAAGTGTACACATTTCAATTCTTAAAGTGGCTGAGAGATGTAGATTTTGCTGTGGCTTATTAAAACATGTTTAACACTTTTCCATTGATCAATATATGTATAAGAGACAATCAACACAACTCACTTTTCCATTTACTAAAGTTCTACAATTAAGACTTTTGGCCAGTAGAAATGTATTATTTGTTAAAGAACACATGCAAATTAAATTTTTGCTTACATTTCTTTAAGAAATTTGTAAATTCACCCTTTTTTAAGAAATTTTTTAAGACGGACGCTTAGAAACTTTGGCAAAATTCTTGTTTTGTTTTTCTTTTCACAAATTAATGGTTACATACATACACAGCGACACAGTAGTAATACAAATTCTTTGAGGTTTATAATCGTCTAGCTCTAACGTAAGGTGTGTAGTCGGGATGTTGCTGCCTCACCACAGATCTGGACATTCGAATAAGAAATAGGAAATTTGCCAACATTCATATACAAGTTCAGCATTGCTGTTGATAGAAAATTTTGCACTTTTGATTTAGGCAATAATGCCACCATTTCTTGCCTTCATACAAAAATCCCCAAACCCAAACTGGGCAATATTACCGATGCTTATTTTTTCTGTGTACCTATAATCTTTTTCCAACAATGATTTACCAACACCAAATACTCGAATTTTTTGCTTCTTTCGAGCACAAATAAATACATACTTCTGCGCATTTTTCAGATTTACAACACAGGTTTTTATTAGTCAACAAAGAAAAAAATATACACTCGCAAGTCACAGATTTTTATTTCAACATGTCGATTTTGGATAATATTAGGGATTGGTTCACCTCAGAAACGGCTCGTAACAAAAATTCGTCCTTAATAGCCGGTTTATTGGTAAGTTTCTGCCCCAACGTATTGGGCATTATCCTGTAGGATTTTGGTTTGTTTTTCTGCTACTGCTACCCTAATGTGAAATATTTTAGTTCTTTGCAGGATGGTGGACATTAATAGATGCCATGTCGGTTGATATTACTCATCAAATAACAACGGGTCATGTTTTTATTGGTGTTTTTGGTACCCTTAGTTTCTTTATGGTTAATACTGTAAAGAATTCCCATGTATGTTTTACAATATGTTTGCTTGTGCGTTAGATATAATGATATCACTCCGTCCCAAAACAAAATAGATATCTGACGATAACACTTCGGAATCCGGTGCTAGAATTGCTAAGGTATGGCTACTGATTGGATTCGTTATGGGATTTGCTTCTATTATTGCTGCTGTTTGGGTTATGATTGACCATTTTATTAACAATAGTATGTATGGCGTTGGATGCTCCATTTGTTAACGATAACATTTCGAATTTCCATTTTGCAGAAGCTAATAATTCTAGCTTTGGTGTGGCTCTTCTTATGCAAAATGTGCTGATATTGTTTGCTAGTCTCACCTATAAGTTTGGACGTGATGAGGAAGCATGGAATGAGTAAACACAAGTTCCTTGAAGGGGAGAAGGCAGGTGTAATTTATCGAGTAGTATTGCTTAATCTATTAACTCTTGAAAGTTGATGATAAAACGAACATAATTTATATTATTCAATTTGGGTAGCGTCTTCATGAGATAACCAGTAATATTAAAATTTAACATCGTTACAGACTAATCAATTGTTTAAATGTTAGTACGCCGACAATCTACATTTTATTTCAGATGTAGAGTAAATTTTAAGGAATACAGCAGATATTCGAAGCACATTTGGTACATTTTGTCTTTCATCTTTATATTATTCCCGTCACTTTTAAAGCGGTTTTGAATTTAATTATTTTCGGTTATAGCATACTTTTTTTTCAAACTCTTAAAATGCAAACCTACATTAAGCGCGTTTTGGTTACACCGCTTGTTTTGTACGAAGCACTTAGCAGCACGAATCGTTTTCGTTAAATTTATAACACATTTTGTAGTTATACTGTTTTACAAGGTATACAAACCTCTTAAAAAGTTGTAATAAAACACACTATAAAATATTTATATATTGCCATTTATTATGGGCGTTTGCCGTCGGCAATACTTTTTAAGATTCCAGTGCGTTATAGTAATTATTCAATCAAAATTGGATTTCCTTATGAATTGTGGGCGTCGATTTGCATGTGCAAAGTAATTTTAGTAGCAGCATAGAAAACGATAAAAACCCCAAGGACAGCTATGCATACAACTATATAATAGGCCGGGCCGAATAAAAAAAGTTTAAGCCACAGGACATGGTTAGGAAAAATCATTCCATGGGTCAAGTATAATCCTCGTTCCAAAAAGCAAAAATTATTAAACCTTCACCTCGCAATGCACTTGACATAAATACTAGATGCAATTTTATTTTTTTGAACACAATTTGATACATTTTCAGATATGTAAAGATGGTGAAATTTAGCATCATAGTCACGTAGGTAAATATGTGCATGAAAAGATTTTAGAAAAACATTTGAAGTAAAAAATAAATTGAATTACATTGAATGTTAAAAAATGTTGTGCGTTTAGTGATGACGGTAGACGACGGTAAGACAAAACAAAAACAACTGATCGCAGGGCATTTGTACAAAATAAAATTAAAAAGTGGTCGTGTTGAAAAAAATAAAAGAGCAATTTTCAAAATGAAAAATAAGAAGAAGTTAGTGGTGGCATTTAATGCGTATGTGGGTTTATACCAATGTCTGCGCAATAGGAAAATGAGAAAGCGACGGCGGCGTGCTCGGCCATTAAATGCTGAAAGGGCATCACAAAATTATTTTAAAAACTATTTTTGTAAAATGAAGGCTATGGACCCGGAACAATTTTTGCTACACACCAGGATGACGAGGAATTTGTACGACGTGTTATTGGCCAGCATAAAGGTGCATATTACCAAACCAAAACAGATGATAAATGCCGATGAGCGCTTGTCAATAACATTATTGTAAGTTTTTAAAGTGAAAGATTAGTTTGTTATTTGTAACATATTTGTATTTCCATAGATTTTTGGCTCAAGGCGTGAGCATGCAATGCATTGCATGGAATTATAAAATAGGCAAATCGACTGCGCGGATTATTATTCTGGAAACATGCGAAGCGATTTGGTCTGCTCTTTCGCCCTTATATCTTAGTGAACCAACCGAACAGCAATATATGGATATAGCGGACGATTTTGCAAATATGTGGAATTTTCCGAATTGCGTAGGCGCGATTGACGGAAAGCACGTAGCTGTGACGTGCCCTGCGAACTCCGGAACATTGTACTATAATTACAAGAATTATTATAGTATTGTTTTGATGGGCATGTGCGATGCCAAATACGCATTCACTGCAGTCAGCATTGGCAGCTATGGCAGTGAAAGTGATGGTGGTAAGTTGAATTATACTTTATTGTTTAAGTATAATTAAATGCATTCTCTTTAAACAGGCATTTTTAGACTTTCACCTTTTGGGCATGCAGTGTTGAATGACACATTGCCTTTACCACCTGACGCTCCCTTGTCAAACAGCTCATCGCAAGAAGCAATGCCTTACGTTTTTGTTGCTGATGCAGCTTTTCCGCTGTGAAAGCGAATTATGAAACCTATCTCCCCGCGACGTAGTGGCGAAATGCTTTTCTTGGAAGAACAAATATTTAACTATCGCCTATCAAGAGCGAGGCGTACAATAGAAAATGCGTTCGGAATCCTGACTGCACGCTGGCGCATTCTTCACAGAAAGTTGGAGTTTATGCCAGAAAACTCTGAAAAAGTAGTGCTTGCTTGCGTTGCCTTGCACAACTTCATTCTTATGCATGACTATCCATCAAATTTTGTGGATACTTATTCACCAGAGGGCACAAGAATTCCAGGAGAGTGGAGAAAGGAACTGGAGAATAGTGGTGGCCCTTTGCGGTCTATAATTTCACATGCTCGTAGAAACTCATGTAGCTCTCTTCAGCAGCGAAATAAGCTTGTAAACTATTTTGTTACAGAAGGAGCAGTGGCTTTCCAGCCAAAAAGTTAGGTGGTAACAATGGTATTACTTGTTTAAGTGCTAAATTTGTTAAATAATGATATTGAACACGATTATTTTCCGTTTCAGCTACAAACTCCAGCCACATATTATCTCGGGTAACGCACTACCTCATTGCTGAAAATCGTCTTGTGCATAGACAGCAACCAAATTATAATTATAAATTTTAATACTTTACTCTGTATGCAAGTGTTTATATACATACTCACTTTTTATCTAACAATTATAATAATAAACAATAATTTATTTTACTCAATTTCAGTTCAATTCATTTATTGTTTTCTTTGGTTTAATTTTAATTAATATCTTCATTTTGGGCAGTAATTAGTACCTGCGTTAAATCGCCAATTACTTTCATCTGTTTTTTCGCCTCCATTCCTGTGAGGCAGCCTTTGTCATGTGCACGTACTAATGCAGACCCACCGAAACCAGAATGAATTGGAAAATGTGAACATCGCTTGACAGAAATAAAAGTACTACGCTACCAATGAAATACAACATTGTGCCATATACCACATTGTACCCGAACAGCGCAGGAGTGGCAACCACGAAATATCTACTGACAATCGATTACGTCATCCCACGCGATAAGTAAAATTACGCAAGTGAGTCATAGAATTCATTCTTTCCAATTTCATCATTCATCCAGAGCAGACGTGAGTAAAATCGTTCAACTTAGATATTGTAATTTGGTAAGCATGAGGAAGTGGCAGCCATCTTATAAGCGACACGTTGTTCTATTTTCTTTGAACAACCAGAGCAAAGACAATTTACTCATTGTGTTTTTCTATTTTTGTTTAATTTTACCATTTACCCACAGCAGACAACAAACGGAATAAGCGCATTAAACAAAATCACTCTGGCCACCAAAACCATAAATTAATCTTGGCCAGAGTCGTGTTAAATTTTCCCATCTTAGAAGTCTATAAAATTATCTTGGCCAGAAGTCCATATTAAATTTTTCGATCTTAAGAGTCGTGTTAAATTTTTCGATCTTAAGAGTCGTATGAATTATCTTGGTCAGAAGCTTATACAAATTATCCTTGCCCAGAGTCTACGTAAATTATTTTTCGTCCATTTGAAACTTTCGGCCACCAAATCCATAAATTTCTGGCCACAGCAACCATCAATTTATTGGCCACAGCAACTATAACCCACAGTCATCGCCAAATCATTGGCCGCATCAACTATCATATTGGGTGCATCACCATCATCATCCATTTGGAGCCGCCTGCACTCATCCAACAACATCATTTCCATCATATTCATTTCCATCACATTCATCATCATTATCATCCGGGATATTTTTCATCAAGCAGATTTATAAGGGTAACAACCTACATAACCCCAAAAAGCCCCAGCAAAACCGGCGGTAAGTCTTCCTTTTTATTCTTATTCATTGTGCAATAAAAAGAGACACCTGGTCCTGGATTAGTATGGCAAGAAAAGTATATCAAGTGTCGATTAAAAACTGTTCGGAAATCGTTCGACAAAATTAAATTAAATAAATTCAAGGAAAACAAAATACATTTTAGAATGGAATAAGCGGAATTAGAAAGCTAAAATTTAAGTGATTTATAGATAAGAAAGTTAAAGTTTAAATAATTTAAGGAAATTAAAGTTACAGATTTAAATAAGTTAAAGAAGTTAACGTTGGAAGTGATTTTACAAAAATTAAAACAATTTAGCATATAATTAAAATCAGTTGAAAAGAATTAAAATCAGTTGAAAGGAAAAATTAGAATCAGTTAAAAGAAAATTTAAATCAGTTAAAAGAAAGTTAAAATCCAGATAAATTAAAGTTCCTTGAGTTGAAATTAAACGAATTAGAGAAGATTTAAAAGTAGAGTAAATTAAAAGATTATCGAAGTGAAAACTAAAGTGATTTAGAGAAGATTAAAAATTGAAAGAAATTAACGTAAATTAAAGTAAAGTAAAGTTTAAATTAAAGTAGAAGAAAGTTTAAAATAAAGTAATGAAAATTTAAAGTAAAGAAAATACAGTTCGAAGATTAGAGTAAAGCAAATTGAGGAAAATAAAATTGAGGTTTAAAATAAGTTGTATCGAAAAACAAAATATCGAAAATATAAACCTAGAACATATAAATTAAGACAGCTTAAATACGTTCTACGAATAATTAAAAGAAACATAAACCTAAAAATCAAAATAGCCTAGGAAACATAATCCTGAAAATGAAACCAAAATTAAAAATAGCATAGGAAACACAATCCTGAAAATGAAACTAGTAAAAGAAACACAAATCTGAAAATAAAAATAACATAAAAACATATATTTAAGAAAAGGAAACATAATCCTGAAAATGAAAACCAAATTATAAGAAAAACAAAACCCCAAAAACAAAATACGTATTCTAAGAAGCAAAAGAAAAACCAAAACATGTACTTTAGCTAACTTATAAGTGAAAACAAAAATTCAAATTATTGAAACAAAGAAAATAGGAGATAACAAAAACAAAAACATACATCCAAACTAGCGTAACAGATTTCTTGATAGGTCGAGTAAAGCAGTTAAAGTTTTGTTTAAGCATAATGATTTTAGTTTTTGAAGTTTTGAGAATTGAGTATTTATCGGTCGAGTTACAGTCCTGCTTTAGTTGATAGCAGGGTTTCGAGCGTAAAGATTAAGGAATCTTGTATGGAAGTTTGTAGAATTTCGAATATGTTTTGAAGTTTTGTTCAGCTTTAGATAACTATTGATAAGGTTAAGCAATTAAACATAGTTTAAGTCGATCTTTTTGTAAATAAAAGACTTATGTCAAAATTTGTAAATTGTAAAGTCGAATTTAAACAAGATCTACTTATTATGTTTTGTGGCTAAGGAATATACAGGTAGGTAACGGGGAAGAAATACAATCAATCAAATCAATCAAGTGTAAATAGAATAGAATAATTATCATGTTGGGACGCTTAAAAGATAAATGGTTACGGCGTCACGGTGGAACACTAGCGGTTCCAATAAGGGAGGGTAAAGACACCAGTGTCCGGCATAACAACGGTCGGCGAGTATGTCTAACATGTGTATGTGTTTGTGTTGTCCAATGTATCCTTTGCGTTTGTGTCCACCTTCTACAGGCTATTCATACTTCGGGCCAGCTAGTTAAGTCTAGCATTTTAGTTTATTATTTTCTTGAACTTCAAATAGCTGTCACAACAAAAAGCGAAGTTCGCATTTGTTTAGCTGGTATTGAAGATTTTTTGAGGTAGTGTATTGGGTTTCCGGCAGTATGGCAAAAGATCTCCACCCCGCCCCGCGAGTTTAGCTGTGCAGGACGTTTATAATACCAGTGACCGCCTACTGCTGGGATAGCGACTTCTTCGAGGTGAAGTTCACGTTGTAATTGTGTGTCGGCCGGAGTTGATGGCAATCCTTTAATGGATGACGATACATGATGGCTTCGAAGAAATTAGTATTAATGAATTTCTGGTAACACCACCCCTTGATATATAGTACACTAACCCCTGGGGAATAGCAAACAACAAACAATTGGTAGTAAATTATATTGTATTGTGATTAGGTAGAGTGGCAACACTTGTACCGATACATCACATGCAATATATAGATGGATTGATTCAATTCAGTCTGTGTTGTGAGTATGTCCACCAGGGGTGCTCCACAAAAATTGGCGCCCAACGTGGGGCCCGAGGCATGAATACCTGTAGCTTCAGTTTAGTTTTATTTTTTTGAGTTTTGTTATTTTTGCGTTTCGATTAGTTTGATATTTTATCGGATACGCGTAAGTCCCGTTCTAGGTATTTAAGAGTCCTTAACGCGTTGCGACGTCGTGGAAGATAGAGTTGAAGATTAATTTCGCGTAAAGATTAATTGTTAGTTAGGATAGCTTGTATGAAGTCTTAAAGATAGATGTTATTGGTAACAGTCTTTAATTGCGCGTACGAAGTGAACTAATTAATGATTTTAGTTGAAATAGTGTAGATTTTCGAGAATGTTTATATTTAGTTGTTTTTTTTTGTGCCTTCGAGTTTAGGCGAGTTCTAGTTTTTGCAGTCCCGAGACTGAGGTAGGAGATTCGGTTCGCGTAGCGCAAGCGGATCTTGCTCAAACTCGGATTTTGACCAAAACAACCGTCCTAGAGCAGTTTTAGTTTATTATAGACCGAAAGATATTTATTTGATTTAACGTGAATGGGCTTGCAGTAAGTCACACTACGTTTCTACTTCGTTAGTTGATAGTGTTAGCGACTGGGTTCAGTTTATATTGAAGAGATGAGATAACTTTAATGATTCAAGTTTTAATTTTGAAACATTGGAAGCATATCGACATACACATTTAGACATACTAATGTATACGTTTATTTTACGTATATATTTCTATTTTTAGTTAAGTTTATGATTTTATTTGCATATGATTGATTGTTTTTCGGAGCCGTTACCGAAACCTTAATATTTGGAGAATTTTTGATTTTTAGATTTTTGTTACAGATTTTTTTTTTGTTGAGAAACTTAAAGAAATTTTCTTTAACCTTTTTATATATGATTTTGATTTATATTTTTGATTTTACTATATTGTTTTGATTGATACATTTATTAACATTTTTTGCAGCGTAACTTTTCTTCGTTTAGAGTTTTTTTTGCATATAATAATTTTTAAATTCCTTTAACTTCTAATACATTTCGTCACGCAAGATTTTTTTTTTTTTGAGTTTTTAGTCACACTTTAAATTTTTGAGTTTAGTTTTTTTGGAAGATTTAGTTTTTGTCTTTTTGATATTTTGAGATTATGTCTGATCCGACACCAACTCAGCGAGGGGTTAACCCGATGAATGGTGGTAATGATGATGATGCAGAGAATGTGCAAGAGGCAGTACCTACATCGAGTGGAGGGGGTGATAGTTCGATAGAACAACCATCTTTTAGTTCATTGACAGCCGCAGGAGGAAATGTTTCAGCGTTTGAAAGCGGACTCAACAGTTCAGGAATATACGGAGCAATTGATGTAGTGGTTGGAAGATCACAAGCGAATTTACTGCAGTTGGTACGCTCAGAAATGAGAGTAGCAATAAGAGAAGCAATGTCGCAGCAATCAGGACCATCATATACTCCGGAAATTTCACCAAACAACCAAGGACAGACACCAGCAAATGTTGAATGGCCAAGGAGCATACCGGCAGCGGAAGCAGCACCTAACCCGAATAGGAGTAATGTAACAACACGAACGGGAGCCATCGACAATCGACGACAAATGGATATACCAAGAAATCGAATCAGATATCCAGATTTAGATAAATGGGGAATTACTTTTGACCCTAGAACAATGTTAGTAGAAGATTTTATTTTTAGGATTGAGAGACTTCAGCAGTCTTATAATTGCCCGTGGAACGAGGTGATTAACGGATTTCATCATCTGTTAGGAGAGAACGCATCTCGCTGGTACTGGTCGTATCTTCGACGCAGACCAAACGACATCATCCACTGGGAGAGTTTTAGAAGTGATTTGTTGAGAGAGTTTCAACAATTTCACACGAATGTTGATGTATTGAGACGAATTATGGATAGAGTCCAAGCTAAGGAGGAAACGACAGGACAATTCATAGACGCCGTTCTTAGTTTACGATCGCAGCTTTTACAACCTTTATCGGATTACGAGCTGATGAACATCCTGCGAAGGAATTTGAAGCCGCGCATTGCAGCATTGGTATTTGCAACGAAAGTTTATACTTTGGAACATTTCCGTACAGAGTGTAGGAGAGCAGAAGATTTAGTAGATCATGATTGGCAGCTTAAAGCAAGGCAGAATTACCAGAGCCGCAAAGTAAACGAGATCCAGTATGAAGAATCGACAAACGTTGCAGAAATTGATGAAGTTCGAACCAGATTTAGTACACCGTGTTGGAATTGCGGGACATTAGGACATAATTTCAGAGATTGCCCTGCGACAACACGTAAGTTATTTTGTTATAAGTGTGGATTGGAGAACGTTGTTTCACTAAGATGCCCATGATGTCAGGGAAATGGCCTGACGCCCTTATCTCACTCCGGGGAGGTAAGGCCAGCAACACAGTAAACCCGGTAGACAAAATAATTGCAGAACAACCCGCGTACATAACAAACATTTCACTAAACAATCAGGAAAATGAAATTAGAAACAACATTGAAAATGGAATTCAAAACAACGTCGATAATGGAATTCAAATACAGAACGAAAACAAAGAAGAATTAACTCAAGAACCAAATACTTTTGATTTAGGACAGAACAATGAGGAACCGGAAGGAAAAGATTTTCAGGTAATGACAAATGAGCATCGAGAACCGGAACCACAACCAAATACGATTTTGAAGAACGATTCGGAGAGAAATGAAAACGAGACAACAAGAACACCTAAATTAATGATATTAAAGCCATTTCATATGAGGATGAAAGAATATCAGGAAGCGAGAATGAGAATTTTTGGACAAATTTCCGAGAGGACAAGGAAAGCGAGACTTCGTTATAAGAAGAGGAAGAGACGCAGGCAGGAGATTGCAGCGGCAAGCTTATACGAAGGTGCAGATTCAAGATATTACGTCAAGTTGACAGTAAACGGTCAGCAAATTGAAGGTCTGTTGGACAGCGGAGCCACCGTTACGTGTCTAGGGAAAAATTGTTTGGATTTTGTCAGGAAAGCTGGATTGAATATACACAACTTTATTTCGAAAATAAATACAGCAGATGGAAGCGCACATAGGATCACCGGATGTGTGAGAACGAAAATTAGTTTCAATAGAAAGGAACATGAAGTAACTTTTTACCTAGTACCTTCATTAAATCGTGAACTATTTTTAGGGGTCGATTTTATGAGGAGTTTTGAGTGTTTGAATGTGGATAGTTTGACTACAAATGACGTTAGTTTATGCGAAGAGGCGGAACTAGAGGAAGATAGACAAACGCATGTGTTATCCTCGAGTCAACGTCTTAGCTTAAATGAAGTCGTAGGAAAATTTCCGTGTTTTACTAAGAGAGGCTTAGGCAAAACGCATTTAGAGACGCATACCATTGACACTGGAGACGCAGAACCAGTCAAAGATAGACACTACCCTGTGTCACCTGCAGTTCAAAAGTTGATGTATGCCGAGTTAGACCGTATGTTGGAGTTAGGAGTAATCGAAGAGAGTGAGAGTCCATGGAGTCACCCGGTTACGTTAGTTCGTAAAGGAGAGAAAAACCGGTTATGCCTGGACGCGCGCAAGTTGAACGCCCTCACGATAAAAGACGCATACCCACTTCCACATATTGAAGGATTATTGAGCAGATTAGGGGATACATTCTTCATATCAAGTGTTGATTTGAAGGACGCCTTTTGGCAAGTGCCATTAGATCCCGCGAGCAAGGAGAAGACAGCGTTTACAGTACCAGGAAGGCCCTTGTACCAGTTTACGGTAATGCCTTTCGGGCTTTGTAACGCCGCGCAAAGATTATGTCGTTTGATGGATCGAGTTATACCGTCAGCCTTGCGAGAAAGAGTGTTCGTATATCTAGACGACTTGTTAGTGGTGTCACCAGATTTTGAGACTCACACACAACTATTGGATAGAGTTGCGAATTGTTTAGTAGAAGCCGGATTGACCATTAACGTGGAAAATCTAAATTTTGTTTCAAGCAATTGAGATATTTAGGATATATTGTCGGAGGAGGACAATTGAAGCCAGATCCTGGAAAGGTGGAAACGATCACTCGATACACCTATCCAAAAACCGTTAAGCAAGTTAGAAGTTTCATGGGAGCCGTGGGATGGTACCGGAGATTTATCTCTGATTTCGCCACAATCTCAGCACCGATTTTTGAAACTCTTAAGAAGAGTAAAGTTTTTTGCTTCGGCGAGAAGGCTGAAGTTGCTTTTGACTTTTTGAAAGAAGCGCTTGTTACGAGTCCCGTACTCAGACATCCTGACTTTTCGAAACCATTCTTTTTGCAATGTGATGCATCGAATGTAGGAACAGGAGCAGTTTTGTTTCAGAGGAATGAGTTGGACGAGGAACATCCCATAGCGTATTTTTCACATAAGTTGACGAGCGCGCAGAAGAACTATTCGGTCACAGAACGGGAGTGTCTTGCCGTAGTTTTAGCTGTGAAGAAATTTAGACCATATATTGAATTGCAATCATTCACAGTGATCACCGATCACAGTAGTCTCAAGTGGCTCATGTCACATAAAGATTTGAGCGGAAGATTAGCTCGATGGAGTCTTCATTTACAATCGTATGATTTCGATATAGAACATCGACCAGGAAGTCAGAATGTCGTACCAGACACGTTGTCACGTTACGATATGGAAGAGGTTTCAGCAGAAGTCAACGGATTAATTGATTTAGGTTCAGTCGCGTTTAAGTCGGAAGATTACCTGGATCTTGCAAAAACAATTGAGGAAAATTTAGACCAACTACCGGATTTGAAAGTTATAGATGGACTAGTGTTCAAAAGGACAATGCCATATAATGGAGTACCAGTTTGTGAAGATTTTACATGGAAACTCTTGGTACCCATCGAATTGACAGCGGATATTGTTGCGAAAGCACACACCCCACCTCAAGCTTCACACGGAGGGTTATATAAAACATTGAAGAGAATAAGGGAGTATTTTTACTGGCCGAATCAGCATAGGCAGATACGTGAATTCATTTCAAATTGTCGAGTATGCAAGGAATCGAAACCAGCAAATTCAACTCTGAGACCACCAATGGGAAATGAGAGAGTAGTTGAAAGACCTTTCCAGAGGATTTTCATAGATTTTCTAGGACCATATCCAAGATCGAAATCGGGAAACACTTTCATATTTATAGTACTCGATCATTTGTCGAAATTTGTTTTATTGAAGGCAATGCCTAAGGCAAATGCCAAGAATGTAATTAAGTTTATGATTTCGGAAGTTTTTCATAAATTCGAAACGCCGGAAAACATTGTTTCTGACAATGGCAAACAATTTGTTGGCAAAGAGTTTTCGGATATGATGAAGAATTTCGGTATTAAGCATGTTAGAACAGCCATTCATTCTCCTCAGGCAAATGCGTCCGAGAGAGTGAATCAGTCAATTTTGTCAGCTATACGTTCGTATCTGAGTGATGATCAGTGCAATTGGGACAACCATTTGTCCGAAATCGAGTATG
Source organism: Phaonia tiefii (assembly GCA_963931995.1). Lineage (NCBI taxonomy): Eukaryota > Metazoa > Arthropoda > Insecta > Diptera > Muscidae > Phaonia > Phaonia tiefii. The sequence goes on along the minus strand of OZ008369.1, from coordinate 90,564,169 downwards.
CATTGAGATCATCTGTACATACAACCATTGGAGTAACACCATATTTTGCTCTTTTCGGAGTAAATATGATCGGCCACGGGAGTGTGTATGGAATCGCTCGAAAACTTAAACTATTAGATGATTCGGAGAATAATATCTTACCGAAGAGCGTTAAAACTGAAATTTTACGAAAACATCTGCGTGAGAATTTGCATAAGGCTTATCTCCAAAACGAGAAAATATATAATAGGAGATGCAGAGTTATAAAATTTTTGCCCGGACAAGAAGTCTATAGACGTAATTTTCGCCAAAGCGAATTTAAAAACAATTTCAATGCAAAATTGGCGAGGAAATTTTTAAAGTGTAGAATAGTGCGACCAGTAGGTAATAGTTTATATGAGATAGAAGACCTACAGGGTAAACCATTGGGAGTATTCCACGGTAAAGACCTTAAACAATGAGAATTGATGGAAAAATAAAATATTTGTTTTGGGTAAGTTAGAATGTTCGATTTTATTTTTTTTGAATCAGTTGAACATCTTTCTCTGACTGTGAGATAAGAGACATGCGTATTTCTCTTCTTCCACTGCGTCACGAAGATGCTCTGCTGGTCTCAATTAAACACGGGTAGGATAGGAAAGGAAAGTAAGGTGAAGACTTACTAGTATTTAAATTTAATTTAAATACTAAATTGGAGACTTTTTGTTTGTATCATTACAGCTTTCTTTCACTATAATCCAATTCCCCAACACACCATCCATCAACGGCCTTCAAGTTTTTATTTCATCGCACATTATTCAGAATATTTAGATCAGCATGAGTTGCAGCATATGTTTGGTAACGCTTAACAACGGCCAGCCATTAATGTCGACGAGTTGTGGTCATGTGTTCCACGATCCCTGTCTGCAAACGTGGTTTAACACCGGATCCGAATGTCCGATTTGCCGTTCGCCAGCGATTACAGCAGTTCGCCTGTTCATGGAGTTTCCAGACGATGGGAATCCAGCGGACGCGGCGGCAATCGAGGAACTGACTGCGGAAGTAGATCAGTTAAGAAGACAAAAAGTCTTGGAAGACCGTGAGGCAGAGAGACGACAGCGAGAGGCCCAGGAAAATCAAGAGCGCACCGAAACGTTCCAGCTACGGCATGTACTGCAAGTGCAAGACCTGTTGCATGACGTGCAACAGTGGCGTGAAAATTTCGAGAGAAGCAACACCGAGAATCAACGATTGCGAGAAGAAGCTGAAAGAGCGCAGAGATTGCAAAGAGAGAGTGATCAGTTAAGAACGAGGAATGAGAGATTAGGCCGGCGAAACGCAAAGCTGAAGACGCAGCAAAGCGAATTTAAAGCAGCGGTAGAAGCTCACTCGAGCAAAACCCAAATGCGTACCTGGGGGCAACACAAAGTGTGTATACGGAATTACCCGCCCTCAGTGAAAGAAGACCCGCAACGCATCGTGAAAGCTTTATTTATCCGTCTAGGAATGTCAGTCGCGCCTGAGGACTTTCGAGTAGTAGAGTGTATAGAATTAGCAGCCAACCCGAACCGATACCAACTGGTCGTGGAATTCACGAACGTGGCAGCGAAAATCGAGTTGATGGCCAGGTCGGCGCAACTTCGAAACCACGAAATCGAGGAGCTACGTCACTTGGTGATAAGTGATCCCATTGACGTCAGCAAGCTGTATAAGCGAGCCAACGCACAACTACGAAAGAAAGGAGGAGTGGCATCTATTCGCTTGCATCTTAACCAGATTTTGGTCAGAGTGCGAAAAGAAAACGAGGAAGTCGAAATCACCACCGATGATCACATCCAAAATATCGTTACTCAACTGCAAGAGCTCGCATCGAAGAAATAACTCGAGCAGCTGTCAAAGAATTGAAAGTTGAGATAGTGTCGAGGAAGGACACGATTGAAGAATAGTGGAGTCTGGTTGAAACTCAGAGGGAGCAGACCAGCAACTACCATCATGAAATAAAGATGAGAGATGTAGAGGACATCACTCAACAACCACCAAAAACCATATCCACCAGGATGAGGTAAGAGATCCCTTGAATGAAGTGAACTTCAAGCAAGAGGTTAGTCTTCTCCTCTGACGTTGTTACATGAGCGGACTTATAATCTTCTCCTCTGTACATGCTTCATGTGAGGACGAAGCTTCAAACTTGAAGGGAGCCGAACTCCAAGTGCCCTTTTTCCCTCCCATCCTTGGACGAGGATGTTGGCAGGATGGTTGGGTTTGTCATGTGCACGTACTAATGCAGACCCACCGAAACCAGAATGAATTGGAAAATGTGAACATCGCTTGACAGAAATAAAAGTACTACGCTACCAATGAAATACAACATTGTGCCATATACCACATTGTACCCGAACAGCGCAGGAGTGGCAACCACGAAATATCTACTGACAATCGATTACGTCATCCCACGCGATAAGTAAAATTACGCAAGTGAGTCATAGAATTCATTCTTTCCAATTTCATCATTCATCCAGAGCAGACGTGAGTAAAATCGTTCAACTTAGATATTGTAATTTGGTAAGCATGAGGAAGTGGCAGCCATCTTATAAGCGACACGTTGTTCTATTTTCTTTGAACAACCAGAGCAAAGACAATTTACTCATTGTGTTTTTCTATTTTTGTTTAATTTTACCATTTACCCACAGCAGACAACAAACGGAATAAGCGCATTAAACAAAATCACTCTGGCCACCAAAACCATAAATTAATCTTGGCCAGAGTCGTGTTAAATTTTCCCATCTTAGAAGTCTATAAAATTATCTTGGCCAGAAGTCCATATTAAATTTTTCGATCTTAAGAGTCGTGTTAAATTTTTCGATCTTAAGAGTCGTATGAATTATCTTGGTCAGAAGCTTATACAAATTATCCTTGCCCAGAGTCTACGTAAATTATTTTTCGTCCATTTGAAACTTTCGGCCACCAAATCCATAAATTTCTGGCCACAGCAACCATCAATTTATTGGCCACAGCAACTATAACCCACAGTCATCGCCAAATCATTGGCCGCATCAACTATCATATTGGGTGCATCACCATCATCATCCATTTGGAGCCGCCTGCACTCATCCAACAACATCATTTCCATCATATTCATTTCCATCACATTCATCATCATTATCATCCGGGATATTTTTCATCAAGCAGATTTATAAGGGTAACAACCTACATAACCCCAAAAAGCCCCAGCAAAACCGGCGGTAAGTCTTCCTTTTTATTCTTATTCATTGTGCAATAAAAAGAGACACCTGGTCCTGGATTAGTATGGCAAGAAAAGTATATCAAGTGTCGATTAAAAACTGTTCGGAAATCGTTCTACAAAATTATATTAAATAAATTCAAGGAAAACAAAATACATTTTAGAATGGAATAAGCGGAATTAGAAAGCTAAAATTTAAGTGATTTATAGATAAGAAAGTTAAAGTTTAAATAATTTAAGGAAATTAAAGTTACAGATTTAAATAAGTTAAAGAAGTTAACGTTGGAAGTGATTTTACAAAAATTAAAACAATTTAGCATATAATTAAAATCAGTTGAAAAGAATTAAAATCAGTTTAAAGGAAAAATTAGAATCAGTTAAAAGAAAATTTAAATCAGTTAAAAGAAAGTTAAAATCCAGATAAATTAAAGTTCCTTGAGTTGAAATTAAACGAATTAGAGAAGATTTAAAAGTAGAGTAAATTAAAAGATTATCAAAGTGAAAACTAAAGTGATTTAGATAAGATTAAAAATTGAAAGAAATTAACGTAAATTAAAGTAAAGTAAAGTTTAAATTAAAGTAGAAGAAAGTTTAAAATAAAGTAATGAAAATTTAAAGTAAAGAAAATACAGTTCGAAGATTAGAGTAAAGCAAATTGAGGAAAATAAAATTGAGGTTTAAAATAAGTTGTATCGAAAAACAAAATATCGAAAATATAAACCTAGAACATATAAATTAAGACAGCTTAAATACGTTCTACGAATAATTAAAAGAAACATAAACCTAAAAATCAAAATAGCCTAGGAAACATAATCCTGAAAATGAAACCAAAATTAAAAATAGCATAGGAAACACAATCCTGAAAATGAAACTAGTAAAAGAAACACAAATCTGAAAATAAAAATAACATAAAAACATATATTTAAGAAAAGGAAACATAATCCTGAAAATGAAAACCAAATTATAAGAAAAACAAAACCCCAAAAACAAAATACGTATTCTAAGAAGCAAAAGAAAAACCAAAACATGTACTTTAGCTAACTTATAAGTGAAAACAAAAATTCAAATTATTGAAACAAAGAAAATAGGAGATAACAAAAACAAAAACATACATCCAAACTAACGTAACAGATTTCTTGATAGGTCGAGTAAAGCAGTTAAAGTTTTGTTTAAGCATAATGATTTTAGTTTTTGAAGTTTTGAGAATTGAGTATTTATCGGTCGAGTTACAGTCCTGCTTTAGTTGATAGCAGGGTTTCGAGCGTAAAGATTAAGGAATCTTGTATGGAAGTTTGTAGAATTTCGAATATGTTTTGAAGTTTTGTTCAGCTTTAGATAACTATTGATAAGGTTAAGCAATTAAACATAGTTTAAGTCGATCTTTTTGTAAATAAAAGACTTATGTCAAAATTTGTAAATTGTAAAGTCGAATTTAAACAAGATCTACTTATTATGTTTTGTGGCTAAGGAATATACAGGTAGGTAACGGGGAAGAAATACAATCAATCAAATAAATCAAGTGTAAATAGAATAGAATAATTATCATGTTGGGACGCTTAAAAGATAAATGGTTACGGCGTCACGGTGGAACACTAGCGGTTCCAATAAGGGAGGGTAAAGACACCAGTGTCCGGCATAACAACGGTCGGCGAGTATGTCTAACATGTGTATGTGTTTGTGTTGTCCAATGTATCCTTTGCGTTTGTGTCCACCTTCTACAGGCTATTCATACTTCGGGCCAGCTAGTTAAGTCTAGCATTTGAGTTTATTATTTTCTTGAACTTCAAATAGCTGTCACAACAAAAAGCGAAGTTCGCATTTGTTTAGCTGGTATTGAAGATTTTTTGAGGTAGTGTATTGGGTTTCCGGCAGTATGGCAAAAGATCTCCACCCCGCCCCGCGAGTTTAGCTGTGCAGGACGTTTATAATACCAGTGACCGCCTACTGCTGGGATAGCGACTTCTTCGAGGTGAAGTTCACGTTGTAATTGTGTGTCGGCCGGAGTTGATGGCAATCCTTTAATGGATGACGATACATGATGGCTTCGAAGAAATTAGAATTAATGAATTTCTGGTAACACCACCCCTTGATATATAGTACACTAACCCCTGGGGAATAGCAAACAACAAACAATTGGTAGTAAATTATATTGTATTGTGATTAGGTAGAGTGGCAACACTTGTACCGATACATCACATGCAATATATAGATGGATTGATTCAATTCAGTCTGTGTTGTGAGTATGTCCACCAGGGGTGCTCCACACCTTCTACAAATTTGGCAAAGCTGTGCGCCCGTATGTCTGCCGGAGTATCGTCTTTTTCCATAAATTCTTTAATGGATTTGCTAATTTCGACAAAAGCAGCAGTTGGCTCATCATGACCCACTTCACGTCGTCGTTTTTGCGACAGTGAACTTGATGAGGTTCCCGATTGCTCATCATGTGCCACTTCGTGTCTTCGCTGTTGCGACTGCGAGCTCGTGGAAGTGGATCCTGTGAATCCCACCGATGCAAACACTGGAGATGGCAATGGTGTCGACGCAGTAACAACCTCCATGTCGTCTAAATATTCCCATGGCGGAAAAAGCGTTTGAGCGCTGCCTAAATTATTAACAATTATTTACTTGCATATGTAAAATAAAATGTTATTATGCACTTACCTTCCTCCACGCATGTGTCCACTCAAAAAAGATAAACTTTCGAAGTGCTGCCATTTTGTCTGTGTGACTGCCCCACTTCCAGAGCTGCAGGCCATCCTTCGCACTTCTCTGCAATACTTACCTCGCAGAGACGCCCACCTTTTGCAGCATGCATCACCTGGTTGATTACAAATTTATTTAATTTACTTACTTATGCCTTTACCATATTCTTTCTGTATTCTCTTACCAGTTGCTCCTATCTCCTTTCCAATTGTCTCCCATACTTCTTTTTTCTTTTGAATATTTTTATAGTCCTTATTTGTTTTATTATACAACAAATCATTGTGTTGTACTAAAACAATTAGGCTGTCTTCATTCAATAGAATATTGTTCATACTTATTTGCACTTTAACTTTTTACAAACAATTTTCGCGCACAAAATATCGACGTTTAAACAATAACAATAAACAGCTGATCGCTCTTGACGGTTGACGGTGACGGTAGATTCTGCAACCTGCAGAAGTCCACCGTCGCCTACCGTCAATTTTAGTTGTCTCCCTCTAACACATGCAAAATGCAACCCCAACTCAAACAGCTGATTGTCTACCGTCCACCGTCGACTAAATAGACCTTAATACAGTAACTCAGTGAAAATGGTCCACTCTTGGTAGACAAATTAGCCTATCCAAATTTCTTGGAAATGTATACAAATATTAAAAAAGGTAGTATTTTATAGTTTTTTTTTATAGTCTACTAGCTGACCCGGCAGACTTCGTCCTGCCTTCAAAAGTATTTATAACATCAGATCATGGTAGAAATATAATGGTAGATGCAGTACGACAACAAATACAACAAGCCAAAAACAACAGGCATTTTGTTTTTGCTCAGTGTCTGTGTTGTGTCAAGTCAGCTGATAGAAAAATGATGAAAATGTAAACAAATTTGCAAAAAGTGCCATTTAGAAAATGATTGAGTGTTATTTGATATATTGAAAGTGTTTAAGTGTGAAAATTAAAACGTTTCTATGTAATTTTTGCAGAGAAATATTTCAAAAACAGCAGTGGCTGGCGAACAGGGGTTGCAGACAAACAAATGTAAACAAACTTTGACATAATAGAAAAACTTACTCACAATCAGTCCAGAAAAAAGTTCAAATCAGCTGGGCTAGTGCTTCTACCACTTCTTTGTACCATGCATCAGATGGTAAACAATGATTAACATCTCGACGTGGGCGCCATCTATTTCATCACGGTGCAAAAACACAAAAAAACTAAATATTGGGCCATCTGTCGGACGAACTTCAAACTACACAGAAACACTACTCACGGCCCATAGAGCATGCATATAAAATTTGGTCAAAATCGGTCCAGTAGTTTTTGAGTTTAGCGATCACGAACATACACGTAATTTTTATATATATAGAGATACTTAATACTTATGCGGTCTCGAACAACCCCGGGGGTCAGGGACCGTACAAAACGAAGAAACACATATTTCGCCAACAAGCTCGATCTTTTACTTTATTTCTCCAGTTGGCAATACCCCAAGTGTACGCAAGGATTCCTGATCCCTCCAGTGTAGTCTTGGCTTTCCTATTTTTCGTCCTGGTTCGCCTTCATCCATTCTACCGACATGCCAGCGCAATCGCGTTATTTTGATCCGCTTAACTATGTCAATGTCGGAATATATGTAGCTCGTACAGCTCATGGTTCATGCGTCGCGGAGGTACCGTGAAATAACTCCCAAATGAAATAAATCCCAAAAAAAAAAAGTGAAATAACTCCCAACAAAAAATTAACAAAATTCCATATAAATTGGGAATAATATCATTATGAAATAAATCCCAATGCGTTAGGACTTATGTCATAATTTCTAATTGGGAGTTATTTCATAATGAAATAACTTCTAAGTCGTATAACTCCCAACAAAATTATGTTGGGATTTATTTCATTTTTTTTAACTAATTGGAATTTATTGCATTCCTGTTGGAATTTATTTCACTCCAAAGAAGCAAAACAACAATTCTAGACGAATTTTAATCGATGGCACTTTTTCAATTGTACCGCTTGGATGCTTTAAGCAACTTCTTTTGATTCATATTGAATATTATGAAAAGGTATGTATGTCAACCGGGAGGGGGGGCGGAGGCGCGACGCGGCGCGGCGCGGGTCCGGCGGCTAGATCGTAATTATTATTACGATTATGTATATGCTTACATATAATTATGAAATAAAAAGCGTTCTGTAAAAGGAAACCAAAAAAAAAATGGGAGTTAATTCATTTTTGTTGGGCCTTATATCATTGGGAGTTAATTAATTTTTATTGAGTTTTATTTCTACATTTTGAAATAAGTCCCAGAAATTGGGACTTATTTCATTTTTGCCTTTGGGAGTTATTTCATTTTTTTCAGTTGGGCGTTATTTCATTCTTATTGGAATTTTTTTCATTGGGAGTTATTTCATTGGGAGTTATTTCATTTGGGAGTTATTGCACGGTACCCGTCGCGGATACTCGCCGTTGTGCACTATAGGGCCATACATTTTTGGGAATATTTTTCTCTCGAAGACCTACAGATTTTTCGTCTGCTTGCGATAAGACCCAGAATTCTGCGCCATTAAGCAAGACAGGTTGAATGAGAGTCTGGTACAGCTCTGGGTCCTAACTATGTAACTCGCTTCGAAAGAAAAATTTAACCGAACCGAATTTTTGGTACCTGAATTCGAATGAGCGATATCCGAAAGTCGGATTCTAGTTTCGATTTTCGGAAAGATTGGACCATGTATCTCGATTTTGAGATTCTTATTCGGTTGCTCTTGAGATAGCGGAAAGAAATAAAATATTTGATTTTTATAAAAAATAAACAAATTTTATATTATTAATTACGGAATTTTTAGGCACAGTAAGAAAAAGAATGATTTTTTGTAGCAAAAACTTATTTTTATGGCTAAATGTCTTTTAAAAAATTTGATTATTCAATGTTATATGGTATTTTCAACTTATTGCCGTGCCCATGACCAAAGTATCGCTATACATACTTCGGAAAACAGCGACTCTAAGGAACTCGTGCACTAAATAAGACGACAAAAAAATCTGCTATTACTAAACCATAGTATAGTGTCTATTAAAGAAAAATATTTTTACTATGTACTTATTTTGACTTAATTTGTACACAGAATTTGTGCCACTGCCTCTTCCTTCGTTTATTAGAGCCTTCGTGAGATAGTCTTCATATACTTATAACGACAGTAATGCTTTTCACTCACTAAATGTATTTTGAATGTAGGGAATGTGGTTATGTCGTTGACTGCTGCCGAAGTCGCATTATTTTGTAAATGATCAATGTATATGAATAGGGTGCAAAAAGGCATACTGTATGCGTTTGCACTGCTGATGCCAATCAGCTGATGCAGATGCTTGATTGTTGCTTATTTTGATTTGCAATTCCGAACATGAAAATATTTCAATGGAAAATTTTTTAATAAATTTAATTTGTGAATTGTTTCTGCTCCTTTATTTTTCCCACCACTTTCCGCCATAAAACACACTTTTTCCTTCTACCATTGGCGAATTCCTCCTCCATATCCAACCTTGTCCTTATTATCAATTTGTAGTCCCTAGCACCCAGCTCGAAAGCATGAATTAATATCAAATTCCGTACTTACTCATTCATTGCATCAGCCATTTTGCTACTGCGCATTTTGCCACTTGTTTGCGCATCATACGCTGTGTTGATTGCTTTTAAAACATGCGACTCTTGCAGTGTTGCATTTTCGAACGTGATGCGCATCAGTAAATAGTAAAAATATTTTGGTTTAATAATGACACTAATACATACTATGGTTGTGACCGACGGTGGTGCAATGGCTAGTGTGCGCGGCTCTTGTACATGCGAACGTGGGTGCGATTCCTGCTCAGACCACCTTGCATTTGTTTCTACGACGGTCACCTCGCTTAGTGATGGCGACACTATCGAGTACTTAGCCATGAAAAACGCTTCTCAAAATACCGTTCGGAATCGGTGTAAAACTGTAGGTCCCAAGCAGTGAGTGTAAAACTAGAAAGCTCTCCCCAATCCCTTCATGGGATGTTAAGGCACACCATTTTTTTTTACGCCTAAAGTGGCGGTTTACCTCCTTTCTTTTGTCCCTATACCGCTCAGTTGCAGCTCGCGTAGCAATTGACAGGAGCATTGCCTTACGTGCGGCGTTATTTCCATCATTTGTAATGCTACACTCTTCATCGTACTATGGTTAGACTAGACGGTCGTAAGTGGTATGACAGCACCCAGATTTATTCATTCAGGTTATAGCAGCAGCTGTTGATGAAATTAAAGTGCCTAATATGTCAAAGTCAGCTGATGTAAACACAAGGTGAACATTGCAATTTAATTCCAATTAAGTTAAATTTAGTGCTTATAATAAAGATTCAAGCCGATTTTTGTAAAACACTTTAATATTTAAAAAATTGTTGTCGCGAATAAATCCATCTGCTTTAATATAAATTCTTTGAAACGTTGTGAACAAACTAATAATGTAAACAAACACCGAAATTTAACAATCTTTGACATATTAGGCACGAACAAAATGAAAACAATGAAATCAGCTGTGCTAGTGCTATAACCTGAATTAATAAATCTTGGACAGCACGGTATGATGAAAAAAAGTGCTTTGCTATTACACTATCATGCCGATCTATCATACATCAGTTTAAAAGAAACACCGAAGCATCGTAAAATGAGTAAGGTAAACTCGTTAGAACAGCTGATTTCAACATATTTCTTGCTTAGGTGTTTCTCTTATGTCAAATTCACATGCATTTTGTTTGTGTACTTTTTTGTTTACTTTTACAGTAGATACACACATGAAGAAAATTTGACAGATTATGGACACCAAACAAAAACAAAATAGCTAATTCAGACGGTGATGTGAAACACTTGTTTCGTTTACTCAACCATGATTGTGAATCGCCCTGTTCACAAGACGCATTCGTGTTTCTATTGACAGTTGTGATTTATGTCAAAAAAAATAGTTGTTTTTGAACGTTTTGGTTATAAAATGGAAAAGAAAGGTAAGAAAATATTAAACCAAATGTTAAGTATTTTTACCAAAATTTCTTATTTTTTAGTAAATAGAAAAAGTGCCAGCAAGTGGGACCAGTGCGGTGAACGCGCTTTGATTGAACTTCACTTTCGCTCTATGTTTATTTATTTTTTGCTTTGTTTTGCTTATTCTGACAACTAGTTCAGATAAAAAAGCGATAGCGTACTAAATAAATTAGAGATGGTAGTAAATTATTCATGTTTGGTAAGATGTTTCGAATTGAAACGAGATGGTTCGCTCTCAAAATTTTGTATGGCGAACCATGATGTTTCAAACATGATTGGGGGGCCAAACACGAATGAGAGAACGAAACACGAAAAAAACAAGCCGTCTGAACTTGCTATAAGTATTAATGGAACCTGAAGTAATTTATAAAACTATAGCTTTGAGCAAAATAATTTTACATAATTTAAATAATATTTGTTTTAATTCCAAAGAACTTGGCGTACGGGAAAATGTAGGGAAAACGAAACTGCCTGTAGTGGAAAAAAGGGAATTTCTTTGAGATACGTAGGGATTTTTAAAAAAATGTGTTGGCAGCACTGTGTGAGGTTGTTATTTGTAATGTCGCGTGAGTTGGTTGCAGCTTTGGTCATCAACGAATTAATAGAAGAAGAAAAAAGCCTTTTGTTTTTTTTTGCTTATTGTGTAAGCCTTTTGTTTTTTTTTGCTTATTGTGGTATATTTCACTTTTAATATTCCACAATTCTGGGAAATGCTCATAAAGCTAAATAAATTCTCTCAAAAATCCCCGATCTAGCCACGCCATCTTTACACTTCGAATGTTAACTTCAAATGAAAGTTTGTACTGTGTATGACAGCAGAGCTATTACACGAGCACGATGGCATACCAAAATATCAACAAATTTTCATATCCATCATACCGTGCAGTCAATCATGTATTTTTGCCTATTACACGAGTATGACCGTCTAATACCCGCTTTATGGTGAGATAAAACAGCGTTGCATAAAGCAAATCAAGCATATTTTTCCTGATTCCTAGACAAATAAGAAAAAATACATTATTTGTCGTCTGTCAAAACGTATGGGAAATCGACCAAATTTTCTTGATTTCTGATAGAAATCAACAATAGGGACAAAATCAAGAAAATCGATGCCAGTGCGAATGCTGTATTATGCCTTGTTCACGCTGCCACGAAATTGACAATTTCGGATTGAAATTGTCGAACGAAATTGAAATCGTTCACACTGGTTTTGAGCAATTTCGTTGAAAAATGACAACTCTTTGTTTACAAATATTGCCATTAGTAAAATTTTAGTGCCTGGGCACAATAACCAAAATTCTGTTTGGAAATGAATGAAAACAATAAAATAAATGAATGGTACGTGAACTTTAACATGAATCACTGATTCGCCACGGTTTATAGTTTATTTTCACTAGCCTATTTCGATGTAAACTTAAAATTTCAATCTGATGAATGAGGCGGCATACAATTGTTTTGTTTTTTGTTGCAATTTTAGTAACCACGTGTTCGGTGAACGAATCCGACCCATACTTATCGACGGCGTTGAAGCTAAAAAAAAATTAATCGACGGCGGCAACTGAGTTTTTATTAAATGTAATTTTTCGGCAGACGTTACTTTTAGATTCATCTCGTTGGTTGTGTAATAACTTTAGATATTTATTTTAGTAATTCGGGCCTTTAAATGCAGCCTAATTGATAATATCGGCTAACACTTTAAGTCGAAGCATGCTTTAAAGACGGCGGCGTGAACTTCAAAAAAAATACCTACGACGGTGGCACACCAGAAAATTTTCTGTCGGCTTCGTTCTCTTGCATATGTGCAAAAAAGAGTACTAAGTTAATTTTGCTGAGTAAAAACAGCGTTGTATACGACAATTTCAAGTCAATTTCAACGAAATTGCCGTAAATATCTCAATTTCGTAGTTGTCAAAATATATACGAAATTGAGCAATTTCAACTCAATTTCGGCCCAAATTGTGAAAGACTTCAATTTCGCGGCAGCGTGAACAAGGCATTAGAAACTTTAGCCTTTTTTAACTGTTTTGTTATCATATTTAGCTTTTTTGTCTCCAATCTGCCTTTTTCGCTCCTCAAAGTTGGCAACACTGATATTGGTTCCACTCTCTGTTATCGGGTTGGCTCAACTTTCTGGGTGTCATCACTAATAACAAACTTAGAGACCCAAAACAACACGTGCAGCAGCCACAGCAGTTTAATAGATTTCTTACAAAAATGGAAATGAAATTTGCTCCAACAAATATACCAGAGGATAACAGCGATATTGAGGATGACATTGAAGGTAGCTCTGTTGATGAGGAAAGTGATGATAGTGCGGAAGATCAAGATGAGGAAGACGAAGGGGTGAGTGATGCATCTGTTGGCGATAATGACACTGATGAAGGTAAAGACATAGGGGCCAGTGCCACTGAATCTGATGGGGATATCTCTGACGAAGACGAGAAAAACACGGAAGAACTATCCATATCTAGAAGTGAAATGATTAAAAGAAATGTTATGCAGAAATACCAAGAAAGCCATGGTAAACAGTTGTATATTCGTTTTCCGCGTTCAATATCTGATGAAGAGTTGGAACAGAAAGCCAAGGAGTTATCACCTCTGATTATTAACGTACACAAACCACGTCAGAAATACGCTCGGTTCTGTTTGGTAGACTTTGAATCCAAGGATAATCGTGACGTTACATTAAAGGCGCTTAAGAAATTAATAAAAAAAGGAGAACTAGAGAAATATCAGATTGATATCCCACGTACAGAAAGCGCTGATTATGTACAACAAATAGCTGAACTTAAAATAAAGTCCCTGGAAAACAAAAAGGTGAAAGCACGTTTGAAGAGAGCAAGTAAAAAAGCAGAGAAGTTAAATAGTTTTACATCAACGGTGCTCGTGTTCAATCTCCCCAAAACGGCAACAGTCATTCAGGTTCGCGAATTATTTCCCAGTGCTGTTGATGTGCAGATTAAGACTGTGAAAGGTGGAGTGAATAAAGACAAAAGTATTGCCGCTATTACCCTCCCATCAACAATGGAAGCGCGTGCCGCAGTAAAAGGGCAGCAGTTGTCTTTGGGTGGTAATCATCTGACAGTTAGATTTGATAATCAAAAAATAAAAAAGAAGAGCAGTACAAAAGCACAGCAAATTAAAAAGGCCCAACATCGGTCTGTAGCAGATAAAGCCTCTTCCGACAATGAACAAGCATCACCCATTAAAAAACCTAAATTAATTGCGGAGAAACAACAAATAATGATGCCACAAACAAAGCCCAAATCCGCCAACAAGAAACGTAAATTACCACCACCAAAAAATGTACCGCACAAAACCGAAAAAAACTGAAACAAATTATTAACAAAAAATTTCAAATTATACGACTGAACATCAATGTTTTAATAAAAATAGTTTTAAATGTTACGCTAAATCGTTTTTAATCCAAAGTATGTAACTGTGTATATCAAAATCAATCGTATAATTTTTTAGGTTGAATTGCCAGAAAAAGAGCGAAATCCCAGAATTGGAGAAAAGAAAATCCAAAAATGGGCTAACAAGAAAGCACATTTTTGTTTGTCGTTTTACGTGAGATACCTTTTATTTCAAAACCCAAATTTTTTTGTTCCTGGGTTACTTTTTTTTTTGGACACAGTTGCTCAATACGTCCCATCGACAATTTTAAAAATTTTCTTGTTTATTCAAAGCCAACTTTGAATTGGTGCGAAAATGCATTTCATTGAAGTATCCGCACTTAAATAAATTAAGATGTATTGCGTAGGTCTATTGAAAACGCGTGAAAGTAAGTTAAAAAATTAACTTAATTCAATTAGACAGCTCTTTTGAGATAACCAGTATGCAGGGTATAGACACATCAAGCGGTTTGACGAACAATAAATGTATTATTAAATTATTTACGATACACACGTCAAACATTGTAGTTAACACATTAAATTGTACCAGGCCTCGTCTACGCGGCATCTTAAACAAATGTTTGGCGACATTTCCTACAAAAAAAACACGAACGTGCTTGAAACCCGACTTACCGCTGTAATGACTGCAATAAACTGACATTTTTTCTCCCCTCTTTATATTTTGTCGATACTATTATGTCCCGTTTCTTTTACGTAGCAACAAAACTATAAGCTTTGATTGAATTTGTTGTCAATCGACATCGATTCACATGATATAAATTGTCGTCATTAGAGTTTTATCAGGACACACTCATGGCTTTTGGAACTTGTCATGGAAAGGCTATTACGTACCATCAGTAAAGTATTTTCCTTCTATCTGGTCGTGCACAACAGTGAAAGCGGCTTCTTGTCGGCTGTCTGTTATCTTCGTCTACGTATTTTGAAATCAGATTAACAAAATATAGAGTAACTTCGTGTATTGTCGAACTCCATTTTCTATTTTAACGCTATGTGAACAATTATCAAAAATTGTACTTGATTGATTCTAATTTGTTTGTTGATCGATTAGCTAAATTATTTCATTACAAAAACTATAAGTTATATGGCCACCTCCACGATAGCGAACTGACATTCGTAAGCTTTCAAATTGAGCAAAAAAATATATAAAAAAATATTTTTATATCTTTATAAAAAAAATTTGCATTACAGAAGCACTACTTGTGAATGCATTATGAGTTTTATTATAAAAATTACATATGAAAGATTATATTATGAGTTTTAAGGATTTTCTTCAATAATCATTTTTGCCCGTAATCATTATTTTTGAGCAAAAAAATAAAACTCAAAAATAATAATTTTTTTATGATTTTTCGTTCAAAATAAAACTCACTTTCAATTTGCGACTTTCTTGTGGGTTCTTTGCCAATATCGTTGCATATCCTCACAATACAAATCCAGACGAACCAAGGCGAAATAACCGAATTAACATGTGATCCACTAGTTAGTTTATTATCAAGAACACTCCAAGGCAAGTTAACTTTGGTTTTATTAGTAATTATAAAAAGCTTATTATCCTTCATCCAATTAACTAAGACCAATGTTGTCGAGTTTACTTCATTCTCCAGCTCATCCAGAAAATCTACATACATTACCTTTAAACAACAGCTGTATATCATCTGCATATGCGAAAGGTAAGCAATTCCTGCTGGTTATAGATTCAAAGAGATCATTCATGTAAATTACAAAAAGGAGAGGTTCCAAGACCGATCCCTTAGTTACACCACTATGAACAGCTAGAGTAATGGAACTTTTTCCGTTACTATTAACATACTGCAATCTATTTTCCGAGCCGATGTAGAAAATTTAAAAAATTTCGAAGTTTATTAATTCTCTTTATTCTTCAAAAAAGTCTAAACAAATTTCGATAATTACTGAAATTAATACAGCAGAGAATAATAAAAAAAATCCAATGAGTGTTCGAACTCACGGGCGATGTGTTAACACCTTTTTGCTACACGGTACCTGTTCGATTTCTATGAACACATTCGTAAATGTTACATTAGAAAATAAAAAACAGCGTTCAATCATATGATGACGTTACAGTTAAATAATATTAATACTTAAAATTATTTAAAGACCCAGTGCAAGCACATGTGTCATTATTTTCTTGCTCAATACTTTTTGTTTTATCCCCACAAAAGTCAAAGAATGCAAAGCAACAGACACTTGTACATACATACATACATACATTGTTATATTCGTACGATATAACCGACGGTGCTCGTGTTCACTAGCTTTTTAATCCAAAAATTAATAAAATCGGCTATGAATTTCCGGAGAAAGTCGCGTGGGAAAATTATCCAATAATCACTTTCAATACCGAAAAAAATCGCCCAATAATCACTTCAATACCGACCGCCAAGCAACGAACAAACAAACGATGATAAGACAAAACCGAAGATCAACATAAAACACTTTTTTAATATTACTCCAAATTAATATTCCAAATTAAAACACTTAAATCTCGGCTCGCCGATATCGGATCGCCTTAATTTTTAGCCTAAACTCTTCGTCGAAACCCGCACTAGCTTTTTAATCCAAAAATTAATAAAATCGGCTATGAATTTCCGGAGAAAATCGCGTGGGAAAATTATATGAAAATCGCCCAATAATCACTTTCAATACCGACTGCCAAGCAACGAACAAACAAACGATGATTTACTCTTACAAACCTAACACTTGCATATGTATTAAATTTATAGTTTACTGCCCTAGAGGCGCGCGTATAGATGTTAACACATCAAAAATATAAGACGTCGAATAATGTTTCCAACAATGGATAGTATAGTCGCATAGTGTCCCAATAATGGAGGATAAAGAAATTAAAATGTAACTATGTAATTATATAACGTTAATATTAAAGTCATAAAGTTCGGAAATATAGAATGATGTATCAAAATTTAAATTATATGTTACAACACCGAAGTCCTTAATACTACTAGGAAGTATATTATAAGACTAGGCTACTCTAACAAGAAATGATTTGCCCATGTGACATATTATTTGAGGTATAACCAAATTTCTAACTCTTGAGGAGTGTGTGATTGTGAATGTTTCAGCTAAAAATAAGGGACACTTATATTTGTAAATTTTTATAGAAAAATAGAAGAGACCTGAACTATACGAAGTTGCTCAAGGTACAGCGCAAAAAAATCTGCTACGAAGGCAGTAACATGTCTATAACGTTTAAGTGAATACAAATAACTGCATTAAAAGCCACCTGTACTTTTTTCATATTACGATTACAAGTTCCAGCATATACCTCTAGACAGTATAAAAGACTAGACATGACTAGAACATGCGCCAATACCTTCTTTACAGCTCGAGGTAAAATGAGATCAGTATTATACAAACTGCGAAGACAATTATAAATACAATTAACTACCATGTTCACGTGATGGTCAAATTTCAGCTTGTTATCAATAACCCTAAACATTTAATATTATCAACGAATTCTAAAGCTATACCATTATAAACCAAATTTAATTTATTATCGCCGTGCTGTGTGAAAAAATAGCCTTAGATTTGGACGGATTAATACTCAAGCTGTTGTTAGACATCCATAAGCTTAGTTAATGTAATGCGTAATGAACTTTGCCTTGCATGATGTATAATCTCAATAACCTAATCTCAATAACGAATACAATTTGAACATCATCAGCGTACGAGTACATTGTACAAAACTCACCTAAACTACTTATAGTGGCGCTCGCAGACAACCATTTGAAAATTCGTTACGTTTTATCTCTGAATTTATTGAAGTTTTGAACCACATGCACATACGGTGTTGCAATGTTTTCTTTACATTTATTTATTTCATGATTTAATGCATTCTCTCAATCTGAGATTCATGGATTTGTGTGCAGAGTAGACGACAATACCGCAAATCGGTTCACTTTCATTGGAATGGAGACGAACTTTGATGGTTTATAGTTGGCACGGTAACAATATTTCCTTTTTGTGAAGTGATCGATTGCAGCATGTGCCAGAAAAGTTTTGTTCATCTTTTGAAATTTTCAATTGAGTAAAAAGTTAAGTGAAAAAGTGAAATTTCAATTGTCCTACCTTTGAATAAGGATCAGGTTTCTCGTTTAAATTCTTTTAAGTGAGTGGTAATGTTTTAATTTAGTTCCGAAATAAATTTTACTTGCGACAGAAATTGTAATTTACTAATTGCATAATCTCGACTTTTAATAAATAGCCTAATCTCTTCCCTTCTGATGCGGCACATTCTGAACTTGATTAAGCTGCATAATACCAAAATTTCTGCAGTCATTATATTTTTTTTGTTGAAACCTTAGCTTCGTTTGGGGTACGCGCGGCTGTTTCAATTGGATATCAGGTTAAACAAACTGCCAGGATGCAAGTTTTATAACATCTTTGATAGCATATCTTAGAATCGCATATCAAAACTAACTAACATCTAATATTGTTGCGAATTTCCTTATTCGTCCTTTTTGCGTTGTTTTATTCCCAATAATAAAACAAGGTTCGTTTTAAATTACGATAATTACAACGGTTTAACTTCCTTTTATTTTACTTATATAGTACAACAGTTTACTTTATTTACACCACTTTAAGAAGTCTTATATTTTACTATCAATTCGGGTTGCTCACTTTACGGGGTTTAATCACAAACTGAACTCTCCATTCCAAAGACCTCCGCTATTTATACCAACTCACCATACTCAAATGAAGGTAGATCTAGCGATTTCAAGAACCTTCTAGATATTGTTGTTGTTGCTTATCTTTGTAGAATAATCTCGAATGGTGGAGAGTTATATTTACTGAGGTGAATTCATGCTACTGGTTTAGCGAGCTGGTACGTTGTTACAATGCATACTTTCAGGCGCAGTACTAACCGCCTGTTATTTACATACTGTTAGTAGAGTCATTAACAGCACGCAAAAGCTTTTACTTATTCGTAACAATATGTATATGCGAATTTTTTTTATTCGTCCTTTTTGTAATGTTTTATTCCCAATAATAAAACAAGGTTCGTTTTAAATTACGATAATTACAACAGTTTAACTTCCTTTTATTTTACTTATATAGTCCAACAGTTTACTTTATTTGTACCACATTACAATAAGACTTATGTTTTACTATCAAATCGCGTTGCTTACTTTCCGGCGGTTAATCACAAACTGACTCCGTTCCGAAAACCTCAGGCAGGGGTCTCTATGGCACAGCTGATCGCAAAGGTACTAGGGAAATGATCTAGAATGAGAAACCAAAGAAGACATACGGATTAGAGACCATACAGCAAACTAAGTTTAAAAGTGTTTGATTGATACTAATGACAGCTAAATTATATTTTCATCGAACATTCCTTTTCCTTTTTATTTCTGTCTGTATTATGCCAGCCAGAGAATAAATTACCAAAGCAACTCGAACTCGATGAAATGGCCTACTACCTCGTCGTCATGAAGAGGCATCGAAGAGAGTAATGGAGGCTATTTAGTACTGATCTGTGCCTCAGGTATTTATCCCCACTCATCATACTCAAATGTAGTTATCTCTAGCGAATTCAAGAACCTTCTAGTCGTTGTTGGTTATCTTTCTACTAATTAATGAATCCACCTCTGAAGTAATGTAGAACCACCTCGAATAGGCGGCTTCATGCTACTGGTTTAGCGAGCTGGTACGTTGTTACAATGCATACTTTCAGGCGCAGCATTAATCGCCCTGTTGTTTACATGTTAGTCTGGTCACTAAGAGTAAATAAAAGCTTTTACTCATTCGTAACACTGCTCCCCACTTAAGCCTGTTCGTCCCGAGCAGGCTCAACCCCGCGTTTTCCATACAGGGAAATACACGACTTACATTTAAGCTCTTGGACTTTGGCTTTTCTGGATTCAATAAACCATGTCATTTATTCGTTTGGCAACCTTGTAAGGGCCTTCCTAGTGAGTGCAGTTTTGGAGATAAACCTTTCTTGCGTTGTGGGTTGAACAGTAAAACTAGCTGGCCTTCATGGAATCCTGAATTTAGCGCTTGGTCGTAAATGGCTTTCATCTTATTACTGACCATCTTCATTCTGCTGCGAACAAAGTCGTGAAAATCGCTAAGATCTCCTGGGATGCCATCATTCTCCCCACTGTCGGATGTTAGGCAGTTGTCGAACTCCAAATTTCTAGGGAGCTTTAACTTTGTCCCGAAGACGGCACTAGCTGGTGTTCGGGCTGTAGTATCCTGGGTGGCCGACTGCTATGCTAGAAGGAATTTTGGTATGCGCTCGTCCCAGTCTTTTCTATCCTTACTGACGATCTTTCTCAAATATTCCTCAAGAGTCTGATAAATCTCTCTATCGTGCCGTCAGTCTGAGGGCGCAATAATGTCGTTCTCATACCGCGAATTCCATTCCTCTCGCATATGTCCTTCAATATGGCAGATTAAAAACTCCTACCCTGCTCAGAATGCAGTTCTAAAGGGACACCAAACCGACTTATGCAGTTATCCACGATAGCTTTGCTTATTGTTTTCGCTTATTTATTCGGAATAGCGTACACCTGGGCCATTTACTGAAGTAGTCCATAACGACTAGGGCATATTGTTCCCAGAGCTACTTGTTGGATATGGACCAGCCACACTCATGGATATTCGCTCGAAGGGAGAACTTGTGCTCTCCTTATGTCTCTGTCCGCAACTCCTCCGCTTTGGTCCTTTAGTTGTCAAGCACTGAGTGCAGCCCGCAATGCACTCGGATACAGCTTTTGACGACCAACCCAATAGAAACGTTCACTTAGTTTCTAGTTTTGCCTTTACCGAGGTGTCTACCACTCGGACCATTATGAGATTCTGCAATTATCTCTTTCACTTTCAAGGCAGGTACCACAATTAGATTTTTCTCCGTTTTACCATCTTCACTTTCCCATACACGGTATAGACAGACATCTAGCAATCTCAGGCTATTCCGCAGGGATCGGACGTCAATAATTTGCTCTTTTATCTCAGTCTTAGAATCCTGCTTACGCTCGATTACATGTGGACGGTCAATTACTCGTCATGATTACTCGTCAGAATTACTCGTCATGATTCGCCATGATTGCCACCTTTTAATTTTGTTGCTTGCCATAGCGCTTTCGTGAGAATCCGAATCACTTTTTTAATTTCGCTAACGGCGCCTTTCAAATCTTTTGATTCGACTTCCGTTTCTACCCTTCGCACATGATATGTATGTTGACTGGAAACAACCCTCGCTGTCTCATTCGCCAAAACAAATGAAACTGTTTCCACAAATGCAGCTTTTTGTGAGGCAAACACAGCATATCTAACGTCAGGATCGTCAATGCCCCTAACAAATGCCTCTATCTTAAATTGCTTTAAGAAAGTATGGGGTTCTCTAGGATATACCATCAACACCAAGCGTTCCACATCCGTTGCGAAATCCTGTAGTGTTTCATTATGCTTTTGCACTCGACCTCTTAATTCCATGTGATATAAATCGTTCTTGTGATCGCCACCATACTTGTGTTGTATCGCAGCCGGTATATCCTCGTAGTTGTTTCGGGAACGCTCTGAAGGACTTCTGCTGCGCTGCCTTTTAGTGCTAAAATCAGCTCTAATGCTTTGTCGTTGCTATTCCACAAGTTGTTAACTGCGACCATTTCCAATTGGAAGTCGAAAACGTCGAATGGTGTAGAGCCATCGAAACTGAGAGCTTTCAGCTTACCAGAACCTTCAAGCTTTACTCGCACTGGCCCTTCTTGTAACTGAAGATCATTCATTTTTCTTTCCAGTTCGGCGAATCTTTCATCCACATCCTGTTAGACTTTCTCAAACTTATGTTCGACTTCTTGAATCTTCTGCCCCATTTCCTCGAACTTTTGTTCAACCTTCCCGAACTGGTCTTTCACTTGTATCTCCATGTTGCTGACAAGTTCCGAAATGACTTAAAATTTGTCATTTATGGCTTTCGATGTCTCCTGAATAATTCTAGAATTCTCGCTAAAGTTCTTTTCAAGTTTGTCGTCTATTATACTAGAATTTTCTCCAATTTGGCCAACTTTTCCATCATGGCAGCAAACATTGTAGACACATCTACATTACTAGTTGCCTCTTTTGCACATACCTACATTTCGTTACACTCGAACTGATGTGTCAATGTCGATGTTTCTGCGTTTACATTCTTCTATTAATTGCCTCTGCATCTCTACCTTATTACCAGCTGTCGGTTGATCCAATTTACTCAACTCCGTTTTTAGTTGTTCAACTTTGAGTTCTTCAAACTTCATCGTTGTCCTTAATTCGTAATCCCACTTTTGACACCATGTTACGAATTTCCTTATTCGTCCTTTTTGCGCTGTTTTATTCCCAATAATGAAACAAGGTTTGTTTAAAATTACGATAATTACAACAGTTTAACATCCTTTTATTTTACTTATATAGTACAACCATAGAATAATACAAACACACAGAGAAGAGATTCGTTGTCACGACTATATTTGCAGCCAGCTAAAATTTGGTGGTTCCATGGACTATCACATTATTCAGCTGTGATAACCAATAATTGTGTTCCGTATCACCAAATGTTGTGCATATCAACTGATTTGTAATTCAGTTTTGGTTGCCAGAACTGAAATATTTGGTTGAAGCCACAGCCACAATAAATAAATGTGATCTGACAATCGAGTTTTAGTTGAAGCAATCAAATTATCCTGTAGTGGTGAATATTCTATTAGTTGGATGAACGAAAAATGTAAAAACTAATTCGGTTGTACCAAATAATATATTGGTATGCTCAACTAATTATGTATTTGAATTTAATGTCTGTCACAACCATTTGGTGATGCTTTAACCTTTATGAATTTTATAGAAAAAAAGTAAAAAAAATATTTTTATTAAAATTGTGTATTTTATATTTAAATATAAACAAAATTATTATTATTTATAACCAGGGTTCGTAGTTCGGGCATATTTGTGATCGAAAATATAAAAACATTTCTATATCTCGAAAACGAAGCGTCCAATCAAAAATATAACAAATTTTTAAGGGTTTCTCACAAAGTGTTCCCATTCGCATGAAATGATTTTTTTTTTAAAAATCGCTAAAATAAGAAAATCGCTAAAATAAAAAAATGGCTATAACTCGGAAACGGTGCGTCCAATCGCAAAAATAATAAATTTTTTACCTCCAAAGGAGGCTTTAACTAATGGATGCCTCTTCAAATCCGTTAAACTAACATTTTTCAAATAAAAAATCGCTAAAACTCACATATGTATGTAGTTATGTCCGAGTTATAGCCATTTTTATTTCAGCGTTTCTCATATTTTGATGATTTTTTGAACAAAATCTCTTCCATACGATGGACCACTTTATGAAAAAACCTTAGAAACGGGTAAAAAATAGGTTTGTTTTCGATTGGGCGCTCCGTTTCTGAGATATTGGCATAGGGGCGTTTTAGCGATTCTTGATTCCAGAAATTTTAGTTTTAGCGATTTTTTAAAATTAAAAGTGATGCCATATTAAAGACCTCCATAAATGAAGGCCTCCTACGGAGGTAACAAATTTGTTATTTTTGCGATTGGACGCACCATTTCCGAGATATAGTAATTTTTTATTTCAGCGATTTTCTAATTTTGGCGATTTGTTGAAAAAGAATTATTTCCTAAGAATTGGAACACACTTGGTGAGAAACCCTTAGGAACCCGTAAAAAATTATTATTTTTTCGATTGGACGCTTCGCTTTCCAGATACAGACAGTTTTTCTAAATTTTTCATATTTTCGACCAAAAATGAGGATGGGTTCCCTGGTTATAATATGTATATTTAAGTTAATTTGTGTCATCCAGAATAATAGTTCCTCCGGCCAAGTGCCCACAATTGTTTGCATGTGTTTGCGAAGCCGTCAATAGTGGCCATATTAGTCATATTCAACGATTATGTTTAAAAGTCTCACTTCACCTCAATTTATGATATTATGTATTCTTCGCTGGCTGATATCTGTGCAGTTTATTGTTTTTTCACAACTTTGTTTATCACTTTCTGTTTAAAATATTAGTTTTTCAGTAAAATGCTCATGTAACATTCCAATATACGTAGTTTCTCTTTAACAACAAAACCTCTTGTGAAAAATCGAATATATAACTTTGTAATAAGTGTTTTTGCAACAGAAACTAAATTATGATTACAGTAACTAATATTTGAACACCAATTCTAATATTGTACTTTTTATTAGTTGTATCTTCCATTTCAGATGAATGAGGTTTTTGAAATACTCAAATTTGTTAATGCAACTAAAATTCGGTAGTAGCAACTTGTATTTCGTCACACCGATTTTTAATCTATCAATAACGTCGACAAATAATTCTGATGTTTGACAATTACGAATACTGATCAAAATATAGACTTTATCATGGAATTTCCAATGCCTGACTTGATTTCCAACTAATCTTTTCCCTGTGTGTACATAGATAAACTTATTCTCTCATCTGACGTTTCATTTCACACTCTTCATCGTAGGTTTGTGGAAATGAGAGCAATTAAATTTAAAATTACCTTACACCAGGTGGAGTTACAAAATATGTTCACTTAACTTTTTCCTGTCGTTTTGGTGTAGAACAGAAAAATTTAAATGTATTTTGCACTTTTTTGTTGATTTTTATCGTTGGTATACATTTGCATTGTATTTAACACAACTAGTTTGCCACAAAAACACGAAATTCGGTTGTTGTTCCTTTGTTGATCGTTGTATACTATTGCCACTATCTGGTATTATTGAACCCATATTTTCCACCATCCAATGTTTACTTTTCATCGTACCTATGACGTTTAGTTTATTGAGCGAATAAAAGTTTCTATGTATGTATTATAATGAGTACAGCAGTTTACTTTATTCACACCACTTTACAATAAGACTTATGTTTTGCTATCAAATCGCGTTGCTTACTTTACTTACTCATCATACTCAAATGTAGTTATCTCTAGCGAATTTAAGAACCTTCTAGTCATTGTTGTTAGTTATCTTTCTACTAATTTATGAATCCACGTCTGGAATAACGTGGAATCATATCGACTAGTGGAGAATTATATTAATTGAGGCGAATTCATGCTACTGGTTTAGCGAGCTGATATGTTGTTACAATGCATACTTTCAGGAGCAGCATTAATCGCCCCGTTATTTAGTTTGGTCATTAACCCCCCAATTCTGTGTATGTGGTAACAATCAAATTGTAACCACAAAATTGTTACAAAGTTGTCACCATTGTTTGTATCTGGTATTCTGGCAACACAGTGACAACGAAAAAATCACCTCGTAACAAATAATTCACCTCACAATATCATGTTGTCAAAAGTAGGGACAAAAAACAAACACATATGGTTTTCTGCACAAAATGAACGCGGTAAAAAAAGGAAAAGTAAGTATTTAATATATTTATGTTTTTTTGAATTAAAATTAATACATTAAAATTAATTAATACAGACACAGCTGGAATGCTATATTGGCTTCTTCAAGGAACATCCAGAGATGCTAAGCGGAAAGAATATTCCTGCACATACACGCCATATAGAAGAAGAAATTTACTTTAGCGGCAACTCTCTGATCTACATCAAAATTTCACCACCGACAAAAGCTTCTGCGTTGAGTTCAAAAAGTTGTTCTTCCCCCCGCGGTCGGTCCAAATTCTTGAGATATAGGCCTTTAAAGCTTGTGTGTATAATCGTTCGTAACTCCGGGATTTATAATCCGATCTGGTATCATTACAAAGGTCTTTCTAAGCTCTATAAATTAGTGTATAAACATATGTATTTATTTTTATTAGCACATAGAGGAGCTAATTAAAAAAACGTTTTTTAACCTCACTTTTCTGCTGACAATTTATTTTTTTTTTCAAAAAAATGCCCTATTATACTTATTTTTTTGGCATATAATTAGGGATGCCAGATTTGAAATCAACAAAAAAAAAATTCACCGAGGAAAAAAGGGCGGTACAATTAAGAAAATAAAAGTACACTTTCTGTTATTTACACTTATGTACACTTTCTGTTATTTAAAAAACAGAAAAATAGCATTTTAAATTAAGAAATAAAACAAAATCAGTGCATAACAGTAACAATTTATAAATTAAGGGAAAAAACACGAACAAACTAAGAGACCACAAATATTTTTTGGCTTAAACCTAGAATAGGTCGGCAACTCGCTTCGGCTCCAAACTATTACCATTGGATAGAACTTTTAATTTTAAGTAAAAAAAATTAAATAAAAAAATCGGGGGCAACGCCTATTTTCGGAGTTGTGGGCACCCAAAGTTCGGACATACAGGATGGTACTACGAGTGTGGTGCCGTGTTATGGGACCGATTTTACAACTTTTTTGTGTAAAACGAGTCGAAATAAACAAAAATAAATAAATACATTTTTTCGATAACTGCTTAGTTATCCACGTATCGGATTTTTAAAAATATCCAGAAAATATTTTTTTTTCAAGCAATCGACTGATTTTTCGGATTTTGCCACACATCGACTTCAGGTACAGAGGGAATTTTAACCCCCCTGCGACTAATTGCAATATAAATTTAACGATTTTCCAAAAATTCTACCACACGGTACGAGCAACATAGGTCCCTGCCAGGGCTACTTGGCCCGTAACTCCCAAAATAGGGGTTCCCCCCGATTTTTTTATTTTACTTTTTTTACTTAAAATAGCGATCCCTACAACCGATCCGATCTATACTAGGTCTGTTCCTATTTTTTTAAATATAAACTATAAGTAGTCAGGTGTATCACTTTTTTTTTTAAATATTGTTACGAATTTCCTTATTCGTCCTTTTTGCGTTGTTTTATTCCCAATAATAAAACAAGGTTCGTTTTAAATTACGATAATTACAACGGTACCACTTCCTTTTATTTTACTTATACAGTACAACAGTTTACTTTATTTATGACACTTTAACAAGTCTTGTATTTTACTATCAATTCGCGTTGCTTACTTTACGGGGTTTAATCACAAACTGAACTCTCCATTCCAAAGACCTCCGCTATTTATACCAACTCACCATACACAAATGAAGGTACAAATATCTAGCGAATTCAAGAACCTTCTAGAAAATAGATGTTGTTGTTGTTGTTTATCTTTGTAGAACATTCTCCTACACAGGAGAATTATCTTTACTGAGGTGAATTCATGCTACTGGTTTAGCGAGCTGGTACGTTGTTACAATGCATACTTTCAGGCGCAGCACTAACCGCCTGTTGTTTACATACTGTTAGTAGAGTCATTAACAGTAAGCAAAAGCTTTTACTTATTCGTAACACTGCCCCCCACTTAAGCCTGTTCGTCCCGAGCAGGCTCAACCCTCCGTTTTCCATACAGAGCTAGTCTTTCCAAATGCACGACTTTCATTTTAGCTCTTGGACTTTGGCTTTTCTGGATTCGATAAACCACGTCATTTATTCGTTTGACAACAGTAAAACTAGCTGGCCTTCTTGAAATCCTTCTGAATTTGCCGCTCGGTCGTATCTGGCTTTCATTTTGTTACTGACCATTTTTAATTTGTTGCGCACAAATTCATGGAGATCATTAAGATCCCCCGTATCATGGTAATTGACATCACTGTTCGCAGGGTCAGACGCTGGTATGGTACCGAACTCCAAATCTCCAGGCAGCTTCAGCTCATTTCCGAAAATTACTTTAGCGGGTGTTCGCGAAGTGGAGTCATGGGTGGCCGTCCTATATGCCAAAAGGAACTTCGGTATGTGTTCATCCCAATCTCTTTGATCTGCGCTGACTACTTTTCTTAGGTATTCTTCAAGAGTTCGGTTGAATCTTTCAACCATTCCGTCAGACTGAGGATGCAATGGTGTTGTTCTTGTTTTCCGAATACCGTATGACTCACACATTTCTTTGAAGATGGTCGATTCAAAATTCCTACCCTGGTCCGAATGGAGCTCCGAGGGGACACCAAAACGGCATATCCAGTTATCCACAAACACTTTAATTATAGTCTTCGCTTCCTGATTTGGAACAGGGTATACTTCGGGCCATTTACTGAAGTAATCCATAACCACTAAGATGTACTGGTTTCCAGAGCTACTGACGGGAAATGGACCAGCCACATCCATAGCTATACGCTCAAAGGGTGCACCTGAGTTGTATTGCTGCATGTGGCTATGACTTCTTCGCGTTGGTCCCTTAGCTGTCATGCATTGGGTGCAATTTGCTATCCAATCGGCTACCGCTTGTTGACAGCCAATCCAGTAGAACCGTTGCTTTAGCTTTTCAATGGTCTTGGTTATTCCTAGATGTCCTCCGCTCGGGCCATTATGGAATTCTGTCATTATCTCTTTTTCCTTGGAGGAAGGTACCACTATTAACTTTTTGACTATTTTACCATCCTCACTTTCCCATAACCGGTATAGGCAACCATCCAATAATTTTAGGCTGTTCCACTGGGCCCAGTATGCTTTCATCAGGGGGCTCTCTGAGGCGATGTCATTGCGTGTTGGTCTTTCACCATTTTCTTTTGCAGAAATGATTTTTGCCAGTATAGGGTCGCTTCTTTGTGCTGTTGACCAGTCTTCGTTGGATTCTAGTCGAAGCAGACGTACGTCAATGATGTTTTCTTTCACCTCTGCTTTTGAGCAGTGTTTGCATTCCAGCTTGCATGGACGACGTGACAGGGCATCAGCATTACCGTGTTTTCCTCCTTTTCTATGCTCAATGCTGAAGAAAACTGAAGAAATCCTAGAAAACTGCGTAATTCATGGAGATTCTGCGGTCGTGGCCAATCCTTCACTGTCAGGATTTTGTCTTCATCGGTGGAAATGCCATCTGCTGTCACTCGATGTCCCAAGTATTTTACTTCTTTCTGGAACAGAGAACACTTCTTCGGGCTGAGTTTCAACCCAGCCGCGGTTATACGTTGAAGGACTTCTTTAAGATTCTTCAGGTGTTCATCGAATGTTTTCCCCATGACAATGATGTCGTCTAGGTACACCAAACATGTTCGCCAATGAAGTCCTTTCAACACGCACTCCATTAATCGCTCGAAGGTGGCTGGAGCGTTACATAGTCCAAATGGCATTACTTTAAACTGCCACAGACCATCCCCTACGCTGAATGCAGTTTTCTCCTTATCTTTCTCGCTGATTTCTACTTGCCAATAACCACTTTGCAAGTCCAGGGTGGAGAACCATTTTGTTCCTGACAACGTATCCAATGTGTCATCAATTCTTGGTAGTGGATAACTGTCCTTTTTGGTGACGTCGTTGAGCTTTCTATAATCCACACAAAATCGGGTACTTCCATCTTTCTTCTTAACTAGTACCACCGGCGAGCTCCATGGACTTGAAGAAGGTTCGATTACACCATCCTTCTGCATTTCAGCTACCAGTTTCTTTACCTCATCTCTTTTTGCAAGTGGAAGACTTCTGGGCGCCTGTTTTATTGGTCTCGCTTCCCCTGTATTGATGTCATGCTTTACCATTGATGTTCTACCTTGGCATTCTTTTTTCAGGGCGAAGGCAGACGCATGCTTCCACAGTATTTGCTTTGCTTTGTTCCTATCAGAAGGCTTTAGTTCTCGCACCCACTCACTGAGATGCGACTCCAGCACTTTCTGCTCCTTTTCTGATAGTTTGCTGCAGTCAGAATTAACTTCACAGTTGATGACCGCCTCGACTGGTGTACATTCTGCAATTTCTGTGCGGTCGCCGATCACCTCCTCGTTGTTGGACAAATTTAGAACTCGTACAGGCAAGTATCCTTCATTATTAGTTCTTACTAGAGCTTTGGCAGTGATGATGTTATAGTTGTTTATACTTGCCGGTTCAACTACCCACAAACCGCCGATCTCACAATCTCCCTCCATTCGGGCCCATACTATTGTTTCTGATTTTGGTGGCAATTTTACATCTTTGTAAGCGATCAGCCTTTTAATCTGTGTTGTATTGTCGTATCCCACATTGAGAGGAATATCCACATTAGCCCACGTCAAAATTTGCTGCCCCATATCTAACTTGAGGCCTTGGGCAATCATAAAATCTGCGCCAATTATCACTTCATCTACAATGTCGGCGACAATAAACACGTGTTCGATGCTCATGTTGGCAATGGCTAACTTCAATTTAACTTTACCATGTACAGTTGCTGGTTCACCCGTTGCTGTGCGGAGTCTTACACCATGTAACGATTCTATTGGTCCATTTATCAAATCAGATCTGATGATAGATTGTGACGCGCCTGTGTCCATAGTCAATATGCGCTTCCGACCACCGATAGCTCCGTAGACAGTGAGGTTGTTGTTTTTCTGCTGTATTATTGAGATGGAGATCGTGGGGCCCTCGGTTGTGGGAGCTAGTCCATGCCCCTCTGGGCTAGCTCGTTTTAGTTTAACGGAGCTTCATTTTGTGTAGTAAAATTTACCCGTTTATTGCCACGTTGGGGTGAGCTCGATCTTGATCGTTTTCGTGGCTCTCTGCAGTTTCGTGAAATATGACCAGGTTTGTCGCAATTGTAGCACTTTGGTCTGGGCTTACTTCCGCCTGGTAACGCCTTGCTGAGGGTTTGGGTGATTTCTTTAAGATCGTTTATGGCACCCTTCAAATCTCCTGCCTCCGACTCCATTTCAATTTTTCTAACTCTTTGTATTTGAGGCTTGGACACAAATTTTGCTGTTTCCTGTGCCAATGCGAACGAAACAGTTTCGGCGAATGTAGCTTTTTGTGTGGCACAAGTCACGTATTTTATGTCAGGATCACGGATGCCGTTGACGAATGCTTCAATCTTAAATTGATCCAAGAATGGGTGGGACTCACCAGGATAAGTCATCAACACCAAACGTTCCACCTCGGTTGCGAAGTCCTGAAGCGTTTCATTATGCTTTTGCACTCGGCCTCTCAATTCCATGCGATATAAATCCTTCTTGTGATCGCCACCATACTTGCGTTGTAACGCAGCCAGTATATCCTCGTAGTTGTTTCTGGCACTGACGGGAATGCTCTGAAGGACTTCTGCTGCGTTGCCTTTCAGTGCTAAAATTAGCTCAACGGCTTTGTCGTTGCTGTTCCACAAGTTCTTAATTGCGACCATTTCGAATTGGAATTTAAAAACATCGAAAGGTGTAGAGCCATCGAAACTGGGAGCTTTCAATCTACTAGAGCCTTCAGAAATTACTCGCACCGGACCCTCTTGCAACTGAAGTTCATTCATTTTCCTTTGCAATTCGCTTACATCGTTTTTTAGTTCCCGTTCGACTTCCTCGAACTTATGTTCGACTTCTTCAATCTTCTGCCCCATTTCCTCGATTTTTTCTTCAACCTTTTCGAATTTATCGTTCACTTGAATCTCCATATTGCTCACAACTTCGGAGATTTCTTGCAGTTTCTCATTTGTGGCATTTGATGTTTCTTGAATAATTCTAGAATTCTCGCTTAATTTATCGTCCATAATTCTAGAATTCTCGTCCAATTTCTCGTTCATTATTCTAGAATTATCGTCCAATTTGGCCATCATGGCAGCAAACATTGTAGAAACATCTACATTACCAGTTGCTTCTTTTGCACAAACCTCCATTTCGTCTTTGCACTCGAACTGATATGTGTCAATGTTGATGTTTCGGCGTTTAAATTCTTCTATTAATCGCCTCTGCAGCTCTACTTTATTACCAGCTGTCGGTTGATCCAATTTGCTCAACTCCTTTTTTAGCTGTTCAACTTTGAGTTCTTCAAACTTCATCGTTGTCCTTAATTCGTAATTTCACTTCTGACACCAATGTTACGAATTTCCGTATTCGTCCTTTTTGCGTTGTTTTATTCCCAATAATAAAACAAGGTTCGTTTTAAATTACGATAATTACAACGGTATCACTTCCTTTTATTTTACTTATACAGTACAACAGTTTACTTTATTTATGACACTTTAACAAGTCTTGTATTTTACTATCAATTCGCGTTGCTTACTTTACGGGGTTTAATCACAAACTGAACTCTCCATTCCAAAGACCTCCGCTATTTATACCAACTCACCATACACAAATGAAGGTACAAATATCTAGCGAATTCAAGAACCTTCTAGAAAATAGATGTTGTTGTTGTTGTTTATCTTTGTAGAACATTCTCCTACACAGGAGAATTATCTTTACTGAGGTGAATTCATGCTACTGGTTTAGCGAGCTGGTACGTTGTTACAATGCATACTTTCAGGCGCAGCACTAACCGCCTGTTGTTTACATACTGTTGCAGAGTCATTAACAGTAAGCAAAAGCTTTTACTTATTCGTAACAATATAAAGAGAGTATAATCTATTCTATTTTAAAATTTTTTAATACTGAATATAACCTTGTTTGAATTCATAGACTAATACAGGTATAGACACATTTATTCTCTCATATGACGTTTCATTTCACACTCTTCGTCGTAGGTTTGCGGAAATGAGAGAAATTAAATTTAAAAAAACCGGTCATCTACGTAAATACTAGACGTAACTACACACACTACTGGTGTGAATAAGAAGTAACATTTTCGTATTTATTGTTGGCATAATAAAAAAAAAGTACAAAAGAAGTACGGAGGCTAAAAAGAAGTACTTTTGCGTACTTCTTTAGGTGATATGCAGTCAGAAGTACAATTCGTAAAAAAAGTACGAGTGCTGCTGAAAACTGTACGTCCGGCAACCCTACAGATAATACACAAGACCTTAGACCTTATATAACTCAACAATATCCCTTGAAAGACCGGAGATATTTACGTTAAAAGTTTTGTAGTACTTTTCGCGCATTTTCAATCTTTCTAACACAAAAGCAAGTTCTTTCCAATATTCACAGCCTTGTAACAATGTCCTAGAATAAAGCATCGTCTAAGTTGCACCATTTCTGGGTAGATCGGGGGTTTTCCATGTCATGTGCAAATTTTGTTGCGGTTGCTTCAATATTTTCCGGGAAAGCTAAATTTTCTCAGCAGGTTACAAATTAATTTGTTCATAACCATTCACAATAAGCAAAATGGTTGGTGTCTTTGCTAGTTATAAACGTTTATAACCTCACTAACTTTTCCGGGAAAAGCTAAATTTTCTCAACAGGTTACACATTAATTTGTTCCTAACCATTCACAATAAGCAAAATGGTTGGTGTCTTTGCTAGTTATAAACGTTTATAATTTCACTCACTTCGTACAGTTACACATATAAGTGAATTAAAACACATCGATGATGTTTCAGCAACATGTTGCTAGAACTTATCATGTTTTGTTCTTGCCCTTAACAGTGGGACAAACGAATGAAAAATTACACTTAAAGTTAAAATAATTAGTTTACATTTATTTAGTGTTTCAGTTTTTTATTTCTAAATGAACTTAACTTGATGTGTAAGAACGTTATTGCCTAGCAAATTTTAGGCATCCACCAATAACACAAGTTTTCAGCAGAAAACATTAATCGTCGCTTAATGAAAACGATTACCCTCGCGTAAACAACACTGACCACTGTGCCCGTCTTCAACAAAAGTACTTTCGTCGTTGGATCCCCGTGCCGTCACAAGTAACTCATCATTTGTGTGTTATTGGAACGAAGTTCCTTATCGCACATTGCGGGATGGGGGCCAAATGAAAAAAATTAAACAACTGTATTACAACCCAGCATTATCAACCATAGATAAAGGAAATAATAGATATAGCGCGCCCATTGTCAACTTTGTGCACTAGGTGCTGTCCTGTACTACTGTCACTTTCATTGAAGTTTCCCATAATTCTCATTGACGTTTATTCAAAATTATGGGAAATTTTTGTGAAAGTAACGTAAACAAGGAAAAATGTTACAAAATTTAAATGATTTTATATAATAGCATTTGTTTCTTGTACAAAAAACTATTTCAAAGCCATGAGGCCGGTGTTGGGATATCAATAAGGGAAAACCCGTAAGACCACCCAACGATGAACATGTCGGAATGCCTTTTTAATCTAAAAACTTCCCCGCCCAAAAACTAGCAACTTCTGTGGTCGCAGATGCCATAACAGTTAGAGTGTCCAAGAGTGAAGAACCAATTTATATATTTGGAAATAGTCGGTGGTGACATGGCTTTGCAATTCGACGGCCATCAGATTTTCTACTTTCAGTAACATGTTGTATTCTTGTTTCGAAGTGATATTTTTGTTGAAAATTATTTTTTCTTTTCATATAAAATTTTAATGTCATATATTTTGACTTTTTTTTGGGGGAAAAATCCCATTTATTGCTTTCAAAGACATCAAGAAAATTACCCATTACATCGCCCTGAAAATTGGTGTGGATGCGTTTGGCAGCAACATTCGTGATCCAACAAAAAATGGGCGGGATCGGATGAGTGGGCGTGGCATACAACTTGAAACTTTGTACAGCTGTATCTCATGAACTGTCAAAGATATGACTGTGATATGTGGTATTTAAGTCGTTTGTACAGTTCGAATTACAGCCAGGGTGTAAGTGGGCGGTGCCACGCCCCCTTTAAATTTTACAATGACGTACTGATGACCTGCTGATAGTCCTTGGCTATACTTGGAAAATATTGGATAAAGGGGCGTGACACCGCCCGTACAACCGTATACCGATTGTTATGAAAATGTCACAATGTGGTACTGATGACCTACTGATAGTCCATGGCTATACTTGGTAGTGATTGGATAAAGGGTTGTGGCACCGCCCATACAATTTGAAATTTAAAATGGCTATATCTCATGAACTATCAGAGGTATGAAAATTAAAGTTCATATATACATATGTTGTTGGTACAGTATGAATTACAGCCAGGGTGGTAGTGGGCGGTGCCACGCCCCCGATTGTTATGAAAATTTCACACTGTGGTACTGATGACCTGCTGATAGTCCTTAGCTATACTTGGTAGTGATTAGATAAAGGGGGTGCCACGGGCCATACAACTTGAAAATTAAAATGGCAATATCTCATGAACTATCAGAGATACGAAGCTGAGATTTGGTATATATGTTGGTACAGTATGAATTACCGCCAGGGTGGAAGGGGAATGTTCCACGCCCCTTTTAAAATAACCCGTTATAACACTCATAATAATAGTTTGATCGTCCCGAAAATTTCACAGTATATTACAGTCGGCCTACAGATACGAAAAGGTATTTGGAAGCAAGTTGGCAAAAATGGCCGAAGCGGCTCCCTATGACATATGACATACACATAACATATCAAACAATTTTCAGTACACCAGGTACTTCATGGTATCTCAAAAACTACATATATGGCCGATTCGTTTTAAATAATTTAATAACAATTTAATTTAATAATGTTCAATGCTTCTAACTTTAAAAAAAAAATTTAATCAAATTGGCCATATATTTTTTTAGATACATTGAAATAATTTTACAACTGCCTGGTGTACGGACAGTTGTTTGATACAGTGTAGGAATGTTAGGTTCGGTACATATACTACTGATATGACGCTAATTACATTTTGGGAAAAATGTCATACTATGAAGCTAAGAAACAGACCACAGGTACGAGTGAATATGAATATCATTGAGGTCAGTTTCGATAGCATTCTAAATATCGATATCCCAATAATGCATTTTATAAAAAATGCAGAATAATCTTATAGAAATTATAAAGGATGTCCTGATTCCACGCATTCCCATGATACCTACAGACATGCCCATCGATTTCAAACAATTACAGTTCCGATTCGGTTGGCATTTGCGATGAACATTAATAAAGAGCAAGGGCAGTCAGTCGCTTGAATTAGGTGGCTTAAATTTGACAAATCCGTGTTTTTCTCACATGTTCACGTGTGGGTAAACCTTCAGACATATATATTTGCACCTGATGGCAAAACTAGAAATATTGTATATCCTAGGGCACTTGAATAAATAGAAAAAAATAACAAAATTGCGTTTCATCAAAATTACAATTCAGGGTAGCGAAACGCACCGGGTACAGCTATTATAGTATAATGAAAAGCTTTTTAGGCAAGTCAGCACACGATCGAAATCTAATCAAATTCTTCTAACAAATAGTTATTTTACATTCTTCGTCATAATATTCCAGTCAACTACAGGTTTATTTGCCCATTGCCAATTAAATTTACTGCAAACATAATGGAACAAAATAATTTTGTTCACCCTTTGGCATTAAAAACACTTTGAAGGCAAAACGAAGTTTTCAGGGTCCAGCTTGTTTACTATATATTGTAGTTTTAAACCCAATAAAAAGTAAATTTAGAAAAGCCAAAGTGAAAGAAGTTTAAAAAATAAAATGTTCTTAAATAAGTGAATTTTCTTAAAATAGTAAATTTTCTCAAAAAAAAAATAGAAAGTACCTTTTCTTAAAAAAATATTTTATCTTAATGAAGAAAAAGTATTTTTTGTTAATAAGTACCTTTTCTTAAAAAAGTACATTTTCTTACAACAACTTGCCTTTTCTTAAAAAACTAAATTTTCTTTAAAGAGTATCGTTTTGGGACACAAAATAACTTTTCTTGAAATAAGTACCTACTCTGAAAAATGTACCTATTCCTGAAAAAAAGGAACAATTCTTTAAAAAAATTCTTTTCTTAAAAAAAAATTCTTCAAAAAATACCTTCTTTTAAAAAAATACTTTTCTTAGAAAAATTTCCTTTTCTTAAAAATAAAATAACACCTTTTGTGGCCGTCGGTGGTGCAATGGGTAGTGTGCGCGCCTCTTGTACATGAGATCCCGGGTTCGATCCCTGCTCTGACCACCTTAAAAAAAAAAAAAAAAAAAACTTCTTTCGGCGGCGGTCACCTCGTATAGTGACTTCTCAAACTACCGTTCGGAATCGGTGTAAAAACTGTAGGTCCCAATCAGTGAGTGAAAAATTAGAAAGCGCACAGCTCACTGGTTGTGAGAAGCTCTCCCCAATCCCTTCATGGGATGTAATGGGAAACGGTTTTCTTTTTTTTTAGTAGCCTTTCTGAAAATAAGTAAATTTTCTTAAAAAAATAACCTTTTCCTAAAAAGAGTACCACTTCTTTAAAAAATGCCTATTCTAAAAAAAGTACTTCTTTGTACAAAAAATTCATATTCTTATGGCTTTTTCTTACAAAAAGTACCTCAACTTAAAAATAGTACCTTTACTCAAAAAAATCCAATGAGTGTTCGAACTCACGGGCGATGTGTTAACACCTTTTTGCTACACGGTACCTGTTCGATTTCTATGAACACATTCGTAAATGTTACATTGGAAAATAAAAAACAGCGTTCAATCATATGATGACGTTACAGTTAAATAATATTAATACTTAAAATTATTTAAAGACCCAGTGCAAGCACATGTGTCATTATTTTCTTGCTCAATACTTTTTGTTTTATTCCCACAAAAGTCAAAGAATGCAAAGCAACAGACACTTGTACATACATACATACATTGTCATATTCGTACGATATAACCGAAGATCAACATAAAACACTTTTTTAATATTACTCCAAATTAAAACACTTAAATCTCGGCTCGCCGATATCGGATCGGCTTAATTTTTGGCCTAAACTCTTCGTCGAAACCCGCACTAGCTTTTTAATCCAAAAATTAATAAAATCGGCTATGAATTTCCGGAGAAAATCGCGTGGGAAAATTATATGAAAATCGACCAACAATCACTTTCAATACTGACTGCCAAGCAACGAACAAACAAACGATGATTTACTCTTCCAAACCTAACACTTGCGTATGTATTAAATTTATAGTTTACTGCCCTAGAGGCGCGCGTATAGATGTTAACACATCAAAAACAAAATTAGCAAACATTAGCTTTTAATAAAAGAAGTAACTCTCTTTAAAAAATTACCTGCACATATTATTACAAAAACTTCCTAAAAAATACTTTAAAAAAATACATTCTATAAAAAACAAAATTCTTAAAAAAAGTTTATCATTATACAAAAAGTATATTTTCTTAAC
This sequence comes from Phaonia tiefii, assembly GCA_963931995.1. Lineage (NCBI taxonomy): Eukaryota > Metazoa > Arthropoda > Insecta > Diptera > Muscidae > Phaonia > Phaonia tiefii. Next base: position 90,525,918 of record OZ008369.1, on the reverse strand, counting down.
CCTTTCATGCATTTGTTGTTTGTATACTACAACACTTTTTGAGAGCACATTTCTCATTTTTAACGGTAAACATTGCAAAACGAAATGTGAGAAAAATATTGCAGAGGCATTTACTTCAATTTTGCTTTCTAATTGGACATCAGTAAAAAGTTTTTGTCCGTCATATAGAATTGTTTATTCGCTGAAGTCGATCGACGATTCGTCACCGACGATTTTTTGTCAGTTACATTATTTAATAAAGAAGTGAAATAAAACAAATAGGTATAAAGGTAAAAATAATTTCCAGATCATAGTGGGAGCCTATAATTCATCTGTTGTATGTATACAACATGGCACATTAACTGAGTGTTTTATAATTTTTATTTTTGTTGTTATTTCGCTTTTGTTCTTTGCAATTTTGGTTTATTTTACTTACTTTTCCAGCCTTTTGCTTATTTTTGCACACTCAATCTAATATGGATAGACAAAAAGGATTAACTGCAAAACAAATGGATGAAATGAAAGAAGAACCAGAAGTATCAGTTGTACAGATGTCTGGCGAGCGTTGTAAATAAAATATGTGAAGACATAACGGCGGCAGATTTACAGACGCTTGAACTCCCGAAAATTGGAACTTTACGGTTTAAAATTGCAAAACATAGATGATCCATGGACATGAAAACCATAAAATGGAAAAAATTACATGCAATCTCATGGCAGGCTATGGAATGGACATAGCCCAACTGATGTAGAAGTATATTCCCCATTGCAATACTTTCAAATGTTTTTTGATAATAACATGATACATCAAATTGTGGAAGAGACAAATCTATATTCAGTCCGACAAAGTGGCTTATCGGTAAATGTAACTTTTAAGGAAATGGAGCAGTATTTGAGAATCTTTCTTTATATGGGGATCATAAAATATCCAGAAATGAGAATGTTATGGCAGGCAGAGTTTAGAATTCCTTTAATAAATCAAAAAATCAAACAATATTTACGTTTCTCCAGCAACGACAAGAAAAAAGGTAAGGATGGGTATGACAAGTTGCAAAGGATAAAGCCGATCTTAGAGGGCTTTCGACAAAATTGTCTTAAAGTTACTCCAGAGCAGCAGATTATCCCGTTTAAAGGAAAACAACTTTTAAAACAATATAACCCGAAAATCCACACAAATGGGGGTTTAAAATATTTACCAGATGTGGAAAGTCGGGAATTATATATGACTTCGTAATGTGCACCGGAGAAGGAACTTGCCCTAGTTATGGTTTAGGTATTTCGTCAGACATTGTAATTCACTTACTAATGGGCTTACCCGAACACCAAAACTACGAGGTTTTTTTGACAACTGGTTCACATAGTTTCATTTGATGAAGGCTCTCAGAAATAAAGGTTTTGTGGCAACTGGAACAGCGCGCAGCAATCGTTTAGGAAAGGTTGACTAAGATTCAGACACAAAGCTGAAAGCAAAGGAGTGGAATCATTATAGTTGTAAAATGGTATGACAACAAATCAGTAGAGCTGTTGTCTACGGACTATGGTATTGTACCAATATCTTCATGCCGCCGATGGAATCAAAAAGATAAAAAGTTTGTTGAAATTCCAATGCCAAATGTTGTTCAGCAATACAATCGTTTTATGGGAGGTGTAGACTTAGCAGATATGCTCTGTGAGCTGTATAGGATAAACCATCGATTCCGAAAATATATGCGAATTTTCTTTTGGGTTCGTAACTCCGCAGTCCCGAATAGTTGATTACTTTATAGGCTTACAAAAGTCAGTGATAAAGATACGCTGACCCTGGTACAGTTCCAAACTAAAATTGCAACTGGCCTTATTTATACAAACACATTCAGTCCTAGGAAACGTGGTCGTCCATCAGGTTCTCCACAAACGACTCCATCAACTTCAAAGCGTAACGCACCCTCAATCCATGTTGGCGATTTTAGATACAATGGAATTGGGCATTTAACGTCTTACAACCAACGCAGTCGCGTTGCAAATTTTGTAAAAATGGCTTCACATCTGTCATATGCACTAAATGTAATGTATCCATATGTTTTATTACTACAAAAACCTGTTTCAGTGACTACCATGTAAAATAATTACATCTACATAAGTATTGTAAGTCTTGCAACATTTTACATCCATACTTTTGTGAATACAACTAAAAAAACTGAAACAAATTATAAAAACGTTGTTTTCTTTTATCAAAAAAGGTTTATATTTTTTAATCTGTTTATGCGCCATGTTGTATGTGTACAACATTTTCTAAAAACTATGTCCAGTGTACAATTTTCTTTTTTGTGTTGTTTAACCCCAATATGTCAGAACTAACGCTAAAATAAAATATAGTTGCCCCAACGAAGTTTGGTGCATTAGAGGGTAAAGATCCATTTAAATGATCGTATTTTTCAACGAGCGCCTTAGGAGTGTTGGAACAAACTATTACATAATATATGTATAACGAAAGGAACTTCGTTCCAACCGGGTTTCCCCTGACACCTCATGTAATTTTTTTATTTATTCGGCCTTTTATAGGTACTTTTTTATTTTATTGTTCAAGCTCAAGATAAATAGAGATATAGTTTTTTAAAATATAAGAAGTTTTTTTAAACCCTCATGATTCTTGGCAAACCGTATAGCTATTTCAAATCTAGCCACAGATCTTCATCAACGGTTGTTTGGAATGCTGCTTTTGAAAAATTCATCAAAATAATGCAAACGAAAACTCATCTGAATTGAGAATTTTCTACTATGCAAGTGTTCGAAAAATATCAGAATATTTCAATTTCAGGAATATTTTTCTAAGTGAAAATTCACTCGCAGGCATGACTATAAGTAGTTTCGAACTCCGTGACTAGTAATATTTTTTTTGTTTCATGATATTTAAGAAGTGTAAACCATAATACTTAAATATTTCTGGTTCCATCCTTTGTATATATTTGATTTGTTCGCCATGATCGAGACAATTTTCGAACTTTTTACATTTTGATTCAAAAAATTAAGTATGTACGAGTATTTGTAAACAAACTCTTGATTGTCAATGTGGACAGTAAATACGAATCATATGCCTTTTCAGAAAACAGCCACTGACACTTATAAAATAAGCTAAACAGAAACGTGATAAATTTGCAGAGTATGCAGAATATATTCAATTAAGAAATACATACATATATGGTTTCACTCTTTGTGTTAAAATAATTCGAAACAAACGCAATAGGTATAAACAATAATAAAAAAATCTGAATTTTATTATTTCCTTCTGGATGTTTGTTTTAACTCAAGAATTACTCATAATAATATATGTGGGGCATTCCACGTCAAATCGGACAGTTTGGAGATTTTTTTTTGATTTGGTTTATTTTTTTACTATGTTGATGTTCCTTCTCAACAGCACAGAGATATAGTGTCCAAAAAACCGGAATTTTTTAGAAACCGGTTTTCAGTTTGTTCGAAAAATCAAACCGGTTTACGGTTTTTAATTTTGGCAAGCCGGTTTTGTTACTTTAAGTTAAATTACACATGTAGAGCTTACAATACATTTTTTTAGCGACCATTTCATATACATATTATTTCGTTTTAATTTTAAATAAAAACTATTTATTTAAAATTAAAATGTTCGATTATTATTTTATTTTATTTTTCAATATTTTGCTAACCATTAAATGAAAAAAATAAATAATGACATTTAAAATTACATAAAATTTAATTTTTAATTAATAATTGTGCTTATTTTCCTGACCCAATGGGTAGCGAAATATTGAAGAATAAAATAATTTAAAACACATCTAAAGCTCGAACATTTTAATTTTAAATATAATACCAAAGGTCGAATAATTCATCATAGACATATACATATATCATATTCCAATTTCGAATGCGTGTTTAATATAACATTTAAAAGTTTTATTCAAATTTGCTTTAAACTGATTTTAAATCGTAAATCAAATTCAAATTTTAAAAAGATTTTCATGTACGATAGAAAATCTTATTAAGTTTAAAACAATTAGTTATCAAATAATTTTAATTTTGAAATTTGATATAAAAAAAATGTTTGAAATTAATTAATTAATTTTCGATTAATTCTACTTCAACTCATAAAATCAATTTGAAAAACAAAATTGTTTGGATACGTCATTTAGATCATATTTGAAAATAGAAATCACGTTTTGTTAATTCCAAAATTTCACTAAAATTCGAAAATCATATCATTTATTATTAATTTTTTTAAGGATATTAATACAAATTAAGTAAAATCCATTTAACCGGTTAATAACCGGTTTCCGGTTTGTTCGAAAATTCATCTATTAAAAAACCGGCATATGAAAAAAACCCGTTAAACGGTTTCCCCGGTTTCGGTTTTGGACACTCTACAGAGATATCGAATTTAAAAAAAAATCGCATTATAAGGAAACTGTGTTCAAATAAATACTCAGAACTTTTTCAATATTAGTCAGAATAGAAAAAAAATTTTTGTATATTTTGTTTTTTTTGTAAAATATAAAAACAAATTATGTACAGTGGGCTTGTATGCAATTTTCGGGGATTAATATTTGAAATAAATTTTTTTCACTGTTTGTACTCTTCGATTTTTTTTGAAAATAAACAAGTTTTATTCAAAAACTTCCATTGACTGTGTCTAAAAAAAACTCACTACGGGGTTTTACTTTTATCTAAGCAAAATATATTACTGATCATAGCATCAAAGTGCCATCACTATTATTTAAATTCATTAAAGCTAAAAAAATAAATAAATAAAGTTTGATAAATACAGTGAGCTCGAATAATGGAATATTCAATGGATAGTAGCCAAAAAATTTGTCAGTTGGACTAATATTGAAAAAGTTATGAGTATTTATTTGAATACAGTTTCCTTATAATGGAATTTTTTTTTAAATTCGATATCTCTGTAGCCATTAGCCAAAAAAAAAATCTGAAAATTTACTGAAATGTGCTGTTGAGAAGGAACATCAAAAATAAAGCAAATCAACAAAAAAAATTCTTCAAACTGTCCGATTTGACGTGTAATGCCCCATATCTTCATTTGACAAGGAATCAATTTAAATTAAAAATAATCCAAATACAATGGACGTCCAATAATACGTACCATAGAGTAATGTCATATAGAGCTACAATTTTTCTCATCTGACGTTTCGTTTCACACTCTTCGTGGTGCGGTCGGTGCGATAGAGAGTTATTTGACGTAAATTGACTTACACCCGGTGAAGTTACAAAAGTTGTTGACTTAAATTTTCCATGTCGTTTTGATGAAAATTGTGAAATTTAAAAGTATTTTGGACTTTTTTGTTTTGTCAGTATATGTTTTTGGTGTATTTACGCAAAAATTTTAACGCACAAAACGAAGTGCCGCTGCTGTTTTATTGTTGGTTGGTTTGAGCTATTGCCTCTATCTGGTATTATTAAAGCAATACTTTCCAACATGCAACGTCCATATGCAACACACCAAACTTCGTAAATTTTCTGAGTCCCATTTCTTCTTTATTTGCCATTTCTCTATGGTACGTACTTTTGATTCCACGAATTTCCAATACAACGAAAGACAAACTGCCTGATTCATAAAAAAAAACATTAAAAAAGCATTTCATAAGACAACATTAAAAAAGATTTGGCGAAAGTTTTATTAGAACCGTATTCATAATGATTATTTTAACTAGGAAACAGATAATTGACTGACAACCCTGTTTTATGATGAACAACAACCGATATTTTTGCAAAATTTTAAACATTAACGAAAGAACTATTCAATAAAAAGATCAATTAATATTTGCTATATTCATAAATTTGGAACAAGTGTAAAAAATCATATTGAATTGGATTTCAGTTTTGGGTAGTCGAATATTAAAACGGATAATGGGCTATAGTTTCAATGTTTTGATTTTATATACATCATTATGTAAACAAAACTTCAGTTTGGTTAAAAATTTTAAAAATTGGAACGAAACTATTTGGTTGCTTAGCTGGATTATGTGACACTATAAACGCTGCAAATAAACACAAAATAATTCCAATTGTTTATATCGCATAAATTTTTAATTACGATACGCGTGAAATGTAAAAAAATAATTTCTTGTGTGAATTAATGCGGATAAAATATCCTTAAAGAAGGGTTAAACGTTCAACAAAAATGGCTACGTTAGAGAACTCTTAACAGAGGAATTTTTGAATTATGAATACAATTTTTGGGTTTTACCTTCTTAAACCTTTAACAAACCCATGAGAACTTTTTATGAATAAGGCCGAAAGTTTTTATACTTTCTGTAGTACGATTAAAAAAAACCAATGAGTTTTCGAAGTCACGGACGATGTGTTAACACCTTTTTGTTACACGGTACCTGTTCGATTTCTATGACACCATTAGTACATTAAAAAATAGTTTTTGTGCTGAGGGCTCTTGTGCTATTGCACTGTCTTTTTTCTTACATCTGCTTTAATATTAGATATAATATTGTTAAAATAAATAAAGCAATATTTAGCTCACCGAAATAATTGTTTTTGTTTTGTTATAAATAGAGCGACGACAAAATGTATTGAATAGTATAGAGAACTTATTGCACTCTTTTTCCGCTCTCATGTAGAGAGTCTGAGTAAAAGTGCATAAACGAGTCTTATTCTCTTTATATAATGTTTCAATATAAATGCACCATAAAACAATACAAAAAGCATAAATGTTTCAAAAGGCATCAATGTTTTACATCAAAATTATGAATGGACCAAGTTATGACAAAAAGAGAGTAATACGTTTTGAATCATTTGCAAGATGTCGCCAGTGCTTGAGTCATACAATTTGCTAACGCTGTGTATTGTTTGTATGTGTTCACTTTGATAGATTGCCCTACCCGTGCCTATAGATGTTAACACATCAAAAAAATTTTGCTATTCGATGATATGAATAACTGTATTTTTTGTAAGAATGTGCTTGCGGTCCACTGCAAAATAAGGCCGAAAGTTTTTATATTGGCTGAAACTCTTAAAGGAGAGAATAACGTTTTTAATTTGTGCGAATATTGAGGGAACAAAGAAGATTAAACCTTTTATGATTGGAAAGCCCAAAAGACAAGATGTTTTCGTAACAAATATTTGCCTGTTGCATATGGAAACTCAAAATCTGCTTGTATGAATGCTTCTCTTTTAAAAATTTTTTTTTTTAAGTTTTGTTTCGGAGGTTAGTTGTTTTTTTAAATTTGCATTTTTATCGAGTTCCGCCGCCTAATGCCACTCCACTAATTCAACCGATGGATCAGAATGCGAATAAACTTTTAAAGCTAAATTATCGTAGTAGCCGACGTCGCTGGAACCCATAGTTATATAATTAGTATTCTGACGTGGACATAGCTAGGCGAATCAAATTAGGCCAATTGCGTTAGCTAGGCCATGTTATCAGAATGGATGAAGATGAGCCAGCGCGAAAGGTTTTCGATAACGTACCCGATGGAAGAAGGAAAAGAGGACGACCAAGACTCCGCTGGAAAGACCAGGCAGAAGAATCCCTCCGTATCCTTGGCGTTAACAACAGTTGGAGGAATATGATGAAAATTGTTTAATTGTTTAAGATATCTGACCTCATGAGGTTGTAAAATAGTCAATAAAAGTAAAAGCAACTGCCAAACGTTCACATGGTGGTATTGCTTTGCGCATGTGTACATTTTTGTTAGTGTACATTTTTGTTAGGGTTTTTCATAGAATAATACAAACGTAGATAAACTTATTCTCTCATCTGACGTTTCATTTCACACTCTTCATCGTAGGTTTGTGGAAATGAAAGAAATTAAATTTAAAATTAACTTACACCAGGTGGAGTTACAAAATATGTTCAGTTAACTTTTTCCTGTCGTTTTGGTGTAGAACTGAAAAATTTAAATACATTTTGCACTTTTTTGTTGACTTTTATCGTTGGTATACATTTGTATTGTATTTAACACAACTAGTTTGCCACAAAAACACGAAATTCGGTTGTTGTTCCTTTGTTGATCGTTGTATACTATTGCCACCATCTGGTATTATTGAACCCATATTTTCCACCATCCAATGTTTACTTTCCATCGTACCTATGACGTTTAATTTATTGAGCGAATAAAAACTTCTATGGTATGTGTTATTCTATGGGGTTTTTCAACAGAGACGCTACAAAAGTAAATCGATAGGGACAGAAAACGACGCCATATTTTTTTCCGCTCTTTTGACATTTCTCTTCAGTAAGGTTTGCCATTTCATTATGGAAAGATATACGAGTCAACAACGAGTCGAAATTTGTAAAATTTACTGCCGAAATTTGGAGTCAGAGGCCTCAACTTTAAGAGCGCTACGTCCAATTTCTGAATTTCATTTCTGGCTGAATGGCCTCGTCAATAAGCAAAATATGCGTTATTGGTCAGACATTCCGAAAAAATTACGGTTTGGTGCGGTTTATGGGCCGGCGGCGTCATTGGGCCGTACTTCTTCCGTGATGATCAAGACCGGCACATTACTGTGAATGCGAATCGGTACCGTTCAATGATAACCCAATATTTTTGGCCCCAATTGGATAATATGGACTTGGAGGACATGTGGTTCCAAAAGGACGGCGCCACAAGCCACACAGCGTATGCCGCAATCAATTTATTGGAAACCAAGTTTGGTGAACGTGTTATCTCACGAAATGGCCCAGTCGATTGACCGCCTCGGTCGTGCGATTTGACGCCATTATATTATTTCCTGTGGGGCTACGTCTATGCCAACAAGCCAGCGACGATTGATGAACTTTGTACGAATATCGAACGTGAAATTGCAGCAGTATCGGTCGATTTATGCTTGAAATCCGTCGAAATTGGGTTCAATATGTGGTGTAACGAGGCGTAAAAGTTCATTATGTTTTCTAGCTCGTGGGTAAACAGTTTTTAAATAAAAATGTTGATCACTTTTTTGACGAAACTCGGACGATGTTGTTGCATATAAGGGGCGCAATTGCATCTATTTTCCAGCCAACTTCTTACACAGATATTTGGTTTTTTTTTATTGTTCTCTAACATTTTCTTTTCAATTAAGTTCAAAGATATTATGCACATAAACGCAGCAATTTTCCTTTTCCGAGTTATTGATATAATTATACCCTCACGATAGGATGGGGGTATATATCATTTAACACGTAAAAAAATTTAACACATAGAAGGAACCAAATTATACCCTTAGCATCTTTGGACGAAATTCGGTTTAGGACTTTTTAAGACGTTTGAGCCATGTCCGTCTGGCTGGCTGGTCAACACGATAACTGCCGTAAATCTTTACGGATGACAATGAAACTTTGTCAGTGACTATTATTTGCCAATATTGAGTTTGGGATTGAAAATAGGCGTTTTGACCACGCCCCTTCTGGTACCTCCCATACAAATCGACACATTTAGCACAAAATCATATTTCTTTCAAACCTTTCTTCTGGTAGATGTGATTAGCTTCAACTCTCACACCGGTTAATAATCTCTAACTGCCTACTTAACTGGAGAAAATGGGCGAGATTGTCACACCCACTCTGGTATCTCCCATACAAAACAGGGTGTTCGACCGGATTGTCAATCCGATAAATCGCGTGAAACACTTCCGACCTTAATGAAATTAAGTATAAGGATTCACGTTATCAAAAGCTAATCACCGATTAAAACAAGGGCGATTTTGCCACGCCCATTGTGGTACCTCCAAACAAAAATTGTTTGGCCGTCTGGTTGTTCGGCATGAGAAGTCCCTCAAAACCAAACCAATCTTTATGAAAGTTTGTACTAGTCAGTATTTAGCCAAATAAAGCTCTCCTATAGAAAATGAGCTGTTTTGCCACGCCCATTCTGGTATCTCCCATATAAAAGTTGGGCGGATGACCGGTTGATCCACACGATAATTCTCATAAACAACAACCGATCTTAATAAAATTTGGTACTAGGCAATGTTTTGCTAAAAGCTACTGTGTAACTAATAACTGACTATTGTGCCACGCCCAGTTTCGCACATCCCATACAAAAGTTGGGCGTATTTGGGGTTTGCCGACTCGATATCTCCATTAATTCATAACCGATCTTCATAAAATTTGGTACTGATCAAAATTTTGGCAACATCTTGCCATGCCCTTTTTTGTACCTCGCATATAAATATTGGGAGGGAAACTAACTAATTTGGCTATTCAATAATAGTTGTGTTTTGGTTACAAGCAAGCGATTGTCGCTTGCTAAGTTGCAAAGAAAACGGCAATTTAGCGATAAGTCATTTTATTCAAAAATATGAATAAAGGTTGAAAACGGTAAAAGATGGCAAAAAAAATTTGTTTAAACTTAGCGAAAATGATTCTCGTCGCTAAGTTCTCGCTAAGTCTTCGCTAAGTGCCTCATACAAAACAAGCGAATATATAAGCAAGCGGTGTAACCAAAACACGCTTAATATTTAGCGTAATGCCGTCAATCTGCTGTTGAATATGGTCACTTTTGAGTATGGGCGTTTTTTAACAGAGCTCCCTCGCAATGGATGAGGTACCATATAGTGAGGGTATGCCTAAGTCGGTTCACCCGACTGAAACGTATGTACTGGTTTTTTATACAAAAATTATAACTAAACTTTGATAACACTCGTATAACTGTTTTATACAACCATGTGACTTGGTTGCACCAATATTTGACGCTTTCTTCTTGTATACCAACATAGCCCAATAAAGAAATACCCAAACAGACTCAATCGTGTAACTGCTGTTAACTTGATTGGTCCATTTATTTCATTTTGTACCAATAGCCCAATAGAAATATTGGTACGTACATTTGTGAAAATGTACTAATCATGTAACCTGGGCTTAAGTAGTTTCGAACTCCGTGACTAGTTCAATATATTTTTTTTCGTTGCACTATATTTAAGAAGTGCACACCATAATAATTAAATATTTCTGTCTCCGTTCTTTGCTTGGCATGATCGAGACAATTTTCGAAGTTTTTAAATTTTGATACAAAAAAACCATGGTCAACTTATAATTCTTATATCTAGAGGTTATAAAGGGTCCGCCAAATAACTTTTTTTTTTGAAAATGCTATAAAAAAAAACTTCTGAATATTTTCTCAAATTTCTTTTTTTATTTGAAAGTACAATTCTTCCGGTTAATAATGGAAAATAATTTCATTCAAATGGCTGCCTCGGCTGGCCATGCAGTAGCCTACACGATCGGTCCAATTTTTAAGCACATTATCGATTGTTTGCAGCTGTATTTCACCAATGGCTTCACGAATATTGTCCTTTAAAGCGTCAATTGTCTCTGGCTTGTCGGCGTAACACTTATCTTTGAGGGCACCCCACAAATAATAGTCCAACGGTGTCAAATCGCAGCTCCGAGGTGGCCAAACGACATCAGCTCTGCGGCTGATAATGCGATCTTCAAAAACAGGGCGCAAAACATCGAGTGTAGCTTTGGCTGTGTGGCACGTATCGCCGTCCTGTTGAAGCCAAATGTTGCCAATATCCTCCTCTTCAATTTTTGTGAACAAAAATTCGTTCAACATGGCCCGATAACGACCGCCATTGACTGTAACGGCCACTCCTTGCTCATTTTCGAAGAAAAATGGCCCAATTATGCCTCTGGACCAAAATCCGCACCAAACAGTGACTCGTTTTGGGTGCATCGGCTTTTCAATGTATGCGTGCGCGTTTTCTGTGCCCCAAGTGCGACAATTTTGCTTATTTACATACCCGCCAAGATCAAAATGAGCTTCATCTGAAAAGATGATTTTTTTTGGCAAAATCGGCATCTTCTGTAAGTCGATCGTAGGCCCACTTAGCGAAGCTACTGCATGGCCAGCCGAGGCAGCCATTTGAACGAAATTATTTTCCATTATTAACCGGAAGAATTGTACTTTCAAATAAAAAAAGAAATTTGAGAAAATATTCAGTAGTTTTTTTTTATAGCTTTTTCAAAAACAAAGTTATTTGGCGGACCTTATTTTACTCAACAAATTTATGACATTTGGCCTGGTGTGATATGAACGTTGGATGTTGAAAAGAATTACTTCAATAATAATACCAGATAGAGGCAATGGTTCAAAACAACCAACAAAATAACAACAACGGCATTTCGTTTTGTGTGTTAAAATTATTGTGTTAAATACAACACAAACCTATGCTAACAATAGCAGTCAAAAAAAGTGTAAAACACATTTAAATTTCACAGTTTTTCCCCAAAACGACATGAAAAATGCAAGTCAGAAGTTCTTGTAATTCCACCTGGTGTAAATCAATTTTCGTCAAACATCTCTCTATCACACCGACCTCACCACAAAGAGTGTGAAAGGAAACGTCAAATGAGGCAAATGTTCTCTCTATATATAAGAATTACTCTATGGTTTGTTGATGCAAATGTATTGTGAACGCTTACAAATCAAAGTCCTCTGTAAATACGAATCTTGTGCCTTCTCAGAAAACGATTATACTTGCAACATTCATTATTTAACAGCCACTGACACTTATAAAATAAGCTACACATGACATGATAAATTTGCAGAGTATGCAGAATATATTGAATTAAGAAAAACATACATATGTACGTATGTATATGATTTCACTCTTTTGTGTTGAAATAATTCAAAACAAACGTAATAGGTATAAACAATAATAAAAATGTCTGAATTGTATTCTTTATTTTTGGTTGTTTGTTTTAACTCAAGCATTACCCCTAATCATTTATACTCATTTGGACAAGGAATCAGATTAAATTAAAAATAGTCCAAATATGTTTTATTTACTTCTGCACTATGTAATCGAATTTCAGTTCAACATAAACGTCTAGTAATGTGATTTACACTTCTGCAGAATTATTAAAATAACCACTATACAATACAAAACTGCAATGTTAAACAATTTCTACAGATGAGGGCAGAGTTCTAAAAATATCATTTTAGGGGCTTTTTGTACAGACATTAATTGGACAATTTTAAGTATATGTATCTGAAACTCAGTGTTTTTGAACAGTTAAAGAGAATAAGGAAAAAAATTAATTTCAAATTACGTTAGTAAAAAGAATTGGCATAGGTATCTAGGATATACAAACTCGGGAAAATTAGACGAACCCCTTGCCATGACGTCATAATTGGACAACTATGGCAGTAGATATGTAATGTGACTACAAGCCAATCAGCTGTTTCTTTGCAAATTTTTACGGAAGTCGTTCGCGTACTTTTTGTGTAAATTTTCATAAAGAGAGTAAACTCGTCTTTCTCTCTCGAAAGTAGAGTCTTGCAAATTTTTACTGGGAAAGTAAACGAACAAAGCTAATGACAACATGTGGCGGGACATAATTGAAATAAGGGTTCAAAAATTTTAATTATGTGCGTTCATTTAGTCTGGTTCTAGACGTGCAATTGTAATTGCTGCAATTCTTCATGATTCTCTTTTGGAATTGCAATTTGCTTTTACACGCACGCAATTCTGTTTGTGCAATTCTGGTTTTTATTATTGCTGCTTCTGACATTCGTATAAATCTGAGACATATGCAGACTATTCGTGAGAAATTTTTACGAATGAGTAAATGAAAAGAAATGTCAAATTATTCTGCAGCCGCCATTACTAAAAAAATACGAATGAGAAGAACTGAAAGAATTGCAGATTTCATGCAAGTTTTTTCCTCGTTCCATTCTTCTTACCTCTCTCTCCTACGAACTCATGAATTGCAGCAATTATAATTGCACGTGTAGAAACAGACTTAGCTTTATTTATGAGCTAAACCGCACACGTTCGGTTCAAATTGTTCATAACGTTCTTGGTCGTGAATGAGAGTGAAAAAATTTTCTCTTCGCTCTCTTTCGCGTGCAGTGTTACCTTACTGACATAATTTATGCCGTTTTTACAAATATGTAAATGGTTTTCTGGTATTGAAAAATTCCACAATAAATTTCCCCCCCCCCCCCCCCCTTTAATTGACTGTGAACGGAGTAGCTATCATAAATTAACAAAAACAGCAATACAGCCTCCACGCACATTTATGAGCTGTTTGTTTTCTATTTCCATGTTATATACACTGCGAATCACTTAAAAAATGAATTTTATTTTTGGAAGTTTGAACGTAAGTCATTTAAACTGAATATAGGAGAATTAAGAAATTCATTACGAATAAACCCTATAACAAACTATTTATGTTGCAAAATAAGAAAATAAATTTGTTTCAATAAAATTGTTTTTTTTTATATTTTATTTACATGCAATAAAGTAATGGTTTTTGAATGCATCACCTGAATATGGAATCATTTTATATTGATCAAGTATGCCATGATTCTTGATTGTAATGTATGAAAATGATCAAAACAATAAAAATTTTACAGTTTTGTTTTAAATATCAACCAACTGGACGCGCAGAAGATCTAAAGACCTCCGTAAAGGAACAAATTGGACTTTTGACAACAAAATAATTAAATGTTCGAGAAAGGCAACCAATTTCCAGACGTGCCTCCAATTCTTCCATGTCCAACGTAAAGTTCACCGCCTCCGACTCAATTACAAAAATGTCCCTGACCTTGTAAGCTTTTAGTATGAATTTCTCATACATTAACTAAAAACTAACTAACACCAGTCATCAAAAAACTGTAAATACAACTCTGTGACCTCAAAGCACTGCAACAATGCGAGTATGCAAGTGCAAAAGAATAATATGGTGGAAAAAAGCTGTCTGTTCTTGTGTTGGAATCATAGAGTAATTCTTATATAAAGAAAGAATCACCCTTATTCTATTTGCGTAGTCAACAGAAGACAACACCGTTTTTTGTGTTTTGTTTCATTTTCGTATTACCGTTGGCAATATTGCCGTATTCCGATGACTGTTAACTTACGTTTTGTATTCTGTAGGAAAAATTGGCGTCGTCGTTGTCTCTAATTGCCTTTGTTTTTGGCGTCGGTAATTTTAATGTTGCCTTGCGTTGTGTTGTGTTAAATGTATTGTTGACTTTAATTTTTAATAAATTTTTTAATATTTTTTTAATTTTTAATAAAATATAAATAAAATTCATATATTACGAACTTACTATCGTGACATTTAAGCTAAAATATCCCTTGCGGTTAAAGTAGAAATGCTGGTCTTCTTTTTTAGATGCAACAATTTTGATGTGGGTTCCGTCCACCCACCCAATCACACCTGAAAATCCTGTTTTTTTTCAAAGAAATATAACTTAACCTCATTTTGTCAGCATCCGTCATATCGAACTTTATCCATTGTGGACAAACTTCCCTCTCCATGACGTCCACAGTCTCAGACAAAATCGTCGAAACTACTGGCTGTGACAGTCCCAGGTTGAAATCATTTCCAATACTCAACTGGTAAGATCCCTAGGCTAAAATCCCCAATGTTGTTGCCAATTGTATTGTGTTTGGAACAAGCGTTGATCGCGTCCTTTTTTTAAATGAGTCTCTATTATGTCCAACACATTTAAAAGAAGGTTTTTCAGCAGTAAATAACTTTCAAATCTAAAAAAGGATAAAAAATCCATTACTTAGGAAATTATGACTTTAAATATGTCTCTTACTTCTCATCGGGCAAATTTAAAATGCAATATTTCTGTCAAAGCAGTCTTCTTTCTAATATTATTTTTTTTGTTTTCTTCGTCACTCGGACTCGCAAGAACAAATATTTTTTTTTAAACTTCTTTTTTTTCGCAAACAAACTTTTTTCCACATAAATAGCACAGAAATTATATTTTTTCAAAAACAAGGAACAAAATAAATCAGCTGACTCTAACATTAGATATATGTGCTGTATTTTCAAATAGTGTTTATTGATACTAATGACAGCTAAATTATGTTTTATGTTGTTTGCACTGATCGAAAATACGCATTCTATTTGATCTCTGCCCATTTTATGTCCAACGAAAATGTAAAATTGGTAAAATACAGCAGCATATAAAACTCTATGAAATGGCCCACGACCTCGTCGTCATGAAGACGAATCGAAGAGAGTAATGGAAACTCTTAAGTGTTACTCTATGCTTACACCAGGGGGTTTCTATGGCACAGGTGATCGAAAAGTTACTAGGTAAATGATGTAGAATGAGAGACCAAAGAAGACATACAGATTATAGACCATGCAGCAAACTAAGTTTAAAAGTGTTTGAATGATACTAATGACAGCTAAATTATGTTTAATGTTCTTTGCATCGAACGCAAATACGCATTCCGTTTTATGTCTGTCCGTATTGGTCCAACTAAAGAGTAAATTTCAAAAGCAACTCGAACTCGTTGAAATGACCTACTACCTATCGGCATATCGGCTCTTTTCTATTTCTCAATGCTTACACCAGGTGGAATTACAAGACTTGAATTTTTCATGTCGTTTTGGGGAAAAACTGCGACTTTTTCTTGACTGTTATTATTAGCATACATTTGTGATTGTTTAACACAATCATTTTAAGACACAAAACGAAATACCGTTGTTGTTATTTTGATGG
Organism: Phaonia tiefii; assembly: GCA_963931995.1. Lineage (NCBI taxonomy): Eukaryota > Metazoa > Arthropoda > Insecta > Diptera > Muscidae > Phaonia > Phaonia tiefii. Next base: position 90,509,500 of record OZ008369.1, on the reverse strand, counting down.
TTGTTGTAGTTTACTCTATATGGTAGTATTAAAGCAATTCTTTTCAAAATCCAACGTTCATAGCATAAATTTGCTGAGCGGAATCTAAACTTTAGGTATAAAAATTACTCTATGTTTGGAATTATGGAACGCTCAGTGTGTGTTGATACCATAGACGAATACATATGTATATAGATACATTTATTCTCTCATCTGACGTTTCATTTCACACTCTTCGTCGTAGGTTTGTTAAAATGAAATAAATTAAATTTAAAATTAACTTACACCAGGTGGAGTTACAAAATATGTTCACTTTACTTTTTCATGTCGTTTTGGTGTAGAACTGAAAAATTTAAATGTATTTTGCACTTTTTTGTTGGCTTTTATCGTTGGTATACATTTGTATTGTATTTAACACAACTAGTTTGCCACAAAAACACGAAATTCTGTTGTTGTTCCTTTGTTGATCGCTGTATACTATTGCCACTATCTGGTATTATTGAACCCATGTCTTTATTAAAGTAATACTTTCCAACATGCACCGTCCATATGCAACCCGACCACACTCCGTAAATTTACTGACACAAATCGCTATTCTATACGTCATTACTCTATGGTTAAATGCACGATATACAATTATCTTTGGGAAATACTAGAAAATATTTGAAGTATGAATTTATGCGATTTCATTCCAACTCTTAAAACCTCGTATTCCTCATAAATTCAAACTTCAAAGTTGTATGAAAAATGTTTTACATTTTGTCAAAATACAAGTCTTACGAGGTATACGACGCATTTATGAGCTTGAAAGAAAAGCCTGCTATATGACTAGATAACAATAAATGACAAAGAGTATTTATGGATTATATTATATTTATATTATAACATTTATCCCTTGTTTCCATTCAGACTCTTCATGGTGAGGTCGATGTGATAGAGATATGTTTGACGAAAATTGACTTGCAAAAGGTGGAATTACAAGAACTTCTAACTTGAATTTTTCATGTTGTTTTGGGAAAAGCTGTAAAATTTAAATGTGTTTTACACTTCTTTCTTGACTGCTAGTGCTAGCATACATTTGGGTTATTTTAACACAATCATTTTAAGACACAAAACGTTATTTGTTATTTTGTTGGTTGTTTTGAACCATTGCCTCTATCTGGCATTATTAAAGCAATTCTTTTCAACATCCAACGTTTATATCCGTGGGTGGTGCAATGGTAGTGTGGGCCGCTCTTATGCATTAGGACGTGGGTTTGATCCCTGCTCTGACCACCTTAAATTTTAGTTACAAGCGAAGGAGTGTTTTCTACGTCCGGAAGAATACTAGTGGAAATAAGAATTAGACTTCTTTGAGATAAAGGTGTTCAAAATTTGTTCCTTACATAACGGCTGAATTTATAAAAAATTACACTCAATTTAACTTATGGATTTGTATTTAAGTGTAGTAGTATAATACTTGAATTTGATCCAATTTATGCTTCTTATCAAAAATCCGTTCTATTTTTGTGAGTATTTTTTACGTGATTGTAGGGAATTACGCGTGAATGTGAGTACGATTACATTTCGGATCACGTGAGTATGCGTGAATATGATTAGCGAAAATATATTCATGCGCGAGTGACCGTCTTCCTTTCGTGCGTGTCTGTGAACATGAGGCAAAACTTAGTCACGTGCCCATCTCTAGTCCCAATACAAATATTTTATTTTTATAAATTTTTTAATGATATCAAAAAGTGCAATTGTGAGCTCTTTAATTTGCAACTTTTATTGAGCGTAGAAATACATGTTTTTATAATTCGAAAATGTTTATACATGGTGGCGCACCAATTGTGCTACAGTAAGAAATTCAAATAATTGTTTTTTAAATTAATGTATTTAATTTTTTTTTTATTGTATAGAAGTTTTAATTTTATTTTATATAACTAATTGGTTTTCAAGATGATAGACCGTAAATGACCTCCATACTCATCCACGCAAATTATTCATTGCGGTCTGAAGGGTTGAAGTCGGGATCGGTTCAATTATTGTTTTAATGGACTGCTTCAATTCAGTCAAATTCCTTGGCTTCGTTTTATACACCTATTGCTTGACATGACCCCATAAAAAATAGGTGACCTTGGAAGGACTGCGGATAGTGGAGTTTTTGGATATTAATTTGTTTGGGAATTTTCATTGGAGGTCCGCCATACCGGTCTGGCTATGTGTGACGGAAACGGATAAGTCTTTCGCGGAGTCTTGGGTAAAAAAAAGTCCTTCAACATCTTTAAATAACGGCCCCCATTGATAGTTACTGTTACACCGTTCAGTAACCGTTCAAAGAAGTATGGCCTCACAATGCACCTTGATGAAACTACGCACCACACTCGTTTTAGGTGCAGTTCCATCTCATTGATTACATTCACTACATATACGACAATTTTGATTGTCTTGAACCCGAAAATAGAGATATCGATGGTACGGTCTTCGGGAGATGCTTCCAGATTCGGCAAGCATGTTTACTCACCTCATAATGATCCACCTAATCGGGGGAGTGGCGCCAAACTCCCGCCTAAATTCCATTTGGACGGAAATTATGGACGGCAAAGCATGGTAACGCTGCATTATCGAAATCCCCTTTTCGGTATCCGAAGCATTAATTTTAATAAATTTAAATAGTAATCTACAAAATAAAAACCAAATAACCCGATTACTCACACAGGAAAAAGTTATTACGTTTGGTTTTTTGTAGCACAATTCTGTAGTTCCCTGTAGTTCGAAATTGTGAATCAAAGCAATTTATTTTTTTTATGCGGTGGATATTTCTTCCGAATTTCGTCGACGACCTGAAGTAAAAATATGTTTTCCTTCCCGGTTCAGCACAACACGTTCCTATAGTCCTCCATTAATTTTCTTCTTAGTCTTCGCTATCTTCCCAGGTTTCTGAATCGGTTACATTGAAATCTGTTGATACTCCGAAGTGGGTGAACATTTTTGCTACTTCAGGTGTGACGTAATGGTTTAAATATTTCTTCATCAGTTCTCGATTCACTTATTTCGATGCCAAGGTAATTATTTTCACGCCTTCGAAGCCAACAACATGTACTGGACGAGCACGATCTTCTTGTTCCTAAATATCATCGTCTTCTTCTTCCTCGATTTCATCCAAATCCTTCTCATCGTCAGATAACTCTTCCGCGTATTCATCATTCTCTATTTCAAATACATGAATTGCATTCGCTATTTTTCGCTTGATGACACACAGGCTATTCGGATCAAATAATGCAAGAGCAACAGCTTCACTACTTAGATATCAGATATGTCCCCAGAATCTCTTTACTAATCGTAGCGACACAATCTTCTCAAATGTATCATAACCAGCACTCGCTTCCAAAAACTGCAAATCATTACTTGGAGCTTCGGCTGCTCTGGTGGTGATAAAATTATGATTGCGAATGACGGTTTGTTTTTCCGTCAATTGAGCCAAATATACCTACTTGATCTCAGTTTGGGCTTGGACTGGTATTTTGGCTGGGACTCAATCATCTTACATGTCAGGACTGCATAAACGAGTTGGACACAAGTCTATATTTTACCATTGATCTTTGAATTGATCCTGGCCCTGACGTTTCACAAAATTTGGTTTCAAATACTGCTTTCAATTACAGTTCATAAATATGATGTCTGCATGGCAGATAGAAACGATCTCGTTCCAGTATTTGCTCAGGCTACAGTGATTGACCTTGGAATTGCCACGTGTTCATTGACGTTGAGTCGAAAGAAATAGCTTGAAAGCGGTGAAAAATTTTCCACCTAAGCAAAAGTCCGTAAACGGCTTTCGCAATACGTTTGCCATATGTAACAATAACAGGAAGACGATCAATTTTATTTCCGCCGCCTTTCAAGTTCGCCATCCCAGTGTACATGGAAACAATTCGCTTCAGCCAGCCGATTTAAAAAAGTTCGGTGTGCGATCGCACAGATCTCATAGTACACGGTATTAAGCCATCCATCTATTCCGGAAGATGTTTCCATCCAATTTCCCTCTATCGATTATGATCGACATAGTGAGGCTCTCATTCAGCACTTCACTAAATGCCTTCGTTCCGCGTTTAGCGGATACCTTGTGTCGTTTAAACTTTAGCGGATCGTAAACAGTTTCCTGACGGCCTGTTACTCACTGCGTTATCTGTGAGGCACCGCTAAAATATAGTCAGATACCCCCGGCTGCAAGCTATGCGTGGACACGGTACGCATGACAACCCGGATTGGGGGAGTTAGTTTTGAGTTCAAACCGCCGCCGTAACATGCAGACAGACGCCCACTGTGTACAGGCACTTCCTGATTTAATTCGACTGGGGAGCCACGGAGGCGTCGCTCTCCTGTTTTCACCTTTCCTAGGAGTGCCCCCTGTGGGAAAATACTCAATAAATGACACCATCATTTCGCCATGTCGCATAATCTTTTTTGCACATTTGTACCATTTTGTTGTACGTCCTCAGGCTCCGCCGCTCTTGGTCAGAGACTGCTAATTATTCGCACTAACCTACATATCGTTAGCAGAAATGCAAAATTTTAATTTCTATTTCTAACAGATTAAACAATCCTCGTAAAAGAGTGAGGAATTAATTTTTGAATTCAAATTTTCAAACCTTTAGTAAAGTGTTACTTTCAGTAAGATTGGAAAATATACTGACAAACTGAATTTTTGTATTTTTATAAGGTTTTTTCAACTCCTTTGAACAAAATGAAAATTGTAGTTACGTTCTTTTGCATTTTAGCTGACCATATACTGTATGCCATCCATCTATCCGTCACTTGCTGACTCCCAAGGTAGCCTGAGCTTAGACGTAGTGTATCGTAGGAATTATGCTTTATTTTTATAAAATTACCAGCATCATGACGCTTTAGTAAAGAGAAAGTGAATAAAAAGAACACGATAAACGTTGTGCAGGCATTTTTGAAAAATGTTTGTTTTAATAAAAACTTCAATAACTGTCAATTAATATCGGATTTTTAAAAACAAAGTTTCGTTTTACTCATTAGGAAACGTCCATTTTGAATAAATTCAAGAGTATTATTGTTTCTTTATAAAATAATGTGTGAAATCATCGCCGAAGTTGAAAAATTGTGAAAATAATATCTGTTTGCTGGACAAATACAATATTTTCTTAAATAACGTATATATCGTTTGAAAGGCATAAGTTTCTTCTTTTTAACTCCGATAAGAAAATGAAAATCGGTTGATAATCAACTAACTTACAGGCTTATAAGTGCGCAAACGAACGCAAAACCGGTTTTCAAGATCACAAGCAGATTCTTGTTTCACTCGACAATACCTACAAACACTTCCTAGGTATTTCCACTTTGGTTTTTTTTTTTGTATCATTGTGTTATTGATATAAGAGGTAGCTGATTTTACTTTTATATATTATTTTTGACGTAGAATACGTCTTACCTTACGGTATGAGGAGTCATGTCAGGTTTTTATTGTTGTAATCTTTATTTCATTGAATTTGAGGAAACGGCTAGATGAATTTTTTTAAAATTTTTTTTGTAGGTAAATGAAGATGTTATCTTTCGTTTGATATACATTTCATATTGGTTGATATATTTCTAGTATTTTAATTTCTCAAATGAAAATTGTTTAAACACATACACTCAAACATATGTGTGGTGTTTGGTTGAGTGTTTTTGGTTGCTCAACATTGCTTAGGAACATGTATCTAGTAAAAAGTGAAACAAACAGTAAGCTAACGTAATAAAGCTTTTTTGCGAAAGCTTCAATAAAGCTGTTGTAACATTAATTTTGAATTGTAAAGCTTTCACACAACGCTCGAATGCTAATGCGAAGACTCGATAAGGTAAACCTTTTTTAATATTAGGGCGGCCCTCTCAACATTCGCAGAACTTATTTCAATAAAAATATTAATTAAAATACATAAATTAAATTAAGTTTAAAAAAATTGAACATAATATTTTTTTTTTAAACGGACTTGAATCAAATGCCGTTGGTAAATATAAAAATTACAGCAGACAGTTGTCCGAGGCCTTCGGCCACGGACTGTCCCTGCAGGCTGTGTCAGAGACACGGCCATTAAGTTTAACGTAGAATACGCCATCCGATAAGACAGAAAACATATATAACAATAAATGATAAATAATATAAGCAAATGAATTTATTGTTATATATGTTTTCTGTCTTATCGGATGGCGTATTCTACGTTAAACTTAATGGCCGTGTCTCTGACACAGCCTGCAGGGACAGTCCGTGGCCGAAGGCATCGGACAACTGTCTGCTGTAATTTTTTTAACTACGTAACAACTTTCAAGAAATTCTAAATAAATTCCACATAAAAATGCCGTTAATTAAATAAAAATGTATTTTTATAAACATAGAAAGAAAGGCAGAAAAAATGGCTGACTACCGGAATTGTGTGATATATTGTATGGTACAAATCCACCATAGCATCATGAACTACAAAAATGTTAAAAGGAAATCGAGTAAAAATTCATGTGAACACCGTTTGCCGTAGAATGATAATCACGACATTGTCATGATAAAAGAATGCATGTAAATGCGCTATTAACTGTCATTCAGGAAATTAGGATGAATGAATGATCCTAAGTTAAGGGGCCCTTAGACCTGTGGATAAGTTGCTCGACTTCAACTTCAACAACGAAGTTCACATCAACTTCGATAACTAGACATCAACTTCGATTATGCCCTTACAATATCGAACTAGTTGAGGCAACTTCATTTTCTTGTCAGATGTCGAAATGAAAGGTGGTGAGCGCACTGCGAAAATATCACAAATTTTACGAAAAAACGCGATTTTTATTTTCTTTAAATATTTATAAATAACACTACAAATCATATTTAATTAGTTTATATTTTTCCGATAATGTTTTATTTATTTATTTTTTGGTTCATTTATTTGCATTTTGCCGATAATGTTTCCTCATGAACGTTTCTCATCGAAATGCGTATGAAAGTTGATGAAACTCCCCCTTACACTGATGGATAAGTTGATATCAACTTCAAAAAATCAAAATTGCTTTGATTTTACATCAACTAGTTTGTACAAACCACCAACTTCACCTTACACCATGGATAAGTTGATGTCAACCTGAAGTCGCTGCAACTTATCCACAGGTCTAAGGGCCCCTTTAGGGCCCCTTTATGTTCAGGTAGACGGTTCAGGTATTTCACAGTTTTCGAGATTTCATTTCAATACACATCTGATTTTTGAACTGCATCCCATACATATATTTGGTGGGCTGAAATCTCGAAAACTTTGAAATCTCGGTATACCTGAACGTTGCTTTAGGAACTTTCTGCAGAGTACTAATTGATTCGCCAAGGGCTAATGTACGTCTCTTCTTCATCCACATCCTGGAACATCGGGAGGTATCATGGCTCGAACGCCCCTTAACCATAACAGGCCTATTTTCAGGTTCAACGAATGCGATGGAATATGACGTCGAGTGGTATCACTCCGTGGTATAACAACCAAAAGAAAAATCAGCTGACTTTGACAGAACTGTGAAATGCTAATATATAGAAATTCTCCTGCTATCACCTAATATCGTACTCATGGTATAATGAGAAGGTAAACTCAGTAGACAGCTAATTTAAATTTGTTCTTGTTGTTTAGTTGGCCGCTTCTGTCAGACTCAAAGGTTTTATTTTTGTACTTTTCTATTTACATTTATTTGTTGGTATACGTGGTGTTGAATTTGACATGAGGAGAGCCTAGACATGTCTGTTGTTGTTGCCCACAATTGTTGTTGTATCTACTGCGACTACTTGGTAATTTTACTAAGATCGTACTTCCATCATGTGGCGGACTTATACATAAGTTAAGTTTATGGAATGCATATTTTAATTCTTTACAGTTTATTTATGTACATAGATATGTACATACACGCTGAAAAAAACGGTCTCTTTAACATATTCTGCTGGAACCATGTATATGTTTGGAACACACTTCAAACATATATATGTTTACAAGTCCCAAACTCAGGTATATTTAAATGCAAACATTAGCATGTTTACTGACAAATATGTATGCTTTAACGTGGATACATATGCGTGCTTCATCCCAAACATCCATATACTTACGTGGAAGCATTCGCGTGTTTCCCCCAAACCTCCATATACTTACGTGGAATCATATGCGTATTTTCTCCCAAACATAATAATATTTAGAAACAAATTATTCTTTCTTCTTTATTTATTATAATTAATTTTATCAAAATGTATACACATTATAAATAATTAATACAAAAATTAAAATATTTAAAATTACCCTTTTTACATTTACATGCATTGAATGCATTACTTTTTTATGAAATGAGAATCTGCTGCTCTCTTGCTTCTCCGTTCTTTGTTATTTCTCACGTTTTTGTTTTCAGAAGGTTTCAACTATGCGTTGGTTATCACTAATACTACACAAACAATATACTTACAATATCTTACATATATACAAATCTAGTTCATGCAAGACAAGCGTGTATTAATTACTTGTGTTTTTATTATATTTCACAAATGGTCCGCTATTCCGATTTTTTCAGTACATGCTCGGGCAGAAAAGGGATTCTTTCCTCAAAATCGTTTCTCACTTTGGTAGCACACATAAATATATATGCGAAACACATACACAAAAATTCTATTGTGTATTATTCTTGTGTTATTCTTTTTTCACTGATCAAGCGCTTTTGATATCCTCTGTCCGATTAACCATTGACGACTGAATACATGAAATTAAAACGCAATACATCAGCCAAAATAAGAATCACTGACTTCTTCTGCAATTTGCACGCATATTCAGGAATATTTATGAATCACTCTCTGAGATATACACACTCGTTGTCCCCCTTTTGTTCTCTTGCTCAAGAAAGAGAATAAACAGTGCAACAAACATGACTGTATTTATATCACAAACACAGATATATTTGGGTCGCAAACACATATGTTATAGCAAACATGTAATATTGAATAGCAAACACAATGCGTTTGAGCACAAGTATATTATATTTGCGACAAGCTACAAACAAATGTTATATTCGCATCAAAACAACAAAAAACGGAAGATTTTTCAGCGTGTATGTACTTAAGTAATATGTCGTAGCCCCTTATTTTGAAAAATATATTTATTGAATAAAGGTAATTCATTGTGTTCTAATTATATAAACCCTCAAAGGAACAGCTCAAAGAAACCTTAGGTTCAATATAATGTGGCGGACTTAACACAGGAGGTGGTACCATACGATATGTATGTATGTCCCTTAGTTTTAGGTTACTGCTTTTTAATTGTGGACTATTTTAACTAACAGCAGCCCGGCGCTACATATAAAATTAGTTGTCCATAGAGATTTGGTGTTCGTATTCTACTTTGAATACATATTTCACAAATAGCAAAGCCACAATTTAGCGTAAAGAGAAGAAATGTGTCGGGTGAATGACTAACAATAACTAAAATCGTTCTTTAGTAGATTTGGAACTTTATAACTAACCGCATATTCTTAAATCGTACTTCCGTTGCGGTTGCACTAGTAAAATGCGTGGAATTATAAATCTAAGTTAAGAGCATTATAATCGCTTAATACTTAATGACTACGTAACGCGCGGGTTCATGGACCTGAATAAAATTCCTAGAAAATTGGCAGCCTCTGCCAAGCGTGGCGTAATCATAGTAAACGAAAAGTCATTTCATTCAAATAAAAATTAAACTTCATAGGCGAAAGCATAGATAAAGGAAATAATAGATATAGCACGACCATTATCAACTTTGTTCACTAGGTGCTGTCCTGTACTAGTGTCACTTTCACTGAAGTTTCTTATAATTCTCATTGACGTTTATTCAAAAATGTGGGAAAAGTAATTTAAAAATGGAAAATGTGACAAAATGTATGTGATTTTACATAATAGTATTTGTTTCGTATTTAAAAAACTATTTCAAACCCATGGGGCCGGTGTTAGGTTATCAATAAGAGAAAATCCGTAAGACCGTCCAAAGATGAACATCCCGGAACGCGTTTTTAATCTAAATACTTCCCCGCCCACAAAACTGTAGCAACTTCCGTGGTCGCAGATGCCAAAACCGTTAGAGTGTCTGACGAGTCTCAACAAGGAATGGTAGCTGAACCGGAGGAACAACCAATTTATTAGGACATAGCCGGTGCACAGTGGCCAATTTGGCTTCGCTAGCGGCATTTAATTCAAATTTTCAAATTTGAAAAACCGTTAATTTTGTTTTAACAATCGATAACAAATACATTCACTAGATTTGTATCGATTTTTAAAAGCTCAGCTTACAGCTGATGAACAGCTGTGGCCTGTCAAAGTCAGCATATGTTTCTGCAAGTGTTGTGCAGAATATTTCCGCCTTTTTGATCATCGTTTTGCTATTCGTGTTAAACTTGCAAATTTTATTATTTTCATTAAAAGTTTTGTTATATACTAACGCCAAGGTATGTATTATACAAAAAAACTGTGGTTGTGATCTGTGTATACTTGTTATTTATAAAACGTAATCGTGTTTAAGTGTATTAGCAACTCGCCCATTGTAACGTACACCTGTCTTTCGTGGAGTAGAACTTACAAAATTCACCTGCATTCAGTGTAATTTTAAATTTTCCTATAGGTGTAAACCATTGTGTGTCCAAAATGTCCAAAATGAACTGCGAGTACCTGCGAGCCTTCAATTTATTGTACTTTTTGCTTGCTTATAATGCATCATTTTGAAGATGATTTCTCTGAATCTGATACTGAAGAATCTGATTAATATTTCTTTTATAATATGGTTTCTCTTTGAGTTGACAATTTTTTTCTTATTTTATATATGAATATATGGTGGAAAATGTTTATTGAATAAAAAACAAAATAAAAAATTAAAAAAAAATTAAAAATAAAAAATTAAAAATTAAAAAAAATTAAAAAAAAAAAATAATTAATTTTTTTTTCCAAAAATTGTTTGATTTTTTTCTGAATTGAGAAAAAAAAAATTTGAAGATATCTTCTTTACTTTGGAAGCTATGAATAAAATGCCGCTAGCGAAGCCAAATTGGCCACTGTGCGGTGGTGACATGGCTTTGCAATTCGTTGGCTATCAGATATTCTACTTTAAGTGACGTGTTGTATTCTTGTATTCTTGATATTTTTGTTGAACATTTTTTTTTCGTTTGATATGAAATTTTAGATTTTTATTGTTATATATTTTGACTAATTTTTGGGAAGAAAAAAAATCCCATTTATTTTCCCAACACTTGCGCTTCATCTATTTGTTTACTTTATCTATGGGCAAAAGTACACATCGACATGAAGTGGTAATTTGAAATTGAATAGCTCAACAATAATATGGCGGCTAAAGTCTTTTTCACCAAGACATTTTGAATGAAAGTTTTTTTGCAAAAAAAAATATTTTTCAACATAATCTCCTTTTACCTCAATAAACTTAGTCCAACGTTTCTCCAATTTTTGTATCTCTTCCAAATAATAGGATTTTCGAGGTCCATTAAATAGCCATTTATTTGATCAATAATTTCATCGTTGGAGCTAAATCTCTTTCCACCGAGCCATTTCTTTAGGTTTGGAAATTGAAAATAATCACTAGGGGCTAAATCCGGAGAATATGGCGGATGAGGTACCAATTCGTAGCCCAATTCATGGAGTTTTGCCATTGAGACTGCACACGTGTGCGTGCACCCTTGCGTTTATGGTCAATTGAGAGCAAACGCGGCACCCATCTTGCAGACAGTTTTCTTAAACCCCAGTGATCATTTAAAATCAACACTACACTGCCATATGAAATGCCTTTGGCATCAACAATCTCACGCACTTTTACTCTTCGATCGGCCAACATCATATCGTGGATTTTTTCGACATTTTCGGGTGTATTGACCTCAATTGCCCGTCCACAACGTTCAGCGTCATATGTACTTGTGACCACAACGAAAGACAGTAAATCACTTTTTTACCATTTTTTCAGGGGTTTTTTCGCAAAAAATAATGGTTAATGACCACTCTAAATTCACTTTTATAAATTTTTTTAAAAAAAATGAACGAGGTTGTATGTTTTGAACAGCTGTTAAACACAAAGTAAATGACGAAACTTGCTCAAAATTTGACAGTAGTCTATTAACAGTTGGTACTTGATGGGAGCAGTGTTGCATTTCATATAACTACGAGGGTAGTTCGAAAAGTCACGGACTTATTGATCCGCCCTCGTAGTATTTAGGAAAATAGTATAGAATAGTATGCAATTATTAACCTGAATTGATCTTTATTTTACTAACTGCAATCGTTAAAATGCTGGCTCGTTGTTCCGTGCTACCAGGGATTTAATGAAGTTGTTTTCAACCCCAAGTTTAATGTGCAATGGAGGCAGGAGAAGTCTTTCCATTGGGACAAGTTCTCTATGGATAACATTCGCTTGACCGATTGTGTGGTTTTTCCGTGATAAGCGGTCCAGTTTTTGATACTGTGCCTTATATCTGGAATCCCCTTCGCATAAATAGCACATATTTTTGGTGTAGCCTGTTTGAAAACCACAGAGTAATGCTACTTCTTTCAAATCAGCACAAATTTGCCATAGATGCTCATTGTACTTGACGGAATCCACAATTAACTGCATGGAATAGTATGTTTCCTTTGTATTTGTTGTCAAAAACTCACTCATATGTCAAAAACTCACGCTGGAGGCAGCGAGCCCCATAAATTTGTACACCTGGTGCCAAGATGTTCACCGTTTTCAATTGTTGAGCGAGGATGATGGACCGTACTTGAGACATGTTAAGTTTCCGTGTCAGTATGTCCAAACGCTGCTGCGATATTTCAATGTGATTGCACGGCTGCCTGACATCGGATGGATGATACAGGTTCACACTCGATTGTAGCGCAGAATTGGGCGATGTTGGTATGTATTCTGAAGTGGAACTCTGTTGTCTTGGAATGGGAACTGCGTCTGAATGTGGTAGTGGAGTTTATGCAGACGCAACACTTTTATATTGGTGACTCCTCGACCCCTTTTTATTCAAACCAAAGACGTTATTCACACATACGCAGGACTTATCAGTTTCATAGTTGGTTGGCTCTGACCAAATCATTAGTATTCCAAATGGCATTTCATTATTACGGTTCTTCTTCCAATTATTAAACGCGATTACATATGATTTACACAGGGACTTAGGCACCCAGTCTACATTATGAATCACTAGAAGGTTGAAGTAGTGTTCATAGTTTTCCGCTATTTTTAAAATTATTGCTCTTCGAATCCGCAGCGTGTAATAGAATTTATTAAAGTGTTCTCAGTCACCACAATTTAATAAAAATAACACGATTTGCCTTTCGTAAACACTTGTTGAATGGAAAAAAGGATGAAAAGAATTTATAGGGTAAATTTCGAGGATAAATTTCAAAATTTAATTTTCCGTCAACTGCTATAAGTACTACACGCAACAACTGCATCCACAATTTTACTTACAGGCCGTCGATGGAGCAATGGCTAGTGTGCGCGGCTCTTGTGCATGAGAACATGGATTCGATCCCTGCTCTGACCACCTTACATTACATTTCCTTCGACAGTTTTTGTGTCCACATCTACCAGTTTTTGTGTCCTGATACAATATGATATTTTGGTTTCATCCATTTTGTGGGAATTTCTCGAGAATGCAATCATAAAAAATAAATAACCTTTCATTATTTTTTTTAAATTCATAAAAAATTGTACAATTCATTCAGTATAACTGAAACAATTTATTTCTCATCATTATGCAACCCAAACAAAAAATTCACTAAATTCAGAATAAAATAAAAAGTTTGAATTTTTAAGCAAAACATTTTTTTTCACCATATTTTTTTTAAACTGCGAAACTGTTGTTTACGTAAAGAAGTAGTGTAAAAATAATAGGTTTGTAATTCTTGACTTTTCTGGATTTATTTGGACAAAATCGGACACTTCGTTCTTGAGTAATGATGACATATACAAAAAAATAAAATTTTTAAGTTACAAAGTGGTCATAAACTATTTAGGGTGCCTAGACATGTATTAATATGTTTACAAATATTGTTCAGCTTTACCGTGGGTACAATTCTGCTAAATGTTGTGGTGGAAAAAATTCGATTCCCTTCAAGTTATGCTGAAAATAGTGAAAACAATCTTTTCAGTGTGCTTACCATAGATAAAGTAAACTAATAGATGAAGCACAAGTGTAGGGAAAATTTTAGTGTAATGGGTAATTTTCTAGATGTCGTTGAAAGCAATAAATGGGATATTTTTGTTCCCACAAAAAAACGTCGAAAAATTACATTAAAATTCTAAAATTTCATATCAAAAGAAAAAATTATTTCAATAACAACAAAACAAATATCACTTAAGTAACGTGTTGTATTCACGTTACTTAAAGTAGAATATCTGATGGCAATCGAATTGCAAAGCCATGACACCACCGACTAAGTCCTAATAAATTGGTTCTTCCTCCGGTTCAGCTACCATTCCTTGTTGAGAGTCCTCAGACACTCTAAGGGTTTTGGCATCTGCGACCACAGAAGTGGATACAGTTTTTGCGCGGTGAAATTTTTAGATTAAAAGGGCGTTCCGGCATGTTCATGTTTGGGCGATGTTACGGGTTTTCTCTTATAGATATACCAACACCGGCCTCATGGCTTTGAAATTGTTTTTTATATACTCGTAAGACACAAATGCTATTATATAAAATCATTTACATTTTGTCACATTTTCCCTTGTTTAAATTACTTTAACAAAAATTTCCCACAATTTTGAATAAACGTCAATGAGAATTATGGGAAACTTCAGTGAAAGTGACACTAGTACAGGACAGCACCTAGTGAACAAAGCCGACAATGGGCGCGCTATATCTATTATTTCCTTTATCTATGATGCTTACCTCTCTCTCTCACCGATACAATTTACTAGAACGCTAATAAATTTTTCGAATACAACGCTGTAATTCTACCATGCGATCACTAATGAAAAATGACTGATAACCAGTACAGCAATTTCCGTCGGGTAAATCGACTTAAACATACCCTCACCCGAAGTCCATGTTCCATTAAAAAGATTTATATTCGCCCAAAATTTGTAAGCGAGGTTGTTGTTATTTTGTTGGTTGATTTGATCCACTGCCTCTATCTGGCATTATTTGAAGCAATTCTTTTTAATATCCAACGTTCATCACAATAGGCCAAATGTCATAAATTTGTTGAGAGAAATATTAAGTCTATATAAGAATTAGTCTATGGGTGTAACCAAAACACACCTTCTGTATTTTGTTAATCATATTAAACCTAACAATTATTAGTGAAAACCCCAAAAGTAGTTTCCTAAACAAAATATAACCAATCAAAAAAAATTTTCAGCCAAAACCTGGATATGACACTAACGGAATTGATTAATTTTTTATGTATACATAATTTGCCGTTTATCAAAATATATGCTATAATTTTTAATATAGTATGTATATTTTTTAAATATGTAGTGTTTTTATCAAATATTAAAACAGAAACAATTTGATAACTTCAGAAACATACATAGTTCAATATCATTAGCATGTCACCAAAATGTTATTTTTGGCAGCAGAAAACACGCTATAAAATAACTTTATTTAACATAGAAACGTCGTTGTCTACACCATATTAAATGTGGTTTACAGGAGCCACTTACATATTAGATTATGCTGTATGTTATGATTATTTTCGCTACATTTGCATAATATTTATAATTTTCCTCTTCGTTTAAATGCCCAACAACTGATATGTATTTACATATGTATGTATGTATGTAGAAGATCGATGTGGGTACAGTAACCACTCATCAGATTATGCTGTATGTTATGAATATTTTCGCTACATTTGCATATTATTTTCATCTTCGTTTAAATACCCTACAACTGATGTATATGTAGATAATCGTTAAGACTGAATGCACCTCGTCAGTTAAAGCATTTCAATAGTAAATACAGTATTGGCAAAACCTAAGCAACTTTTGTAGCAATTTCTTAAAATAAAATATTTTATCACTAAAAAAAATAAAACACAGTATTTCATTTATTTTATTATTGGCAACATAAATATTTGCAAAATAAAAAATTGAAATTCATAACGGTAAAATATGTGACAAAAACAATATACTCACATTTTAGCTGCGCAAAACCTAAGCAACGTTTTAATATTTTGTATAAAATTCTTTATTGTCTAAAACCTGTAGACAACGTTTCGGCATGAATTTCATGAGGTTGGATAATGTTTATATCGAAGTAGATTTCCATTCGTCTTTTATGGTTTTTATAAGATCTACGCGGTTACTGAAATGCCTTCCACCAACTTTGCGTTTGAGGATTCCAAAAAGATTTTCAATTGGATTCAAGTCTGGTGATTGTGCCGGTCAGTCAAGGAAAGATTTTCATCTTTAAATAGTCTGTGACCAACTTCGAAGTGTGTTTCGCATCATTGTCGTGTTGAAACACAAATCGAAGTGGAATGTTCCACTCTGCGTACGGAATCATTACAGTGAATGGCATGAAGGAGCTCAACACCGTTACCAGAGAAACACGTCCAGACCAACACACTTCCTCCGCTATGCTTCACAGTTTTCTTACAGAAGATTGGATCCAGCCGTTTTCCGTTTTTGCGGCGAACGTGACACTTCCCATCAGAGCCGAATAAATTAAATTTGGATTCGTCACTAAACAGGGCAGTTGACCATTTTTTTTCATTCCAGTCCTTATATTTTGTCGCAAATTTTATTCTAAAAAAAATTGGACCAAAAACAAATCATTTTCCACTGTGTACAGTACTGTGGCATATGTTAAGTACTGTGGTGTATGTAAGTTCCAAAGTATTTACGATCTCCATAGAGGAGAAAAAAGGGAATTGCTTTATCAACTTGTAAATTTCTCGGTCTGTTCGCTCAGCTGTCTTGCGAGGCCGTCGACCTTTGTTGGTAGTATCAAGTGATCCCGATTTTTTTATTAATCGTGACCATAGTCTAATAATAAAGTCGAAGCAAGGCGTGTTGTTGTAAAAACAGACGATTTTGACAGAAATTTGTTGTTTTGATTGTTATTACGGCACTTTCCAGTTGTCAACCAACACCATTAGGTCTGTCTGTTTACTGCAATATTGTACAAAATGTTACAAAATGTTGTCTGTTTACTGCAAAACTTTTGCAACGAGAGAGCCAAATAGAGAATTTTTTGACAGTTGGATGATAGAGAACTTGCAAAATGTTACTGGAGGAATTTCTTCTATCAAGATTTTGCAAGTTCGATCAGCTGTTTTTTATTTACATTTTGATTGCAATATTTTTGTGTGAAAAAGAAGAATAATGTTGAAATTTAACAATGGCAGAGGTAAGTAGTTAGAATTGTGTTGATTTTTAACGTTTATAATAAACAAAACATTTTACTTCATGCTAGAAACGTGCAAATACACAGTGCGACCGTGCGACACATATGCTACAATTCGTTTGCTTTGTTATTTCAATTGTTTACACACCGATCAGCTGTTTTCTTGCAATATTTCACAAAATGTTGTCTGTTTACTTTTTTGAATAGAGAAAAAAAGAGCGTAAAATTGTTTTTACTCTCTGCAAAAAGTTAAATCTTGCTGGAAAAGTAAACAGACAAAGCTATTAACGTTAAATAAAGAATGATACAAATCAAAACAAAAGATGAAACAGTTTAACACTACTTAAGTGCCATCAAAACAAACACCGTTTAAAACATAAACAAACCAAAAAAAAAAGTCTGAACAGCTGACCGCATGCTCTGACTTTATAATTAGACTATGATCGTGACCATGGTACAAATTTAATGGTAGATGCAATACGACAACAAGCCAACAACAACTGGCATTTTGTTTTTGTTCAGTGTCTGTATTGTGTCAAGTCAGCTGATAGAAAAATGATAAAAATGTAAACAAAATTGGAAAAGTGTCATTTAGAAAATGATTAGTGGTCTTGATGAAAGCTCGAAAGAACCTCGTACACTCGAAAACATCGTAAACTTTCACAGCAAACGACAAAACAAACAAATTTCCCATACAAAGTGACTTGCACAAAAGTGGAAAGATTTCGAGTTTTTGCTGAGCAAACCTGGAAAAAGAAACGTGAAAACTTTTGAGATTTCAATGTCAATATTTTTGTATTGGAAAATAGAGGGTTTTTGATTTTTGTGAAAAAAATAAAATAATGGAGTAGGTAAAGCATATACTTTTAATTTTACTTTGTTTATTTACTTTATCAGCCTTTTTTTGACAATTGCTGCATAGATACACTGAGCAACTTTATTTGGTGCCTCATGAAACGCTTCGGGGTAAACCATAGACTAATACATACCTAGATAAACTTATTCTCTCATCTGACGTTTCATTTCACACTCTCATCGTAGGTTTGTGGAAATGAGAGCAATTAAATTTAAAATTATCTTACACCAGGTGGAGTTACAAAATATGTTCACTTAACTTTTTCCTGTCGTTTTGGTGTAGAACTGAAAAATTTAAATATATTTTGCACTTTTTTATTGACTTTTATCGTTGGTATACATTTGTATTGTATTTAACACAACTAGTTTGCCACAAAAACACGAAATTCGGTTGTTGTTCCTATGTTGATCGCTGTATACTATTGCCACTATCTGGTATTATTGAACCCATATTTCTACCATCCAATGTTTACTTTCCATCGTACCTATGACGTTTAATTTATTGAGCGAATAAAACCTTCTATGGTATGTGTTATTCTATGGGGCAAACTTGCGCTGAGCAAAAGTTCTAGGTTTTCTTGTTTGTATGAATACCACTATTATTGTGTGTTATTTGATATTTTGAGTGTTTAAGTGTGAAAATTAAAACGTTTCTACGTGATTTTTACAGTGACACATTTCAAAAACAGGAGTTGCTGGCGAACGGGGTTTGCAAAAAAACAAATATAAACAAACTTTGACATAAGAGAAAAACTTGCTCACACTCCCTCCAGAAAAAAATAAAATCAGCTGGGCTAGTGCTTTTACCAATCATTTGTAAGAATATGTATTATATTTTCCCGGAAAGGTAATTTTTTAAATAGAGGTACTTTTTTTTATTAAAAGCTAATGCTTTTTTTTAAGAAGTAGTGTCTGTAAGAAAAAGCTATGAGTATGTATTTTTTATACCAAGTAATTTTTTTAAGAACAGGTACTTTTTAAAGAAGCGGTACTCTTTTTAGGGAAAGGTTATTTTTTAAGTAAATGTACTTATTTTGAGAAAGGCTACTTATGTCAAGAAAGAAAAGAATAGGTACAGGGATGGTGGTAGCAGATTTATATTTTCAAACTTAAATATAAAACATAACAATTGGCACAAAGTTTTATTAAGAGCATTGGACGATAGATTTTATTTTTTAAAGAGTATGTCATCCAGATGTCTTCCGTCGAGTTGAACACACTGTTCAAAACGGAGCCTTGTGTTCTGCGCCACACGCTGCAGTAAACTTGGTTCAATTTAGCTGATTTATCGTCGAATATTTTCCTTTAAAGCCATTAGAAATTGGGGATTATCATTATAAACCCTCTCTTTGAGGTAGACCCATAAAAAATATCCATGGGAGTCAGATCGGGCGACCTCGGTGGCCATGAGATGTCCCCAAAGCGACTGATCAGTTTTTGGGGGAAATTTTCCCGAAGCAAATTCATCGAATCTCTGCCTGTGTGTGCAGTCGCCCCATCCTGTTGAAACCACGTGTGTGAAGAGTACTATGGATGAGATCGCAGGTTTGGCAAATAAATTCCGTAGTCATGCGTCGATAATTTTCACCGTTGGCATTCGTCGCCTGACCTCGAGAATTTTCGAGATAAAAATGGTACAATTTTCTCATGCGTGGATAAGGCACACAAACAGTTACCCTGGGGCAATGCAATAGTTTTTGAAGTTTTAATCGAGGGTTGCGGGTTCTCGTCGCTCCAAAAAAATGGGATTTACAGTGCGAAAAAGCTCTAACATCGGTTCAAAAACATTTTTGCGTAAATCAAAGTCACTTTCTTACAGTTCTTGAGCGATTTGAATTTTAAAAGGATGGAACTTCAGATCCTTTTTTAAAATTTCATGAATAATCGCTCTAGGAAGTTCCAGTGAGGCTGCTCTGTTCCATATTGAGAGTCGCGGATTTTCACGTAAACTGCTTTCAACCAGTTCAATGTTTTCGGGAATCCTTGAAGATCGACTAGGCCCTGGCCGTGGACATTCATAGCCGAAGCATTTGCCCGAAATCTCTGCACCCCCGAACGAATTAAATTTACACACGGTCCATCACTTATTCGCCGAATACCGAACTTTGAACAAAATTGTCGACGAGCAATTACGTAAGAATCATTACTATTAAAAAATGTCTACACAGCGAATGCACGATGCTCACTCGACCACTGCGACATCGTAACTGACAAATCCGCACAATCGATAATTCCAATGGCGCCACCCCCTCCGCACCGTTTATTACTTTTTGAAATAATCGTATTTAAAAATA
Source organism: Phaonia tiefii (assembly GCA_963931995.1). Taxonomy (NCBI): domain Eukaryota; kingdom Metazoa; phylum Arthropoda; class Insecta; order Diptera; family Muscidae; genus Phaonia; species Phaonia tiefii. The sequence continues at coordinate 90,489,023 of OZ008369.1, read as the reverse complement.
TAAATTTGCCACCAGACACCCTGTATTACTATTTTATTTTTAAGAAAAGTAATTTTTGCAAGAAAACGTATTTTTTTAAGAGAAGATATGTTTTGAAGAAAATGTTTTTTTAAGAAATGGGATTTTTTTAGAATTGGTCCTTTGTTCAAGAGTAGGTACATTCTTAAGAGTAAGTACTTATCTTATTTGTTTCACAAAAAATTTACTCTTTAAAGAAAAGGTAGTTTTATAAGAAAATGCAATTTGTTGTAAGAATATTAACTTTTTTAAGAAAAGGTACTTATTTAAAAAAAAACCTTTTTTTAAGAAAAGGTACTTTTTGTATGAAAATTACTTTTTTTAAGTAAAGGTACTTCTTTAAGATAAGGTATATTTTTAAGAAAAGGTACTTTGTTTAAGAATATGAATAGGTATATTTTTTGAGAAATTTACTTTTTTACGAAAAGGCACTTATACAGTACTATCTCGATAATCCGGACACGTGACGCTCTTTGTATTATGCCGGAACTTTTTACCGTAATACGAGCCTACGTTTGGAATTTTTCAATTTTGTTTTAATTGAGAGAAAATAAATAACATCTATAAATGTACATATCATGTATATCATGATCATGTATATTTATCAGAATCATGATTTGCCGTATACTCTTATGTTTACTCTTTGAAAGTTGTAATGTACCAATATGTATCTGCCTCAACATGTAAAGACTAGCTTTCGCATCATTGATGTCGTTTATTGGTTATGGAATTAAAATGGTGTCTGGTACAACATCAGAATGTTTCAGTAGGATGGGAATGTTTCTTAAAATTATAGTCCGATTTGTGTATAGGTTAAATCGTCGTGATCATATGTATATCTGAACATATAATAGATTTTTTTTGTGTGTGCCGTTTAAAATATTTATTAAAATTCATATTCTGCTAACTTTTTATAAAATAATTTCCAGTGGCGTACCAAGATTACTGCGTGGTATGTTTCAATTCATGATATCCACTCGCAACCCTCAACTACTTTTGCCTCGTATGTAGTTCTCTATATTTGAGCGATCATTTGTTGTTCGTGCTTCAGCTTCCTATTCGAATCAGCTCTAATGAATCTTTCAAACGTATGTATGTAAATATTTGGCGTATGTCCAGCCTCCGTCATACATTGAAATGAATCTATACTTTGCATTTGTAAAGCATACCTACATATCGTCACCGAAAATTCAAAAAGACGTCACAACATTTTCATCACTTTACAGGAGAGGCAAAAAATAGATAAATATAGAAACGGAATTTTGTGAATAAAATTGCCATTTTGGGTCGTAGGTGTCTAAAAGTTTGTGGGGATATGTAGTTTAGTCAGTTATATTATGTATAGGGGCATCGAAATCTATATATATAAAAAGAAGTGTACATTTTATTGTCACTCCATAACTCGAGAACGCCTGGGCCGATTGGGCTCAAATTTTTTTTCAGTTGTTCGTAATTGCCAGGAGAATGTTAATACGAAAGAAAATTTTGGGAAAACCGTACGGAAAAGCCGGGAAATTGGAAAAATCGGAAATTAATTTTTAGTATGGAATTTTGTGTGCAATTGTTCCGGTGTAGCTTTTCGAATTCCAAAATAGAAAACTCTTAGTGGAAAACTCGGAAAATTCCTGAAAAACGTGATTCGGCAGAATTGCATTTTGGCGATTTTTTGACGTTTTTTAATTTTGTCAATTTTGACGATTTTATACAACATGCTTTTTATACTTATTCTTACATTTTTAGTTGCCAAAAAATGCTAATCGCGTTGTACCGCTTTTGTCTTAAGAAATTACGATTTTTCCACAAATCAAATCAACAACATTTATGGCATATTTCAATCTGGTGACATTTAACTTCTATTACAAGTCTATTCTATTACATAGCACTTTTAAGGTATTCTCTATACGAAAGATTACTTCAATTTAAGTAAATCCAATTTTTTCGTTATTACTATTGCATCTGATATGTAACAAATGCTCACTTTAAACATATATTCTTAAAATTGCACTTACAATTTCTTCTTAATTCTTTACTTCGAAGTAATATGAAAGCATTGGTCTCAGTTTGTTATTGAAACTTTTAAAAAAAAATTTTTTCTGTAATCTGGTTTGTCGGTGCAACGCAACTATCATTCTTCTTCGAAATATCGATCCACAACGACCACACTTTCAATGGAAATAAAATTTGAAGGCAGGTATTTCAACAAAATTTGGTTTGTCGGTGCAACGCAACTATCATTCTTCTTTGAAATATCGATCCACAACGACCACACTTTCAATGGAAATAAAATTTGAAGGCAGGTATTTCAACAAAATTTGGTTTGTCGGTGCAACGCAACTATCATTCTTCTTCGAAATATCGATCCACAACGACCACACTTTCAATGGAATTTGGTTTGTCGGTGCAACGCAACTATCATTCTTCTTCGAAATATCGATCCACAACGACCACACTTTCAATGGAATTTGGTTTGTCGGTGCAACGCAACTATCATTCTTTCAATGGAAATAAAATTTGAAGGCAGGTATTTCAACAAAATTTGGTTTGTCGGTGCAACGCAACTATCATTCTTCTTCGAAATATCGATCCACAACGACCACACTTTCAATGGAATTTGGTTTGTCGGTGCAACGCAACTATCATTCTTCTTCGAAATATCGATCCACAACGACCACACTTTCAATGGAAATAAAATTTGAAGGCAAAACAACGTTTGCCGGGTCAGCTAGTTTTATATAAAATTACAGTTCAAAGGAAAAATGTGGATTTATCAAAAACTTCATTTAGTTAATCTGTTTAATAAAATCGTTGATTTTGAACTTAGCTGTTTAAAATTTTGTCAAATCGTGTATTTTAGTCAAACATATCGTAATCAATCAGAAAGAAAATTTTGGGATTTTGTTGTTACGTCATTTTGAATTTTAGCTTCTGTCAAATTCAAAGGGTTTGTTTCTGTTTACATTTATTTGTTGGTATACGTATGTGTATGAGCCTAAACAAAAACAAAATGCCTGTTGTTGTTGCCCATAATTGTTGTTGTATCTACTGCGACTACTTGGTATTTTTAATAGCTCTGTTCGAGTACTCGAAAATTTGTGCAAATTTGTACAAATTTTTACTGAACTCTGTTCGTTTACTCCAAAAATCCAGTAAATGAGAGCCAGAGAGCGAAAATTTTGACAGTTCGATGTGAGAGTTTTTGCAAATTTTGGTTGGAGAAATTTTAGCCAACAAAAATTTGCAACATAAAACAGCAGTTTGAAATTAGCTGTTTTATGTAAACAAAGAAAAATCCAAAATAAATTAACAACTGCCGAAAAAAGTACAAATGATTATTTTACTATTTTATTTAAAATATCACTGGAATTTAGCAAATGATAAAACTACATCAGCTATTTCGTTGCAAATTATTACTAGAAGTCGTTCGCGTACTTTATTTGCAAATTTTCATAAAGAGGGTAAAATTGTTGTTTCGCTCTCAAAAGTAGATTCTTGCAAATTTTTACTGGGAAAGTACTCGAACAGAGGTAATATGTGCCAAATTAACAAGGCGGCACAAGACGTCGACGTTAGCTGTCGACGACGACTTACAGGGTAGGGGTGATTCACTTCACCTGTCTGTATGCATGTATATATGCCGTAAAAACGTTGGATTGATTTTTAACCCTTTCCCCGTGATCCAATCGAGCTGAAACTTCGCAGGCAAACTAATGGCAATGACAAAAATGAACTGTCAAAATATGGGAGGGATTGGACAAAGGGACGTAGTACCTCCCATACAAATCACAAATTAAAAATCCATTATTTCTGCTCGTGTTAACGGTATTTGAACCAAATTGGGTATGTTGGTTAGGTGTACATATTCTAAGATCTGCCGCAAATATGGGCAGGATTGGTTGTCATTTAAAGTTTGTGTCTAGCGTAATGTGTAAAATAAAAAACCATGTGTCATATACATATAAAGAATTTATAGTCAAAAACTATATTTTTTACGGGTTGGTTTTTTTTTGTTATTTATTTTGGCTGGGGAGCCGTTTCATTGTTATATTACTTTTTGATATTGTTTCCTTTATTTCCAAACTATATTTTATGCTGCTTACAATTTTTAAGTTGAAAATCCTAATTTATAAGAATGTAGTGAAATTTTTGTATGTCAAATGTAATATACCTTAATTGGTCTGTAAGGCCATTTATATCATAGATAAAGTAAATAACAGATATAGCGCGACCATTGTCAACTTCGTTTACTAGGTGCTGTCCTGTACTACTGTCACTTTCACTGAAGTTTCCCATAATTCTCATTGACGTTTATACAAAAATGTGGGAAATTTTTGTGAAAGTAATTTAAACAATGGAAAATGTGACAAAATTTATGTGATTTTATATAATAGCATTTGTTTCTTATATAAAAAAAAAACTAGTTCATAGCCATGAGGACGGTGTTGGGATATCATTAGGAGACAACCCGTAAGACCGCCCAAAGATGAACATCCCTCAGCACCTTTTTTAATCTAAAATCTTCACCGCCCAAAAACTGTAGCAACTTCTGTGGTCGCAGATGCCAAAACCGTTCGAGTGTCTGAGGACTCTCAACAAGGAATGGTAGCTGAACCGGAGGAAGAACCAATTTATTAGGACATAGACGGTGATGACATGACTTTGCAATTCGATGGCCATCAGATATTCTACTTTAAGTAACGTGTTGTATTCTTGTATTCTTGATAATTTTGTTGAAAATAATTGATTCGTTTTATATGAAATTGTAGATTTTTATTGTCATATTTTTTGACTTTTTTTTGGGGAAATCAAATCCCATTTATTGCTTTCAACGACATCTAGAAAATTACCCATTAGACTAAAATTTTCCCAGCACTTGTGCTTCATCTATTTGTTTACTTTATCTATGATTTATATTACAATCAAATGAATAAATTAAATTAAATAAATGAAATTAGATATAATGGTTTATTTTACCAACGGCCAGTCAACTACTAAAATAAGTGTGATTTTGCAACACCCATTTTAGTACCTCCCATACAAAAGTTGTGGGGCCTGCTGGATTGTCGACAAGATACTTCCCGTAAAATACAACCAACCATCATTTTTCTTATCAAACTTTTTTTGGGTACATGTGATTAGCTCCAACTAAATAAATAAATAAATGGTTTCCCATTACATCCCATGAAGGGACAGGGGAGAGCTTCTCACAATCACTGAGCTGTGCGCTTTCCAGTTTCCACTCACTAATTGTGACCTGCAGTTTTACACCGATTCCGAACGGTATTTTGAGAAGCTTTTTCATGGCTATATACTCGATAGTGACAACTTCACTATGCGACGTGACCGCCGCCGAAAGAAACGGTCACGACATTACTCAGACATTCAGCCTTATTACGAATGTCGTTCTCGTATTTCGACTACGACAGTTTTGTAAAAGATTAAAGACAAAGTTGGCGTGTTATCTTTAATCTTTTACAAAATTGTCGTAGTCGAAATACGAGAACGACATTCGTAATAAGGCTGATTAGTTAATATCCTGTAAGTGTCACGCCCATTCGGATACCTCCAACAATAAACTGAGGAGCCTTCCGGCATGTTGAATCGATAAATCGCGTAAAATATTTCCGATCTTAATAAAGTTAGGTATTAAGTTTAATTTTGCCAAACGCGAGTCACCCACCAAAACAAGGATTATTTTGGCACCTCACATAAAAAAATTATATTGCCAGCTGGTTTGTCGATAAGATAACTCTGGTAAAACAAAAGTAATATTTTTTTTGTTATTAGGCAATATTTATTGAAACGTCACTCTGTTCTGGAATATAAGTAATTTTTCCACTCCCATTCTGATTTAAAAAATGACTTCCATTTAATGTGATTTCTCCGCAAACCCACAACCGATCTTAACCCATTAAAATCCCAGTCTTTAAAATTAAAAATCATTTATTCTGTTTATTTAGTATAAATGAAAGGAACATAAAGAACTTAAAAAATATGGAAAAATAAAAAAAAGTACTCAACCAAGCAGGTACTATGGCTCCATGAATGTATTCATATATGCTTATTTTTTTGATTGAACATTTTTGAAGCACTTATTTTCTACAAAAACGATGTACAAGTAGACAGTCAAAATTTCTCTTCACTCAAATGCCAACAAACAAAACGAGTGAAACCCTAGTACTTTTCTACTCTCTCTCTTACTCTCTTCATTGAATATTTCAATACACGAGCACCTTTTTGATAGTGTTATTGTATATAACTATACAAATTCGAACAATGTTGAAGTAAAATTACATAAACTATGCAAAAAGTATGAAATAAGCAAGATATGACGCGAGAGAGAAATGCGTTTGAGTGAACTCCTAGTACTTTTTGGTTCTCTTTTAAAAGGGTTGCCAAGTTGCGCACATTTTCTGGTCGTCTAATTGTAAATCGTCTTTGTTTTCTACACACAGAGCAACGTCATATAGTTCACAAGACCAACTTATTCGGTTGCGTCATTGACGACAGCGTAACGGGTTTTCAATTCTTTTCGGGAAATGGTTTCCAGCCGTAAGTAGTGAACAGGCAACAACCGAGCATTTTGATATTAGCGGCATTCATGCAAACGTGAAAGCCGAGAACTTTTGCTCAGCGCAAGTTTCCCAAAGACGATTTACAATTAGACGACCAGAAGATGTGCGCAACTTGGCAACCCTGGTAAAAGAGAACCAAAAAGTGCTAGGAGTTCACTCAAACGCAGTTCTCTTTCGCGTCATATCTTGTTTATTTCATACTTTTTGCATAGTTTATGTAATTTTACTTCAACATAGTTGGAATTTGTATAGTTATATACAATAACACTATCAAAAAGCTGCTCGTGTATTGAAATATTTAATGAAGAGAGTAAGAGAGAGAGTAGACAAGTACTAGGGTTTCACTCGTTTTGTTTGTTGGCATTTGAGTGAAGAGAACTTTTGACTGTCTACTTGTACATCGTTTTTGAGTTTCCCTCGCACCGTTGCATGAGGCACCAGGTAAAGTTGCTCAGCGTAGTTGTGCTCAAAACCATAGCAGCTGACCAAGATGGATACATAAGGTGGTAGCAGTAGCAATAGCTTGTATTATGTATGTGTACTTTTTCTACTGTTCTAGTGCTATCACCTTATTTATCCATCCTAGTCAGATGACAACGAAATGTCAAAAGTTTACACGTTTCTCCATCCCACGTTTGCGCAGCAAATTTGCCTCGAAAACTTTCACTTTTGAGCAAGTCGCTTTGTATGGGAAATTTGTTTGTTTTGACGTTTGCTGTGCAAGTTTACGATGTTTTCGAGTTTACGAGGTTCTTTCGAGCTTTCATGAAGACCACTATTGATGGTTGCGTGTAGTTTCGTAGGTAGTGCCGTACTATGAATCTCTTTTTTAAGGAGTGAGCGGAGGAAATTTTTTTCAGGTTTGTTTACTAATATGAACACTTCCTTAATTTGGAGTACTCTCCGTTCAGGACGATGTTTAGTCGATGATGTAGGTGGTTCTGATGTTCATATTGATGTCAATAGTTTAAACGACTATTTTGTGCAGACTGGTTCGGTCGGAAATAGTAACAGGGTAGATTTCAGTAGTATCAGTGAAAATGTCCGCTTCTCTTTTGATTGTGTGTTTGAAGATGATGTGTATTTGGCCTTACATAAAGTGAAATCTGACTGTTGGCGTTGACGGTATACCTATAAAATTCTTGAAATTGATATTTATGTATGTATGTATCCAGTTACATTCTTTTTTTCATTAATAGTATTTTCACCACATCGGTTTTCCCTACAGTTTGGAAAACTGATCGTGTAGTTCCTATACCTAAAGTTAAGGGCTATTATAGTTTAGATAATATGAGACCTATTAGTATTTTACCTGCTATTTCGAAAGTAGTGGAGCATATCATTAAACGGCAGAACCTTGATTTTGTTGAAGGACAAGGTATGATAAATAATTATCAATATGGGTTTAGGCAGGGGCACAACACTACTTTACACCTCTTGAACTTGGCTGATACTATAAGGAATGCGATTGACACTGGCGAATGTGGCGTGCTGGTTGGGTTGGACTTACATATCTAAACCTTTTGATAGAGTAGACCATGTGATACTGATTAACAAATTGAAAAATTTGTTTATGTTTTCTAACACAGCATGTAGGTGGATTTATTCTTACTGGTCTGATCGCTCTCAATTTGTTTTATTAAATGGAAATGTTTCTGATATACGTGCAATCTTTAGTGGAGTCCCGCAAGGGTCCGCATTAGGTCCGCTACTATTCGTATTGTATTTTAATGATGTAGTTAACACTGCCTGCAGTGTCAATTGCATCCCTTTTTTATATGCGGATGATATTCACCTTTTTTCAAAGCTGGTTCTATAAATACATTGGAGGACAATATTAATTCTACATTGGGGGATGTGAGTCAGTGGCTACGTTATAATAACTTATGCGTTAATTCCTCCAAAACTAGGGCTATGTTTTTTGGTCCCTTACGACATGATGACCAAGGCTGCGAAATTTACTTAAATGATTTCAGAATAGAGTTTGTTGATAAGATGAAATGTCTTGGTATTATTCTCAATAAGAAACTTGATTCTAGTAGCCATATCAACTCTTTATTTCCTAAAATTATGTTTACTCTTCGAAAGTTGTATTGTACTAATATGTATCTGCCTCAACATGTAAAGAGAAGACTAGCTTTCGCATTATTGATGTCGTGTATTGGTTACGGAATTGAAGTAGTGTCGGGTACGACATCAGAATGTTTTAGTAGGATGGAAATGTTACTTAAAATGATAGTCCGATTTGTGTATGGGTTAAATCGTCGTGATCATATATCTGAATATATAATTGATTTTTTTGGGTGTGCTGTTTAAAATATTCATTAAAATGTGTATTCTGCTAACTTTTTATAAAATTATTTCCAGTGGCGTACCAAGATTACTTCGTGGTATGTTTCAATTCACGATACCCACTCGAAACCCTCAACGACTTCTGCCTCGTATGTCATTCTCTATATTTGAGCGATCATTTGTTGTTCGTGCAGCAAGAATTTGGAATCAGCTTCCTATAGGCCTGCGAAAATTTTCATACTCCAATGTTTCTTTCAAACGTAAATATTTGGCGTATGTCCAGCATTGGCATGCATCTATACTTTGCACTTGTATACCTACATATTTAGCATACATACTATGCTTATTTATTTACTATGCTTATTTTATTTTTACTGCAATATTGTACAATATTAGGTCTGTCTGTTTACTGCAATACTGTACAATATTGTACAAAATAGGTCTGTCTGCGTACACATATTTTGCATCATTTTGTGCAAAATGTTGCAAAATATTGCAAAATGTTGTCTGCGTACTCCAAATCTCTTGCAGCGAGAGAGCGAAAAAGAGAATCTTTTGACAGTTGGAAGGTAGAGAACTTGCAAAATGTTGCTGGAGAAATTTCTTCTTGCAAGATTTTGCAACTAGTTTGAACAGCTGTTTTTGTTTACTGTTTGAATGAAATAATTTTTGTGAAATGAAAATAAAAATTGAAATTTAACAATGGCAGAGGTAAGTAGTTAGAATTGTGTTGATTTTTAACGTTTATAATAAACAAAACATTTTACTTCATGCTAGAAACGTGCAAATATACAGTGCGACCGTTCGACACATTTGCTAAAATTCTTTTGCATTGGTATTTTAATTGTTTACACACCGATCAGCTGTTTTCTTGCAAGATTTCAATGGATGCTGTCTGCGTACTTTTTGATACATTTTCAACCGAGAGAGTAAAATTGTTCTTACTCTCCCAAAAAAAGTTACTGAGTATTTGCTACTGGAAAAGTACGCAGACAGACCTAATGTTACAAAATGTTGTCTGTTTACTGCAAAACTTTTGCAACGAGAGAGCCAAAGAGAGAATTTTTTGACAGTTGGATGATAGAGAACTTGCAAAATGTTACTGGAAGAATTTCTTCTATCAAGATTTTGCAAGTTCGATCAGCTGTTTTTTATTTACATTTTGATTGCAATATTTTTGTGTGAAAAAGAAGAATAAAGTTGAAATTTAACAATGGCAGAGATAAGTAGTTAGAATTGTGTTGATTTTTAACGTTTATAATAAATTATAATAAACAAAACATTTTACTTCATGCTAGAAACGTGCAAAAACACAGTGCGACCGTGCGACACATATGCTAAAATTCTTTTGCTTTGTTATTTCAATTGTTTACACACCGATCAGCTGTTTTCTTGCAATATTTCACAAAATGTTGTCTGTTTACTTTTTGGAACAGAGAAAAAAAAGAGCGTAAATTTTTTTTTACTCTCTGCAAAAAGTTACTGGATACATCTTGCTGGAAAAGTAAACAGACAAAGCTATTGTCAACATGGGTTCTGTATTTAGAATCTTTTTGTTATTATTTTGGCTGGGGAGCCATTACGTTGTTACTTATATTATTTTTTGATATTGTTTCCTTTATTTGAAAACTATATTTTATGCTGCTTATAATTTTTAAGTTGTAAATCCTAATTTATAAGAATTTATTCAAATTTTTGTATGTCATATGTAATATAGCTTAATTGCCCAGTAAGGCTTTTTATATTACAAATAAAAATGAAATGAAATAAATTTTTGAGCTGTTGCCTTCCTTGTACTCAAAATATGTGCGTCAACAGCCATTGTACCCAAGCGATTACACTGTTTTGCAAACTTACCTTTCGCTTGGAAAATCACTTTTTTATGAACAAATTTTTTCAATTTAGAAAAAACAAGCCTTTTTATTCGTAAATAAAGTGCAAAATTCTTTAACTGTTATGCGACACACTTTCGACAGAGTCAAGCGATCACTGACCTAACAAAATGCGCAAATCTGAAAAAAAGGCTAAACAAAACAAAGCAAAATTCGAAGTATTGTTATTTGATGCCGCTGCTTTGTCGATGTAGTTTTATTAAGCAGAGTACACATAACACAAAATCAAAACAGACAATGAAAAGTCATTTCTTAGTGAATTTATGGCATTTCAAATATGAGTACTTTTCTGTACCTGTGCAAGTACAATGGCCAGTAATGGGTTAATGAAATTTAGTACTGTGGAATGTTTTGTCAAAAGCTGCTTTGTAATGAAAAAAAGATGGCCATCTTTTCGGTTGATCGACATATCTCCCTAAAACTACAACCGATCTTAAGGGAATTTGATGCTTCGCAATGTTTTTTGTCAAAGTTTGTTTCGTAATTAAAACCAGATAACTTTGACACGCCCATTTTTCTACCCCCATTCGGTTGATCGATATTAATGAAACTTGATTCAAGCAACATTTTGCCGTATTCCATGCCATAATAACTTCTTTTTTTTTGCCTTACTCATATTTTGCTGAATTTGCTATTTTTTGACCGCCACTGTATATCTCAACGTATTTAACATCTTTGCAACCATTACAATTTGCATTAGTAATAATAAAAGACTTCAATAGTTTGCAGTGAGAATAGAATTTTTTGATAAGCACAAAAGTATGTATTTTATTGTTATTATTCTTTCTTTACATTTTCACACTTTACTTATTTATACAGTCTCAAAATGTTATAATTTCTTTCGATTAACTCCTTCTGTCTCTTTTTGTTAGCCGTTAAAGATAAGTTGTATACTTATAAAACGATTGTTGTTTATCTGTTTACAGTAATGTTTTATTTACTTGTATATATATTCGATAAAAATATGATTTCAAAAGGCCCACAAATTTTCTGCTTAGTTTTAGGATAAACATACACTTGGTTGTTGTTGTAGTACATATGTTAGTTTGAAAATTTAAAATGATGATGATGCTCCAGTTAGTCGTATTTGCATATTAACCTATGAGAAAGAAACTATATAAATTTAAAATTTTGTGTTGTATGATGAGTGTTTATGTGTATAGTAGCCTTTGACGGGCTGTGGGAGAGGATTGTTGCTGATTATTTGTCTGCTGTTGCGACGACAACGGTGGTGGCGGCGGAGGTGATGGTGGTGAACGCAAAGGGATCGCTGGTTGCACGAAACGCACACGTTCTGCATCTGTGCTGGACGGGGCAGCACCGACAGCGGAGGCTGCACCATTCGAAGCCGCATTAAAAGCAGACGTAAAAGCAGTGGCGGCTCAAAGGGTGTGGTAGTTACGCTCACGAGCCTTATAGAATTTGTAAGCGACCAAACCTATAGCCAGTAGACCTAGAGTTAATACAATGCCACCAATGAAGGATGGGCCATCGAAACGGCGGCATGGTGGTGGTAGTGGAGGTTTTGAAGTTGTCGTAGTATCTGGAGCTGCTGTAGTTGTTGTGGTGGTGCTAGTATCGGGAGCGATAGTAGTTGTTGTGGTTGTAGTAGGTTTGGTAGTAGATGTTGTAGTTGGAGTTGTGGTGGTGTTAGGTGGAGTTGTCGTTGTATTTGGAACAGGTGTTGTTGTACTGGGTGTTGTTGCAGGAGTAGTTGTTGTTACGGTAGTTGTTGTTGCGGGAGTAGTACTTGTTGTTGTTACGGGAGTAGTAGTTTTATTGTTGGGATCTGGGATTAAAGTACTATCTGCAGGAGCAACAGACGTCGCAGTGGTGGTTGGAGTTGTGGAAACGTCGGATATTTTATCATCCTTTACAGCAGTAGAATTAGTACCGCTTGTATCCGCTGCTGTAAAAATAAGCCAATAAATCAAACTACTAAATGCATAGTTTTTATGTTATTTCTAGTAAATTTTTTCTTTAACGTGTCATTGTATGATTTGTAGTATAAACGCCACCCACGGTGCAAACTTTCTCAAAATTTGAATGTGCAAATATAATATGCATCATCCCCCCGAGTCATTAGATTTGATGTAATAATACATCGTCTACACCATTAGGGGTTTGTATTTTATCTTGCACAGCAAAAGGAATACGCATCTGGAGCATGCAATGAATTGATAATTACAAGACTTTATTCATTATTTTTATAACTAATTTGGTATTACTGGGCAAATAACTGCCGAAATCGACAAATTTGGACAGGCGCGAAACTGCAATTTAACTAATTAAAAATAGCCAAACCGATCGCCTTGCAGCATACAAGACGGTATAACATATTATTTATCAAGGACATAGTACGTTAAGTAAACTGCTTGGGAGCAGTCTAGGGTATTAAATGTTGCAGTTATTTTAACTATTAGAACAAAACCCCAATATTAGTTTTAGATATTTAAGGTTATTTTACTTTACATGATATCTACTTCATGTAAATTGTTACTTCAACGACACAACGCATTAGTATTTTACTTCAATTTTATTTTTAGGGGTTTCGGGTATCGAACGTATTATATACAATACGATTAATACAAAAACGTGGTCCCCCACCACCACTTTCATTCCATACGCACAGTTCCACATCCATATTATCCTGATTTTGTATTGTTATGCATTGAAATAAATGCAATACTATGTGCATATGTAGAAATTGGTGTTCCCCCTCCAACTTTTCTCAATTTAACACAAACTCACAAACACTATACAGAAAACCTCTGTTTGTTCCCTTCCAATAAGTTCCACAATTAGCAAGAAAAAATTGATAAATGCAAATCTTGAAAATTAAAAGTTCAAAGTGTCACCACAATACTAGAGTTAGTCACTCAAAACTGAGACAACGAACGACCACCTACCTTGAACATTCAGAGGGACAACGATGAGCCCCACGAAAAGGCAAACAGCCACAATAATTCCTGATGACTTCATTCTATCGAACTGATGCAATTCTCCTATGCGTTAGGGAAGAAACCGCAACACTTAAATATTTCCTGTTCTATCCTTGTATTGAAAACCAAAGCAGCAGCGAAGGGGTCGCAGAAGTCTCCAACCAAAAATTTGTTTACTTAAATTGAAAGAGCACGTATTTAGCTATATGTATCGTTTTTATATATCGGTATAATATACTTTTGTATGTGGCGAAAATTACAAGAGAAAAGTAGCTAAGAAAAGAAAACACCACAATAGTTTAATCTTAAATTATTTTCACGTTGTACAAATCACTTTTGGATGTTATCAAAGGATCTGGGGAAAGATAAAGAAATTATCTTTTCCTTTTTTAATTCTGTATTAAATAGAAAACACCAGCTTCCTCGTATTCTACTTTGCACAAATATTTCTAATTGATGACTGGTTCAGTTCGCTGCTGAGAATCGAAGTAAAATAGCGCATATTGAACACAGCTTGACAGCTTTGGCCAAGATGTATCCATTACAGGTTGAAGAGTTAGAGCAGCTAATTTAAATTTGGTTCAGGGCACACTAATCACGGTAGTAGCAGTAAATATGTGTGTAATCATGTGCAAAATCGCACTTGGCTTCTGTCAAACTCAGCTGATAAATATGTAAACAAAATGTGCATTTTTGAATCAGTTGTGATATAATTGGAAAGAAATATTGCCAAATTAAAGAAGATTGAAATTAATAATTGAAATTGTTTGATGCTGCAGTTGAATTGGATTTTCCCGGTGTGAAACTCAAACTCGTATTCGCGTCTATTGTTTAATTCCGCGTCTGTAAACAACTTATGACCAACAAATGTACAAAAATTTGACATTTCCCAAGTGCGTCAAATGAAAAAAATCAAATCAGCTGTTCTAATGATACAACCTTGTCTTTCAACCATGATTTGGTTCTTGTCATGGTACAATAATATCTTCATGGTAATAGCAGCGCGTGTTGTTGTTGTTGTAGGCAGCAACAACAGGCATTTTGTTTTTGTTCTATTCGCTTCAGCTGTCAAACTCTACACAAATACATACCAACAACACAAGAATGCAAAAGAGTACAAAAACAAAATACATGCGAGTGTGAAAACCAAAGCGAAGAACCTCATGAAAAAAATGAAAACAGCTGTTCTTACGACTTTACCATGAACATATTATTGTATCATGGTTCTTGTTATTGTGGTCCGACCACAAAAACGATATACAAGTAGACAGTCAAAATTTCTCTTCTTCAAATGCCAAGAAACAAAATGAGTGAAACCCTAGGACTTCTCTACTCTCTCTCTTACTCTCTTCATTGAATATTTCAGAGCAGCTTTTTGATAGTGTTATTATATATAACTATACAAATTCCAACTATGTTGAAGTAAAATTACATAAACTATGCAACAAGTATGAAATAAGCTAGATATGACGCGGGAGAGAAATGCGTTTGAGTGAACACCTAGCACTTTTTGGTTCTCTTTTACCAGGGTTGCCAAGTTGCGCACATCTTCTGGTCGTCTAATTCTAAATCGTCTTTGCCGACCATACATAAGTAGATATTGCACAGGCGGTTTGTTTCTCATAACACTCATTGATCATGATTTCGGGTCCGTTTCCGAGATATAGATATTTTTTCTAAATTTTTTTCATATTTTGGATCAAACATCCATTGGTTAAAGACTCCTATAGAGATAAGCAATTTATTAATTTTGCGATTGGAAGCACCGTTTCCGAGTTAAAGCTATTTTTTTATTTTAGCAATTTTCATACTTTGGCGATTTGAAAAAAATCTTCCATACGAGTTTGAGCACTAAAAATCCCTTAGAAACACATAAAACAGATTTTCTAACTTTGGCGATTTTAAAAAAAATCTTCCATACGAGTTTGAGCACTAAAAATCCCTTAGAAACACATAAAATAAGTTATTTTTTCGATTGGACTCTCCGTTTCCGATATATACACAGTTTTTCTAATTTTTTCATACTTTCGATAAAAAGTGGGGTTGAGTTACTCTGCATAAGCCATTACCCATCGCTGTGAGTAATAGGTAAATGCCGCGAACCCATTCCCCATGTGTAATGGGTAATAGTGAGGGGCAATTCCCCATCGTCGTAAGGTAACTATGCATTATTTCCCCCATTACCCATTAATTACTAACATATGAAAGTCGCTGTGCACTTATTTCGTTAAAAACTTTAGATGCCAGAAGGAAAATAACGTCTATTATGTTTCTCCATGCCATTGTTTCAGGATCTATTGATTGTCCAATGTTACTTTCACTTCTACGCTTTAATGCTCCATATCGCTCTTTCCGTCATATGTATACATTTACGGCCTTATTCATAAAAAGTTATGAGGGGTTTGAGAGTCGATTTTTGTATGACAAATCATCACTTAAACCTCTCATAATTTTGTACATCGTTTTGGAAGGGTACCACAGAGTTATACCAAAAAGGATGTACAAGTAGAGAAGAAAAAACCTAGTAGAAGAGAACCAAAAAAGTCGACGCGATTCACGCAAACGCATTTCTTTTCCGCGTCATAACTTGATTATTTCATACTTTTTACATACTTTATGAAATTTTATTTAAATATGGTTGGAATTTCTACAGTTAGATAGAATAACATCATCAGAAAACTGCTCGTGTATTGAAATATTCCACGAAGAGAGTAAGAGAGCGGGCAGAGAAACGACACGCTTCACTCGTTTTCTTTGTTGCTTTCCATAGTTGCTTTATGTATCAAAGACGATTTACAATTAGACGACCAGAAGATGTGCGCAACTTGGCACCCTGGTAAAAGAGAACCAAAAAGTGCTGTCATATCGGCCAAGTTGCTATATTCAAAAATGTTGAAACACGAGTTAGTAAGCTGATCGAGCGGGATGCTCGGTATGCCATGCGTATGCTGGGCTTGAAGCTCGCCGGACGGGGGGGATCTTTCCACTGACCATGCTTGACAACAACTTGCCTTTGATCATTGTGTTACATACCGAGGCTGAATTTCTCATTGGAAGAATTGAGACATAAAAAAGAATAAAAGAAGCCCAAACAGTAGATACGGATAGATGGAAAACGAACAAAAAAAAAGGAACACCCGATTATTCCTGATACCGAGAAGTCTTTTTCGAAACAAGAGAGATGTTTTTGTTACAAGGAGATTTCAACACACCGATGGTAACTGACGGATGATATTGCCAGTCTGGCCCTCCCTCATGAGGCCCCTGCTGCCTCACCATGACTCTGCTTAATTTCCAGAGTCCCAAATTAGCGAAGTTGCTTACACGACTTACCTCACTTTACTTCCCTTACCATATTGGCGGACTAGCCAGCCATATTCAAAAGCATAATTTCCGAAAAACGTTATAATTGTTGGTTTTATTTAACCCTTTCATAGGGCAGAATTCATAATAAAGCCTCTATCGGCTAATAATTTTTAAAATTTAACAATTTAATAAATTAAATGCTTCAAAAGGAAACAATTTATAATGCCACAAGGGCGAAGTGCGCTCACTTAATAACTATGGCACCGTCTAGGTGCTACACCAGATACTGGTGAATTAATTTTGGCCTTAATTGCAAATTTTAACATTAAAGTTATTATTTCCATTAATAAATTTCTAAACTAAGAGTATTTCATACTCAGAATTTGACTTAATTACAATTAATCTAAACTCAGCACCGTGAGTTAACTTATCCTACTGGGGTGGATAGGGAACTCCTCCCAGGAAATGCGGTTTGACAACTATGCCAATATAATCTTAGTAAGCTCGACGAGTTTATTTCGCGTAAAAAAAAACCGAATCTCATGTTCAACACGACTTGACTGAGAATAAAACTCGTTAGGCCCCGAATGCCTTAGGCCCCGATTGCCCTAGAATCTCGCGGCGAAGTATTTTCACGGATTAGTAACTCTCAGAGGCAGTTCGCATGAGATCAAAACTACTAATTAGTATATAATATCATAATATAGAAGGTTAACAGTCCAGGTCGTCTTAGAAGAATTGAATATTAATTTTCGCCCCTCACGGCAGTTAATTACGCATTCCGTATTGGGTTTCCTATCCTACCTCTTATTTAATCTAGTTTCTCTTTAACTCTCACGAGAACTTCTTAACAAATGCCAAAATACTTCAGTGGGCTTTTGTTAAAAGGTTCTTGTTCTAGATTTTATTATCGTGTTCACGTTATCACGTTTATGCTTCCACTTATGAAGACTTCTTAATCTTAATACATGATCGTGCTCGTACCACTGTTCGTGTGAAAACTTTTGCTTGTGACTGTTCGGTCTATTTAAAATTTTCACTATACATCTAGATGAACTCTAGGAATATCTAAGGCCTCATATAACAATAAACTTTCCTTGGCCGTGACTAATTATCGCGTGGCATAAAGTCTTCACAAGAACATTGATACACTAATCACAAATTTCTCCTTGGGAGCACTCACGATCAATAAATTTTCACAACTAGATCTAGCTTAAACAATTAATCTTCTTTACAATTCAAGCACTATTTTCATTATTCTCTTTTCACTTATAAATATAGGTAAATTTAGTAGGCTTTGCCTTATGGCATTAACATGACATGATATGGTGATTTTTTCGTGATTTACTTTTTAAATGGGCACCACCATACATGTCCTTTAAACACTTCGTTTCTTTTTTTCTTGTTTTTCTTTTCTTTTCGTTTAGGATTTATTTACTTTCTTATTTTCTGGGTTATGTTAGGATTATCTATGGTTTATTCCATCATAGGCTTTCTTTTTCAGCTGGTGTTATTCCTTGTAGCTTTTACTTAACTCAGCCCCATGAATTGGGCCTTAAACTTTCTGTCTGTCCACGGTTTGATAAGTCAGATAAAAAAAAATGGACGGAACTTACCGAAAACCTCCCGCTTGTGGGGGTCTAAGGGTGGTTTTTGGTGGCTTACTGCTGATTATAGAAGCTGGTGATGGTGAAACGGCTGTGTGGTATAATTGGTTACCGGAACTGGAGATGTTTCTAGTTGCAGATGACTGCCGTTGATGGTGGTTACAGCTGGTGATGTTGGTAGCTATTGGTATCGATGGCCAATGATGTTGGTGAATATGGACGACTGTAACTGATGATGATTACGGCTGGTGATGGTAGAATTGCCCAGCAACGTAATTAAATTTCAAGCCCGTCGATAGGCGCTGGCACAAGTCAACGCTGCCGCGTCTTCCCGGGACTCAAAAGGCTCACGGGTCGACAGCAGGTGGTCTAGACCACCCCTCGGCTTTGCGCACTTTCCCTTTACCTGCCGGCCGACGATTAAGCCACCGGTTTAGGAGGGGAAAGCGAGTGCGCGAACCACAAGGATGGCGGTGGACTCCTTTCTGTCGAGCCGAGTATCTTTTGAAATCCCGTACTTGTTGCTGCCTTCGGGCGGCTCTGCTAACGCACCGCTGGTACCACTAGTTGATGAAACTCCTTTGGCTGGGGGTAAAAATGGAAATTTTTAGCACTTCTCCGGCCAGAAGTGAGGTTATACTTACCACTAAAACTCTAACACTGGATCTTAAATCTCAAAAAAACTGCTATACGCTGTTGAACGGTTTCACTATGACCGTTAAGGGTCCCGTTCTTGCCGCTACTGAGCTAGAAGGGTAAAAGGCACTTTTTAGAAAATCTCCGGCCACAAGTGAGGTTATACTCACGCCGACACTTCTCTCCTTCTCGGGAATTAACTCACAAAAAGGTTGCTTTTCTGGCGTACCCTTGGGTTGCAGGCTTCCACTACGGTTGCGGGATGACGACTCCTCCGTTTCCTCTGGTGAACACTTCCAAAATTGCCTTACTATGGCTGGTGTCTGCTGCTGTATGTAAATTTCCGTTTTAAACATACAAACGCGTACTGCTCGATCGCTGGGTTGTTCACTAAGTGACAGAATAATGGCGGTTCGAAAAATTGCGCAGCCAAAATTCTCGTCACACACACGCACACAATGATTTGTTCTACTACAAATCTAGAAATTTCCTTGTCGCTTGGAAATTCGCTGTTAGATGTACAATAAATTAGGGTTTGTTTACCACTCAACAAACAACCCTGTGTTGACGTTTGTGATGGTGCATTACAGCAGATGGTGCATATGGGTTGTTGTTGTGTTCAACATATGAGGTGGTACCATATGTGCTAATTCCATTGCCGGCGTTACGGCGCCGCCACAAACCCCACCATCCCGATGACTACCACGACGAGGGATGGGAGGGAAACTAAAACTCGGAGGTGCATAGGCCATTGGGCATAGTTGATGTTGGGTCCTACCTTCTGACAATCAGTTGTCACCCCGAAGGATGATTCTGACCCATCAGAAGTCTGGGAATTACTGCCTGTTGTTATCTCCTGTGGCTTTAGTTTCTCTTATCTTCTTATCTTTGTCGCCGCTAGATGTTGTAGCTATTCTGCAGATTTTCGTGTCTTTTATTTATAGAGAGCTCGCCTCGCCTTACTGCTCTTGGCGATCCGCACTCGCTCCTGAAGTCTGCGGGAGCGCGTCTAGGATCTCCTGCAACTGCTCTTCGTCCTCTATTTCCCGAGGTTGTGCTTCACCGGCCAGGTGAACGATTATCTGGTCCTGGAACAGGCGTAGCGTCTTCACACCCTTCTTCCTGAAGAGCTGGCTTCCGACTTTCTTGTAGAGCCTGTTGACTCGGATGCAGTCTTTAACCTGCAGCTTGCGGATAGTCGCTCTGCCGCTGTCTTGCAACCTGCCAAACCGTGTCAGGACCTCAAATTTTAAACCAGGTGTCGCGAACTCAACCAGCACCTGCCACTGATCCGCGTGGACTAGCATCCGGGTGCACTCCACCACTGTCACCTCTTCAGGAGAGTGTGTCACAGCTAGCCTCTCCAAAAGCTTCAGCACTTCCGCTTTTGGATCTGCCACCACCGATTCACCGAAATGCCGGATGACCAGACGACGGTCAACGGTACTCGATCCCTTCCTCTGGGCTGCGTCCTCCTCGAAGCGGGTCTTGTATGCTTCCTGTTCTCTGGTCAGGTTTAAATTCGACCTCTGCATATCATACAGCTGGAACTCCAGCTCCTGATTGCGCTCCGTCAGGCTGCGGTTTGCTGCCTTCATGGTGGTAATTTCGGCGCGAAGTTTATCTATATTTCGCCGGGACTTCACCTCGTGTGTGACCAATCGCTCCTCGAGCGCCTCGCTCTGGGCCTTCATCAGGTTGAACTCTGTCGGGGGTCCTTGTCGCAGGCGTTGGTTCTCCTGGCGCAACCGCGTGACTTCTTCCCGGACAGCCAACTCTTCGGATCTCAGCGTCATCACGTGGAATTGATACTGCGTCTGCAGCTGGTCATGCTGTTCCTTCACACGTGCCACTTCTGCTTGAGCCGCCGTGAGCTGCTCCCGACAGGTCACCAACTCGGCATTCACCGCATCGAGCTCTCCTTGGCCAACCAAGGGCTCGTCTTCCCCATAACTCGGGAAGAGCGGAAACGCCATATATCCATCTCTCCTGCAGAATGGACAATCGTCTCTCCCTTGCTCTCTCCAGGTCTCCACACAGCTCCCGTGAAATATGTGACCGCAGTCAGATGCGCAGATACGGGTATTAGCTCCCGTTATGCTCATTAAGCATGCACCACATTCCACCTGCCCTGCCATACTGTCAGATGTCGTTTATCTGTCTCAACCGGTCTTGTGCGTACGTTGGGGACTTGCTAGCTGTCAATGATCTTGCTTAATACTAGCTGAAATGATAACAAAAGAAAAACTACTTAGTACTACAGGCGGTTGGGTCAACAGGACAATTTAGATATATAGGTCAAAATACTACCTAACTGTGGACAACGAATTACTAGCCTGGGGTAACTGAAGACTATTCCTTCACTTATCTACACAAAGGTAGTATTTTAAATTGCCACTACTTTCATTAGCCTTGAGTTTCTATCTGCTACATTCCTTTTTGGCCCGTGAAGAGGGATAGGAGAACTAAAAGTTACCTGCCTTCTTCCGGCCTGTGGGAACATAGTGATCTAGACTCAATGCCATGATTACATCAAACTACACGGGCTTAGCCATAAACAACAAACATCACTAAGATGCGAAATCGACATAATATTTCAGGCATAAGCCTGTACAAATTTTAATCTTCACGCCAATTACAATTCACACTTCTACAGCTCGAACCCAAGCCCTGATACTGGCTTTGGATCTCCGGAAGATTTAGCCACTGTGTACACGCTGGTATGAAATGACAACTCCTCCAATTTCTGCGAGGTAGGTAAGCTACTGCTTTAAGTCCTTCGCGTGAAATACTCCTAAATGTTTACCCTTAAGATCTTCCACTTCATAAAGGCTGTTTCCAACAGGCTTCACTACTCGACATTTCAAGAACTTCTGTGCCAACTTGGCATTGTAGTTATCCTTAAAACTACTCTGTTGAAAATTGCGCCTATAAACTTCCTGTCCGGGTATGAACCTGACTGGACGGCATCTTGTATTATAAGTCCTTTCATTCTTCTCATAAGCCTTATGCAAGCTCTCTTGGATTTTCGACCGAATTAGCTCTTGAGCCACTGACTTGGGTACTTGCTCTTCCCCGATGTCGGTCAAATACTTCAGGCGTCTTGCCAACTTGTATACGCTACCATGGGTTACCATATTGACACCAAATAGTGCGAAGTATGGCGTAACACCAATCGCGCTATGTATGGAAGAACGTAGAGAGCATTCAATCTCCGACAAGTGCCGGTCCCACTCTCGGTGATCTTCCTTCATATACGATCGAATCGCTGAAAGCACCGATTGATTTACTCTCTCTGACGCGTTCGCCTGTGGAGAATAAACCGCGGTTCGATAATGCTGTATCCCAAAGTTGGAAATGAAATCAGCAAACTCACGACTAACAAATTGCTTACCATTATCTGAGACAATTGTCTCTGGTACACCGAATTTGTGACAGACCTCCGTGATTAGGAATCTTATCACGCTCTTACTACTAGCTTTGCTCAAAGCCTTCAACATCACGAATTTCGTGAGATGATCTAGGACAATGAAGATGTAACAGTTCCCGTTCTTCGAACGTGGATATGGCCCCAAAAAATCAACAAAAATCCGTTGAAATGGTCTTTGAATCACCACCTCCTTGCCCATTGGTGGTCTCAAGGTGGTGTTGGCCGCTTTAGCCTCTCTACACACTTGACAAGCGTCAACATAGGCTTTGACTTGAGCGTTCATGTTTGGCCAGTAAAAATATTCCTTAATCCTCTTGAGAGTTTTAAGAAATCCGCCATGCGCTACGTGTGGTGGATTATGTGATCTCTTCACCACTTCTTGGGTTAGCTCCATAGGCACCCACATCTTCCAAGTGAAATCTTCGTGGATAGGAACTCCGTCGTAATGTCTCGTCCTCTTATAGACTGCTCCGTCAATTACGCGCAAATCTGGAAGTCTATCCGCATTCTCCTCTACGGTCTTAATCAATTCTAGGTAATCGGTGCTCTGGAAAGATTCATCCTCCAGATCAATTAACCGCATAACCTCTGCTGAAATCTCCTCCATCTCATAGCGGGATAACGTGTCCGGAACGATGTTCAGCTTACCCTTACGGTGTTCGATGATGAAATCGAAAGACTGCAGATGTAAGCTCCACCGAGCCAAACGTCCACTCAAATCCCGGTGGGACATTAGCCACTTGAGGCTGCTATGATCCGTGATTACGGTAAAAGCCATTAGTTCTACAAATGGTCTAAACTTCTTGATGGCTAACACCACTGCCAGGCACTCTCTCTCAGTGACCGTGTAATTCCGCTGAGCGGATGTCAACTTATGAGAGAAATAGGCAATTGGATGTTCGTCACCATTCTCGTCTCTTTGAAAAAGGACGGCACCTACTCCCAAATCTGACGCATCGCATTGAATAAAAAAGCGTTTAGTGAAATCCGGATGAACGAGTACTGGACTAGTCACTAAAGCGGTTTTCAGATTATCAAAGGCAGTCTTAGCCTCTTCTGTAAAGCTAAAAGCTTTACTCTTCTTTAGAGTGTCCGAGATAGGGGCTGCAATGGTGGCATACTCGGAAATAAATTTACGATACCATCCTGTTGCACCTAGAAAGCTTCGCACTTGCTTAATAGTTCTCGGATATTTGTACTTCACAATTGTTTCTACCTTCGAAGGATCTGGCCTAACTTGACCGCCACCAACGAGGTATCCTAAATATTTCAACTCCTTGAAACAAAACTTGGATTTCGCCACGTTTATCGTGAGTCCAGCATTTTCAAGGCAACGTGCTACCTGCTGTAACAGATCCATGTGGGTCTGGAAATCTGGAGATACCACCAGAAGATCATCCAGGTAGACGAAGACGCGATCACGAATGGCGGAAGGTATCACTCTGTCCATTAATCGGCAAAGTCTTTGAGCTGCATTACACAGCCCAAAAGGCATTACCTTAAAATGGTAGAGTGGCCTTCCGGGTATCGTAAAAGCAGTCTTCTCCCGACTGGATGGATCTAGTGGAATCTGCCAGAATGCATCCTTTAAATCCACGCTGGATATATAATATGTATCTCCGAGTCTACTAAGCAAACCTTCAATGTGTGGAAGAGGATAAGCGTCCTTAACCGTGAGAGCGTTAAGCTTCCGAGCGTCCAAACAAAGTCTATTCTTCTCACCTTTGCGGACTAAAGTCACGGGATGACTCCACGGACTTTCACTCGTCTCTATTACTCCCAGGTTAAGCATCCTGTCCACTTCTGCGTATAAAAGCGTTTGCACGGCTGGAGAAACAGGATAGTAACGATCTTTAACCGGTACAGCATCTCCTGTGTCGATGGAGTGGGTCTCCAATTGCGTGAGCCCAAGACCTTTCCTAGAATAGCAAGGAAAACTCTTGACCACGGCTTCCAAGATTTCATTTTGTTGTGGCGACAATGCATGAGTCTTAACCCCCTCAGGGGCTTGGACTTCCTCACAGAGATCTACCCCCTGAGTGGTAAGACTCTCAAGGTTCGCCAACAACTTAAATGACTTCATGAAGTCAACACCCAAGTAAAGTGCACGCTCTAGAGTGGGCACTAACTAAAACGTAACTTCCTCAGACTTCTTATTAAAATCGATTCTTGCTCGAACTCTTCCCAGGATCCTATGGGCACTTCCGTCTGCTGTCCTAATGGATGACCCAAACCGATGGATCTGTAAATCGGCTTGATCTACCAGCTCCTGACATCCCTTGCCTAGGCAAGTTACGGACGCCCCGCTGTCCACTAGACCTTCGACTTCAATTCCGCCAATCTTAATTTTTGCGTAAAATCGGTTATCACTACCCTCGAATAAGGTAGCTGCTGCGATCTCTCTACGAATGAGACGGCGCCTCTCGTATCTCTCTCGCGCTCGTTTGATGCGATCTGAGGCAACCCCGAAGATCCTAGCTCGAGCCTCTCGGTACTCTTCAATGCGCTGGCGCAAAGGCTTAAGCTGTCTCCAGGCCGGTGTTGGTTGAGCCACTTCCGCTCGGTCTTCATTCTTCAAGATCGTAATATTAGTGTCGCTATTAGGTAAAGGTGTTGTAATGTCTGTGCTGGGTAAATTATTGGTATTGACTGGGCTTATACTTCTGTCGACCTCACCTCCCCGGTCTGAGGTGGGTTCTTTGGGAGGTTTCCCTGACACCTAGGACACTTTGGCGTCACAGTATTCTCTCTGCCGCATTTGTAACAAAAGATTCTTCTATGGGTAGAAGGACAATCACGGAATGTATGGCCAACTGCCTTACAATTCCAGCATATAATTTTACTGGCGACGCCTAAAGCGTCCACTTCGCCCGTTGCATCCAAACCGGACATCTCTTCCTCCAAGGTTACTTCATGTACTCGCGGCTGGTATGCTTGCCGCGACGGCTGCTGTTGTCGATGCAATGACAATAAATTCTCAGCCCTCTTAGCCTCTCTGCTGAAGTCACTGAGATTGTTCACTCGAATTGGAAACAGCAACTGGGCTAGCGACGGCTTCAGATTTTCCTTCATTATGTCTGCCAGTTGTGCTTCGGTGTATGGAACTTCTTGTTGGTTCCGCAACTTCATCATCACGTTGTAATACTCTTGAAAACTTTCGTGAGGTTGTTGTCGTCGATTCAAGATTTGTACCTGAACCTGAAACTCATTCTCGTACCTCTGGAATTGAGCTAATAAAGCTGTCTGAAGTTGTGCCCAATTGAGAGCTGGTGACAACTTCCTATAATTCCAGTAATACTCCAGGGCTGCACCTTCCAAAACTTGATAGAGCCCTCGCATCACTTCTGTCTCCGTATATGCGTAATCATAAGTCAATTCTCGAACCCGGTACAAGAAATCTTGTACATTCATGGTTTTGGCCGTACCATCGAATTTAATCCCCCATTTAGACAGGTCGACTTTTCTTCCCCTGTGGCTAAACGACTCCTGACGTTCGGTCCTATCAGGATTAAAACGAGATCCACGCGAAGGTCTGGCTTGTTGCGAATTCCCTTCCGCTCTAGATTCACGACTTCCTATTGGTGGAGTAGAATCTCGTGCTGGCCAATACTGGGCATCTACCCCTATTCGGTCAAACGGTGGTTGTTGATCTTCTTCAGTAGCAGCTAGTTCTTGCGTCGATGCTAGCCGTGGTCTTGAATAAGCCGCGGGCTGATCGTCCTCAGGCCGTTGTTGTCGCCTGGCATTCCGATGAAGTGCCAACTCATGTAGAGTATTCGGTGCTCGTGTTGTCAGCTCCGGCTCCATATAAGATGTTTCGTTCAACGGAGTAGGTGGATAGCCTACTGCCGCAGTTGCCGCATTGGGCCTTGCGCGAGCCGCTGGATAACTGGTCGCGTTGCCCGCCATGGATTGCCGAGTGGCCTCCAAAATGACTGGTAAAATACGACGCACTAGGGCGTCTTCCTCTCTTTGACGATCTATGTCGTCCTCGTGCTCTCGGATCTCATCTGGTCTCGATCTGGGAACCAATCCGAGTCTCAAAAAATCTTCCCCTCTCTCACCTGCACGCTCCGTGCGAGAATTGAGAGCAGTCAGCACACTGTAGCTTGGAGAATCGATGGATTGTGTCTGAGCGACAGATCCGTCGCCTCTCACTGCTGCTTGGGGTACGTTCTCCATCGCTGGAGCCGTAACTGTCGCTTCTGTAGCAAGATTCCTCACCCTGAGTGTAGCCTGGGTTAGGTTTGCACCGGAAGTGGCCGGCTGTGACTGATCGGTCACGTCGGTACTACCTTCAAGCGGTGATCGTTGAATAGGCATATTCGTATGCCGAAAGCAAAAAAAAATAAAAATTCAAAAATTCTTCCCCTTGGGGGGTATCAAATAAAAATATTCTTCACCGTATAGGTAAAACTGATAGTAGCCCACGACTAATAATTCGTTGTCCACAATGCAAAAAAAAGCAAAAATCGAAAACAAAAAGAATATTCAAAATCACCCTAAACAAGTTTTACCAAAAAGGAAATGTATGAAGATGGTTGAAATAAAATTACTAAACTGCAAAAGCTACTAATGAAAAAGGTTATAAATTAAGCTGAAAAGTAAAAGCTGAAAACAAAATATAGCCAAGATAGAAAAACAATAAAATATATAAAAAATAAATGAATTCAAGAAAAAGAAATATAGTAATATTAACTGATTAAAAGAAAAACGCGAAATGGTTTAAAAACTAAAAGATTAAATACGATATGAAAAATCAAAAACTTCCAAAAACCAAGAAAAGTTTTGACCGCAAAAAAAAACAAACGTATCAAACTCACGAATGAATCATGAAATCACAATCCCAAAATCAATAAAAAGGAAATAAAAATCAAAAAAAAATACGATACCAAAACTATGTATTGCGCTAGTGGTAAGTATGGGATCAGTGGGTAAGTTCGTTTAGGCAACTCGGTGTGTGTTGAAATTACAAAAACTTCTTCGAAACGAAAACAAAACTTCCACAGTACTGTACTGTGGAGGACAACTGGAAGACAAAAAGACAATTAAAACGATGGGTCTAAAGCCGTATCGCCTTAATCGTTCCCTCAGGCTTCCCTGAATGCTTCAATCGCATTCAGCCTAGTTAATGATAACTAGTAGCTACCTAAACTATTAAATGATTCTAAATCAACAATAACAAAAACAAACATGACGAACCTTCTGCCGCTCATGCTGTAAACGCGACGTCGCAACGCGGTTAGAACTAAGTATCTTCGCCGGGACTTACGTTTTGTTAACAACACTAACGAAACAAAACGTTCAATGAAATATTAAGATTTTCCGCCAGCCATGCATCAGGCCATCGTCGCTACGCGGTTAAATTTGAAAACTTTCACCGGGACTTACGTATGTACTGACACAATTATACTGGACAAAAACTAAACTATTGACTCTACGTTAAAATATGACAAAAGATCAATCAAACTTAAACCGATTGTTTGCTTGGAGCAATTGCCACCGACATTGTCGCAGTGACAAGACTTCACAAGAACAAACATTAGAAAAAGTACTTAAAAAGAAATTTATTGCCCCTTGGCATACTCGTCGCAACGCGTCAAGGATTAAAAATTCCTAAAACGGGACTTACGAGAAGCGTAAAAACAATAAAAGACTTCATACTAAACAATAACGGACTACCGATACTACTGTTCGGGCCCCACGTTGGGCGCCATTATGTCATATCGGCCAAGTTGCTATATTCAAAAATGTTGAAACACGAGTTAGTAAGCTGATCGAGCGGGATGCTCGGTATGCCATGCGTATGCTGGGCTTGAAGCTCGCCGGACGGGGGGGATCTTTCCACTGACCATGCTTGACAACAACTTGCCTTTGATCATTGTGTTACATACCGAGGCTGAATTTCTCATTGGAAGAATTGAGACATAAAAAAGAATAAAAGAAGCCCAAACAGTAGATACGGATAGATGGAAAACGAACAAAAAAAAAGGAACACCCGATTATTCCTGATACCGAGAAGTCTTTTTCGAAACAAGAGAGATGTTTTTGTTACAAGGAGATTTCAACACACCGATGGTAACTGACGGATGATATTGCCAGTCTGGCCCTCCCTCATGAGGCCCCTGCTGCCTCACCATGACTCTGCTTAATTTCCAGAGTCCCAAATTAGCGAAGTTGCTTACACGACTTACCTCACTTTACTTCCCTTACCATATTGGCGGACTAGCCAGCCATATTCAAAAGCATAATTTCCGAAAAACGTTATAATTGTTGGTTTTATTTAACCCTTTCATAGGGCAGAATTCATAATAAAGCCTCTATCGGCTAATAATTTTTAAAATTTAACAATTTAATAAATTAAATGCTTCAAAAGGAAACAATTTATAATGCCACAAGGGCGAAGTGCGCTCACTTAATAACTATGGCACCGTCTAGGTGCTACACCAGATACTGGTGAATTAATTTTGGCCTTAATTGCAAATTTTAACATTAAAGTTATTATTTCCATTAATAAATTTCTAAACTAAGAGTATTTCATACTCAGAATTTGACTTAATTACAATTAATCTAAACTCAGCACCGTGAGTTAACTTATCCTACTGGGGTGGATAGGGAACTCCTCCCAGGAAATGCGGTTTGACAACTATGCCAATATAATCTTAGTAAGCTCGACGAGTTTATTTCGCGTAAAAAAAAACCGAATCTCATGTTCAACACGACTTGACTGAGAATAAAACTCGTTAGGCCCCGAATGCCTTAGGCCCCGATTGCCCTAGAATCTCGCGGCGAAGTATTTTCACGGATTAGTAACTCTCAGAGGCAGTTCGCATGAGATCAAAACTACTAATTAGTATATAATATCATAATATAGAAGGTTAACAGTCCAGGTCGTCTTAGAAGAATTGAATATTAATTTTCGCCCCTCACGGCAGTTAATTACGCATTCCGTATTGGGTTTCCTATCCTACCTCTTATTTAATCTAGTTTCTCTTTAACTCTCACGAGAACTTCTTAACAAATGCCAAAATACTTCAGTGGGCTTTTGTTAAAAGGTTCTTGTTCTAGATTTTATTATCGTGTTCACGTTATCACGTTTATGCTTCCACTTATGAAGACTTCTTAATCTTAATACATGATCGTGCTCGTACCACTGTTCGTGTGAAAACTTTTGCTTGTGACTGTTCGGTCTATTTAAAATTTTCACTATACATCTAGATGAACTCTAGGAATATCTAAGGCCTCATATAACAATAAACTTTCCTTGGCCGTGACTAATTATCGCGTGGCATAAAGTCTTCACAAGAACATTGATACACTAATCACAAATTTCTCCTTGGGAGCACTCACGATCAATAAATTTTCACAACTAGATCTAGCTTAAACAATTAATCTTCTTTACAATTCAAGCACTATTTTCATTATTCTCTTTTCACTTATAAATATAGGTAAATTTAGTAGGCTTTGCCTTATGGCATTAACATGACATGATATGGTGATTTTTTCGTGATTTACTTTTTAAATGGGCACCACCATACATGTCCTTTAAACACTTCGTTTCTTTTTTTCTTGTTTTTCTTTTCTTTTCGTTTAGGATTTATTTACTTTCTTATTTTCTGGGTTATGTTAGGATTATCTATGGTTTATTCCATCATAGGCTTTCTTTTTCAGCTGGTGTTATTCCTTGTAGCTTTTACTTAACTCAGCCCCATGAATTGGGCCTTAAACTTTCTGTCTGTCCACGGTTTGATAAGTCAGATAAAAAAAAATGGACGGAACTTACCGAAAACCTCCCGCTTGTGGGGGTCTAAGGGTGGTTTTTGGTGGCTTACTGCTGATTATAGAAGCTGGTGATGGTGAAACGGCTGTGTGGTATAATTGGTTACCGGAACTGGAGATGTTTCTAGTTGCAGATGACTGCCGTTGATGGTGGTTACAGCTGGTGATGTTGGTAGCTATTGGTATCGATGGCCAATGATGTTGGTGAATATGGACGACTGTAACTGATGATGATTACGGCTGGTGATGGTAGAATTGCCCAGCAACGTAATTAAATTTCAAGCCCGTCGATAGGCGCTGGCACAAGTCAACGCTGCCGCGTCTTCCCGGGACTCAAAAGGCTCACGGGTCGACAGCAGGTGGTCTAGACCACCCCTCGGCTTTGCGCACTTTCCCTTTACCTGCCGGCCGACGATTAAGCCACCGGTTTAGGAGGGGAAAGCGAGTGCGCGAACCACAAGGATGGCGGTGGACTCCTTTCTGTCGAGCCGAGTATCTTTTGAAATCCCGTACTTGTTGCTGCCTTCGGGCGGCTCTGCTAACGCACCGCTGGTACCACTAGTTGATGAAACTCCTTTGGCTGGGGGTAAAAATGGAAATTTTTAGCACTTCTCCGGCCAGAAGTGAGGTTATACTTACCACTAAAACTCTAACACTGGATCTTAAATCTCAAAAAAACTGCTATACGCTGTTGAACGGTTTCACTATGACCGTTAAGGGTCCCGTTCTTGCCGCTACTGAGCTAGAAGGGTAAAAGGCACTTTTTAGAAAATCTCCGGCCACAAGTGAGGTTATACTCACGCCGACACTTCTCTCCTTCTCGGGAATTAACTCACAAAAAGGTTGCTTTTCTGGCGTACCCTTGGGTTGCAGGCTTCCACTACGGTTGCGGGATGACGACTCCTCCGTTTCCTCTGGTGAACACTTCCAAAATTGCCTTACTATGGCTGGTGTCTGCTGCTGTATGTAAATTTCCGTTTTAAACATACAAACGCGTACTGCTCGATCGCTGGGTTGTTCACTAAGTGACAGAATAATGGCGGTTCGAAAAATTGCGCAGCCAAAATTCTCGTCACACACACGCACACAATGATTTGTTCTACTACAAATCTAGAAATTTCCTTGTCGCTTGGAAATTCGCTGTTAGATGTACAATAAATTAGGGTTTGTTTACCACTCAACAAACAACCCTGTGTTGACGTTTGTGATGGTGCATTACAGCAGATGGTGCATATGGGTTGTTGTTGTGTTCAACATATGAGGTGGTACCATATGTGCTAATTCCATTGCCGGCGTTACGGCGCCGCCACAGTGCTAGGAGTTCACTCAAACGCATTTCTCTCTCGCGTCATATCTTGCTTATTTCATACTTTTTCCATAGTTTATGTAATTTTACTTCAACACGGTTGGAATTTGTATAGTTATATACAATAACACTATCAAAAAGCTGCTCGTGTATTGAAATATTCAATGAAGAGAGTAAGAGAGAGAGTAGAGAAGTACTAGGGTTTCGCTCGTTTTGTTTGTTGGCATTTGAGCGAAGAGAAATTTTGACTGTCTAGTTGTACATCGTTTTTGGATGTATGTCAGTGACAGCTTTCGTAAACAAACGCAAGCTGTAACTACCATTTTTGGTTTTGGCGTTCGCGTTGGCATCTGCGTTTACTTTTACTTTCGGGAATTTTAGAATAGTACCCTAAATCTCATCAAGATATCGGGCATATTATTTTGTCCTTAGAAGGCGGATAGAAACCAAAAGAAGAAAATCGAGGTTCGACATATTGCATCCTGGTCAGCGTCTGATCCATAATGGCCGGCTGCAATCAAATAACCTGGCAGTAGGCAAAATGTAAAAACCCGGTGGAAAATACAAGAACGAAAAAGAAAACATAAAAACCCCTATTTGTTGACGACCCACGCAAACGTTATAAGGACCACGATTTATGGATATGCACTTGGAATGTAAGAACTCTATATAGATCCGGTGCAAACATCCAATTGGCAGATGTCCTAGAAAGTTATAAGGCTGACATTACCGATATCCAGGCAATGCGAAGGACAGGTCATGGCTGCACAAGAAAATGAAATTGCGACATAAGGAGAAAAACATGAATTTGGTTGGGGATTTGTAGTTGGGTAAAGACTGCGACATTTAGTCTCTAGGTTCAATCCTGTGAGTGAACGTATAGCCACAATTCGCATAAAAGCGAAATATTTTTATATTTCTCTAATTTGTGTGCATGCCCCGACAGAAGAGAAAAATTATGATACCAAAGACATATTCTATGAGCTCCTAGAGGAAACGTATGATCACTGCCCTGGCCATGACCATAGACTATTACATACATAGATACTTTTATTCTCTCATCTGACGTTTCATTTCACACTCTTCTTCTCTGAGAGAATTAAATTTAAAATTAACTTACACCAGGTGGAGTTACAAAATATGTTCACTTAACTTTTTCATGTCGTTTTGGTTTAGAACTGAAAAATTTAAATGTATTTTGCACTTTTTTGTTGAGTTTTATCGTTGGTATACATTTGTATTGTATTTAACACAACTAGTTTGCCACAAAAACACGAAATTCGGTTGTTGTACCTTTGTTGAACGTTGTTTACTATTTCCTCTATCTGGTGTTATTCAACCCATGTTTTCCACCATCCAATGTTTACTTTCCACCGTACCTATGACGTTTAATTTATTGAGAGAATAAAAGTATCTTTGTAAGTATTAGTCTATGGCCATGACATTAAGATTGTACTAGGAGAGTTTAATGCTAAAGTAGGCAGGGGAATGTGGTTTATACAAATATTAGCAATTTCAGTCTACATGCTGACAGTTCCGACAACGGTATGAGACTGGTTGATTTGATGTGGAAACCCAGTTCCGACTCTATAAAAACTGCAGCAACAACCGTACTTAGTTTCGAAAAAACGATTCGCAATAAACCATGGTACGATGAAGAGTGTCGCATTGCAAATGATGAAAAGAACGCTGCACGTATGGCAATGCTTCAATCAATAGCAACGCGAGCTGCGACTGAGCAGTATAGGGAGAAAAGGAAGGAGGTAAACCGTATCTTTAGGCGTAAGAATCTGCAGTCAAGAAAGCGCGAGAGTGAGAAAATTGAGACATACAGAAGAAAGAACGAAGCCCGAAAATTCTACCAAAAAGTCAAAAACGGAACTAATTGACATGGTTCAGAGCCCCCGTTCTGTAAAGACAAGGACGGGAATCTCATCGCAGATGTGCTGAGCATGTTGGGAATATGGAGAGATCATTTCTCCGCGCTACTAGTACCTGAGATATCACATGACGATAGGACATTCGATCACAATATGGACGACGACGCCGATTGCCTCCTCCTAACCAAGACGAGGTCAGAACAGCTATTGCCCGGCTTAAAAACAACAAACCAGCAGGAACAGATGGATTACCGGCGGAACTGTTTAAGGCTGGCGACGATGAGTTTATAAGGTGCATTCATTAGCTCATTAGAAAAATTTGGTTAGATGAATGCATGCCCGGCGATTGGAGTCTCAGTGTACTATGACCCATATTTAAAATACATAACCCAAGTCTCTGTGCCAACTACCGTGAAAGTTGGTAAGGATCTTAAGGCTCATTTAGACTACTGACAGATTTTGACACTCGTCAACATTTTCTGACACAACATTTTGAACTAGTGTTTACACATGTCAAAATATTTTATCAGAAAACCTTGTCAGTATTTTGTCAGTATTTTCTGACAGCATTTTTTGAAGTTTCAGCAGAATATTTTGAAAGCCGATTACACTACTGACATATGTATTCTGTTTGTGTTTACTGACCAAATTCTGACAATTGTTCTCAGCTGTTTTTCAATTGCTTAATCCACACATGATAGCAAGTTATTGTGTTTATAAAAATAAAAATAAAGTTATACATACAATACAATTGTACAAAATGCAATTTGTACATTAATAATACATCATTAATTCTAAAAACTTTCTTAAAATACTTAGCAACTCATTTTTGTAAGTACTTTATGATTTTGTAAAGGCAAATAACAAAACACCAATCAGCTGATTCATTTACAGAGAAGGGAGCCGAGGCAAAATTGACGGCGGCGGCGGCGCCTGAAAAATCCTCCTCGACGGCGCGGATTAAGCGCTGAGCCGATTTAACAATTGTGAAATTTGGTACAAACTTGGTTAATTTTCATGAATCAGTATGAAAAATATTGCCACCTTAAATGCAAACGGACGTAACCACCCTTTTTTCTTTTTATATGAGAATCATTTGCATGTAAGGTATTATCGGCGGCTGAATTCGGCGGCGGCGTGGCTTATTGACAAAAGTATCGGCGGCGGCGGAGTACCGGCCTCGACTCCTATCTCTGTTCATTTACTGACATATTTTGACAACATGCGAGACCTCATCAAGGCGACACCCTATCGTGCGATCTCTTTAACATCTTAATGGAGATCATTATGAGAAAGCTACAGGACGAATTTACATACCTCGGATCTGCCGTAAACAAAAATAACGTCAGCCTTGAGCTCAAGCGGAGAATTATGCTTGCGAATAGATGTTATTTTGGGCTAAGCAAACACTTTAATGATAAAGTACTCTGTCGAGTAACAAAAGTCCAACTGATTCAACCTGTCTTGCTTAATGGCGCAGAATCCTGGGTCTTATCGCAAGCAGACGAAACATCTGTAGGAGTCTTCGAGAGAAAAATACTCCGAAAAATGTATGGCTCTATAGTCCACAACGGTGAGTATGGGCGACGCATAAACCGTGAGCTGTATGAGCTCCCCGACATTGACATAGTTAAGCGGATCAAAATAACAGCGATTGCGCTGCCTAGGACATGTCAGTATAATGGATGAACGAACCAGCACCAAGGGTTTTCCAAACCGAACTCGAAGGAAGACGAAAAATAGGAAGACCAACACTCCGCTGGAGGGATCAGATTGGCGAATACATGTGTACACTTGGTATTTCCAACTGGAGAGATAAGGCAAAAGATTGAACTGGTTGGCGAAATATGCTATCTTTGTTTTGTAAGGTCCCTGACCCCCCGGGGTTGTTAGAGACCAGATAACAACAAATAATAACAAAAATTGTCCTATTAAATGGCTTAACACGGTGTCTCGACTAGCTATAAATAATGACAATGATCAAGTCAGTGGCTAGTGGAGACCGCTAATGTTCATGTTATGACTTGAAAATCAAATTTTTTGCCATGACAGAATTTCTGTCATAAACGCTGTCATTAATTTGGAGTTTCATTCGCTTTTCACGTTTAAGTATTTTAAAATGACGAAACTTAAATTAAATAAACGCGAAATTATTGACAAACTGAAAACTATAAAAGAGCGGATTTAAAAAGAAAAGCGTGGGAGGAAATTAGACACAAATTTAAGTGTACCGGAGATGAAGTTGTTCTTTACGGTTCAAATACATTTTGGAAATGAAATGTCTACACATAATTTAACCATTTCGCACGTTTTGACGTTAAAACATTCTCTGACTTGAACATGAACATTGCTATGAATTATAGCTAGTCGATACACCATGTAATATACACACAGAAAAGAGTTTCGTTGTCAGAACCTATTCTGCATTGCAATCCAAGCCAAATTTTCTCCGTTATTGCAACTTTGGTATTCTACATTCCGTATCGTTTCAATTTCTTACAATTGTGACTGAGTTTTTTACGATCGTGTGTATTCTGCATTACAATCGTAACTGAGTTTTTCTAAGTTGGTAATTACATGACGGAGCGTCTTACAATTGTTGTGTTTGGTGAAAAGATAAGTGAAAAAATCAAGTTTAAGTTGAAAAAAAGGAATTGAGAAAAATGTAAGTATAAAATACAATAAAACGTTTCATAAATTATATAAATACATATTTGTTTTAAATTGTTTGTTTTTTTTGTATTGATTTGTAAGTTTTATTTGATTTATTGAAGGTCGAAAACAACACACCGGAACAGTACGCGAAGCTGGCGACTTTAATGTCAGCAAAAAAAGACATTGCCACTGGATACACCAAGCGTTCGAAGGAACAAGTGCAGGCATTGTGGGAAGAGATCACAGTGGCTCTAAATTCATTAGGGCCACCAATAAAAGATGCCATTGCATGGAAGGAATTTTGTATGACAGAAAGAATGTATCTGTTGCATTTATGAAATAACTTTTTATAGGTTTGGATTGACTGGAAGTGCTACATCAAGCGAAAGCTAGGGAATAACAAAAAGGAAATGTTGACCACCGGAGGAGGCTACTGTCCCTTGAAGAAAAAATCTGTAAAAGTAAACTAATTATTTCATACATCAACACTTTTAAAACATATACTTACAATTGAATTGGTACAACTGTCTCTCAATTTTCGCTTTTCAAGTCTGGACTCTGTATTCTGGAGCACGTTGTTCTTCTCATCCAACAAAAACGACGCTTCT
Organism: Phaonia tiefii; assembly: GCA_963931995.1. Classification (NCBI taxonomy): domain Eukaryota; kingdom Metazoa; phylum Arthropoda; class Insecta; order Diptera; family Muscidae; genus Phaonia; species Phaonia tiefii. Next base: position 90,452,100 of record OZ008369.1, on the reverse strand, counting down.
ATCAATTCCATTTCTCCTAACTTTAATGATGTTAAAAACATGAAAATATCACCTCCGGCACGCCAGTCTGCTCCACACTGGTATAGTTTGGCCACAAATGCCTTTTACTTATGTTCTGCCTTTTTTTGTCTTTCGGTACTCACAGATGTGTTTAACTAATTAAAGTATCAACAATATTTAATTATTATCTGTTTTATCACTTGCACTAATTATTTGCACTAAATTCAATTTGCACTAAAATCTTTACACAATTGACAATTTTTTTTGTTTCAATCTCATACTTTTCACAACAAAACAGCTGGTTGTGAATACACTCTTTGTCTTCTTCTTTTCCTTCCAATTAGATTTTTAGTTGGAATACCATTTTACGATCGTAACGTAACGTAATGCGGGAACGTAATTGCAACACAGAATAGGGGTGTATATAAAAATTTCTATATCTCGAAAACGGTGCGTCGTATCGAAAAAATGAAAAATTTTTACGGATTCCTAAGGGAAATAATTTTTTTAAAAAAAAAACGCCAAAATAAGAAAATCGATCAAATAAAAAAATGGCTATAACTCGGAAACGGTGCGTCCAATCGCTAAAATAATACATTTTTACCTCCGTAGGAGGCTGTAACCAATGGATTTCTTTACTACGAGATCACTTTTTTCAACAAATCCCTAGAACTAAATTTTTCGAATCAAAAATCGCTAAACCGCCATTATGTATATATTTCGTAAACGGAGCGTTCAATCGAAATATAACAATTTTTTTCGGCTTTCTGAGGGGTTTTCATAAAGTGGTCCAATTCGTATGTACTTGTTTTCCGAAAAATCGTCAACATAACTAAATCGCTAAAATATAAAAATAGGTATAACTCGAAACTGTGCGTCCAACCGCAAAAATAATAATTGTTTTACCTCTATAAGACGCATTAACCAGTATTTTTGTTTTTGATCCCACTTTATTGACTCAATCGTATGAGTTAGAGAATTGACGCCTACTACATTATTGTTGCCCCCACTCTCTTCTATTACTCACCCGTGGATACATTTGCTCTATCTCCTAACTGAAAATATATAGGTGTCAAAAAACCTAGGGCAGAATATTAAGCGCTGCATACAGATTTTATGGAATTTTCGAACCCATAAGAAGTACGTGTATCCAAAATTACGTGAACCAAAAATTTCGTTCACTTTTCTTTTCCTTAGTACACAGAAAAAATAAGCTTCGGTAATATTACCCAGTTTGGGTTTGGTGATTCTTTTTTGTATGAAGACAAGAAAATGTGGCATTATTACCTAAATCAACAAAAATGCTGAATTTGCATATGAATGTTGGCAAATTCCCTGTTTCTTATTTGAATGTCAAGATCTGTGCTAAAGCAGCAACATTCCGACTAGACACCGTGCGTAAGAGCGAGATGTAACCATTAATTTGTGAAAAGAAAAACAATACAAGAATTATGCCAAAGTTTCTAAGCGTCCGTTTAATTAAATGTGTGAATTTACAAATTTCATAAAGAAATGTAAGTAAAAATGCATTCTGCATGTGTTTTTAATAAATAATACATTTCTAGTGGCCAAAGGTCTACATTGTAGACCTGTTGTAAATAGAAAAGTCCGTTGTGTTGCTTGTGTCTTATATATTAATGAATGGAAAAGTGTCGAACATGTTTTAATAAGCAACAGGAAAATTTACATCTCTTAGCCATTTGAAGAATAGAAATGTGTGTCCTTTGTAGAAACGAACAAATTTGATAAAGAGTTTGATACTTTTATCTAATCCTTAAAAAAATGTCTTCACAGGGAACGTGACTTGCGTCTTTGGCAGTGGTAAACGAAAAGTGCTACTACATTTGAGGAGCCTGGTAATTCGTGATTTTAATGTTATTTTTTATTTTAATGTTACTATTGTAAGCAACAATGCAATAAATACTCCTTTAATTAAAACAAACCAAAATTTGTTTCTGTAAATATGAAAATTCGCCTACAATAAATGCTGTACATCTTGCATTGTGTAAATCTACAACTATGCAAGGCAAATTTTCATATTGTTGGTGAACGTAAATTTGCCTACGTTTATTGGCAATTTTGTCCAATTAAATAATTGACCCTATGTTGCCCAGTGCATTGGCTGATATCAGACCTTGAATTTAGGTAATATTACCCTAGTTTTTTTTTCAGTTGTTTGATAACACTGTGATAGTTTTTGACCCAAAAAAAAAATGAACTTTGATGAATCCTTTTCGAACTATTAGGGGGGAGTCCCCTGAGTGCGAAAGTACATTTGGAAGTGTCAGATTGGCTCCAGTTTTTGAGAAATCGGTATATATGGATATAGCTAAGTCTGCGCTATTTAAACAAATTTTACCGGCCATAGGCCAATTTTTTTTTGGCCTAAAAGGGCTTGAAAAGCTTATTAAAATAGAAAAGATAAATGTTTGCGCTCGGTCCAACTTCTTGAGATATGGGCCTTTAAAGCTTGAGTATATAATTGGCCATATCTCACACATTTATGGTCCGATCTGGTTTCGGTGAATATCATTACAAAGACCATTAAAAACTCTTTAAATCTGCATATAAATATATTACATTTTATTAACCCATTGGGGACAAATTTAAAAAATACGATTTTTTAACCTCACTTTTTTGCTAAAAATCTGATTTTCTCAAAAAACAGCCCTAGTAAACCTATTTTCTACCTAGACTCAGGTTGTAGGCAACACTTCAGGCTTTGTTTTGAGGTATAATACTTCGCATTAACCCTCCTAAGACCGGATATATTTATATTCAAAATTTGAAATACAAGAAAAAATGAAAGTTCTTTTACTTTTTTCCAAAATTTAATTTATTTTCCTAGCATAGGCCTCAAGTTAAGCTTCAAAATCAAAATATTGGACTTTTATATATTTTTTTCGTTTTTTTTTTTAAGTTAATTAATTATAATTAATCAAGTTTAATAAAATATCTTCGTACAATAACGATAATATTTATTTGTCAAACTTTGAACATAAATATCTCCGGTCTTAGAAGGGTTAATGCGAAGTATTATAAATAAATAAATAAATAAATGGTTTCCCATTACATCCCATGAAGGGACCGGGGAGAACTTCTCACAACCACTGAGCTGTGCGCTTTCCAGTTTTCACTCACTGATTGGGACCTACAGTTTTACACCGATTCCGAACGGTATTTTGAGAAGCTTTTTCATGGCTATATACTCGATAGTGTCGCCATCACTATGCGAGGAGACCGCCGCCGAAAGAAATTTGAAGGTGGTCAGAGCAGGGTTTGAACCCAGGATCTCATGTACAAGAGCCGCGCACACTAACCATTGCACCACCGACGGCCGACGGAAGTATTATACCTTAAAACAAAGCCTGAAGTGTTGCCTACAACCTGAGTCTAGGTAGAAAATAGGTTTACTAGGGCTGTTTTTTGAGAAAATCAGATTTTTAGCAAAAAAAGTGAGGTTAAAAAATCGTATTCTTTAAATTTGTCCCCAATGGGTTAATAAAATGTAATATATTTATATGCAGATTTAAAGAGTTTTTAATGGTCTTTGTAATGATATTCACCGAAACCAGATCGGACCATAAATGTGTGAGATATGGCCAATTATATACTCAAGCTTTAAAGGCCCATATCTCAAGAAGTTGGACCGATTTTCTATTTTAATAAGCTTTTTAAGCCCTTTTAGGCCAAAAAAAAAATTGGCCTATGGCCGGTAAAATTTGTTTAAATAGCGCAGACTTAGCTATATCCATATATACCGATTTCTCAAAAACTGGAGCCAATCTGACACTTCCAAATGTACTTTCGCACTCAGGGGACTCCTCCCTAATAGTTCGAAAAGGATTCATCGAAGTTCATTTTTTCGACTATCACAGTGTAATTGTTTGGGACCGGAATTTTGACATTTCAATTATTTTAACAAACAAAAGTAACAACACATGAGTTAAAAATAAAATGAAGTGCGATAAGGAATTATTAATGAATTATTTGCAAGGTAAATCAAAGGCATAGATAAAGGAAATAAGTAGATATCGCACAGGCGATGTCAAGTACTACCACTAGGTGCTGTGTTGTCGTTTTGTAACTCTCATTGAAGTTTCTCATAACTTTCATTGACGTTTATTCAACACTGTGGGAAATTGGATACATACAAAAAAATTACAGCAGACAGTTGTCCGAGGCCTTCGGCCACGGACTGTCCCTGCAGGCTGTGTCAGAGACACGGCCATTAAGTTTAACGTAGAATACGCCATCCGATAAGACAGAAAACATATATAACAATAAATTCATTTGCTTATATTATTTATCATTTATTGTTATATATGTTTTCTGTCTTATCGGATGGCGTATTCTACGTTAAACTTAATGGCCGTGTCTCTGACACAGCCTGCAGGGACAGTCCGTGGCCGAAGGCCTCGGACAACTGTCTGCTGTAATTTTTATATTTACCAACGGCATTTGATTCAAGTCCGTTTAAAAAAAAAATATTACGTTCAATTTTTTTAAACTTAATTTAATTTATGTATTTTAATTAATATTTTTATTGAAATAAGTTCTGTGAATGTTGAGAGGGCCGCCCTAATATTAAAAAAGGTTTACCTTATCGAGTCTTCGCATTAGCATTCGAGCGTTGTGTGAAAGCTTTACGCTTTACAATTCAAAATTAATGTTACAACAGCTTTATTGAAGCTTTCGCAAAAAAGCTTTATTACGTTAGCTTACTGTTTGTTTCACTTTTTACTAGATACATGTTGCCAAGCAACATTAGCTTGCTGTTCGTTTCACTTTTTACTAGATACATGTTCCTAAGCAATGTTGAGCAACCAAAAACACTCAACCAAACACCACACATATGTTTGAGTGTATGTGTTTAAACAATTTTCATTTGAGAAATTAAAATAATAGAAATATATCAACCAATATGAAATGTATATCAAACGAAAGATAACATCTTCATTTACCTACAAAAAAAATTTTAAAAAAATTCATCTAGCCGTTTCCTCAAATTCAATGAAATAAAGATTACAACAATAAAAACCTGACATGACTCCTCATACCGTAAGGTAAGACGTATTCTACGTCAAAAACTATCATTTTCCAGGTTGTGGTATTCGAACAACTAACTTAATTTTTTTATGTCGTTTTGTTCCCCACTTTCAAGTCAAAATGTTGTTATTTTGATTGTCAACAAAACAAAAACAAAATCCTTGTTGATGTTGCCTACCACACCTATTGTTAGCACCTGTTGTAAATACATCTTGCAAGGTATATTTTTTGTTGGGATCAAACGTTGTAATTATTGCATTCAGTTCCATCTAGAAAATATCCCATTGAACGAGAAATTTCCCAAGGCATGTTCGATATCTATTTAATTCCTTTATCTATGATCAAAGGTTTGTGGAAATTCTGTGCAACAAAATTGCCCTTGTCCTTGTAGTAGGAACTTATCATACACTATCTTAAAATTTCCGTTTAGACATAAATGACAAAATTTCCTACGAAAGAACTGAATACAGAGCTTTTTGTCCGGTGTTCAGTTTTTATGAAATTTTCATAGCCATAAGAAGACGTGTATAAAAAATATCGAAAAGTTCATTAACCGAAAATTTCGCTCACTTTTCATTTGCCTGGTACTCAGCTGGAACTCAACTGAAAATGTTGTACGCAAAATCAATTACAGGGTTTTTACGCCAGACTTATTTCGTACGAAAACAATTGTTTGATAATTGTTTGGGACCGGAATTTTGACATTACGATAATTTTAACAACCAAAAGCAACACCAAATCCGTTAACAATAAAATGGAGTACGTAGAAGAATTATAAATTAAATATTTGCAAGGAAAATCAAAGATGGGCGGTAACTCTCCGCGACGGAGCTTTAGACGTAATAACCTACTGTATAATAGAATTTAGGGGTCCACAACTCCGAAAATAGGAGTAGGTACAAAGATTTGTATTTCACATATTTTGCGTAAAACACCGCTTTAAAATGTTAAAATGTGAATTGCTTCAAAATGTACAAAGCATTTTCGAGTATATTCTAGAAACAATGGGCGTGTTTTCGCTTCCTCATTGGTGGAACGCTGAGCTTCAGGATCTAAGATCGACCATTAGGCGGCTTTTCAACAAGGCCAAAAAGAGCGGCGACCAAAGGGATTGGGACGTTTATAAGATTAGTCTTAATCTATGTAAAGGTGAAATCAAGAAGGCCAAACTTAAATCGTGGAGAAACTTCTGTGAATCCATTGAGGGAACCAACCAGACTGCGCGCTTAAGATGCGTGCTCGCTAAAAACCCACCGTGTGCGGGTTTCATAATGAAAGACGATGGAATGTGGACGTATTCGTCTGAAGAGTCTCTTGGGATTCTCCTGGATACCCACTTTCCCAACGATGACAGGAGTGATGGTCATCAGCCAGAAGAGTTAGGCGGAAACTCACCTAGCTTAGAAAAAGTTCGCCCAATAGTGAGCAGAAAGAATCTTATATGGACCATTAGATGCTTTAAGCCCTATAAATCAGCCGGGCCTGACGGAATAATTCCCGCGCAACTACAGGAGGCACTATACCTATCTTCTAGTTGTTTGGAGGCAATCTTCAGGGGCTGCCTTATGCTGGGAGTCATTCCTAGCATTTGGAAGCAAACCAAAGTGGTTTTCGTCCCGAAAGCGGTCAAATGCTCTCATGTCCAACCAAAGGACTTTAGACCAATCAGTCTATCATCCTTTGTTCTTACGACATTTGAAAGGTTACTGGACATTCATGTTCGAAGTAATCTTCCACAGAATCTACTATCGAGTTCTCTGCATGCCTATACCAAGGGCAGGTCAACTGAGACGGCTCTCCACTCTAAAGTCAGCATAATAGAAAAAAAAGTGTCCCTTAGCATCCCATGAAGGGATTGGGGAGAGCTTCTCACAATCAGTGAGATGTGCGCTTTCTAGTTTTATACTCACTGATTGGGACCTACAGTTTTACACCGGTTCCGAACGGTATTTTGAGAAGCATTTTCATGGCTAAGTACTCGATAGTGTCGCCATCACTAAGCGAGGTGACCGTCGTAGAAAGAAATGTAAGGTGGTCTGAGCAGGGATCGAACCCACGTTCTTATGTACCTTCCTGGACATCGAGAGAGCCCTCAATAACATTCAACCTTCGGCGATTCTCAGGTCGTTACAGAATCTAGGAGTCGAGAGCTTAGTGGCACGCTTACTGACACGCTTCTGGTGGATAGATCGTCAAAGCTGAATAGGGTGGTGTTACAATTGCTAGGAACGTTAACAGGGGGATACCGCAGGGGGAGTTCTGTCTCCACTATTATGGTCTAACTTCTGTCAATGAACTGCTTCTTGAATTGGACAGAACCGAATGCCAGGTCTTTGCCTATGCCGATGATATTGCTATCATCTGTTCGGGTAGAAACCTCAATTTACTTAACATTCGTACAACCAGCCTACTTCGTCTGATTTCGAGCTGGACCGCTAACAACGGACTATCACTTAATCCACTTAAACCCGAGCTTATCTTATTCTCTCGGAAATATAAAATACCCGCATTGGAACTGCCGTCAGTTAGTGGGGTGCAATTACAGTTGACGGAAAAGGTCAAGTATCTGGGAATAATTTTCGACAGAAAACTGACTTGGAAACCGAATGTGGAGGAGAGGGTGAAAAAGGCGTCTGTTGCTCTTTACTGCTGTAAAGGGGCGATAGGAAAGCGCTGGGGACTGTCTCCGAAGATCACCATGTGGATTTATACGGCAATAGTCGGACCAATACTTCTCTGTGGCACCGTAGTTTGGTGGAGGTCCCTCCAAAAGAAATATATTCTGAATTCCTTGATGCAAATTCAAAGATCAACACTGAACATCTGTACTCCTAAACATCTGTACTCCTGATAGCATGGCCGAATCGGCAGCCGCTACACCCCTGGTGAGAATCAGAGATTGTGGCGTATTGATATCGGGGCATTCCGGACACGCTGAATTACTACACCGGATCAACTCTATTCCCGTAAAAACGAACTACTGTATCCCCTACCTTCTACCAGCGACAAATCTAAGGACTTCTATTCTGAACAGGAATAGCTGGGAAAGCCACTGGAAGGGGAAACCAGTAGTATCAGATTTTTCACGGATGGATCAAAGTTGGACAAGTAAGTAGGCTATGGGGTCCATTCACCGGACCTAAATCTAAATATCTCCTTCAAGCTGCCTGATCACTGTAGTGTATTTCAGGCGGAAATTACCGCCATACTAGAGGTTGCTGAACTACTGAAAAGTAGTGTCACAACCCTCCGGAGAATATGTATCTACACAGACAGCCAGGCAGCCATAAAATCGCTGGAAGCCATGTTTGCTACGTCCGTGACGGTGAAAGAATGCCACTCATCACTTACGGTGATGTCAGAGTATTTTGACATCAGGCTCATCTGGGTACCGGGACATAGCGACATTCCAGGCAATTGCGTAGCAGATGCGTTAGCTAGACAGGACACTACGGCACAGGTACTTCCGGCAAAAGAAGGTGTTAGTATGGCAATCTCTACCTGCCGTTTGCAGATCAGGCAGTGGGCCGATAATATGTACACGGAGAAGTGGAGACTTACTTCAACTTGCAAACAAGCCAGGGTACTCTGGCCACAGGTTGAGAGGAAGAGGACTAGGTAACTACTTAACTTGCCGAGAGGCAGGTTATCCACAATGATAGGAACACTTACGGGACATTGTCTTGTAGGAAAACACGTCCGAAGATTGGGACATAGAAACTCCACTCTCTGTAGATGCTGCATGAAAGAGGACGAGGAAACGACGAAACACCTTCTCTTGGATTGCCCTGCCCTGCTTCATTGAAAGGGAAAATTGGCTAAACGGCTAGTCAATAGTTGCTATAGAGGAAACTGCAAGTATCACAATGGGCTTCTTTAGCCTAAGTGTGCTAGACAACGTGCTGTCTTGCAGCCTTTTCAACCAACCAACCAAGGGTAGTATTATAAAAGTCGAGAAAGTGAACGTAAACGCAGAAGCCAACGCGAACGCCAAAGTCAAAAAATGGTAGTTTATATATCACTTCGCGCTTGCGTATAGAGTTGCCCAACTAAAATAAACAATTATAGATTAGAATAACTTATCTTGACTGTAAAATTTAGCTCTTTTTCAGTAGATCAACAGATTTTAAGATTGCTATTATTTATAATACTGCAAATACCATCAATATTCACATAAAATGTGTAAAAAACTTATTTTATTTTGGGGTTCAATGTCCAATAAAGTTCCCCATCTATATTAAATTCGTTGTCTTTTCAAAAACACGTGCCATTTGAAAAACACGTGCCATTTGAAAAACACGTGCCATAATAAGCGTGTTTTGGTTACACCGCCTGCTTAGATTATCACTTAATTTGTATGGAGAGCTAAGCGATATTAAGCGGCACTTGAACTTACCGCTTCCATTTCAGTCCTAAGCAGGCATAAATTTACCAGTCTCATAAAAATCAGAAAAGCTGTGTTGGATATCGTTAAGCAGAAGAATATAAACATTTGCAAGAATAACTACAAACCATGCGTTAGAGCAAGATGTTTATATGTAATTCCGGTTGAAAAGGCAGAAAGTTGCCAATATGAAAAAAAATCAGAAAAACAGTATTGGATATCGTCATTGTGAGCCGCAGACAAGGAGAATAATGTACACATATTCCAGAATAACTACAAACCATGTATTAGAGCAAGACGATTATATATTGTTACGAATAAGTAAAAGCTTTTGCTTACTGTTAATGACTCTACTAACAGTATGTAAACAACAGGCGGTTAGTGCTGCGCCTGAAAGTATGCATTGTAACAACGTACCAGCTCGCTAAACCAGTAGCATGAATTCACCTCAGTAAAGATAATTCTCCTGTGTAGGAGAATGTTCTACAAAGATAAACAACAACAACAACATCTAGTTTCTAGAAGGTTCTTGAATTCGCTAGATATATGTACCTTCATTTGTGTATGGTGAGTTGGTATAAATAGCGGAGGTCTTTGGAATGGAGAGTTCAGTTTGTGATTAAACCCCGTAAAGTAAGCAACGCGAATTGATAGTAAAATACAAGACTTGTTAACGTGTTATAAATAAAGTAAACTGTTGTACTGTATAAATAAATAAAAGGAAGTGATACCGTTGTAATTATCGTAATTAAAAACGAACCTTGTTTTATTATTGGGAATAAAACAACGCAAAAAGGACGAATAAGGAAATTCGTAACATTGGTGTCAGAAGTGAAATTACGAATTAAGGACAACGATGAAGTTTGAAGAACTCAAAGTTGAACAGCTAAAAAAGGAGTTGAGCAAATTGGATCAACCGACAGCTGGTAATAAAGTAGAGCTGCAGAGGCGATTAATAGAAGAATTTAAACGCCGAAACATCAACATTGACACATATCAGTTCGAGTGCAAAGACGAAATGGAGGTTTGTGCAAAAGAAGCAACTGGTAATATAGATGTTTCTACAATGTTTGCTGCCATGATGGCCAAATTGGACGATAATTCTAGAATAATGGACGAGAAATTGAGCGAAATTTCTCGAATAATTAACGACAAACTGAATGAGAAATTTGGTGAAAATTCTAGAATTATGAACGAGAAATTGGACGAGAATTCTAGAATTATGGACGAAAAACTTGAAAAGAAATTTGGCGAGAATTCTAGAATTATGGACGATAAATTAAGCGAGAATTCTAGAATTATTCAAGAAACATCAAATGCCACAAATGAGAAACTGCAAGAAATCTCCGAAGTTGTGAGCAATATGGAGATTCAAGTGAACGATAAATTCGAAAAGGTTGAAGAAAAAATCGAGGAAATGGGGCAGAAGATTGAAGAAATCGAACATAAGTTCGAGGAAGTCGAACGGGAACTAAAAAACGATGTAAGCGAATTGCAAAGGAAAATGAATGAACTTCAGTTGCAAGAGGGTCCGGTGCGAGTAATTTCTGAAGGCTCTAGTAGATTGAAAGCTCCCAGTTTCGATGGCTCTACCCCTTTCGATGTTTTTAAATTCCAATTCGAAATGGTCGCAATTAAGAACTTGTGGAACAGCAACGACAAAGCCGTTGAGCTAATTTTAGCACTGAAAGGCAACGCAGCAGAAGTCCTTCAGAGCATTCCCGTCAGTGCCAGAAACAACTACGAGGATATACTGGCTGCGTTACAACGCAAGTATGGTGGCGATCACAAGAAGGATTTATATCGCATGGAATTGAGAGGCCGAGTGCAAAAGCATAATGAAACGCTTCAGGACTTCGCAACCGAGGTGGAACGTTTGGTGCTGATGACTTATCCTGGTGAGTCCCACCCATTCTTGGATCAATTTAAGATTGAAGCATTCGTCAACGGCATCCGTTATCCTGACATAAAATACGTGACTTGTGCCACACAAAAAGCTACATTCGCCGAAACTGTTTCGTTCGCATTGGCACAGGAGACAGCGAAATTTGTGTCCAAGCCTCAAATACAAAGAGTTAGAAAAATTGAAATGGAGTCGGAGGCAGGAGATTTGAAGGGTGCCATAAACGATCTTAAAGAAATCACCCAAACCCTCAGCAAGGCGGTACCAGGCGGAAGTAAGCCCAGACCAAAGTGCTACAATTGCGATAAACCTGGTCATATTTCACGAAACTGCAGAGAGCCACGAAAACGATCAAGATCGAGCTCACCCCAACGTGACAATAAACGGGTAAATTTTACTACACAAAATGAATCTCCGTTAAACTAAAACGAGCTAGCCCAGAGGGGCATGGACTAGCTCCCACAACCGAGGGCCCCACGATCTCCATCTCAATAATACAGCAGAAAAACAACAACCTCACTGTCTACGGAGCTATCGGTGGTCGGAAGCGCATATTGACTATGGACACAGGCGCGTCACAATCTATCATCAGATCTGATTTGATAAATGGACCAATAGAATCGTTACATGGTGTAAGACTCCGCACAGCAACGGGTGAACCAGCAACTGTACATGGTAAAGTTAAATTGAAGTTATCCATTGCCAACATGAGCATCGAACACGTGTTTATTGTCGCCGACATTGTAGATGAAGTGATAATTGGTGCAGATTTTATGATTGCCCAAGGCCTCAAGTTAGATATGGGGCAGCAAATTTTGACGTGGGCTAATGTGGAAATTCCTCTCAATGTGGGATACGACAATACAACACAGATTAAAAGGCTGATCGCTCACAAAGATGTAAAATTGCCACCAAACTCAAACCATAGTATGGGCCCGAATGGAGGGAGATTGTGAGATCGGCGGTTTGTGGGTAGTTGAACCGGCAAGTATAAACAACTATAACATCATCACTGCCAAAGCTCTAGTAAAAACTAATAATGAAGGAATAACGAGTTCTAAATTAGTCCAACAACGAGGAGGTGATCGGCGACCGCACACAAATTGCAGAATTTACACCAGCCGAGGCGGTCATCAACTGTGAAGTTAATTCTGACTGCAGCAAACTATCAGAAAAGGAGCAGAAAGTGCTGGAGTCGCATCTCAGTGAGTGGGTGCGAGAACTAAAGCCTTCTGATAGGAACAAAGCAAAGCAAATACTGTGGAAGCATGCGTCTGCCTTCGCCCTGAAAAAAGAATGCCAAGGTAGAACATCAATGGTAAAGCATGACATCAATACAGGGGAAGCGAGACCAATAAAACAGGCGCCCAGAAGTCTTCCACTTTCAAAAAGAGATGAGGTAAAGAAACTGGTAGCTGAAATGCAGAAGGATGGTGTAATCGAACCTTCTTCAAGTCCATGGAGCTCGCCGGTGGTACTAGTTAAGAAGAAAGATGGAAGTACCCGATTTTGTGTGGATTATAGAAAGCTCAACGACGTCACCAAAAAGGACAGTTATCCACTACCAAGAATTGATGACACATTGGATACGTTGTCAGGAACAAAATGGTTCTCCACGCTGGACTTGCAAAGTGGTTATTGGCAAGTAGAAATCAGCGAGAAAGATAAGGAGAAAACTGCATTCAGCGTAGGGGATGGTCTGTGGCAGTTTAAAGTAATGCCATTTGGACTATGTAACGCTCCAGCCACCTTCGAGCGATTAATGGAGTGCGTGTTGAAAGGACTTCATTGGCGAACATGCTTGGTATACCTAGACGACATCATTGTCATGGGGAAAACATTCGATGAACACCTGAAGAATCTTAAAGAAGTCCTTCAACGTATAACCGCGGCTGGGTTGAAACTCAGCCCGAAGAAGTGTTCTCTGTTCCAGAAAGAAGTAAAATATTTGGGACATCGAGTGACAGCAGATGGCATTTCCACCGATGAAGACAAAATCCTGACAGTGAAGGATTGGCCACGACCGCAGAATCTCCATGAATTACGCAGTTTTCTAGGACTCTGTACGTACTACAGACGGTTTGTGCCGGGTTTCGCCACAGTGGCTGCAAGTCTTCACGAGCTGACAATGAAAAGTCGGCCGTACTGTTGGAGCGAAAAACAAGAAGAGTCATTCCACTAACTGAAGCAATATTTATGCACGGCTCCTTTGCTTGCATATCCTGTTGCTGGAGAGAAATTCGTGTTGGATACTGACGCGAGTGGTTACGGAATAGGTGGCGTGCTCTCGCAGGAAATCAATGGCCAAGAAAAAGTTATTGGGTACTACAGCAGAATACTCTCAAAGCCAGAGAAAAATTACTGTGTTACGAGACGAGAGCTACTGGCCGTCATAGAGTGTGTCAAACACTACCACAAGAATCTGTACGGCCAGCCTTTCCAGTTAAGAACCGATCATGCGGCGCTAAGGTGGCTACTGCAATTTAAGAACCCCGAAGGCCAACTTGCTCGTTGGATTGAAAGACTGCAGAGCTATGACTTCAGCATTGAGCATAGAAAAGGAGGAAAACACGGTAATGCTGATGCCCTGTCACGTCGTCCATGCAAGCTGGAATGCAAACACTGCTCAAAAGCAGAGGTGAAAGAAAACATCATTGACGTACGTCTGCTTCGACTAGAATCCAACGAAGACTGGTCAACAGCAGAAAGAAGCGACCCTATACTGGCAAAAATCATTTCTGCAAAAGAAAATGGTGAAAGACCAACACGCAATGACATCGCCTCAGAGAGTCCCCTGATGAAAGCATACTGGGCCCAGTGGAACAGCCTAAAATTATTGGATGGTTGCCTATACCGGTTATGGGAAAGTGAGGATGGTAAAATAGTCAAAAAGTTAATAGTGGTACCTTCCTCCAAGGAAAAAGAGATAATGACAGAATTCCATAATGGCCCGAGCGGAGGACATCTAGGAATAACCAAGACCATTGAAAAGCTAAAGCAACGGTTCTACTGGATTGGCTGTCAACAAGCGGTAGCCGATTGGATAGCAAATTGCACCCAATGCATGACAGCTAAGGGACCAACGCGAAGAAGTCATGGCCACATGCAGCAATACAACTCAGGTGCACCCTTTGAGCGTATAGCTATGGATGTGGCTGGTCCATTTCCCGTCAGTAGCTCTGGAAACCAGTACGTCTTAGTGGTTATGGATTACTTCAGTAAATGGCCCGAAGTATACCCTGTTCCAAATCAGGAAGCGAAGACTATAATTAAAGTGTTTGTGGATAACTGGATATGCCGTTTTGGTGTCCCCTCGGAGCTCCACTCGGACCAGGGTAGGAATTTTGAATCGATCATCTTCAAAGAAATGTGTGAGTCATACGGTATTCGGAAAACAAGAACAACACCATTGCATCCTCAGTCTGACGGAATGGTTGAAAGATTCAACCGAACTCTTGAAGAATACCTAAGAAAAGTAGTCAGCGCAGATCAAAGAGATTGGGATGAGCACATACCGAAGTTCCTTTTGGCATATAGGACGGCCACCCATGACTCCACTTCGCGAACACCCGCTAAAGTAATTTTCGGAAATGAGCTGAAGCTGCCTGGAGATTTGGAGTTCGGTATACCATACCAGCGTCTGACCCTGCGAACAGTGATGTCAATTACCATGATACGGGGGATCTTAATGATCTCCATGAATTTGTGCGCAACAAATTAAAAATGGTCAGTAACAAAATGAAAGCCAGATACGACCGAGCGGCAAATTCAGAAGGATTTCATGAAGGCCAGCTAGTTTTACTGTTCAACCCACAGCGCAAGAAGGGTTTATCTCCAAAACTTCAGACTCACTGGGAAGGCCCTTACAAGGTTGTCAAACGAATAAATGACGTGGTTTATCGAATCCAGAAAAGCCAAAGTCCAAGAGCTAAAATGAAAGTCGTGCATTTGGAAAGACTAGCTCTGTATGGAAAACGGAGGGTTGAGCCTGCTCGGGACGAACAGGCTTAAGTGGGGGGCAGTGTTACGAATAAGTAAAAGCTTTTGCTTACTGTTAATGACTCTACTAACAGTATGTAAACAACAGGCGGTTAGTACTGCGCCTGAAAGTATGCATTGTAACAACGTACCAGCTCGCAAAACCAGTAGCATGAATTCACCTCAGTAATGATAATTCTCCTGTGTAGGAGAATGTTCTACAAAGATAAACAACAAGAACAACATCTATTTTCTAGAAGGTTCTTGAATTCGCTAGATATATGTACCTTCATTTGTGTATGGTGAGTTGGTATAAATAGCGGAGGTCTTTGGAATGGAGAGTTCAGTTTGTGATTAAACCCCGTAAAGTAAGCAACGCGAATTGATAGTAAAATACAAGACTTGTTAACGTGTTATAAATAAAGTAAACTGTTGTACTGTATAAATAATAAAAGGAATAAAACAACGCAAAAAGGACGAATAAGGAAATTCGTAACAATATGTTATAATAAAGTATCGCTAGTTTGGCGTTCGGCTACTAGCAAGCAAGCGATATTCGCTAGCTTGTAACGAAAGCACGCCTAATCTAAATGTAAAATAAAACCACATATAAGATAAACCTTATTTTAAATATGAGGACAGATTTTATGAACAGATAAAGGGCATGCCTATGGGTTCCCCAGCGTTACCTATAATGGTGCACATTATAATGGAAGGATTACTTGACAGGACGCTCAATACATTAACGAGGAGACCGAAAATTATAACTGAATATGTTGACGATATATTTGAATCATTGGCAAATCTGAGGTGGAGGACACGATGAATGCGCTCAATTCTTTCAATCGACAACTTAAATTTACAGTGGAAGAGGAAAGGTGCCAACAATTACCATACCTTGATTGTATAGTTATAGGACAAGATGGAAATTTAAAAGTTGACTGGTATCAAAAGCCTACAGCGTCAGGACGACCGATAAATTATTATTCAGAGTGTGAGAATAAGAATTTCAGAGTGCTGAAAATAAGCGACGTGGAATTTCATGGGAAAATAAGGGGAAAGTACGATTTTATAAATGAACATGATTGACGACTGAATACGAGAATTTCATCACGTCAATCGGGCCAAAAGGCTATTATAAGCTTTTGGAACAAACACTGTACATTAACTGGATACAGGCCAAACTTTGACGAGGTGAAAATTCTAACTGAAGAGAAGATTTACTCACGACGTCTCTTACAGAAAATGCTGCATATTATTGACGTTCCATCTGGGAAAGACTCAGCTACATACAAGCGCGATACGGACCAATGTGCACAAGTTTACAGACATACAATTGACAAATTTAGGCGGGAAAATCAAATTGGTGGATATTGAAAATAATTGCTTTACTAATACCAAGATAGAGGCAATGGTTCAAAACAACGAACCGCATTTCGTTTTGTATGTTAAAATTATTGCGTTAAATACAACACAAATGTATGCTAACAATAACAGACAATAAAAAAATGTGTAAAACACATTTAAATTTCACAGTTTCTCACCAAAACGATATGAAAAATTAAAATCCGATGATGTTGTAATTCCACCTGGTGTATGTCACTTTTTATCAAACATTTCTCTATCACACCGACCGGACCACGAAGAGTGTGAAAGGAAACGTCAATGAGTTAAATATTCTCTCTTGTTATTGTAACTACTCTATGATTTGCCGAGTTTTTACGAAGCAAAGTGTCTCGAGCCGAACGTGCGAACAAAAACCCTCGTCGGTTGAGCGAAGACCATGCCAAAGAAGAACTAAGTTTGAGGGTTTTTATACCCTCACCCATAGAATGGGGGTATATATCATTTAATACGGAAAAAATTTAACACACAGAAGGAGCCATAATGTAACACACAGAAGGAGCCATATTATACCCTTTTTAAGACGATTGAGCCATGTCCGTCTGTCTGTCTGTTCAACTCGATAACTGCCGTAAATCTTTATCGATCACAGCGAAATTTTGTCAGTGACTATTATTTGCCCAAGGTTAGTTTGGGATTGAAAATTGGCGTTTTGGCCACGCCCCTTCTGGTACCCCCATATAAATCGCTACATTTAGTACAAAATCATGTTTCTTCTAAAACTTTTTTCTGGTAGATGTGATTAGCTTCAACTCAAACATTGGTAAATAATCTGTAAATGTCTAGTTAACTGGAGAAAATTGGTGGGGTTGTCACACCAATTCTGGTAAGTATGCGGATAAGTCGCGTGAAACACTTCTGATCTTAATGAAATTAGGTTGTAGGCTTCGTGTATCAAACGCCAGTCACCGATTAAGACAAGGGTGATTTTCCACGCCCTAACAACATAAGTTTTGGGGCCGGATGATTGTTTGGCAAGATAACTCCCGCAACCCTATCCAATCTCTATGAAATTTGGTACTAGACAAAATTTAGTCAAATGCACACAAAAGTTGGGCGGATGATCGACACGATAACTCTCGTAAACTACAAGCGATATTAATGAAATTCGGTACTCGGCTATGATTTCCTAAAAATTTAAGATGAACCACTGTACCACGCCCATTTTCGTAACTCTCGCCCAAAAGTTGAGCGGCTTTCCGGCTGGCCGACTTGATATCTCCCTTATACCACAACCGATCTTAACAAAATTTGGTACCGATCAATATTTTGTGTAATGCTGTGTAATAACAAATGAACAACTTCGCCTTGCCCATTTTTGTACCTCCCATATAAATATTGGGCTGGTAGTCAGGATAAGTCCCTATAATGACTTCGGATCCTATTAAGTTTGGTATTGAATAATATTTAGCGCAATGCCACTCTGTTATTGAATATTGCCACATTTGTCAATATTCAATAGAACTCGGTCGCAATGGATGACTTCGGGTGAGGGTAAGTTCAAGTCGGTTCACCCATCTGAAATTTCTGTTTCGCATCGTGTCAGTGGACGAGTGGTTTTTTTTTCTTAGAGTAATTCCTATATATATATAGAGAGAACATTTTTCTCATCTGACGTTTCCATTCATACTCTTCGTGGAGAGGTCGGTGTGATAGAGATGTTTGACGAAAAGTGACATACGCCAGGTGGAATTACAGAAACTTGTGACTTGTTTTTTTCATGTCGTTTTGGTGAAAAACTGTGAAATTTAAATGTGTTTTACACTTTTTTCTTGACTTGTTAGCATACATTTGTGTTCTATTTAACACAATAATTTTAACTCACGAAACGAAATATTGTTGTTGTTATTTTGTTGGTTGTTTTGAACCATTGCCTCTGTCTGGTATTATTAAAGCAATTCTTTTCAACATCCAACGTTGATATCACACCAGGCCAAATGTCATAAATTTGCTGAGCGAAATATAAACTCTAGATATAAGATTTACTCTATGGGGTTTTTTCTGACGACGAGCACGAGGAAGAGCTCTGAAAATAATCAAGATATGACGCGGGAGAGAAATGGCGAGGGTTGCCAAATTTCACACATCTCCTGGTAGTCTACTTCTTGACCGTCTTTGTGACAACCATAGTACAAACAAAAACTTTTTTCAGGAGTGAAATAATATTGATTTAATTTAATTTAATTAATTTATTGAGCCTTTTTAAGAACATTGAATGATTTTGAATCGTGTTAGAAAACAATATTTAAGAATCGTGTATTATCTTAAAAACATAAATTTAGAACAGTTACATACTTTGCAGGTTTTGTGTCAAGAAATGTTTTAGAACAATATGATGTATGAGAACGCCCTTGCTCCCGGGACTACAATAACGTGAGTTTGTATTATCTCGAATATAAATAAATGTATATAAAAATAAATGCAGATATGAAAATATATAAAATGTACAAATTAAACTTAACAAATACATAGGGACGTATAAAAACAAATGGAATTCACATTTGTATCAAAATTTGGTGGACTTTCGTTGAGGAATCCAATTGGTGATAAGTAGTTCGTACTAATCCAACTATAAAGTTGTTGCCTATTGAAAATATCGACTAGTATCTGATTTGGGTGGTCACGAAGTCTAGAAATGAATCTATTTAAAATATCGCAGACACATAGACCTATTGGCGTTATTCGCGACTCTCTATAAATTACATTATTTGAGTATCGTTTATTCTCAGATTCAAAGTATTTGCCTACACAGTGACGCAAAACTTTACGTTCTAAAATACCCAATTCTTTCATAATTATTGGGGAAATGCTAAACCAAATTGGAAATCCGTAGAGGAATATTGGTCTAATACTTGTTTTATATAAAAGTAATTTGGTATTTTTGGGTAAATTTTTATTTAGAAGAATTCTTGAAAATATATTTAATATTCTGTACGCTTTGTTCATCACACATCGTGCATGTTTATTAAATTTCATTAATTTGTCAAATTCAATGCCCAAGTATTTAAAGCTATTTTTGAATGGAATTTCCGTACCGTCAATGTTCAATTTCAATCTTTTACTTTCCGGAACAACAAATGACCTGCACTTTCCGGAGGCATTTCTAATAAAAATGGCCTCCGATTTGGAAATATTAATTTTGATACCCCAAGTTTCATAAAAGTGTTTTACTTTCGTTAAATGTTATTTAACGTTATCTAAAGCTATAAGGGGAGACTCGTCATGAGAATAAAGAAGAGAGTCATCTGCATAAAGCAATCAGCAAGAATTATCATCATTATGAGGAAAGTCATTCATGAATATGTTATATAAATGTGGTGCCAATATAGACCCTTGAGGAACACCGGAGTAGGCATTTCCAAGATTTGTAAAAAGCTCATCAAACTGTACACAAAATAAACGGTTTGAAAAGAAACTATGACACAATTTAACTATACTTGGTCTAAACCCCAATTGAATCATCTTGAAGAGAATGCCCCTATGTGAAGCATGGTCAAAAGCTTTTTCAATGCCCAAAGAAACTGCAACCGTACATTGTTTAATGCGTAAATTGCATACTATATCAGCATCTGTTGTCGAATGTTCCCTTTTAAACCCAAATTGGTAATTCGATGTGTATGGACAATTCATATTCAGATCCATTTTAATTCTAATGATGTTCTCAAAGAGTTTACCCAAATTTGATAGTAAAGAAATAGGCCTCAAATTAGTTATGTCGTTACTGCTTGCCTTCTTTTTAATTGGAACTAGTTTCGAAATTTTCCAAGCCTTTGGGAAGTATGAATTGCTTATACAATTATTAAATATTATCATCAAATACTCAAGTGCCTTCGTAGGAAGTTTCATAATAATGTAATTTGAGATGTTATCCAGTCCATATGATTTTTTATTGTTTATATTACCAACAATATTTTCCAAATCAGATAATGTAACTAGATTTGAATCGTTACGTAAGTTAAGCGCGGTATTTTGTGAGTTAAATAAAATAATATTATTCGGAACACAAGAAATATATTCAGAAATAGACTGATCAATTCTTTCAGTATCACCAATTGGAAAGTCCCTATATATGTTAGAAAAGTATTCTCGAAGCTTTTCCAAACATACAGATTTGTCCGAGATTACGGAGCCATCGACTGATAATTTTCTCAAATTACTTTGTCTTTTGTAATTTAAAATGTTATAAATGGATTTGTGAGCCCTAGGACCTGGTCTAACATTCCGTAGCCTTCTATTGAAAGTATTCTGTTACTCAATTCGAACTAGTTCTTTAATAATAATGTTCAGTAATTCAATTTGTTTGGATAACAGTAAATATTGCGCATCGAGACGATTTAATGTTCTATTGAATATATTTTTCATTTCCCTTTGCCATCTGCACTTAACTTTATATAATTTTCTAATATTCGGAGAAACATTGAAACATTCTTTACCTGTTTCAATTGGTTCAGAATGAGATAAGTTTGCCTGAATAATCTTTTCCGTAAATTTGTCTATGTACAAGTCAATATCATTATTGGGTAGGTTAGTCTCGGCTTTTGGATAATTTTCCAATAATGATAAAATAATATCCTCTTTGTAATTACTCCAATTTACTCGTTTAAATGATCTAAACATTCGTGGAGATTGTATAATGAGGTCGAAATGAGGTAGTTTTATATGCAATTTTAAGGGAAAATGATCTGAAAATGTTGGCAAACTAGTTACATCAACATTTAAAGAGTCAAGATTAATCAAGTTGGAACTTACAATAAAATGGTCAAGAAATGATAACCCATTTGGGAAAGAAGGTGTTCGATCTGAAATCCTTACAAATTCTAAAGGGAACATTTGAAGCCAGTTAAAAAGAGCTGATCCATTCAAATTATTCACAGAATCTCCCCAAGAGACATGTTTAGAACTAAGGTCCCCACCAAGGATAACTTCATGGTAGTCCATTGAAAATCGGTAAATTGATGACAAACCGTCAAAAATATCGTTTCGAAGAGAGTTGCAAGGACAGTATAGTGAAGAAACGAGGAACTTTTTGCTTGTTCCATTATCAGATACTTCTATTTCAACCGTTATGTTTGGAAGATTAAAGTTTGGAATTTTCACTATTTGCAATTTAAAAATTTTATGAATTGCCATACCAATTCCTTGTAATTTATCGTTTCTTATAAAAAAGTAATTATCCAAATTAACCCGGTGAATATCCCGTATGTGTGTCTCTTGAATAAATGCAATGTCAATGTCATTACTTCTCAAGATGTTGAGTAGTTCAACTCGTCTACTCATTTCTCTTAGAGACCTTACATTAAAAGTTAATAGTGTAAAATAATTACGGTTCATAATTTTTTTTAACTTCATCCAATAACTTCAAACATTGGCATACAGCTTCTTCTTTCGACAATGTCTTATAGCATTTCACAAAATTTTCTATTCTTTCCTCAAGAGTTTGTGTGTTGCAGATAATATTTGCAATTTTTAAAAATTCCGCTATAATTGGAGGTTTTTCCGATTTATTTTTGGGTTCCGGTGAGTTTTGAAATAAGCTCGCAAATGATTGTCCCGGAATTGTGTAACCGCAACTTTTAACTGAATCTGCAACTCTGGATGAAGCTTGGCGTTTAATAAGTAAGGCCTGTTCTTTCAGTTTCTCATTTTTCTTTAAAAACGCAGTATAAACCTTGCAACGTCTATAGCTTGAAGGATGCCCTCTCTCTCCGCAGTTAGCGCTATAAGGAAGGTTGTCTTCGCTCGAAACAAATGTACATTTCCCCGGGAGATGTTTCCCGTCACATTTCACACAAACAAAAGGTTTGTTACAATTTTTCGACATATGGCCCCATTGTTGGCAACGCCAACATTGAGGTATTCTCAAATTCACCTTGTGGCGTTCCCATGATACTCCTTGATTCAAAATAATATGAATCGCACTTAAATCCCTAATAGATTTTCCCGTACATAATGTTACTAAAAAAAGGCCTGTGTCTATATTATGTTTTTTGCTATATTCTGTTATAAATTTTGAAACCTTTTCAACTGTGTTGGGGATGTGTTTCTCTAAATCTACCCTAATGTCTTCTAACTCTGTCCTATGGTGTAAACCTCGTAAAACTAGTGATATCCTTTTTAAATCTTTAGGTGTGTATGAATAAGAATCAATATTCCCGTTTCTTAAAATAGCCATCATTTCAGAATGAACTGAAGACTTTTAGGTATAATTTGCTCTTCCATTTGTTTTTATTACCAATTTTAAATGTAATATTTTTTGTATTAAGTTGTTGAATTAAATGTGGTATATTTACATTATTTAAAAATATGGGAGGGCAAAAGTTTTGTTTTAACTTAGTCGTGTTCTTATGATTCTCAACTATAGGAACATCCTGACCTTCTTCTATAATTAAATCTCCTAATATTTGGAATCTATTTTGTGATGTAGTGTCTGATGTGTCGTCCCTAATGTGTTGTGTACTCACAGAAGATAAATCCACAATGTCTATATTTCTTCTTTTCCGTTTGCAATTTACTGTTTGATATTCTGGATTGTTGCTTCTTCTGTATCCATGTCAGTTGAATTCTTGTCATTTGTTGCTGCCACATAATTCTTACTTAAGATTTCCTCAAATTCCTTCACCTTTGCTCCTGAAATTTGTACCGTGTCCGTCCGTTTGTTCATTCCATCTGTTGAATATTCTCCATCCTTAATCCGAACATTTGATGTTATTTTGAAATTAGAGCGCCCATCCTTTGATTTGTCCATTTTGTGAATATCTTCCATATATGGGACCTTTGTTGAGAATGCGTTGCTATCCAGGATCTTGACTTTTAGCTTTTTTCTTCATTGAAGGCGGAATATGTGTATGTATGAATATGTAAATATTTTGTCCGATATTTTCAAAATTTGATATTATTTTTTTATACGTCTTATTCGTTTGAAAATTTCAAACGTAGTCCGAAATAATATTGTTTGAGTTTTTCTCTTATATCAAAATTTGTTTACATTTGTTTGTCTGCCCCCGTTCGCCAGCAACTGTTGTTTTTGAAATGTTTTGTCTATAAAAATCACATCGACACGTTTTAATTTTCACACTTAAACACTTTCAGACTATCAAATGAAACGTAATCATTTTCTGCACATTTTCCAAAAAGAATGTACAAGTAGAGAAGAAAAAACCGGCGCAATTTGGCTACCCTAGTACAAGAGAACCAAACAAGTCGACGCGATTCACTCAAACGTATTTCTTTCCCGCGTCATTATGTGATTATTTCATACATTTTACATACTTTATGTAATTTTATTTAAATATGGTTGGAATTTCTATAGTTAGATACAATAACATCATCAGAAAACTTCTCGTGTATTGAAATATTCAACGAAGAGAGTAAGAGAGAGAGCTGAGAAACGACACGCTTCACTCGTTTTCTTTGTTGGCATTCCACATCATGAGTAAATTTTCTTCTCTATACCATAGTTGCCATGGTACAATAATATCTTCATGGTAATAGCAGCGCGCGTTGTTGTTGTTTTAGGCAGCAACAACAGGCCTTTTTTTTTGTTCTATTCGCTTCAGCTGTCAAACTCTACACAAACAATACCAACAACACAAGAATGCCAAAGGGTACAAAAAAAAAATACATGAGAGTGTGACAGCCGAAGCGAAGAACCTCATGAAAAAAATGAAAACAGCTGTTCTTACGACTTTACCATGAACATATTATTCTACCATGATAGTTGCTTTATGCTTTTCCAATTTTGTTTGCATTTTCATTATTTTTCAATCAGCGGACTTCACACAATACAGACTCGAGCAAAAACAAAATGAGTGTTGTTTTTGCCTTGTTGTATTTATTTTTGCATCTACCACAAAGACTCTACCTTTATCTTTGCACCATTTTGACAACCCTTGGTTTTGTAGTTGGTACAAAATTGGTACTCGGATATTCGAATTGAGTAATGTGTCGATTTCCGTGAAACTGACAAAGTCGTCAGCTGCAAAGGAATAATACGACAATCGCAGAAATATTTTTTTTTTGTCTTAAATTCGTTCGAATTTGCTGAGTATTGGAATAAATCCGTTCAGATACATAACAAATGTGTAGAGTAGCGTTTTAAGCATAAACTAATCTATATATTTTACAAATTTGCATAACAATAAAGAATAACAAGAAAGGCCGAATCACTCAGTAACAACCAAGGTGGTTGCTTGGTCATCTTTTTACCCTGGTAAGTAGGATTTTCGATTGAATAGCAGCGGAGCAGTATTTACTAAAGAAAATTGTGTATGTGCCGCATGTGTACAAATCGAATGCTGGCCACATTTGGCGTAACACGTAACTGGAAGGGATTGGGAAAAAGAGTTTTTGTATAACTATATTTTGATTTTCACGAGAAGATGTAAATAAACTCCTTCAGCTCCACATAGAAAGCTGTAGGATGTATTCCGTTAGTTTTTAAAGTTGCCGCCAGGTCAAGGTCGCTGTTTTTTGTTATCTCATTTTCAATGAAGAATGATTGCATTGTATTTGCTGTAGATAGACGTATGATGTGTTTACATTCATACTAGGGGTGTGCACGTGTGTGAACTTTCACGCGCTCATGAGCTTCAAAAATTGTCACGCACGATAAAGTACAACCATTATACGACTTCTTGATCACGCAGGACCACGAGACAAGAACAAGTTATAACGCACAACCACTCAATTAGCGTATTTGTCTATTTCCCGCTATACAAATTTTTTCACGAAGTTGTATGGGGAGCCGCTTAAAATCGTAAATATAAAAAGAAAACAGAAATTAGTAAAATATAAAAAAAATGGGTCCCTGTCCAAACATGGGGTAGGTCCAACACCGGCTTCGGAATAGTATTTATGTTTTATAAACCTTTCTGCGGGGGTGGACTTCGGCCGGTCTTAGAGATTTTATCCTCGGGTTGGTCCAACACCGGCATCGAGGCTTCGGCGTAGTATTTTTGTGTTATATAGCTTTCTGCGTCGTGGGCCTTCGGCCGTGCTTAGGAATTTTCTCATCTGGGGTATGTCCAGCACCGACATCGCGTTTTTGTCGTGATATTTTTGTGTTTAAAGCTTTCCGCGGAGACGGCCTTTGGCCGGGCTTAGGGGAAATCAACATATACATACATATCGTTACGTTAATATAGAAAGGCCCTAACTCGTAATTTTTGAAATCGATACAGCATCAATGAAAAATTTACGAACATGAGTTGACAAATATCGAAGTTATAAGATAATAATGTAAGCCCTAACTCATACCCACAGAATATGTTGAAAAAAAGTCCAACTCATTTATTACAGCAAAAACACATAGTAGGCATAGATTGTCTGACTTTTTTTTATTGTTTTTGTGTTGCGCATTTAAGTGAGCGTCTTTTACGTACTTATTTCAGTGACCACAAACAACCCCGAAGGGTCAAAGGTCTTACAAAATGAGTATAACATGTTTCTCCAACCGGCTCGATGTTCAGGCAATATTCCACCTCGTCTTTCCAGCGAAGTCTTGGTCGTAATATTTTTCGACGTCCGTCGTCGAGTACGTTTTCGAATGCCTTTCGCACTGGTTCATTCTGATCCATTCTATTGACATGTCCTAGCCAGCGTAAACACGCCATTTTGATACTCATAACTATGTACGTCGATGTCGCGAAATACATTTCGTGGTTCATCCGTCAGCGATACTCACCGTTTTCTATTATAGGAACATATATTTTTCGGAGCATTTATCCTCTGCTAATTTCATTTTATGACAAGCCAAACTAATTAAACAGAAAATTCAAAATCATAATATTTTATTGCATGAAAGTTTGGTTTATATCAATTATGTATGAAATATAATAACGGCCAATTGGCCGCCTCAGGCCGCTGCACAATTGTGTGCTCTTTTAAACATATTTTGCATAACATTTTGGCATATTACGGGTGTTATTGCTCCAATTTCTTCAATAATGTTGTTCATTAGCATCTGAATTGTTTTGTGATGTAAGTACATACGCTACAAGTTCGGCCAGACTTCACTTTATCTCCCTGTCTGTACAAAGTTTCAAAATTCTCTACAATACGCTGAATGGTTGACTTCCTCGGCACTTTATTTAAACCAATAACATCCCGCAAAATTCTTCACATTTGTACAATTGAACGATTATTATATAAAATGTTTTAATAACTTAACACGTTGTTGGTGCGTTAGATGCTTCTAATAAATTGTTATTGACTACAGTTGCCATTGTTGTGTAATCGAAGTGTAACCAGTAACTCATTAACTATGGCGATACTTTCAATTTATAAAACAAGACCCATATCAATTTCGAACACCGCTTAAGTGTATATTAAATAATGCCTCAAATATCTCGACTTATTCAGCCTTATCACGTATGTCGTTGTCGTATTTCGTTTTTGTAAAAGATTAAAGACAAAGTTGGCGTGTTATCTTTAATCTTTTACAAAACTGTCGTAGTCGAAATACGACAACGACATACGTAATAAGGCTGATTATAAAAAGATATCACAATCCAGAAAGCACTTCAGAAATAGGGAGTTCCTGCACACATGTATTATACTAAAACAACAAATTGAACTGAAATCGACTCGTTAGTGCACAGCTCATGAACTGGAATGGTACAATGAACTGAGCTGAACTAAAAAGACCGCTCACTTGAATGAACTATAATGCCCAACTCAACTCTGCACAACTGTCAAATACAAACTGACAAATGCCAACCAAACTGAAATGGCGTTCAAAAATCATCGGCCTGGAACAAGAAAAAACACCCTGTATGTGTCACAGTTGTTCTTCCTTGTACAGCCATGACCTGTCCATCGCATCTCCTGGATAGCAGTAATGTCAGTCTTATAATTCTCGAGGACATCAACTAGTTGTAATTCGACACTATAAAAAAATAAAACGAAAACGGGTTGTTGCCACTATGTATCTCGAATTCGAATTAAAAATTCTCTATAATAGGATTTTTTATTCGATTTTCGAATTACTGGCAACTATCTAACTCGATTTTGAATGTCAAAAGTGTTCGTTTCTTCATATTTTTATTCGTCTACATGAAAGAACGCAAAATTAAGTTTTGTATTAGTTTTCTTTGTTTAACATAAATTGTATCTGAAATTGATTAAAGGCAATCGACCAATAAAAGTCCATACACAAATCAGTGTCAGTTTGAAGCCATAACTAATTTTCTGACGTTGCATCCAGATATGTCAAATGGTTATTTAAAAACGCCGGAGGCAAAATGCCTAAGTTTACAGAAGGCAGCTCGTAGACCGTTTGTTGCAATGGTAAGTCAAAGACTTGCAGCTGGTGATCTATATCTTTGACAATCCCGCCTTGCTTTTCTCTTCTCATTTACCAGATGTTCAATTTTCCTATTCGTGTGAGTGTACACGTGCCGTAGCCTCTCGTTCGGAGTTGGCGTTGCGTGGCAAGCTGCTTATTCAAGCAAAGAATGAAAATTAGTAACATGGTTCTCAATATCAAGTTCATTGACAATACTTTTGTTCAAAACTGGGACGTGACAGCATATAAATATTTTTATATTTCAACCAATTTGTATTATTGGATGATAGCCTCCTAAGGGCTTCTATCTCGTGATGCTCTTTATTGAAAATATGACTAGGAACGTAGTCGCGGAGACGTTTGGCCTTGCAATTTCCCTAATTATTCCGAAATAAATTAGATGAGGCTGTCTGTTGCGATCATGCTGCCTCTACGTATGGTGGCAGTGTCAGTACTACGCCGGTAAAGTAAAAGTGCTCGTTTTAATGATATAATAATTAGGAGGACTTTATTCGTATGTCGTCAAAAAGAGACTGTCGGTATTAGGATAATATTCATTAACAAAAAAAAACACACAAACATCGTTGTATATAAATAGTACTAAATATAAAATAAAAGGAATTCATCGTTGTACTATTGGGACGTATACCCATCAAATTTTCAGATAGCTAACATTCTGCCATCCTTCCAAAGGATTGCCCTCGATCCGTCTATGTCGCGTAGTCGTTTAAATATCTTGGAGTTGTCATTATTCGTCTCGATCTTCTAGGAACTTCGCTTTCGTCATCAATTGCTTCAGGAGGCTGCACCACTCTCTTCATATCTTCGGCAGCCACTACGCCCTCATAAGGTGTTTGAGTTCGTGGAATTTCAGGAAAGTCTGCAACTCGGTAACGATCGTTCGGAAGCACTTCAGTTACTTTGTATGGCCCCTTGTAATGTTGGTAAAAGCTTTGTCGAATCTCCAGTGCTACCGGGCTCGCGAAGAATCATCATAGCATCTCCAGGTACATATGTCTGTGCTTTACATCTTTTCTTATTAAATCGTAGCCTTTGGCTTGCTCAGCACGTATACGATCAATCGCCTCCTGTCGCATTTCCACAATATTATCATAATTTCGGACCTCAATCGTATCGTCAAGCTCATTAGGAATCAATCTCCTCGGTTCGTACTTGAAAAGTAATTTGAATGGTGTAGTCTCCAAAACGCTGTGCACGGTGTTATTAATACTCCAGTGTACAAGACCAGTATGTTGATCCCAATCACTTCCATTTGGTCTTCGACACAAAGTTGATAACATTGGTGTTATTGTCCTATTTAGCCTCTCACACTGCCCATTGGCCCTTGGGGTGGGGGTTGCATTCAAACATTTTCTTTGCCTTACACATATTCACAAATGGAGTGACCGTGAATGCGGTACCTCTATCAGTTATGATTCGGTTTGGTGTACCAAAGGTTGCTAACACATCTGTAAACGCTCTTACTGTTGTCTCGCTTTTCACATTACGTACTGGTTTCAGGACACAAAACTTTGTAAATCCGTCAATTATCACCAAAATATACAAATTGCCATACTTTTTTCTCACAAATGGTCCCAAATGATCAGCATGTACGGTGTGGAATGGTATGCCAATTTTATCTATGGAGTGTAAAAATTCTTGTTTTCTTCCAGCAGGTTGTTTATTGTACAAACATTCGAAACAAGCTCCGACAAATCTTTTCACGTAATTTCGAAGTCTCGGAAGCCAGTATTTCTGCTTAATTTTGGCAACAGTTTTGTCGACTCCAATGTGACCCAATTCTTCATGGCACATATGAACTATTTTGTATCTCGCATTATCGGGTATATAGTACAACAATTCGCCTTGATCCACAATCTTGAACACGCGGGCATCTTTGATCTTGAATTCGGTTTTTATTCTCATGTCGTCTATTGTCATGAGAAACAGTAGTTGTGTTCTCAGGGAATTCATTTGGATTACGACTCAATGCATCTGCATGCCTATTTTCAACACCAGGAGAATGTCTTATTTCGAAATCATACTCAGACAATTTCAGCCACCATCTACCAACCTCTTGGCAATATGTCCTTTTTGGTCATGGCACTTCTCACAGCGTTGCAATCGGTTTTAATTACAAATGGGATTCCAATTAGATATACACGGAAACGTTCTAATACCCAAACGACTGCTAACGTCTCTAGTTCTGTTGAATGATATCGCGATTCTTCTTTGGTGGTTTGTCGGCTTGCATACGCTACGGGGTGAAATTTCCCATCATTTTGTATCTACAGCAGAACTTTACACGCATCTGTACGAACTTCAGTTTTGGCATCTTTACAGTAAATGCCCAGTACAGGTTTCCGGGTCAATTTCAGCTTCAAATTATTGAAGGCGCATTCCTCATCTTCAGTCCATTTCCAGATACTTTCAACCTTTGTCAACCTAGTCAATGGTTTTGCCAATTTGGAGTAATTTTCAATAAAATTCCGGAAATAGCTCGTCAGCCCAATAAATTGACGCACCTCGTGTACATTAGCTGGACGTTTGAAATTAGTTACTGCATCCACTTAATGTTGACCAGGGGTTATAACTCCATCACAAATTTCATAACCCAAATAATCAATTTTAGTCATCAAAAACTTGCACTTATGGATGTTCAGTTTCAAGTTTGCACGGCTCAAAGCTTCAAGAACTGTTTTAAAATTGTCAATGCATTCAGATATAGTCGATGACGGAATGACGATATCATCAAAATAACCCATCGCAATAGAAAAACGCAACGGACCCAAAGCTGAATTAATCAACTTCTGAAAAACGGCCGGGCCATTTGAAACTCCAAAAGGCATCCTCAAAAACTCGTATTGTCCATCTAGTGTGACAAAAGCAGTAATATGTCGCCTCTTGTACAGGAGATCCTGGGTTCGATCCCTGCTCGGACCACCTTAAAATTTCTTTCGACGACGGTCACCTCGCTTAGTGATGGCGATACTATCGATTACTTAGCCATGAAAAAGCTTCTCAAAATACCGTTCGGAATCGGTATAAAACTGTAGGTCCCAATCAGTGAGTATAAAACTAGAAAGCGCACAGCTCACTGGTTGTGAGAAGCTATCCCCGATTCCTTCATGGGATGTAATGGGAAACCATATATATATATAATCTTCTGCTACTTTCACCTGATAGTAACCACTCCGCATATCAAGGACATTAAAATATTTCATCCCATGAAGTCTGTTGATTTGGTCAGAAATTATTGGCAATGGATACTTCATCTTTTTCGTAACACGGTTAAGTGCTCTGTAATCAATACATATTCTCTTATCACCAGTTTTCTTACGTACAATCAGTATCGGACTGGCATAATCTGAATTTGAATCAACTATAATTCCCGCGCTCTTCAATTGATCCATTTCCTCTCGAACAAATTGTCTTTCGGATTCGCTAAGACGATATGGCTTATAAGTCACAGGAGAATCATCGGTTAACTCAATCGAGAATTCAGTATTTGAAGCACATCCAAGTTCCTTCAAATCTAGTGCAAAACAATCTCTGTATTCAGTAACCAACTTTATCATTTGCTCTCTATAATCATCAGGTATCTCTGGATTAACGTAAATTATATCACGGAATTCTTGTACATCTTTTTACTGGCCACTTAAGTCCCCATCATCTGTTTCGTTTAAAATACAAAGCTCACCTTTAGTCTCACGTTCACCCTTCTTGAAAACCAACTCGGTTGAAGTCACGTTCAAAACTGGAACAGCAAGTCCATCTTCAGACCCATTTATAACGCATGCTGGAATAATACAGAATAATACATTCTGTTCGTCGTGGAATTTATAAAAATATTTTGTACCGCTGTTACATCTTCGTTCGCAGTGACGGAAACAAATCCTACGTGATTCGGAGGTAAAACTGTAGCTTCTCTTACCCATAAGCGCGTTTCCAATTTGGGCAGGTTAAAAATATCCATACGGCTTAAATCGTTTTCAT
Source organism: Phaonia tiefii (assembly GCA_963931995.1). Classification (NCBI taxonomy): domain Eukaryota; kingdom Metazoa; phylum Arthropoda; class Insecta; order Diptera; family Muscidae; genus Phaonia; species Phaonia tiefii. The sequence continues at coordinate 90,420,102 of OZ008369.1, read as the reverse complement.
CTAAGTTGTACTGCTCATAAATTCTCAGAAATTTACCCTTCTTGTAACAATGTGTTCCTGTTCTGTAAATGGTTGCCCAATCAGCAACGGTATGTCAATTGTATCATCCGCTACAATATAAATGATTACATCTGCAACAGCTTGGTCGACTTTCAGACTTTCTTTGAATATGCCCATAGGAGAAATTACACCTCCACCTACACCTCTAATTACATCTCTTGGAGCCGGTTTCATTTCAATGTTCAATTTTGTTGCTGTAGAAATCTTCATCATTACGCATTGGATACCAAAATCGACATACGATTTAATTTTCAGACCATTAACCTCGGCATTAAAGAAATATTTGTGGTTAGATCAAATATTCTCATCCTCATCGCTTACCATGGCACAGTTAGGTGTTTTCACTAATGACTGTTCTTTCTTCTTAAAACTGTTTGCATCAACGGGACAAATTTTGCGAATGTGACCAGGTTTGCTACACTTTAAACAAACAACAGGCGAGGTACAATTTTGCTTATAATGACCTTTTAGATTACATCTAAAACATGTCACTTCAGATAAATCTTTCGATTTCGGAGATTCGTTCTTCATTTCCTTCTCCTGTTTCACCTTAAAAAATGTACGTTCCTTCGCCTGGACACCCATTGTACAGTAAAACTCACGAATGCCCGCTAACAATTCATTCGAATCCGTATGTGATTTGCCATGCAGGAATGCTTTTAACTCTCGATCACATAATCCTTGCATCATTTGCAGTTTAGACTCTGAAAATGATCATTTCAAACCATCACACATTCGACGCTTTTTAAAATAGTAATCGAAAACATCTTCATTTCTCCCTTGCTTGTAATTCAACAGTATTGACCACTGCTCAGAAACACAAGCAATTCCAATAAATGTCTTCCGAAATTCAGTTTCGAATTCCACCCAAGTTTCCAATTTCATTGAATAAACCCAATCGGATGCACCATCAGCAAGATTGGAACGCACCAACTCCAGTCGAAATGAATCAGACCAATTATGCAAGTCTCCCATACCAAGCCACTCAACGGCGTCGTTCTCAGATCCCTTACCATTCAATATTCTTATCGTATTGTGCAAATCGGGTACAACATCAAAATTTGCACTGCAACGATTTAATGTGAGAGCTTGTATGAGTGCCGCATTTTGCTCCAATAATCTTGAAATTAAATCACCCGACACAGCTTCACCTTGTTCATTTGGTAGATTTTCGTTAACCATATTCACGCCTATTATATTTCTGATTTCGCTATCAGTGTACGATGGTATTATTGTCAAATCCAACTCGTTTCCAGAAAAAGTCACTTTCATCAGTAGTCTCTCAATTCTCAAAAGTATCCTCAGCACAACTCATTTGCAAAATATTCCATGCCTCAGAATTTCCGTTAAAAAATGTTCGCAGTCGACGCAACAGCAACTATTCCCCTCTTGGTTGGTAACCTCAACAGCAGCCAACACCAACAACAGCTTTTCAAAAAATCCTCCTCAATCACCCTCAAGACTCTTTGGCGATTATCTGGATGTCTTTATCCCACTTCTGATTGTTAGAATCTCAGTTCCTCTGGATGTAGATCCCTTCCTTGTCAGTACTACGCCGGTAAAGTGAAAGAGCTCGTTTTAATGATATAATAATTAGGAGAACTTTATTCGGATGTCGTCAAAAAGAGACTCGGTATTAGGATAATATTCATTAACAAAAAAAAACATACACAAGCATCGTTGTATATAAATAGTACTAAATATAAAATAAAAGGAATTCATCGTTGTACTATTGGGAAGTATACCCATCAAATTTTCAGATAACTAACATTGTCATCAGGATTCTTCTTAAGACCCTTATACACCATGTTACAAAAGTCTACATACGATGTCGATTTATGTATACGGTAAAAATAATAGGATAATTTCAATATTTTTTAATTTTAATGTATTATTTATAAAATATGCCACCTTAATCAATGACAAACTATATACACTCGCTGTATGCATAGATATTGAGGGAGCGTTCAATAATGTCCGAACCGAAACACTCATCCAATCCTTAGACCAGTTTATGGTGGACCGGGCATTAAAAGACTGGATCAACCATATGCTAAGGAATATATGGATAAACTGTGGTTCCCATGATGTAAATATTAGAGACACAGTACAACGTGGAACTCCACAGGGAGGGATTATATCACCACTCCTATGGGTCCTCACAATACACAGTCTCCTAAGGAAACTTGCCGAAGAATGCCTTAAACCAATCTGCTACGCAGATGACGTTATAATACTTCTTAAGGGAAATAATCCTAACCAATTATGCAGAGAGGCCGAGAGACGGCAGTTGAGAGGAAATGTAACATCGCAATATTGCAGAGGGTTCAGAGAATGTGCTGCATTGGTGTCAGCGGTGCAATAAGGACAGGCTCGACAAGAGCCATGGAGACTATTTTATGTATCCAGCCAATCGAGATTAGAATCAAATACGAGGCTGCCCTTGCGGCAAAACGCCTAGAAGCTACAGGTGAATGGATCAACAGGAATCTTACGTCAAAATACCAACGGATAACCGGGGGCTTAGTCGAGTACACGCAAGATACGAGTGAATCCGACCGAATACCCGAGATAAGGGTTAAGGCGAACTGCGTGACCTTAACGCCAACTAGAGACGCCTGGTAGAATGGGACCTTGGCACCAATGACAAATGGGACTTGCTGCTACATGGATGGCTCAAAGCTAGGAGAAAAAACGGGTCTAGGATTCTTCATTGAAAATCCAGCAACTGAATACCATCTACGCCTCCCGAATCATAATACAAACTTTCAGGCGGAAGTTCGGCGATTACGGAGTGTATCAAATGGCTCGGCGATAATACAATCCCAGCCGAGGTAAATATCTTCACAGATAGCCAAATGCCAATCAAGGCAATATCATCGGAAACTGTACGGCAGACTCAACATCATCTGGGTGCCGGGGCACAGCGGAGTATTCGGCAACGAGAGAGCGAACCTTCTGGCAACGAAAGCGGTGAGCCTAGATGGAGCGAAACCCTTTGGGATAACGAAGGCTGAGTTAAGTAAATGGGCGGAGACGGCACAGGACGATGAGACGATGGAGGACTTCTTATGCCACTGCCCGGCTTTCACACTAGATCCAGATATCTTTCGGATAGTACGATACCGGACATGACCAAACTTGTGGGTATGGACTGGAACAAACTAAGGAATTTCGTGAATAGCACCGAATTCGTATAAGGGATATAGTGAAGTAGTAGGATAAACTTAGAGCGCACAACAGGTCGAATTAGCGGCTTAACTGTATGTCTTACTGACATGGGAAGGTTTAGAGTGCGCCTTCTGACCACTCAACACCGCACCCCTCTTTTCAAACTAACTAACTAATGCAGAGACAAATTCGGCAATGTCTATTCTGTCAAATTACATACATACATACATACATATTTCAGCCGATCTTTGACTTTTGTTTGGTGCAGACGCGATGAAAATTGATCCACCTAAAACGTTGTGTGCTAAGTGTTTTAAGTCATTAAAGTTATCGAAATGTATCAAAAATCGCTTATTTTAGCTAAATTATTTTAGCTAACAATAGGTATGAAATGTCTGAAACTGGGATTATTGACTTATTTCGATAACTTTAAGACGCGTTAACTTTTTTGTTTATGCATTAAAGTAAGTGCATCAAAAGCAAAATGTTCATTATTTTTACGCAGCTTTTATAAAATATAAAAATTTTTGTACCTTAGGGTGGGTAGGACCAAAAATTAAAAAAATATTTTTTGAATTAAGCCATTAATTTGAATGTGATCTGTAAAGAAAATAAAGCTGCTTTAAACCCAAGAACAACGATATGTTACATGTCCCGATCGGCCTTCAAATGGTGACACAGGACATAAAAAACAAAAAGAGCGTTATTTTGGGGCGTGGCAAAAATTTTTTTTTTTTTGAGATCCTCTTGGGCTAAATTTTCAAACTAGGGGTGCCAAACTGAAACTTTTTTTTGGTCCATAGGGAGCGACCCACATCCAAAGAGGACAAGGTGGCCAGTTAGAACACCCTCACAAGTCCTTTAGTGAGGTTGTAAGAGACAACCTGGTAATGACGGTTATCGACCAGGCGGAGAAGATGGAGCATTCCAAAGAATAAATAGAAATATGTTGTGAGCGAATTGGCCTCAATATACATCCGAAAGCAGATGCCGGAACCTCCTCAACGATGTCGCGACGCCGACTGGTTCCAAAGTCGACCAAAGTTAGTGGCGTTACATGTTGTTCGGAGGGAGGACCTCCATCCAGACCCAGGGCACATGCCTGGTTAGTAAGGATAGTAATACCGAACTTCCAACGTGCATTTGAAAAATTGGTTGACTGGAAGAAGCAGATGGTGTCCGAAGCTACGCGATGTTCATTTTGAACAACGAGCCGTTGTCACTTCTGAAAATATACGGTGGAGTTGTCTCGTTAGCGTTTGTGCATATAATCGTGAACATCTATAAACAGGATCAGGAATGAACGACGAAGTACCACAAAATGGATACGAAGTCTCGAGAAAACGAACCGGAGCACGAGGCTGTGGATATCATAACATACTGGTGATAAAGACACTGGTGAAGACTCGTTTTTGGTGTCTGAGAAACAAATTTATCTTCAGATCAATCTACGTCATAGTAAAGTGGCATCTGCCACTCTCAGAAACAAACACTACATTAGAAACTTGATAAAACTATAAACTTAATAAACAATTAGTGGAACACTTCAGCTACTTCCAACACAGGCGGTGAAATCACGTCATTATTGCGGGAACGATTTGGTGAACTGTTAATTTCACTCTACGGACCGGTTAATTGGACGCCTAGATTATGTGATATCACACCCCTAGACTTTATCCTTTGGAGTTACATAAAGTATACATGGACAAAGTATACTTACGACTGAGGAATTAGAAGCAAACATTACACGCGTCATTCCCCGAATACCACTCGAAATGTTAGAGCGCATCATTGAAAATTGGAACCACAGAATGCACATGTTATACGCAGTTACGGCCAACAATTGAAAGAATTATTCAATAAAAACTAAAGGAATGAATGAATCTTTTGGTTTTTATTGGTGTAAAAAGTATGAATTAATTGCAAATTACATACATTAGGCATTCTTGATTTTTTTGAATCTGTTCAACGCTTGGTCAAAAGACCCCTAGAAGACCTGTCTACCGTGGAGCGAGAGCCTATGGTTCCTTTTTGAGTTTGTTGAAATACACTAAAGTACGCACTAAAGTTTAGTATTCGCTTTAAGATTCAATTTTAGATACGTAATCATAAAACGTATGAAACGCGTAATAAATAAAATACACGTACATAAATCGTCTAATAAATATCTTAAAAGCGTTAGGAATATGATCCCTAGACTTCAAAGAGGAAAACGTCACCAGTTCATCTTAAAATTCTAATAAATTTTCGGATTACTTCTTTAATACGCCCTAATATACTTATCGCGGTGTGACGTTTTATTTTCTGTTCCACAATGAACTTCGGACTATCGTTCGCTAAAATACGATATTAAAAATTGCAAGAACTCACATAGACTTTGACAGTCAAGGCATATAATCGTGCAAGTTAATTATTCCTTGAACGGAATGATATTTATCTTATCTTCGGTGAGTAACTAATATACTTTCCCTCTTTATTGATGCATCTGCAATACTGATTAGATACTCGTAGTTGACTGTACATATTTATATCTACGGGTACAACAAATACATTTGGGTTTAATTTATCAACTTTATGTATTTATCAATCTAATTATATATGTCCATACATTTTTATTTGCCGCTAAAAATTTTTTTTGCCTATAGTTCTTTATTATCGCTTTTGGTTTATATTTCTGTGGTAAATGACCATTCAAAGAGAAGACATCGTTTGCATTGCAATTGGGTATATTTTCGTTGAATATTTTATTTATATCGTTTCACATAATTTTATTAATTTTAATTTCACTAAATCTGTAACATATTTTTTCCAATTTCAGATCCAACCTCTTATTAATACTTGTTGAAAAGAATTCTACTTAATTATTATTCATCATGTCTTCACTGGAAAAATTAAAACAACAAAGACTGATACATTTATGTATAGGGATAACATTCTTCACAACGGGTTTAGTTATCAATTTTATTCAATTAATTTTGCATCTGACTTTAAAGCCCATCAACAAAACACTCTTCCGTAAAATAATGTACTATCTGTGTTATTCCTTATACTCACGTAAGTATATTATGCATTATTAAATAAGAATTTCTGCAAATATTACAATAATTTTACAATCCATATACATATCTACATAATGAAATAATCTGAATTTACTTAGCGCTCCCAAAAGTTGTAAAGAAGCTACAAAGACTGAAGCATTAATTCAATGGATTTATTTGCTTATAGCTTTTACAAAATAGCTGGGTTAGCTTAGGCAGTCGATGAACGACTTTTTAGTCCATAGTGCCACCACGAACTAACGAGATAATTCTACCAGGTCCCTAAATAACTAGGATCCCATAGTAGACATATTCTTGGTAACTAGTAACTAGGACACGAGCAGAGGAGATGTTCAGTGGGTTCTTCCTCATCGTTACAGCGTATGTAAGTCACTTTATTCTGGCCGCATTACTACCAATGAGATACCTTTTACAGTAGCCATATTTGTCCTATTCTTCCTATTCACTAGTAGCCATATTTGTCTTATGCGTACACAATTTTTATTTTTTTTATTTATTCATTCGATTGTAATACAAGAAGCAAAGGCTAATTAAACTATGTTACATAGCACACAACTATTCGTCTATTTCATTACATACATCGTAAATATCAAATTTAGAATTATCTGTCTAACAGTATAAACTATAAAAATGGCTCCCCAGCTAAAAACAATACATTCACTAATAATAACAATTAAATTAATAGACCCTGTTAGCAATGAATCTCGTTTTATGGAAAGTTAAATAGCGTATATTCTGTGAAAATTTTCCGAAAGACGTGGATAGACGTCCCTCGAGTGTTCTTGTAGGATGCGCTTACAAATCGCTTGTGTATATCAACATTTTATAATTCCTGTGGAACCTGTAAGATAGTCCCTAGACGCGTCAGTTCGTCCACATTTGCAACCTATAACCCTCTTGGAAGTGTATATTGCTATTTAATCTAAACTTTCTGCCCAAAATATCACCCAGGTACTTGGCACACTGCAGTCTTAATTTCAGATTCATTCAACTTTAATTTTTGGTATTTTATACCTTCGAGTAAAAAGGGTCAGCTCGGTATGGGCCGGTTTTACACCTAGACCATTTTCATGCGCCTATCCGCCCAAAGTACTGTGCTGTAAAGTTACTATACTTATATACGTTATTTCCTCTTACCGCAACTGCCACCTCATCCGCATTAGCAAAAATGTTCCCACCCGCCTCTTCGAGATTGACCAGAATTCCAATATTAATATGGATATAGTTTTCAAAAAATGTTTTGCAAAATGCATTCTAATGGTCCATGGCAAACCGTATAGCTATTTCAGATCTAGCCAGAGATGTTCATCAGTGGTTGTTTGGAACGATGCTGTTGAAAATGACAAAGACTTCTTAACAACTCACAATTATCACTTGTGTTGGTATTTTTATTTATTCAGTCTGTTATTTTCAGGACATATTGACACGATCATTTCATGTGAGAGTATATACAATACGTTGCCACATTCTCTTAAAACATTTGGCTTATTGTCAAACACCTTTCTCAAAAAATTGCACCAACATTCTGAAACATTACATTTTAGCCACATTCCTTGTGATTTGGTTAAGGGTTTTGTTGCATTTCGATTTAATTAATGCTGACATTTTGTTTAGATATTTTTTTTTAATATAATGCTGAAATATTCCACCATTGGGATTTTAGAAAAATTCACTTTGTTCAAATAATAATTATGTGATTTGAAATTTGAAATACCGGCAAAATATTTGCTAACAAACGTTAGCGCAAATGAGTTTATAGGTGTTTGTATACAAAAGTTTTAGGCAAATATTTGGACAGTGTGAACATTATGTGACAACACAAGTGCAAACGCTTGTCAAATTTGTTCCGTTTGTTCTTGCAAAACAAATGTAAGAACAAACATAGGCAAATAACAGGGTCTATTAATTTAATTGTTATGAAAAAGCTTCTCAAAAATTACCGTTCGGATTCGGTGTAAAACTGTAGGTCCCAATCAGTGAGTGAAAACTGGAAAGCGCACAGCTCAGCGATTGTGAGAAGTTCTCCCCAGTCCCTTCATGGGATGCAATGGAAACCATTTATTTATTTATTTATAATTATAAAATAAATATTTAAACAATTTATTTATTAATTTATTTATAAAATAAATATTTTTGTGTAATTGTCAATTAATGGTAGAAAGAAGAAGAAACTCAAAGTTGTTAATTGTTAAATCCAGTACTCGCTTGCAACTCAAGTTCAGTTTAGACTACGACGCACAAGTATAGTTCGGGTTCAATGCTCCAAATAAAAATTTATCGTTTTGGTTTAAAGGGAGTCTTTACTTTGAGTAAAAATATCCAATAAAATAATTTTGGGCAGCCCATATTTATGGAGCTGTGGATCTTTAAAATTTGTATATGCGATTAAAATTTTGTACAACTCGTTTAGTTATCAAGATATCGAAAGTTGAACTTAAAAAAAGACGATTTTTATTTATGCCATAAAAATGGTTGTTTCCTATAACAAAAATCAAGGAATTAAAAGAGAATTTTCGGTAACTCACTTAGTTGTCGAGATATAACAAGTTAATATAGGTAAAAATCTTTTAGACATATTTCCATAAAAATTAGTTTTACTGATAGGAAACCAAATAATAGTGGAAAATGTTAAGAAAACACTGATAATTCGATTTTGAATTTAAAAAAAATATTTTTTTTAGAAATTAGGTCAAAATCTATTAAAAAATTATGAAAAACTATTTACAATATATACATATATATATATCAATCGCCGTCAAAAAATACATATATGCTCCCGATATGCGTATAAGGTCATGTCGAGCGTATTATGTGAAAGACTAAAGCCAATTATTGAAAACCTGATTGGACCGTATAAGTGTGGTTTTAGAGCAGGCAAGTCCACAATTGACCAAATATTCACGCTACGCCAAATCCTGGAAAAGACCCACGAAAAGCAAATCGATACATACCACCTTTTTGTCGATTACAAAACTGCTTTCGATAGCCCCATACGGGGAAAACTGTACGAAGCTATGTCTGAACTTGGCATTCCGGCAAAAGTGATTCGCCTCTGTAGAATGACGCTGACCAACACCAAATCAGCAGTGAAAGTGGGGAAAGGCCTCACTGAACCAATATGCACCAAGGCGACACACTTTCGTGCAATCTCTTCAACATCTTAATGGAGATAATAATGAGAAAGGCTGCAGTAAATACGAACAAGACCATTAACACGAAAAGCCATATGTTGCTGGCGTATGCTCACGACATAGACATCATTGGGCGAAATTTGCGAGAGGTTACTGCAGTATTTTCAAGAATCGAAAAAGAATCAGCGAAGGTGGGTCTTGCTGTTAATGAGGGCAAGACAAAATTGATGGTGTGAACGACTAGAGAAACCTATCGACTTGGTCCGCACTTGAACGTTGACAACCGATTTAATTTTGAAGTGATAGTTGAATTTGTCTACCTTGGATCCGCCGTGAACAAGGACGTCAGCCTGGAGATAGATAGGAGAATTGTGCTTGCAAATAGAGGTTATTTTGGGCTCAGCAAGCAGTTTAAGAACAAAGCCCTATCTCGACGGACAAAAGTCCAGCTATATCAGAATCTCATTTTACCTGTCTTGACATATGGCTCCGAAACTTGGGTCATATCGCAAGCGGATGAAAAACACCTGGGAGTTTTCGAGAGAAAAATTCTCCGTAAAATATATGGTCCTGTTATGGAAAACGGCGAGTACCGACGTCGCTGGAACGCAGAGCTATATAATCTCTATTCTGACGTGGACAAATGTAGCTAGACGAATCAAAGTGGGCCAATTGCGTTGGCTAGGCCATGTTATCAGAATGGATGAAGAAAGGTTTTTGATAACGTACCCGATGGAAGCAGGAAAAGAGGACGCCCAAGACCCTGTTGGAAAGACCAGGCAGAAGAATCCCTCCGTATAATTGGTGTTACCAACTGGGGAGAAAAGGCGAAGGATAGAGCCAGTTAGAAGAATATGTTTAAATTTGTTTAATTTGTTTGTTTAGTTAACATGTGTAAGTCGTCTGACCTCATGAGGTTGTAATATAGTCAATAAGAGAGAGAGAGCTCCCGATACTAATATACTCTTGGTTCGAAAAAGTCCACTAGTGAAATTCATGTTAAAGTGAATACTATAACTTATCAATTTAATTAGGTCGATTATATTTACCTACTCACAAATGCAACCATTACATTTTGAGTTTTGCGCAAACCCATTTGTCTACTTCGACATATCGGTTGTGTGACCAAAAAACAAATCCATTTGCAGACACAACAATTTAGAGTGATGTTTTGTGCAAACTCCGATGACAACATTTTGGTCGTAGTCTGACCGCCAAATAAACATTTGACAAAAGTCATACGATTTTGTCAAACTTTTCAAGGACATTTTGTGCAAATTTATTTGCCTGTCTGACCTTAACTTAACTAGATCAATTTGTCTATACGTGACGGTGAAATGCTCCATCTCTATTATTAGAGATATAGAATGGGCTAGAGCTTAAATAAAATTAATATTGGCAATTTATAATTATTTGATATTCAATCACCCCTACTTACATATGTAGGTGGCCACAAAACATTTTCAGAAAGAACACAAACCCTTGAAGTAGGGCTTCACTTTTTTCACAAACGAGCACAAAAGGCACTGATGGCAAATGGCAAAAAAAAATGTTGAATTTTTTGTCAGAAACGAAATCGCCATTAAACTATTGGGAACGTATTTTTCGTAACATTAACTACATACATGTGTATTTTCTTTGCAGAATTAATTTTCGTAGGTGATTGGTATGCAAATTGTAAAATTATCGTCTATATGGATGCTGATGACGAAAAGAAATACTGCGGAAAAGAGCATGTATTGCTTCTCATGAATCATGCTTACGAAATCGACTGGTTGGCCGGCTGGATTTTTGCGGAAAAAGTCGGTGTATTGGGAAATTGTAAAGCGTATGCTAAAAAAGTCATAGCGTATATTCCTGTTATTGGCTGGGCCTGGAAATTTGCTGAATTTGTCTTCCTAGAAAGGTCCTTTGACAAAGATAAGGAAATTATTTCACACCAATTAAAAGAAGTCTTCGCTTATCCCGATCCTACGTGGCTGCTGCTAAACGCCGAAGGTACTCGTTTCACAGAAAAAAAACACGAAGCCTCTGTTAAATTTGCTCAAGAGCGCGGCATGACCGTATTGAAACACCATTTAATACCACGTTCAAAAGGATTTACGGCCAGTTTGAGTAGTTTGCGTGGCCGTTGCCCAGTTATCTATGATATTAACTTGGCTTTCCCAAAAGATGCAGTGGTGAGTACGAGTATACAAATAAATATGTTTAATTTACTGAAGACATCGTTGTATCAACATTGGAAGAAAATTTTGCTATAAATTGTGTTTCATAATGTGTTTTTCTTTGTTCTACAAACTATTATTACCAAATTATTACCATAAAATACATTTTTTTTTAATATTTTATTAATAAATATTTCGTTAAAATTTTCCTAACGCAAACTCAATTTATGCAGATTTTACCAAAATTTTATACATGCGTTTAAATTCGAATGAACAATTTTCATTTATATATATATGTATAAAAGTTGTGCATGTTCAAAGCTCATGAAAAATTTATGTACATATGTATTTTCCTAAAATATTGAGAAAATATCAATTGTGGTTATTTCTGTCAGAATGACCACTAAATATTCAAATATGGATCAATCTGGAATAAGTCAAAATATATAAAAATTATGTTGAGCGATAATTAGCTTTCTACGAGCCCTATGTCGGGTCAAATTTATAGACGTTATTAATGATTTTATAAAAAAATTACATCAAAAACTGCATAAAACACGTCAAAAAGTTCCGTAGTAATGGTGAATTTTAAAAAATTCATGTTACTTTTGCAAAGTATATGAAAATATTTATTTTTATTTTTGAATGTACATATAAAATTTATAATTTTCGTTATCACTTGGGTTTCAGAATTCCCCTACTATATCCACACTATTAAATGGCAAACCCGTCGTAGGTCATTTGTTGGTTAGACGTATACCTTTGGAGAATGTACCCGATGATGAGGAGAAAGCAGCAGAATGGCTTCAAAATCTTTTCATTGAAAAGGATAAAATAATAGATAGTTTCCATACCACTGGAAGTTTCTTTAAGACATCTGGTATCAAAGAGACAGCTCACAAGAGTTATCCCAAACGACTTTGCACAATCATAAATTTTGCAGTTTGGGCATTATTTTCAATTTCACTTATTATGTATTATTTAATATCGTCATTAATATTGCAAAACTGGATTGGGTTTTCTATTGCTGTGGGCATATTATTAACATGTAAGTTCATTATAAAACAGAAACATATTTGTGTGTGTTTATCTAAATGTTCACTTGTTTATATTGCAGTTTATGTATTCATGGTCAAATCTATAAATATGTCGAGAATCAGTCAAGGTTCAAATTATGGAGCTGAAGCTAAAGCCGGAGCAAAATAATAATACCAGGGCCACAATTAACCGAACCATATGCAGAAATTAATTATAATTCATGTATAGAAACCAGCACAAGTCCTTTAAGTAAATATATATAAAATACAATTTAGAGAATTCTAAACGTACAATGATTTGCAATTATATACATGATGTATATGTTTAAGAAGCCAACATTTTATGTATATTTATGTATATACATGCAAATATTATCGACTTTTAAGATTCAAGTCTTTTTTTCATTTATTTATTTTTTAAGTTTACCCCGAGATACAACGTTCGTAAATAAAACTCAATGAACTCATGTATTGTCAGGTCCTTTAGATACCAAGAAAAATTATAACATTTTCTGTTCAAACAATTTTAATCATTACCTCTTATTGTAGAGTAGTGTAAACGTGTGTATTACAATTAATCAAAAACAAGTATTTAAGTACGTAATATCCTCTAAATATTTTTGGTAAATATGAATTGTGCCCCATTCTTCACTCTTATCAGTTAAATTGTTTCCCTTTTCAAAAATTATTACCAGCGGTCCTACAATTTTTTTTTGATGATGTATATGTACATAATGACTTTTAAAGGAGAACATATAATAATATTATAACAAACAAAAACACATATTTAAAAAAAAAAACGTTGAATATTTTTACAATTTGATTTTTTTTATGATAAATGTTGTCTATTTCTAAAATAAACATTTTTATTTAAAACAAAAATATTTCAAAATGTGTTTTTTTATTAATTGTAATTCGTCTTTGGTGCAATGGTTAGTGTCCGCACCTCTTGTACATGAGATCCTGGGTTCGATCCCGGCTCTGACCACCTTAAAAAATTTTTCTTTCGGCGGCGGTCACCTCGCATAGTGACGGCGACACTATCGAGTACTTAGCCATGAAAAACTTCTCAAAAATACCGTTCGGAGCCGGTGTAAAACTGTAGGTCCCAATCAGTGAGTTTGAAATTAGAACGCGCACAGCTCACTGGTTGTGAGAAGCTCTCCCCAATTCCTTCATGGAATGTAATGGGAAACCATTTATTTATTTTTTTAATTAAACAAAACTGAAAACACCTTAAGCCATGAATTGCACCATTGACCAAATTGTGAATTATTTCCATTTAATCATGAGACTTGACGTTATTTACTTACGGTACGGCCAAATTGGGCAAATATTTGGCGAAAAACGTTAAATATTTCTTAGCCCCAGTCTGATGACAAAATATTTTTGTGTGGCAAACAACAAAACAACTGATTTTGTAAGAGCAAACAATGGTAAATAACAGGTGGTATAAGCAGTGTTGTCTGTCAGCATTTACGTCTCAAATCATAAAATGGAAAAAATATTAAACTAAAGGGAAGAAATGGTAAATATTATAAACACTTTTAAAAATATTTTGGTAATTTTGTTCAACTGCTATATAACTGTGTACATAGTTAAAAAAGGGCAAAGTTTTAGCTTTGCTAATCTGTACTAATTTTTCAAATCGTCTCTAAACTGACTAAGCGGCGACTAATTAGGATATAATAAGGATAATTTGGGCATATTGAGAATTTTGAGGCTACTGAATGTGTTGAAAATGGCTTTCTAATCTCCTATACCAAACCTTAGAAATATCCTAGGTGATTTTAGAGCGAGCATGTCAAACTCGCAAAAAAGAATTTCAACATAGGATATCTCGGTAACTAAGCGAGTTATCGAAAAATTTCATTTATTTTTTTTATTTTGACTTTGTTTACAAAAAAATATATATGATGTCACATAAATCGCTTAAGGTGGCTCATTCAACAGCATAGTATGACTTCCCGTATACCCGAACTTTGGGGGCCCATAACTCCGAAAATTGGTGACTGTCGCTGGCTGCGACCTGAGACCCCTTTCACACTCGACAAGTTACTTGCGCAAGTCTCTTGCCCAAGTCTTGGTTAGTTGATGACAGAGGTAAGGACGGGATAGGGGAATAAATTTTGAGTACAGACTTGCTTGTACTCGGAAAGTTGAAAATCTGACTTGCGCAAGTAACTTGCCGAGTGTGAAAGGGGTCTGAGTTATTCCTGCGGGGATAGCGAATTTAACTCCCAATAAAAAAATACGCGGCAATATGTATTTATACACGGTAGGGTAGGAATAGGGTTTATTTCTAAAAAAAATATTACAATTATAATAAAAAATCAAACACAAAAAAAAATATCACACTACTTACCGCAGTCTTTATCCCCAGCAAACTGACTTAACAGCAGAGCAACTGCTTTGCTGGAGCCCTACATTGTACTTGTTTACTAAACTTAACAGTTCCTTTCCAACACAACAAGTACAAAGGGGGAACTGCGGTAAGTCGTAAACAAATGGCGACAAAAAAAGGGACAAAACAAACTCAAACAAATGATCATTATAGGCAAACAATAATAACAAGTTAATGATCATAAACAGCCATATGATAATATGACAAAAAAAGGGCAAATGAATAGAAACAAAAAATATAAGTAAATACAATAACAAACATGAGCATCAGCGACATCCCCACCCCCGTGGATCGACTCGATTCACTCTTCGAAATCCAGAACAGCAAGCTTGGATACGGGGCGCCTAAGGACACCAGTAGACGTTCGGACATCAGCTCGACGTATAACTCCATCACTTCCCTTGAATACTTCTTCTACGCGGCCTCTCTTCCATTCTCGGCGGGAAACAGCTGGATCGCATATGAGGACCAAATCACCAGGAGCCACAGGTTTTGTATACTCGCACCACTTGGACCTGCGCGTTAGTGTAGGCAAATACTCAACAATCCACCTTCTCCAAAAGTGGTCTCGTAGCTGACGAGATATTCCCCACTGCTTTTTAAACACAGCTGGCTTATCGACGACTAGTCCCTCTGGTGTTTGCGCAGTACTCGATGACCCCAGCAAAAAATGGTTAGGCGTTAATGGCTCCTCATCCTCATGGCTGACAGGCAAATGAGTCAATGGACGAGAATTAACGATGTTTTCCGCCTCAATTAGGCAATTTTGTAGGGCGTGTTCTTTAGGGGCCACCTCTTTAAGAGTCACCCGTAGAACCTTTTTGACACATTGAACCATTCGTTCCCATATGCCACCTTCTGCCGGATTATGTGAGCAATTGAACTGCCAGTCTATACCCTTTGAAGACAACTCATCTTGGATTCGAGCCACGTCAAAGACTTCCTCGAACCGCTTAGCCTCTTGGTCGACACCAACAAAATTCTTCCCATTATCACTGCGTATCTTCAATGGGGTACCACGCCGATTTATAAAATTTCTTATTGCCAAGATACAAGCATCTATTGAAAGGTCAAAGGCCACCTCCAAATGCACTGCTCTGATAGTTAGGCAGGTGAACAGAGCTACCCAGCGCTTTTCGTGGCGACGTCTAATAGTTATGTTGACTGGCCCAAAGTAATCCACACCAGTGTATGTAAATGGCCGCACATATGGAGTCAGTCTGTCCGTTGGCAAGGGACCCATGTATGGCGGTACTGGAGTGACACGACGAATTTTGCAAATATTGCAATTTGAGACACACTTATTCAGAGCACTCCTAAGTCGTGGAATCCAAAACGTTCTTCTTATTTCACCCAATGTAGCTTCAAAGTTTTGATGTTTCATGTTGCTATGCACACGAGCCACAACAAGTTGGGTCAGGTAATGATTGGACGACAAAATTATGGGGCGCCTGGAATCTAGTTGTAACCAGCTGGCAGCATCGATACGACCATATACTCGGAGACAATTGTTTTCATCAATATATGGCGAAAGGGAATACAGGTCGTTACATTTCGGTATTTTACCACCAGATCTTAAAATTTTGAAGTCGTCCGCAAAACTTTCCTCTTGTGCGAGCCGGCAGAGAATTGTTTCTGCACATCGCAATTCGATAGCAGTCAGGCAAGCTGTGTTATTATTAATCTTTCTCTTACGGCAGCAATCAACAAATCTCAGTACCCATGCCATAGTACGTTTTAGCCTGAGAAATGAAGAGAAACGATTAAAATCAATGATTAAATTTGAACCAACCAGTAATGCAAATTTAGGGCGCAGTTCTTCTTCGCAGGAATCATCTTGTACTCTAGAAACAGGCGTTGGCCAAACATCTTCGTGGCTATAATGAAATTGAGGCCCCTGGAACCATCGTGTCTCATTAGAAAAGTCAACTTTGCTTTTCATTCAGGTAGTCTCATCTGCAACATTAAGATCTGTGGGCAACCATCTCCAATCATCCGGGCGAGTGGAATCCAATATTTCTGTTATTCTATGGGCAACAAATGGCTTATATCTTCTGCTTTCAGATCCAATCCAATTTACAACAGTTGTAGAATCACTCCAACAAATACTACGGGCAACTTTGAGTGAGTGTTCCTCCAATATAGTGCACATCAATCTTGTTCCCAATACGGCAGCTTGTAGTTCCAGTCGGGGAATAGTCATGGTCTTCATTGGAGCACATTTAGACTTAGCTGAAATAAAGGAGACACCAATTTCTCCACCAGCTGTTATATATCGCCAGTATGACACGGCACCAAATGCGTCTTCACTGGCATCGACAAATAAATGTAGCTCCAACACACCAGGCATACTAATTCCAAAATAAAAACGTGGTACATGGACATGAGCAACGTTATTCAGCTCCTGCCGGCAATTATCCCAGATGGCTTCTAGTCCCTCAGGAAACTTTTCGTCCCAACGTGTGTTGCTTCTCCAAATTTCTCTCAATAACAATTTTGCAGTTATCATGAAATGGCACAAAAACCCAATTGGATCATACACGGACATGATAACACTGAGCAGCTCACGTTTTGTGGGATACCTTAGGCGGTTTATAATCTCTGAATATCCCGGATGCCAATACATGCCCAGAATTTTTTCTACGGATGACTCAAATTCATTTAAAGCTCTTTCAAAACTGACATTCTGATCCGAATCACCTTCAAGAGCCACGATCACATCCGACGAGTTTGATGTAAAACGACGCAGTTCAAAACCAGGAGACTTATGTATATCACGAACTTGCTTCGATATTTCGATAGCTTTTGATGCGTTGTCAAAGCTGTCCACAAAATCGTCAACATAATGGTGATCCAATATTGACTTCACGGCTCTTGGGAAATGATCTCGATATTCTAGAGCATTTTTCTCCTTCACATATTGGGCAACACACGGCGAACAGGCAGCTCCGAAAGCCATCACGACCATTTCATAAATATTTGGTTGACGAATTTCATTTTCACGCCACAAAAATCTCTGGGAACATCGATCTTCTGGAGCCACGATGATTTGATGGAACATTTCTTTTATGTCTCCACAAACACCTACTGTACCAACCCGAAAATTGAATAGTACTGAAGGTAACGGCTTATATTGTTGAGGGCCTTTCAATAATTTTGAATTTAATGAGACTCCTTCTACCTTGGCAGCAGCATCAAACACCAAACGAATTTTCCCTGGCTTATTGGGATTAACAACTCCAAAATGGGGCAAGTACCATGTCCTCGGGTTATAAGCTTGAACCTCATTTGCTGACAATTTCCGTACATACCCTTTCTCCTCATATTCAGCAACTATATTTTTATATGCCACGCTAAACGGGATTTTTCTTCATCTTTTGCTCCATACCATAAAGGCGATTGAGGGCCATGGAATAGCTATCCAGCAAGACTACGTCATCTTGGCACCACAGTAGTCTGGATTGAAATCTTCCGGCAACCCTCTTTGTATAACTTTCCAAAGTCTTCCGAGCACGTGCATTGTCCTTCGACTCAATGACTGGTAGAGCCTGGACGCCAAAATTCTCTGTCTCGAAATAACTTGCCACCAAATCATTTAAATTGTCCGGCTGTGCTGTCAGCAAACAAGTGCGGGCTGTAGGGTGACCTCCATCCATTTTCCCGAAAACGATCCACCCTAAAGGAGTGTTGGCAGCATATGGACCAGCTTCCTCCAACGGAACTATCTCATCGGGCAATGGTCCAATCCCATGAGCAATTTTGGAGCCACATCACCATATGAGGCTATAGGAATGCCATGATTCTTTATCAAGTCCGCATTGAAAGTCTGATTGGGCAACTTCAAATTTGAAACACCATAAACACATTTTAAAGCATATTTCCGTTGCTTATTTACACCACTCACATGAAGATCGACGACTGTGGCTACCTCTTGAGACGATTTTCCACCATACCAGCTCAAATGTAATTTGTTTTGTCTTCCCTGAAGTCCAAGTTGTCTCACCAGTGAACTATCCATCATAGTGACCGATGAGCCTTCATCCAAAAGAGCATAAGTCTCCACAACACAATTTGGCCCATAAAGTTTCACTGGTTGCACTCTAAACAGCAATTCACTTTTTTCAGTTATGCTTGAGACACAACTTAAAACTGGTTCACCAATCGGACCACTATCAGCTGATAATACATTTGAGGTATTATTTTCACTTGAAGCTTTAGACTGATCTTCATGCAATAACTTGTTATGTTTCCTTCGGCAATTATTCACTTGACACTCTTTACGCCGGCGGCAATCTCTGCTTGAATGTCCTTCATTAAGGCATGAGAAACATAACTTCAACTTTTTCACTTCACTCAATCTGTTCTGCACACTCAGTGATAAAAATTTCTTACACTCAAATGTTCTATGTTGTCCTCGGCAATGGGGACACTGTATCTCTTTCCGTTGAACATCTGATGTATAAAGAACCACTTTCTTTTTTGACTCACTGTTGTTTGAGCGACTGGTACTGACACTAGTCGTTTGAATACTCCGTACCAAACTAGCTACACCTTGGAGCCAATTGCTAAAATCCATAACAGTGGGCCACTGGCTTATATTTGCTGCATATTGGGCCCAATCTAAACGACGGCTCATGGGGAGCTTATGCACCAACTCTTCCATCAACGTTGGGTTTGACAAATGCTGATGTCCATTTGCATTTTCTAAAAAAGCGGCTAAATTTCTCACCTTGACAGCAAATGGTATCAGCTTATCCACAGCATTCTACCCAATTGGCAAAATTTCTCGTACATGTTGCAGCTGGCATCTTATCAGCAATTCCGGGCGACCATACTGTAATTTCAGTTGCTCAATAACAGTGGGAACATTATTTGGATGGATAAGCAGAGACTTGACGCACTCCCGGGCCTCACCTTTTAACGCCTTTTGCAAACGCAAACAATTTTCAAAATTGCTGTACAATTATGCGGCCGTTGAGTGATCAAAGGCAGATGAAAACATCGGCCAATCTTCTGGGGTGCCATTAAATTCCGGTAGGTCAACAATTTTCCTCGCTATCGGCACTGAATTCTGCATCTGATACGGCGCTTGCAGCATCTGATACGTCGCTGTCGGCTGCTGTACATTTAGCGACTGCGCTGCTAACCGATTCTGGTGATTTCCATAGCATGGAGCCACTGTGGCGCCATTACTTGCAAAGGAAAATGGCGATGGATCCCGACGATCTAAAATGTCCTCTGGTCAACTGCTATTGGAACTACCGGCGACACTGTTAACCGACATAACTGGTGCTGTGCTACTCGATGTCGTCATAGTTGTTGAAATGCTCAAGTTATTTGTAGTTGAAGCTGCTTTCAGGGCTCGTTGGGCATTTAAAAGTTGCGCCTGCAAAACATCGATTTGATGCTGAAGGCTTACTATGGCTAGCTGGGCAACTAAATTGAAGCTGGACGTCATTACACCTGGCGCTGGAGTCAACGGTGGCGGTATATGTGACAGCAACAAATTATGGCCAGGATTATGTTTTCCTGACGCCGTCTGAATCGTCTCGGCAGATGTTCCGGCAGTAGAGGAACTTGTATTGGGCTCCGGCGGCATATGGGCCACATTCACAATTTCATTTGTTCCGGCAGACATGGAACTGTTGAGTGTACTTACTGAGGAGGGCAACGAATCGGCAATTGTCAGGTTCCGCGGGCTTCTTCTTGGAGGTGAACGCTGCATGGACATCTAAATGGTAATCGGCAAAAAAAAAACAACAAAAATCGCACAAAGTTTGCGAAATAAAATTTGTCGCTGGCTGCGACCTGAGTTATTCCTGCGGGGATAGCGAATTTAACTCCCAATAAAAAAATACGCGGCAATATGTATTTATACACGGTAGGGTAGGAATAGGGTTTATTTCTAAAAAAATATTACAATTATAATAAAAAATCAAACACAAACAAACTGACTTAACAGCAGAGCAACTGCTTTGCTGGAGCCCTACATTGTACTTGTTTACTAAATTTAACAGTTCCTTTCCAACACAACAAGTACAATGTAGGGACAAAGGGGGAACTGCGGTAAGTCGTAAACGAATGACGACAAAAAAAGGGACTTAAAAAAAACTCAAACAAATGATCATTATAGGCAAACAATAATAACAAGTTAATGATCATAAACAACCAAATGATAATAATAGGTCTGTCTGTTTACTGCAATAGGTCTGTCTGTTTACTGCAATATTGTACAATATTGTACAGAATGTTACAAAATGTTGTCTGTTTACTGCAAAACTTTTGCAACGAGAGAGCCAAAGAGAGAATTTTTTGACAGTTGGATGATAGAGAACTTGCAAAATGTTACTGGAGGAATTTCTTCTATCAAGATTTTGCAAGTTCGATCAGCTGTTTTTATTTACATTTTGATTACAATATTTTTGTGTGAAAAAGAAGAATAAAGTTGAAATTTAACAATGGCAGAGGTAAGTGTTTAAAATTGTATTGTTTTTTAACGTCTATTGTAAATTAGAATATAAAAACATTTGTTTTTATGCTAGAAGCGTCCATACATACAGTGCGACCGTAATGCAAGTGGCTTGGTCATTTCAATGTTTACACTTGTTGCTGTTTTCTTGCAATATTTCACAAAATGTTGTCTGTTTACTTTTTGGAATAGAGAAAAAAAAGAGCGTAAAATTTTTTTTACTCTGCAAAAAGTTACTGGATAAATCTTGCTGGAAAAGTAAACAGACAAAGCTAATATGACAAAAAAGGGCAAATGAATAGAAACAAAAAATATAAGTAAATACAATAACAAACATGAGCATCAGCGACAGTGACTGTCACCAAGTTTAGTATTTAACATTTTTTGCTGAAAACAATGAGTTCTACCTCAAACCAGTGAGCTTTTTTGGTTATGTCAGTGGGAGCTCGGTGGTGCAATGGTAGTGTGCGCGGCTCTTGTACATGAGATCCCTGCTCTGACCACCTTAAATTTCTTTCGACGGCGGTCACCTCGCTTAGTGACGGCGACACTATCGAGTATTAAGCCATGAAAAGGCTTCTCAAAACACCGTTCGGAACCTGTGTAAAACTGTAGGTCCCCATCAGTGAGTGTAAAACAAGAACGCGCACAGCTCACTGGTTATAAGAAGCTCTCCCAAATCCCTACATGGGATGCAACGGGAGTTACATTCATGCAGTGGGAGCTCAACTAGCCCAACATTTCTCCTTTCTCTCCATCTCTTCCAAAACTAAAACAAGAAAACTTTCATCCTCCTGCATCATAGTTATTTAAAATATTTCCTAGCAGTTTGTTTAAAACTTGAAAAAACAAAATCGTATTTAGATACTGTCAATTCGTTTAAAGTTTTTCAGAAAACAAATTTCTGATTTCTGACTGTTGAGTTCGCAAAAGAAAGAAAACAAATTTTCTTGAGTCGCTTATTTTGTGTTTTTATTATTTAAACACCCGCTTATACTCGCGTAGTGCTTAAAAACAATTTTTCCCTTTGGTTTTTAAAATCGAACTGATGTTCCTCTTTCCTTCGTTGACCGTCTTAGGTTCTTGTTTTTCACAGAAAAGAAGTTACTGCCGTTAATTAGCAACGTACCAAAGGGCTAAGTACTTACATACACACATGTATGTACATATGTACACACATGACGGATTGGGTAAACAAACAAAAGGGCAACGAAGGAATAACAAATAAGCAATGATCATAACAAGAGAGTAATGACTACATAAACGAGCTGGAATTTGGTAAATAAATAGGTAAATTGTAACATACAGTACTGTGCAAATAAATAGGTACTGAAATTGAAATATAAATTAAATATTTATGTTGATTAAACTAATTGAAATAAAATAGTGTCGGCGGCAACATTCCCTCCCCCGTAAGCGAATTAGGGTTCTATGAGCTTACTGTCATCCTTCTTATTGCAGACGTCTAATACTGCTATTTTAGCTACGGGCCTCTCATACGTACTGCTACTCGTTCTGACTTTGACGCTGCGTACTTGACCATCTTCTGCTGGGTATACTTCGGTCACAATACCCTTGGGCCAAATGTTGCGACTACGTCTCCAACGGATGATGGTGATACTTTGTCGAACCACTTACTTCGCCGAACCAAAGTTGGACCATATTCTCGTACCCATCGCCGCCAAAAATGATTGGCAAATTTTTGAGTTTGGTGCCATCGTTGTCGCAGGTCGTGGTCGAACTCACACAACGGCTTTTGTCGAGCTGTAGAACCAAGTAAGATGATTGCCTTATTACAATTTAGCGTTTCCGCTCTGCCGCAAGCGCGTATGACACCATTATCGTTGAGGAAGATATTTAGCTGTTTTAATTTGGTAATTTTGTCAATTGGCTTTTTATTTTTGAGGCTACATATTTCGTCAGAAAACTCGCTCGTTTGCGCATATTTAAACAAAATATTTTTAGCTTTCTGGACGCAATCAAAGGGCGTTCCTTCTTGTATTTTACCGCCGTGGGCCACAGACTTCAATTTTTCTATATACAATAGAAATTGCGACAGGGCTCTATAAAGTCGTCTCCAGCATAAAAAATACTCAATATTCATAGTGAAGTTATTTGATTTTGAAATATATAAAAGACGATTTCGTACCTCTTCTTTATTGGTGTCTCCTAAATCGGAACATTTTGGCCAACCACTTCCATCAGATTTGAGAAATTCTGGATCCTGGAACCACATGCTGTTGGGGTTACAGATTTTCGTCGCAAAGTCAGCTGGGTTTGATTTTGATGGAACCCAATTCCACTGAGTCACATTCGCTGTTTCGAGAATTTCACCAACTCTGTACATCACGAAAGGTTTGAAGTTCTTTGGATCCATGGACAACCATTTTAACACCGTTTTCGAATCGGACCAGTAGAAACTTTCTGAACATCTCAAACGAGTTGAGTTTCGTATTATTGCGGCGAGACGGGAACCAATTAGGGCTGCTTGCAGTTAAAGTCTTGGAATTGATATTGGCTTCAGCGGGGCGACTTTAGACTTCGCAGCTACAATACTAATGTCGACTTCTTCGTTGTATTGAATACGGAAGTAGCACGCAGCGGCGTAAGCGTCTTCACCAGCGTCGACAAAAGTGTGGAGTTGCACGTTGAATGTGCATTTTAATAATTCTGAATAACACCGTGGGATGATGACGGGAGAAATTTTATCCAGATTTGTGAGCCATGTGGACCATTTAATATATAATTCGTCATCTAGTTCGTCGTCCCACTTTATGCCTGATCGCCATATATTGAAGTAAAATCTTCAAGCCTATAGTATTGTCGCTGATGCTCATGTTTGTTATTGTATTTACTTATATATTTTCGGCCTTATTCATAAAAAGTTGTCATAGGCTTGTTAAAGGTTTAAGAAGGTAAAGTCCAAAATTTGTATTCATAATCCAAAAATCCCTCTGTTAAGAGTTCTCTAACGTCGCCATTTTTGTTAAACGTTTAACCCTTCTTTAAGGCCATTTTATCCGCATTAATACACAAATGAAATAATTTTTTTACATTTCACGCGTGCCGTACTTAAATATTTATGCGATATAAACAATTGGAATTATTTTGTGTATATTTGCAGCGTTTATAGTGTCACATTATCCTGCTAAGCAACCAAATACTTTCGTTCCAATTTTTATCATTTTTAACCAAAATGAACTTTTGTTTACATAGTGATGTATATAAAATCAAAACATTGAAACTACAACCTATTATCCGGTTTTATATTCGACTTCCCAAAACTGAAATCCAAATCAATATGATTTTTTGGCACTTCTTTCAAATTTATGAATATAGCAAATGCTAATTGATCTTTTTATTGAATAGTTCATTCCATTAATGTTTAAAATTTTGGAAAAATGAATTGACGCAATTCAATAAAAAAAATTTAATTCGGTCTATCGGTTATTGTTCATCTTGTTTTTACAACACAAGCACTATGAGAATACATAAAACAGGGTTGTCAGTCAATTATCTGTTCCGTAGTTAAAATACTCATTATGAATACGGTTCTAATAAAACCTTCGTCAAATCTTAAAGCTTTCAATAACTGATTAATGCTTTAGAGCTAATTTAATGATTTTTTATGAATAAGGCCGTTTGTTTCTATTCATTTGCCTTTTTTTTGTCATATTATTATCATTTGGTTGTTTATGATCATTAACTTGTTATTATTGTTTGCCTATAATGATCATTTGTTTTGGAAAGGAACTGTTAAGTTTTGTAAACAAGTACAATGTAGGGCTCCAGCAAAGCAGTTGTTCTGCTGTTAAATCAGTTTGTTGGGGATAAAGACTGCGGTAAGTATTGTTGGTTTTTATATTTGTTTTAATTTTATTATAATTAAATAATTTTTTTAGAAATAAACCCTATTCCTACCCTACCGTGTATAAATACATATTGCCGCGTATTTTTTTACTGGGAGTTAAATTCGCTATCCCCGCAGGAATAACTCAGGTCGCAGCCAGCGACAAATTTTATTTCGCAAACTTTGTGCGATTTTTTGTTGCTTTTTTTGCCGATTGCCATTTATGTAGATGTCCATGCAGCGTTCACCTCCAAGAAGAAGCCCGCGGAACCTGACAATTGCCGATTCGTTGCCCTCCTCAGTAAGTACACTCAACAGTTCCATGCCTGCCGGAACAAATGAAATTGTGAATGTGGTCCATATACCGCCGGAGCCCAATACAAGTTCCTCTTCTACCGGAACATCTGCCGAGACGATTCAGACGGCGTCAGGAAAACATAATCCTGGCCCTAATTTGTTGCTGTCGCATATACCGCCACCGTTGACTCCAGCGCCAGGTGTAATGACGTCCAGCTCCAATTTAGTTGCCCAGCCAGCCATGGAAAGCCTTCAGCATCAAATCGATGTTTTGCAGGCGCAACTTTTAAATGCCCAACGAGCCCTGAAAACAGCTTCAACTACAAATAACTTGAGCATTTCAACAACTATGACGACATCGAGTAGCACAGCACCAGTTATGTCGGTTAACAGTGTCGCCGGTAGTTCCAATAGCAGTGGAGCTGAGGACATTTTAGATCGTCGGGATCCATCGCCATTTTCCTTTGCAAGTAATGGCGCCACAGTGGCTCCATGCTATGGAAATCAGTTAGCAGCGCAGTCGCTAAATGTACAGCAGCCGACAGCGACGTATCAGATGCTGCAAGCGCCGTATCAGATGCAGAATTCAGTGCCGATAGCGAGGAAAATTGTTGACCTACCGGAATTTAATGGCACCCCAGAAGATTGGCCGATGTTTTCATCTGCCTTTGATCACTCAACGGCCGCATAATTGTACAGCAATTTTGAAAATTGTTTGCGTTTGCAAAAGGCGTTAAAAGGTGAGGCCCGGGAGTGCGTCAAGTCTCTGCTTATCCATCCAAATAATGTTCCCACTGTTATTGAGCAACTGAAATTACAGTATGGTCGCCCGGAATTGCTGATAAGATGCCAGCTGCAACATGTACGAGAAATTTTGCCAATTGGGGAGAATGCTGTGGATAAGCTGATACCATTTGCTGTCAAGGTGAGAAATTTAGCCGCTTTTTTAGAAAATGCAAATGGACATCAGCATTTGTCAAACCCAACGTTGATGGAAGAGTTGGTGCATAAGCTCCCCATGAGCCGTCGTTTAGATTGGGCCCAATATGCAGCAAATATAAGCCAGTGGCCCACTGTTATGGATTTTAGCAATTGGCTCCAAGGTGTAGCTAGTTTGGTACGGAGTATTCAAACGACTAGTGTAAGTACCAGTCGCTCAAACAACAGTGAGTCAAAAAAGAAAGTGGTTCTTTATACATCAGATGTTCAACGGAAAGAGATACAGTGTCCCCATTGCCGAGGACAACATAGAACATTTGAGTGTAAGAAATTTTTATCACTGAGTGTGCAGAACAGATTGAGTGAAGTGAAAAAGTTGAAGTTATGTTTCTCATGCCTTAATGAAGGACATTCAAGCAGAGATTGCCGCCGGCGTAAAGAGTGTCAAGTGAATAATTGCCGAAGGAAACATAACAAGTTATTGCATGAAGATCAGTCTAAAGCTTCAAGTGAAAATAATACCTCAAATGTATTATCAGCTGATAGTGGTCCGATTGGTGAACCAGTTTTAAGTTGTGTCTCAAGCATAACTGAAAAAAGTGAATTGCTGTTTAGAGTGCAACCAGTGAAACTTTATGGGCCAAATTGTGTTGTGGAGACTTATGCTCTTTTGGATGAAGGCTCATCGGTCACTATGATGGATAGTTCACTGGTGAGACAACTTGGACTTCAGGGAAGACAAAACAAATTACATTTGAGCTGGTATGGTGGAAAATCGTCTCAAGAGGTAGCCACAGTCGTCGATCTTCATGTGAGTGGTGTAAATAAGCAACGGAAATATGCTTTAAAATGTGTTTATGGTGTTTCAAATTTGAAGTTGCCCAATCAGACTTTCAATGCGGACTTGATAAAGAATCATGGCATTCCTATAGCCTCATATGGTGATGTGGCTCCAAAATTGCTCATGGGATTGGACCATTGCCCGATGAGATAGTTCCGTTGGAGGAAGCTGGTCCATATGCTGCCAACACTCCTTTAGGGTGGATCGTTTTCGGGAAAATGGATGGAGGTCACCCTACAGCCCGCACTTGTTTGCTGACAGCACAGCCGGACAATTTAAATGATTTGGTGGCAAGTTATTTCGAGACAGAGAATTTTGGCGTCCAGGCTCTACCAGTCATTGAGTCGAAGGACAATGCACGTGCTCGGAAGACTTTGGAAAGTTATACAAAGAGGGTTGCCGGAAGATTTCAATCCAGACTACTGTGGTGCCAAGATGACGTAGTCTTGC
This sequence comes from Phaonia tiefii, assembly GCA_963931995.1. Lineage (NCBI taxonomy): Eukaryota > Metazoa > Arthropoda > Insecta > Diptera > Muscidae > Phaonia > Phaonia tiefii. The sequence continues at coordinate 90,392,229 of OZ008369.1, read as the reverse complement.
TGGATAGCTATTCCATGGCCCTCAATCGCCTTTATGGTATGGAGCAAAAGATGAAGAAAAATCCCGTTTAGCGTGGCATATAAAAATATAGTTGCTGAATATGAGGAGAAAGGGTATGTACGGAAATTGTCAGCAAATGAGGTTCAAGCTTATAACCCGAGGACATGGTACTTGCCCCATTTTGGAGTTGTTAATCCCAATAAGCCAGGGAAAATTCGTTTGGTGTTTGATGCTGCTGCCAAGGTAGAAGGAGTCTCATTAAATTCAAAATTATTGAAAGGCCCTCAACAATATAAGCCGTTACCTTCAGTACTATTCAATTTTCGGGTTGGTACAGTAGGTGTTTGTGGAGACATAAAAGAAATGTTCCATCAAATCATCGTGGCTCCAGAAGATCGATGTTCCCAGAGATTTTTGTGGCGTGAAAATGAAATTCGTCAACCAAATATTTATGAAATGGTCGTGATGGCTTTCGGAGCTGCCTGTTCGCCGTGTGTTGCCCAATATGTGAAGGAGAAAAATGCTCTAGAATATCGAGATCGTTTCCCAAGAGCCGTGGAGTCAATATTGGATCACCATTATGTTGACGATGTTGTGGACAGCTTTGACAACGCATCAAAAGCTATCGAAATATCGAAGCAAGTTCGTGATATACATAAGTCTCCTGGTTTTGAACTGCGTCGTTTTACATCAAACTCGTCGGATGTGATCGTGGCTCTTGAAGGTGATTCGGATCAGAACGTCAGTTTTGAAAGAGCTTTAAATGAATTTGAGTCATCCGTAGAAAAAATTCTGGGCATGTATTGGCATCCGGGAGATTCAGAGATTATAAACCGCCTAAGGTATCCCACAAAACGTGAGCTGCTCAGTGTTATCATGTCCGTGTATGATCCAATTGGGTTTTTGTGCCATTTCATGATAACTGCAAAATTGTTATTGAGAGAAATTTGGAGAAGCAACACACGTTGGGACGAAAAGTTTCCTGAGGGACTAGAAGCCATCTGGGATAATTGGCGGCAGGAGCTGAATAACGTTGCTCATGTCCATGTACCACGTTTTTATTTTGGAATTAGTATGTCTGGTGTGTTGGAGCTACATTTATTTGTCGATGCCAGTGAAGACGCATTTGGTGCCGTGTCATACTGGCGATATATAACAGCTGGTGGAGAAATTGGTGTCTCCTTTATTTCAGCTAAGTCTAAATGTGCTCCAATGAAGACCATGACTATTCCCCGACTGGAACTACAAGCTGCCGTATTGGGAACAAGATTGATGTGCACTATATTGGAGGAACACTCACTCAAAGTTGCCCGTAGTATTTGTTGGAGTGATTCTACAACTGTTGTAAATTGGATTGGATCTGAAAGCAGAAGATATAAGCCATTTGTTGCCCATAGAATAACAGAAATATTGGATTCCACTCGCCCGGATGATTGGAGATGGTTGCCCACAGATCTTAATGTTGCAGATGAGACTACCAGAATGAAAAGCAAAGTTGACTTTTCTAATGAGACACGATGGTTCCAGGGGCCTCAATTTCATTATAGCCACGAAGATGTTTGGCCAACGCCTGTTTCTAGAGTACAAGATGATTCCTGCGAAGAAGAACTGCGCCCTAAATTTGCATTACTGGTTGGTTCAAATTTAATCATTGATTTTAATCGTTTCTCTTCATTTCTCAGGCTAAAACGTACTATGGCATGGGTACTGAGATTTGTTGATTGCTGCCGTAAGAGAAAGATTAATAATAACACAGCTTGCCTGACTGCTATCGAATTGCGATGTGCAGAAACAATTCTCTGCCGGCTCGCACAAGAGGAAAGTTTTGCGGACGACTTCAAAATTTCAAGATCTGGTGGTAAAATACCGAAATGTAATGACCTGTATTCCCTTTCGCCATATATTGATGAAAACAATTGTCTCCGAGTATATGGTCGTATCGATGCTGCCAGCTGGTTACCACTAGATTCCAGGCGCCCCATAATTTTCTCGTCCAATCATTACCTGACCCAACATGAAACATCAAAACTTTGAAGCTACATTGGGCGAAATAAGAAGAACGTTTTGGATTCCACGACTTAGGAGTGCTCTGAATAAGTTTGTCTCAAATTGCAATATTTGCAAAATTCGTCGTGCTACTCCAGTACCGCCATACATGGGTCCCTTGCCAACGGACAGAATGACTCCATATGTGCGGCCATTTACATACACTGGTGTGGATTACTTTGGGCCAGTCAACATAACCATTAGACGTCGCCACGAAAAGCGCTGGGTAGCTCTGTTCACCTGCCTAACTATCAGAGCAGTGCATTTGGAGGTGGCCTTTGACCTTTCAACAGATGCTTGTATCTTGGCAATAAGAAATTTTATAAATCGGCGTGGTACCCCATTGAAGATACGCAGTGATAATGGGAAGAATTTTGTTGGTGTCGACCAAGAGGCTAAGCGGTTCGAGGAAGTCTTTGACGTGGCTCGAATCCAAGATGAGCTGTCTTCAAAGGGCATAGACTGGCAGTTCAATTGCCCACATAATCCGGCAGAAGGTGGCATATGGGAATGAATGGTTCAATGTGTCAAAAAGGGTCTACGGGTGACTCTTAAAGAAGTGGCCCCTAAAGAACACACCCTACAAAGTTATCTAATTGAGGCGGAACACATCGTTAATTCTCGTCCATTAACTCATTTGCCTGTCACCCATGAGGATGAGGAGCTATTAACGCCTAACCATTTTTTTCTGGGGTCATCGACTACTGCGCAAACACCAGAGGGAACAGTCGTCGATAAGCCAGCAGTGTTTAAAAAGCAGTTGCGAAGATCTCGTCAGCTACGAGACCACTTTTGGAAAAGGTGGATTGTTGAGTATTTGCCTACACTAACGCGCAGGTCCAACTGGTGCAAGTATACAAAACCTGTGGCTTCTGGTGATTTGGTCCTCAAAGAGAGGCCGCGTAGAAGAAGTATTCAAGGGAAGTGATGGAGTTATACGTCGAGCTGATGTCCGAACGTCTACTGGTGTCCTTAGGCGCCCCGTATCCAAGCTCGCTGTTCTGGATTTCGAAGAGTGAATCGAGTCGATCCACGGGGGTGGGGATGTCGCTGATGCTCATGTTTGTTATTGTATTTACTTATATTTTTTGTTTCTATTCATTTGCCCTTTTTTTGTCATATTATTATCATTTGGTTGTTTATGATCATTAACTTGTTGTTATTGTTTGCCTATAATGATCATTCGTTTGAGTTTTTTAAGTCCCTTTTTGTCGTCATTTGTTTACGACTTACCGCAGTTCCCCCTTTGTCCCTACATTGTACTTGTTGTGTTGGAAAGGAACTGTTAAGTTTTGTAAACAAGTACAATGTAGGGCTCCAGCAAAGCAGATGTTCTGCTGTTAAATCACTGCGGTAAGTAGTGTTGGTTTTTATATTTGTTTTAATTTTATTATAATTAAATAATTTTTTTAGAAATAAACCCTATTCCTACCCTACCGTGTATAAATACATATTGCCGCGTATTTTTTTTACTGGGAGTTAAATTCGCTATCCCCGCAGGAATAACTCAGGTCGCAGCCAGCGACAAGTATAGAGGGATACGAACCCAAGTGGATCAAAAATTAACATCAGGACCTGAAGAACTTCTCTCTTGGTTGGGACCACATTGAGTTGGAACACATTTCGTTTAAGCCTCGAGAATCTGGAATTGGCTCCAAATGCGTTTTCAGTTATCGCTCCATCGCCCAATTGTTGCCTAACTAACTTAGAGTTTGATGCCCAATTTTTCATGTGGAAACCACCAGCAGCATGAATTTTTTTGACCTGGGTAGCCAATTCCAGCGCCTCTTCTTCTGTTTGAACACTGTCGATAAAATCGTCCATATAGTGATATGACTCCACCGCCTTGACTGCCCTGGGATATTCTTCACGAAATTCTTCAGCATTTTTATTTCGCACAAAATGTGCAATACAGGGTGCGCAGCTTATACCAAATGTTAGAGCCTTCATCACAAAAACACTAGGCTTACGTGCGTCTCCATTTTCGGACCACAAAAATCGTTGAGCGTTCATGTCCTCATCTCTGACGTTGATACGATGAAACATTTCAGCAATATCACCACATACTGCTATCTGGCCAACTCGAAATTCAAATAAAATCTTCATCAGTGACGTAAGTAAATCAGGGCCACTCGTTAAAAAACCATTTAGTGATTTATTGTTTGATTTAGATGCTGCGTCCCACACTAGGCGAACTTTATTTGGTTTGTTAGGGTTTCGAGCCACAAATATTGGAACATACCATGTACGACCGGGATATGAAAACATCTCTGAGTCCAATACCTTTCTTGCGTATCCTTTAAAAAGTAGTTTATCGATTTCCGCTTGCATTGTCTGCTGATGTTGGGGATCATTTTTAAACTTCTTCTGGAGACACTTTAGACGATGACACGCTACGTCATAACTTTCTGGCAACTGCGTGGCATTATCCTTCCAGAGTAAGATGACTTCGAACTTCTTATCCTTTTTCATAACGTTGCTCTCCAGAATCTGCATGGGCTTTTCGTTCTCGACTGAAAAGATATTTATCTCTTGGGACTCTTCCAGGGCGAAATACTCCTTCACTTCATCGTGTAAAATTTGATATCGATTTTCACACTCACATGTATGAATATTCAACGAAGCAGAAGCTCCCAAATCTGTGCCACTACTTTGAAGGGTCCAAACTAAACGGGTTTTCGTTGCAATCGGTTGATTGCGTGCACCTTCTCTGATTTTTATAGATACTGCTACCCTCCAATTGTTTAGTCCTATTAAAATCGTAGGCTTGGCTTTGAAATACGATTGTATGGGCAACCCTTTCAAATATGATTTACCCTTGATGATCTCATCAAAATCGAGCGACTGTGTTGGCAAACCGAGATTATTTACAGTGCGCACATCATGGAGTATAAAACGTGATTCATTTTGAGCACCTGAGACTTCTAAATTTATTTTGACTGACTTGTCTTCCAAGCGAGTTGTATCACCTGTCCAGCGTAGCTCTAGGGGTTCTTTTCTACCTTTAAGACCGAGTTTGTCGAATAATTTCTTCTCCATTAGGGTCACTGAAGATCCTTCGTCTAAAAGGCAAACGTTTTAGTTGAACCACCATTATGAAAAACACTGTCATTATGTGCATTTACACTTCCATTGCCTTCAGCCATTGCAATATTACTCATACTTGGGCCGACCGTTGTTGTATATTTATGTAATAATGGGTGATGTTTTGCTCTACAACCAGCGACGCCACACACTCTATTGGAGAAACACTTCCGACGATGTAAACTCAAGCACTGACGACACAATTTGTTGTGTTTCACCACTTTCCATTTGGCGTCCAAGTTCATGGATTGAAACTCACCACAGTTCTGGATTTTATGAGTCTCGCCTTTGCAGGAAATGCAATTTGGTTTGCTTGGGCTACTTTGTTGATGAGTGTTCACCGAAGCTCCCTTTTTTTCTCGTGACCGGGGATACGACTTGACTGGCTGCGGCAGCTATACCATAGATCCAATCACTAAAACCTTTCACAATAGGAACTTTTATGTCTTTTGGATGCATTGTCCAATTGAGCTTGTGATTGTTTGGTAATTTGTCCACTAAACTCTTCACAAGCATGGGATTATTTAAGTGGGCCACCATATCCCACGCCTCCATTGTTGAGCAAATATTTCGAATTGTCAATGCATACTCGATAATACTATCGAGTCTGTCCAATGGAGGAATTTTCATTGCTTTCTCTATCATGTTGTCCAAAATATGCTCTGGGCGACCGAAACACATTTCCAAGGTTTGAATTATTTCACCCATCATTGAAGGAATTAACAATTTACTTTTTACAAGCTCTTTTGCATGACCTCGGAGACACGACTGCAAACGCATTAAATTTTCACTATCAGTGTAACCTGCTATTTTAGTGCTATTTCTAAAGTTGCTGATAAAGAGCGGCCAATCTTCTGGGTTACCGTCGAAACAGGGCAACTCCTTAGGGATTACCTGTATAGCCGCAATTTGTGACGCTGTTGGTTGGAACGACGTAAAGGTGTTCTAAATATTGCCTTTGTAGTTCTTTTTCCTCCTCCAGAATTTGCAGCTGCAACTGCGTTTGCGAGGAAAGGTTCGCCGCAGACATATTTGGACCACTGGTGTTCACAAAATGGCGTTGCATATTCTGACCATTATGTGCTGTGGTTGATTGTGTTGTTCTTTTCGGCGGTATTATGGTTGTTCGCGGCATTGTTGCCATTGAAGCAACGTCGATGGAGCCATGATTATTTAAAATCTGATGATGGGCACCTTTGTCATGACTCGCTGTCCGTTGGCTTGATGCTTCATTACTTACAGCCGGAACTTGGTTGGTAGGTGATGATGAGCCTTGCGGCATATGCTGAGCCGTCGTAGATTTGTCCCTTAGGGCGACGGATTGGTCAAGACCACATGGGCAACACCAGCTTATATTAGCCACGTCGCTATTCACCGCAACGCACTCGAAATGGAACCACTTATCACAACGATCGCATTGCACCATACGTTCGGTGTCTTTTAAATCGCATTTTTTGCAATTAAAATCGGTTTCCGACATTATTTTGTCCGAGTATTATTTCCAGAAACACGATTAAAATTTGTATATTATATTTAATATAGACACGAACAATAATTTTCGAGACTCTCGTAAAATTATTTTACAGAAACTCGCGTAAACTGTTTATAGAATCAAAATTGTTTTTAAGAATGTTGAGTTCGCAAAAGAAAGAAAACAAATTTTCTTGAGTCGCTTATTTTGTGTTTTTATTATTTAAACACCCGCTTATACTCGTGTAGCGCTTAAAAACAATTTTACCCTTTCGTTTTTAAAATTGAACTGATGTTCCTCCTTCATTCGTTGCCCGTCTCAGGTTCTTGTTTTGCACAGAAAGAAGTTACTGCCGTTAATTAGCAACGTACCAAAGGGCTAAGTACTTACATACCCACATGTATGTATTTTTTGCATGTACACACATGACGGATTGGGCAAACAAACAAAAGGGCAACTAACAAATAAGCAATGATCATAACAAGAGAGTAATGACTACATAAACGAGTTAGAATTTGGTAAATAAATAGGTAAATTGTAACATACAGTACTGTGCAAAATAATAGGTACTGAAATTGAAATATAAATTAAATATTTATGTTGATTAAACTAATTGAAATAAAATAGTGTCGGCGGCAACACTGACATCTTGCTTAAAATTTTTGAGAAAACAAATTTATATTTTCTGGCAGGTTGATCAAACAATTACAGCCTTTTTCTCTATCTCGAACGAAAATCTACCACTCGCATTCGACTCAAATTGGGTTTAACTATGTCAACTGACAGCACATTCGAAATAGAGAAACCAAAATTTGTACTGACAAGTTTTATATTTTCGTTCGACTTGAAACGACAAGATTGTGGAACCCAAATCAACTTTCTTTCGCCTAGAACACGAACGAAAGGTTTTGTTCAAGATAGAGAAACAGGCTGTTATTGTTGCAGATATTTCTTCAATTTATTTTATATCATTTTCGTAATTTATGTCCCTCATTTTCACGTTTCCCTTAAGCCCTGTATTCAGTTCTTGCGATATTTCCGTAAGAAATTTTACGATTTATCTAAACGGGAAATTCTATTACAAAGAGTTACCACATATATCGGATTTACCTTGCAAATATTTCATTAATAATTCATCTTTGCACTCCATTATATTTTTAACGCATGTGGTATTACCTTTGTTTACAAAAATAATCGAAACTTCAAAATTCCGGTCCCAAATAATTATCAAATCCACCGTTTCCTCCTCTTATGCGTCTTCGCAGGCACGGCAGTGGTCATTGTATTGAAGATTCAGCCGTCTTGCATGATACCGAGTGGCCAGTGCCCAGTACGCACGGCAATTAGCTTTGATATTTTCCCCCGATTTTGGCTAATCAGGGAGTTAGTCCGGTGAATGTTATATTCTGGCCATGTGTTTCTGGATATGCGGCACGTTTCCGTTCTATTCCGTCTGGCCTTAGCTCGTTCAAGGTAATGCAGGAAAATACCTCTTGACCGACCCTGTAGGCGTTGCGACTCACACCATATGGAGTTCGGAGGAAGAGCATCCTGCCCTGGCTAGTTCGTGTGCCCTTTCGTTCCCAAGGAGTCCCTTGTGGCTTGGTATCCAAGAAAGAACTACATTGGCCAGTCGACCTAGCTCGACAAGTTTTCCCTAAATTCACTAAAGATTTTAGATACAGTGTTGTTAGATTTAAGTGATAGGAGAGCCGCCTGATCTCCGTTTTAGTATAAGTTCGGCGCAGGCTTCCTTGATGGCCAGTACCTCCGCTTGAAAAACGCTTCATTTGTCTGCAAGTTTGAATGATAAATTGAGGCTTGCCTCTTCGGAGAAGACACCCGAGTCGGTTCCACATTCCTTTTTGGATCCATCCGTAAATACTTTGGTGTCAATACCTTTCAGTGGTTCCGCTTTATCCAACTCTACTTTTCTGGGAAACCTGGCATCGAACATAGAGTAATACTTAAGAGTTTCCATTACTCTCTTCGATGCCTCTTCATGACGACGAGGTAGTAGGCCATTTCATCGAGCTTTATTTGCTGCTGTATTTTTTACCCATTTTACACTTTCGTTGGACATAAAAAGGAAAACATAACTTAGCTGTCATTAGTATCAATAAACACTATTTAAAATTAGTTCCTATCTTCTTTGGTCTCTCATTCTACATCATTTCCCTAGTACCTTTTCCATCAGCTGGGCCATGGAAATTAATTTATAAATTTGTATTTAATTTTATTAATATATTTTTAATTTTAATTGATTTAATTAAAAAAAAGTAGGTTATCGACTGTCAAAGAGGGGGTGCAGTAATCGGTGATTATATTGAGTTCTCTTGGAATTATCTGTAGTATTCTCGCATCTTCCAGATTCCAAGAGCATTTAGTCGGGTGGTGCTCCAGGCCGCACTGTGAAGGTCAATTGGTATAATATGAAGCATTACATTAAGGGCTTCTGCTGGACCTGTCCTCATAGCCTCTGTTATGCCGATGCAAGCACATCTCTGAACTCTATACAACAGTTTCATGGTGGCTGTCTTCCCCGCGACCGGCCACCATACCATTGCTCCATAGGAGAGTATAGGTCTGATTATACTAGTATACATCCATAGCACCATTTTCGGTCGGAGACCCCATCGGCTTCCGACAAGCGTAGTACGCAACGCTTGCTTTCTGTGCGCGGTGCTCTATGTTACTCTTCCAGGATAGTTTAGGATCTAGAATAACGCCCAAGTACTTAGCGTGAGTTCGGCGCAGGCTTCCTTGATGGCAATTAGTCGAGGAGGAATAAATTTTGGTATCTTGGTCCTCGTGGTAAAAAGCATGACCTCAGTTTTCCCTGGATTCACTCCAATACCACTCCCAGTGGCCAGTCTTTAAGTGATTTCAAGGCCCCATTCATGATTTCGCTCAACACGGATGGGAGCAAACCAGATACATCATCCGCATACGCAACGGTTTTGATCCTCATATTGTCCAGTTTTAGTAGTATTTTGTTGATCACGAGTATAACGTAAGTAGGGGAGAGAGATGACTGTTGCCCATAGAGGCGTTGATAATTCTGCATTGTCACTATCCAACTCTTGAGGAATGTTTCCACGCCTAGATCTTCAAGTGATTCTTCTATAGCCGCTGAGCTCACATTATTGAATGCAGCCTCTATATTCAAGAAGGCCGCGTGGGTATATTGTTTGTTTTCAAAGGACCTCTCAATAGTTCTGATGACTTCGTGCAGGGCTGTATCGGTTGAGCGGTTCATCCATTTTCGTGCGGATGTATGCGTCAATTAGCCTTTCAAGCGTTTTCAGAAGAAATTATGAGAGACTGATCGGTCTGAAATCCTTTGCGCTCTCATGACTCCATCTTCCCGCCTTGGGAATGAAAACCACTCTTATCTGGCTCCAGCTTTTTGGTAAGTAGTTCAGAGTCAGGAATATGATACAGAGTCACGGCTTAATTATGACCTCCGCGCTTTGCAGCATTTTTGGTATAATACCATCTGGGCCCGGAGATTTATGTGGTGAGAAGCTATTGATATTCCAGGATATCCTGTCTGGACTGACTATATCCTCTATACCGTTAGAATCTAAGTATTGGGTTGATAATGTTCGCACCTCACTGGATGTGTTCTCGCAGCTTTCAAGAGTATCTCTAGCGATTCAGCTGAGCTATTTGACCATGGCCCGTCATCCCTCCTCACATAGGTGGGATTTGAGGGTCACTTGCCCATTATTTTGCTCAGTCTGGCTGTATCCTTTGTGTTCTTTCACCAGGATCGTATTTTTGCAGTGGCTATTTCTTTCTTACACTCTTTAAGTTTATCCTTATGTGGCTGCCTGGATTCAGTTATAAAGTTTGCATTGAAAGCTTTGTGAGATTATTTTCTTAGCGTTGTAAGCTCATCTGTCCAACAAGGAGGATAAGTTTTCTTTGAGCGTGGCTGAGGACATGACACTTTTAATGCAGTATCCATGGACTTCTCCAACTTGGATACGGCTTTTTCTGATGTGTTGTGCAGACTTAGGAAGCTTACTTTTCAGAATCCTGTTGAACTTGTCCCAATCATTTCTTTTGGGATTCCAAAAGCATCTGATTGAAGTCGTTTTCGCAAAAATGTTAAACAATATACAATTGTGGTCCGAGAAGGATTTCTTTCTGGATGCTGCCCAGTTTTCTATCTCTTTACTTTACTTTTATTGACTGTTATACAACCTCATGAGGTCAGATGTCTTACACATATTAATTAACAAATTAAACTAATTTTAACGTATTTCTCCAACTGGTTCTATTCTTCGCCTGTTCACGCCAGTTGGTAACACCAAGCATACGAAGGGTTTCTTCGATCATCGGAGTCTTGGTCGTCCTCTCTTCCTGCTTCCATCTCTACTATTCTGTTATCTGATATCAGGGTAAGGTTAATGACGTCTGACCACCCAACAAAGTTATCGGAACTCGGGAAGACAAAAGTTGGGTTAGTACCTCTGTTGCTAATTGTAAGGTTGTTAGTATTAATAAAGTCTAAAACGGACTCACCTCGTTCGTTGACTTCAGAGCTGCCCCATATGACATGTCTCGCATTGCGTCGCAGCCTATAATGATGGTGTTCAGTGAATGGATATTTCCCATAGCGCTCCCCACCTCCCTGAGGGGCGTCACAAGAATGCGCCATGTAGCTGGATGCAATGTAAATGCTCTAACCTTCAGTCAGCTCTAATTTAGCAACGGTGAAATCTGCTGTGCTAAGCTGGTGGCACAAACAATTTTTTAAATTGTTTATTGCAATTAGACATAATCTTGGCTTACCATTGTCCTTTATATATAGTGTTTTGTAACCATTACCATGGACCCCTCTCACCACATTGTCTTGTACGTAGGGTTTCTGGATAATGCCTAGGTCTAGATCCTCTTCAGCTAGAAGGATTCGCAGGTTATCTGAGGCGATACGGGAGTGCTTCAGATTAATCGGCACCACTTTCAGCATATGGGTCATTTTGGGGATAATGTGGATGCCCCCTCCAGCTTCATTTGGTCCAGCAGCTTGTAGGCGTCACCGACGTCACCTTCGTCTTCTTCGCCATCGGGGCCAGGTGAGTCATCTGGGCCAGGAGCGTCTAATATTTTCACTTTGGCTTCTCTCATGCCAAAGAATAGTTTTCCTCCTGTTTCTTTCAGAGCGGAGGCGCCCGCGTCAGTAAAAGCAAGGACTGAACTCATGCTCTTGTCGTTGGGTGGTTCTTTATGGATGACGGACCAGTTTTCCATCGGGACTTTCTGGTTCATGACCCGTAGACACTCCAGGAGCTGAGGACCCTCACCCTTCATTTTGGGTAGCCAAATCCGTGCACGAGGCCTCAGAGGAATTTCATGCGACGGGAACAGCTTCAGGCTGATACCATTCCAGGCGTCGCTCACTGAAGCGATAGACTTCTTTAGGAAATCCTTCGATAACTCGTCCGTGCATTTAATCACCTATAGCCTCGATGAATCTCGCTAGATTCGTAATGGGGTAACGGGGAGCCCTTGTTTCCCAGTACGTGTTCCATCACAAGTTCTGACAGCTTATACTCCACTTTAGTCTATTCCGCGACTGTGACGGGAGCTAGCTTCCCGGTCTTCGTGTTGGCCAGGGCAATCATCAAATTGTCCTTTACTATCTCGTTGAAAGTCATTTTTGCTGATATAGTCGTTCTTGACGTCTCTACCAGAGAAGGTTCCCGCTTTGAGGTTGAGGGTCTGTTGTTATTGTTTTGTAGGGAGGCCTTCTTCTCGTCGTATTCCTCAACTATTGTTGCGTATTTTGCTTTGTCCACTTCATCACGCCCGTGTAATGTGCCATTGGCTTCATTTTTGGCAATCTTCTCTAGGATGAACTTCGCCTTTTGGGTACAATGTCCTCCGAGCATCAGCAGTTGGTTGATTTTGTGTTCACACTATGCACATTTATTTGCCTCTTTTTGTTTGATCAAACAGGTATCAAATAGCATCAAATAAACAGTAGGGCAAATACATTTGCCCTGTGGTCACACTTGAACAAATATTTGCAACAAATAATTGTTTGATCAAACTGCCAGAAAATCTCAAAAATTTTTAGCAAGCAGTCAGAAAACGCAAATTTGTTTAAGAAATTGTTTGAGTTTAAAGAAATTGACAATAAATACAATTTTGTTTTTTCAAAAGTTGTAAACAAACTGCAAGAAAATATTTTAAATAAATATGATGCAGGAGGATGAATGTTTTCTTGTTTTATGCTGTGGAGCAGCGACGGAGTTGGTTTTGGAAGAGGAGAAATCTTAAAAGCAAATTTAGGCAAGTTTAGCTCCCACTGGCATAGCCAAATAAGGTCAATGGTTTGAGGTAGAACTCAAAATTTTAAATGCCTATTTTGGTGACGGCCCTTATTTCCGGAGTTATGGGCCTCCAAAGTTCAGATATTCGGGAAGATATTATGCTGAATAAGCCACCTTAAGCGATTTATGTGGCCTCTAATATATTTTTGTTATAAACGAAGTTAAAATACACAAAAAAATTAAACAAAATTTTTTCATAACTCGTTTAATTATCGAGATATCCTATGTTGAAATTTTAAAATATTGACGAATATTTTTTAAATTCTTTTTTGCGAGTTTGACAAGCTTGCTCTAAAATCACCTAGCATAATTGAAGGGTCTGACGGAGGAGATTATAACACCATTTTCAACATTTTCAGTAGCTTCAAAATTCTAAATATGGCCAAATTATCCTAATTATTCGCAGCTTAGTCGGTTTAGATCCGATTTGAAAAGTTAGTACAGATTAACAAAGCTAAAACTATGCCCTTTTAACTATGTATACAGTTTTATAGCCGTTGAACCAAATTACCAAAATATTTTTAAAAATGTTTATAATATTTACCAATTCTTCTTTTTAGTTTAATGTTGGTGATTTTTTTTCATTTTATAGTTTGGGTCGTAAAAGCTGACAACATTGCTTATACCACCTGTTATTTACCATTGTTTGATCTTTGTTTGATCTTACAATTCTTTTGTAAGATCAAATAAATATTTGCTCAAAAAAGAGAAAACTATTTGCTCGTTAGTGGTCACATTGAGCACATTTTTATTTGATGGCAAATAATTTTGTTTGACCAAAATCAACTGTTTTGTTGTTTGCCACACAAAAATATTTTGTGGTCAGACTGGGGCCAACAAATATTTGACGTTCTGGCCGTACCTTTAGTTTGCAGTTCCCTGTTAATTGTGGTATGTACGTTACGCTGTAGAATCGCTTTTCCACGTCAGGTATTTGTTGTTTTTGTACACATTTTGGATGTTTTTGAAAAATCTGAACCTTTATAATTGGATCAGTCGGTCATATCGGCTCATATTTTAAACCGAAGAGAATTAATAATATTGGCGGCGGCGACAGTTTATTTTTTGTGTATGTTTTTATTTCGGTTGCATTTTTGCTGCTAATGAGCAGAGTTGCATCAAATTGTACACCAGTTTAAAACGAGCTTAAAAATTAAACTTCTGTTTTGAGAGAATTTGTATTTACATTGTTTTATTCTATCATCAGGTTAAGTTTGCCTTTCATTTCGACATCTGGCAAGAAAATGAAACGATAGGACAGCACCCAGTGATAGTGCTTGACGACGCCTGTGCGATATCTACTTATTTTCTTTATCTATGGTAATGACGTATAGAGTAGCGGCTTGTCTCAGTGAATGTACCATGTGTGGTGTGGTTGGATATGGACGTTGCATGTGGGAAAGTATTGCTTTAATAATACATATATTGTAGTGTAAGTGAGTTGTATTTTGTTAATCATTACGTACACTCATAAAGTTTTGCTAATTATTAGTTTCCCACATTTTTACTGATATCTAAATACATTTCAGTATTCAACCAAATTACATTCCCATAGAATTTTGCTGAATATTGGTTATTGGTGGCCGACGGTGGTGCAATGGTAGTGGGCGCGCCTCTTGTACATGAGATCCTGGGTTCGATCTCTGCTCAGACCACCTTAAAATTTCTTTCGGCGGCGGTCACTTCGCATAGTGACGGCGACACTATCGAGTATTTAGCCATGAAAAAGCTTCTCAAAATACCGTTCGGAATTGGTGTAAAACTGTAGGTCCCAATAAGTGAGTGAAAACTGGAAAGCGCACAGCTTAGTGATTGTGAGAAGCTCTCTCCCTCTGTCCTTTCATGGGATGTAATGGAACCATTTATTTATTGGTTTGTCATATTTTCATATCCACATATTACCGAAAATTATCAATTCCCACGACTCACAGTACTTTGCCGTCGCATCGTACTAGCGTGTCATATTTAATTTCAATTTTCAATGTCATTGCCACAAAGCAAATTAACTGACACCTTTGTGGTAATATTGATCCAATTGGAACATGCAGCCACACGAGCTTTACTCACTATCCCACTTACACAAAGCCACACTTACACTTACACTAATATAGTTTAAGCTAATCCATGTAAATTAGTTAAGATATATAAATGAAGCAATTCATTATCAAACAAGAACTAATTGAAATCGAACCATCATTTTGCTACAATATACTAGCAATAAAATATAACAAAAAAGTCCAAAATATGTTTAAATTTCACAGTTTTTGATCATAACGACATGAAAACTTTAAGTCAACAATTTTTGTAATTCCAACTGGTGTAAGTCAATTTACGTCAAATAACTTTCTGTCACACTTACGGCACCACGAATAGTGTAAAATGAAATGTCAGGTGATGTAATTAATTTTAAATTTCCAAAAAAAACTTCAATAACGAGTCCCTGAAGATGTTGGAAAAGACCCAATGAAACGTCGGACGAAAATAATGAAGTATTGTTACTTGCATTAAAAAGGAAACGAATCAAAATATCCTAAACAAATTAAACATCTCAAAATTGGTCAAATCATCATAATTAACTTTTTATTTAATTAACATAATTTTTATGTGGAATTTATTTAGAATTTCTTAAAATTTTTTAAGTATTTAGAAAATAAAGAAATAAAGTAATATCAGTTGCTATATACTATTATATCACTCATATTTGTATCTGATGTCATTAATGTTCATGTTCAGTGAAGTATATATACTTTATTTTTCCATTTCCTGTTCACACAGTATCATACTGAAAATGTGTATACATCACTGCGGTTGACATGATAATAACATTATCGAGGTAACTTAAAGGGTGCAACAAAATGGATAAATAAATGGAAAAATTAATATTTTATTTTAAATTGTCAGTAAATTGCCAAAACACAAAGATCACATAACAAAGTCAGCTGTTAATGACAAAAAGAGGTTGTGTCACGACTAATTAAACATGTACGGTCGAACGCTGCTGTTAGGGCCCTATGGGACTCAATCTTTCAAACCGACACTATAATCGACAAATCACACTATAATCATGATTTATATGCATATAAAATTTCTTTCAATGCCAGTAATTTTTTCTATTTATTTCTTTCTTCATTGTACAAATAACTTTTTATTTAATTAATGGCATTTGTATGTGGAACTTATTAGAGTTTCATGAGTATTTAGTAGTATTGAGTTCAAGTATTTAGAAAATAAACAAAGTAAATTCAGTTGTTCTTATAGCACTACCTTATATATTAATCATGTTTGCATGTGTTGTCATTAATGTACATGTTCAGTGAAGTACATTTTCATATCCTGTTCACACAGTATCATACTGAGAGTGAGTATACAATTCTACGGTTGAAATGATTTATGACATGATAATAATATTAAGACTGTTTTTTTATTCCATTAAGCTATCTCCACTTACGACTTTACAAATAAAACGATCCACACTTAATACTACGAAATGTGGCAACATTTGCTGTAATGGTGAAAAAATGCGATATGGCAACATGTTTGTAGCCAGTGCCAACAAATACATGGTAGCAGCAGATGCTGTTGTAGTTGTAAGCAACAACAACAGACATTTGCATTTCGTACATTCGTTTCAGTTGTCAAACTCTACACAAATATATACCAACAATACTAGAATACAAAAAAGTATAAAAACAAAATACATATGATTTTGATAAGTGAAACGAAGAATGACATGGGAAAATGTCTTCACCTGTTTAAACGACTATACCTGATAGATAATTCCACCATGTTCAATATGTATAACCATAGACCAATACATACAATAATACTTTTCTTCTCTCATCTGACGTTTCATTTCACACTCTTCGTCGTAGGTTTGTGGAAATGAGAGCAATTAAATTTAAAATTACCTTACACCAGGTGAAGTTACAAAATATATTCACTGAACGTTTTCATGTCGTTTTGGTGTAGAACTGTTTTGCAGTTTTTTGTTGACTTTTATCGTTGGTATACATTTGTATTGTATTTAACACAACTAGTTTGCCACAAAAACATGAAATTCGGTTGTTGTTCCTTTGTTGAACGTTGTTTACTATTGCCTCTATCTGGTATTATTGAAACCATGTTTACTTTCCATCGTACCTATGACGTATTGGTTTATGTGTATAATATTTACCGCGCCTTGTTGTGAATAATTAAATTCCAATTTTGTTTTCAATCGGAAATAAAAATCTGTCCTTCAAAATTTAGAGATATAAAACTATACGTAGTCTCCCATTAAAAAAACTAATATTAATGAACTTAAAATGTGTAAGCCATTTTGCAAATTTCTGCTTTTAAGTGTCTCCTTTCATTCGCAAGAAATGATAACAAAATGTACCTAAGATTACTTTTTGTTACCATTTCTTGAATTTGAACATGTGTAAACATTGTCATTGCTCAAGTAGGAAGTTAAGTGGGAAACTGAAATTCCACTTATTATCGCTTAGCTGTCCCGTACATATTAAGCTATAATTAACTTTAGCGGGGTAAAAAAAACACACTTATTATCGAGGTAAAGTTACTCGATCTTGGGTACAAAAAATTATGAGGAATCACATAATTACGGTTTGAGGATTATCCAGTCGATTTGAACGATCGAGTGCAGGTAAAGGCCCTATAAAGGCGGTTTTAATTGAATAAAAACAGCCCATGATCGAGTTTGAGCAATGGCAAGTGTGTAGTCCGCTTAACTGTCAAATTACATCCATCCAATGTGAATTTAGCTTTATTATGCGATCAAAAAAAGTAGCGGTTTTTGCCGTAAACATTGTTATCACTTATTCTGATTGACATTTGCACACATTTTCGATAGTCTGGCAACATTGGAAATGAAAAATCTTGACATACAAGACATTTGTGACTTTTCATAGTTTCTCGAAAAAATACATAATTGAGACGGGATTCTTTTCATTTGCAATTTTTATTTATTTTAGTGCATATTTTTGTGAATTAACAAAATTGTATGAAACACAAAATTGTTTAACGTATATTAAGAAAACAAACAATCTGTTTACTATAAAGAATTTGGAAGAAAAGAGTAATATGTGCATTTTGAAGGTGTGTAAAATTGGTTAACTTTTGGTGACGAACAGACAAAGACGACGATGAAAAAAGGAAAGCAAAAGTGAAACGTAACAAATTTTTTTGTGTGTGTTTAAAACCAACAAATTAATGAAATATTACGAAAAACAGCTTAATTTTTAAAATAGAAATTTATTAAAATCTATTTTGATTCAATATTGAACGTTGAATAATTATACTGACTCGAAAATCTACATCTGTTACACATTCCGTATTAAAACTTGTGAAATTGGAAAAAATAATGCAACGCAATGTTACGCAGCGCTGCTGACGTTGATTATTTTATTTTTTTTTTCATACAAATTTTTCGTTTGTTGGCAATTTTATTAGTTTTGTGATTGTCTCATAATAATAACGATGGTAATGATTTTGTGTTGCTACTGTTGATGACAAACACGATGATGATGATGTTAATCTTCGTTGTATACTTCTCTCCGCTGCCTTTGGCATTTGCCTGTGTTGACATCTCCCGCACCGTCACCTTAAAAACAGAATTATACAAATCTTTTTATAAAGTGCCTACGCATATTCTTATAATTTAGTATTTTCTTTTCCGATATCTCAAATGAGACAACGAACATTGTATAAGTTCAAAGTAATTATACTCTCATATTCTCGGTTTTTATTGGTATTTTTAATATGACAAAATTATTCTCGCATTCTTATTGATATTTTCGCTCATAAAGCAAATAGTTTTTTTTTTAAAAAACCAACTACAGTAGATTTTTAACTCTTTTTATACACTAGTAGTTGTTGCTTTCTTTTCTTCTAATCAGCTGGGCTTTTCTTTATATTCTCAGTGGATTTTTGTGTTGTTTCTCTTTGTCTTTTTTTCTATACCACCACCACTGCTTGTTGCTCTTGTTTTTGTTATGTACAATTTAAAATAGGAAACAAAAAAGTTGTCATTTATCAACGTCCGACGTCGACGTTTTGTTTATGTGTTGGCTGCGTCGTAAATTGCTTACGTTACCGAACTGCAGCATTTTTGTATAGGATAGAGGTGATACGAGTACATGTCCGTACGAATGTGGTGAAGTATTGTAAAGATATTTTCGCTGAAAAAATATACCACACAAAATTGGTATTTTGTTTGCATATCTTTAAATCTATACATAAATTACCAAAGGATTCGTGCTAGTATCACTCATGAGTGTTGTGATTTCTTCTCAGATATTCTGACCAATCAGCTGTTTTAGACCCGAACACAAGTATTCCGACAAACTTATTGAACAAACTATATACTTTCATACATTTATACTAGTAAATTGACTAGTCTTAAAATGATCCTTTGCAAAAAAAATCGTAACATGTATCAAACATATTTCGACGAGAACATCTGCGTTAATTCACTGAATATTAAAGAACTCTTTGTTTTAACGTGCTTGCTCTTGGGCCCTTGTTTATGCTGACAAAAATTAATAACTTAAAATGGGAGATGATATGTTTATATGAGATTTTTCTATTCACTACAAAGTTTCGTGTTGCTACATTTAATTTCGAGTTGTTTTGCATAGAACAACCAGCTGTTTTTAATACGAAATAAATATGTACTACAATTATACGAGAGCTTACATTGTGATATCATATAGCGATATGTGAATAAAGAACGTTCAAGTAACACGTAACAGACAAAAGTCCAGCTATACCAGACTCTCATTTTACCTGTCCTGGCATATGGCTCCAAAATTTGAGTCATATCGCAAGCGGATTTAACACATCTGGGAGTATTCGAGAGACAAATTCTCCATAAAATATATGGTCCTGTTAAAGCAAACGGCCAGTACCGATGTCGTTGGAATCAAGAGCTAGAGTAAAATTTCACTCCCGATCGCGCACGCTCACGAGGCCGAAACAATTCCACGCGCGACAGTTTTGTATCCTTTCACGATCACGACATTTTAATAACTAACGTTGGTCAATCGTTACTATTTTTAAACATTGTTCATATTTATGTTAATGTTAAACACTTATCGCCTTATTCGTAAAGAGTTACGAGAAGATTGAGAGACGTTTAATCATACAAAAAACGTCTCTTAAACTTTTTATGAATAAGGACGTTATTCGTTTGTTACAAAACTAGTACGTCCGTTTATATACATATGTATTCGAAAAAAACAAGTTCAAAAAGAAAGCACTCTAATCCTTCCCATGTCAGTAAACATACACTTAAGCCGCTGATTCGAACTGCTGTTCGCTCTCAATTTACGCATATAAGTCACTATACCTCTCATAGGAATTCGGTGCTATTCACCACGTAAATCCTTAAGTTATTACAGTCCAGTGCCACAAGTTTGGTTATGTCCGGTATTATACTGTCCGAGAAATAGCTGGATCTAGCTTGTGTGAAGGTCGGGCAGTGGCATAGGAAATGCTCCGTCGTCCTCCATCCCGAATGTCCCGTTAAGACGCCCATCATCTTGCTCATTTCAGATTTTCCCAGTTTCAGCAAACCTTTTGTCGTCGATCCATCTGGGTTTCTCCATAGGATCTTTGTCATCCTGCCTACTGTTTCCTGGTTCCACTGGGCTATGTGTGCCGACTCCGCCCATTTACCTAACTCAGCCTTCGTCATCCAAAAAGGTGTCGCGACCTCAAGGCTCACTGTTTGGAGTTTCCTACATAGTCTACCGTGCATAGAATAATCATTAATCGCCTTAAAGCCAAGGGCCGTTCTAGATTTGACAATTTCCGATGATATTGCCTAATTGCCATTTGGCTATCCGTGAAGATATTCGCTTCGGCTGGGTTTGTAATATAGCCAAGCCAAAAAAAACAACAAAAATTTTTTTTTTCAAATACACTGGAAACATTTTTGGAGGTGGAAAGCTAAATTTGTGTAGATTTTGTTGAAACCACTTAGGTATTCAACTATAAAGCAACCATCACTAACTACCTCCCAATCAACTCGCTATGCTTCCAACTGGGGAATTTAACATGGTGATGTCCTACGAGAAGGTGAATTGACCCCTTTCTGCACTACAATTCTACAGTTAAGTAGTGGGTTTTGCGTTGCCAACTACAACTCAGCACTACCTGGGGTTAGTTATGAAACTAGTGTCCAGTATCTAGTTACATTGTAGGTGATATTGGAACAAACGTAAGTAGTTGATTCAATTACCGACTACGTAACTCGTGCTTGTGTTTCGTGAGTATAACTCAACTCACCAACAACGGTATCACCCACATTCCTATCATATCTACGAAATAGTAGGTCTTCGTTTATTGATACAGTCGAAATTATTGAGTAATAGATATTTAAAAGAAGTAAGAAATTTGTTCTAAAACCAAAAAGTGCGCTAACAAGAATGGGTAGCAATTTCATTTCATTTATTATAGGCCATGGAAAATAATCCATATGGACTAGCACAACATAAAATACAATTTTATATAAAGAATTCATATATTAATTATGCAAGTCGCAGGAAAAAAAAAACATCAATATTGTTTCAATTGGACTAAAAATGTCTCATAGCTCTAATAGTAGCATGGAATCTGATAAATTACAGTAATTTAGAGTAGTCAACATAACCGGAACTAATACAACTTGCAAGTGTTAAGAAAATCTGTGTTGTAAACAAAAACCGTAGTCTGCCAATAAATTATAAATTAATAAAATTATATTTTTTTTTTGTGAAAATGAATTGGCAGTTAAAACGCTAAAAATCAATTTTGTTTTAAAAATTCAAATTGTTTTATATCTATTTTTTTAAATTTAAAACTCCGTCGATGTATATAATGTTCGGCTTGTACTCGGAAAGTATTTGTTGTTTTGATTTGATGAACATAATGATACGGTTTCTTTGCCATTACGGCCACATTTATTTATTTTATTTTTATTTTATTTATTAATCCATTCTTAACATATCTATGTTCACTACATACAAACAAAAAAAAACTCTCAAGAACTCTAAACAATGCTTAACTCGCAATTATTACATTAGGTACCGTATAATAAATGAGTTAAGTGTTATCTAACAAAAAATATAAAAACAGAAAACAATTACAAACGCAGATATACATTAGAAATGTTACAAATCACGAAGGTGCCATTAACACAAAGGAATAACTATCAAACAGACAGTGTATATTGCTCAGAATTACAGACATTTAGTTAATAGGAATTAGGATAATTACATTAATGATAAATAAGATAGATATTTTCAATATTTAAGTTAATATGTGAAATTTTGCTAATTTAATTTTGTCTTTAAGTGTATTTTTACTTATGTTTTATGAGATACTAGCTGGACCCGGCAAACTACGTTGGCACCGCCCACTTTCACCCTGGCTGTATAGCCTATGTCACCCGCTAGATGGTTCTGAAAGGCGGTACGAACTAAGTCCCCAATGAACTAAGTCCCCAAAACGAAAATGAACTAACCCCCCAAAATTGGGGATTTATTTCATAATGAAATAAATCCCCAATTTAGAAAATGAAATAAACCCCCAATAAAATGAAATAAATCCCCAAAATAAAAATTAACTAACTCCCCACTTTCCCCCCAAAGCGAAAATGAAAAATGGCCCCAATTTTGGGGTCATTTTTATAATGAAAAATCACCCCACTATAAAATATGAAATTTAACCACAATCCGAAGTGAAAAAATGCCCCAAAAAATTTAAACATTTTTTATGAAAGGGAAAAAAGGCCCCAAAACTGTAGAATTATGCGCCTTTTACAAATAAATTTTGGAAATATTCGAAAATTTGGCGAAAATTCTTTAATAATTGCTGTACGGTTATCGTATCACTAAAGGTTATTAAAAAAATTTTCTGTAAAAGGCGCATTAAAAATATTTTGAAGAATATTATGCGCCTTTTACAGAAAATTTTTCAATTTTTTACTGAAATAATTTGAAACTGAAATAAATCCCCAAATAATGAACTAAGTCCCCAAAAAACGTTGTTGTTTCCTCCTGTATAAAATTTTGGGGAGTTTAGGGGACTTAGTTCATTGGGGACTTAGTTCATACCGCCGGTTCTGAATATTGTCTGAAAATTTCATCAAAATCGGTCAAGCCGTTTTCGAGTCCATTCGTAACATACATACATGCATACATCCATTTTTATATATGTATATAGATTTCTTCATATTGACAAGAACAATTTTTTATTTCCCGCTCTTTTTTTTTTTTGAAAGGAAAAATTTGTGATATTGAGTTAAATTAAATATTCTGAATATTTACGCTGAAAAATCCTATTAGGGGAAGAAAATGTTCCCATACAAAGGAGATCATTTGAAATTCTGGCTACTCGACCTAGATATGATAGATCATTTACCGATGAGGCTATACGAGGCATTAAAATCTGGGGATTTATTGTAGACCTACTAAAACAGACCTGCTTTAGAAAACGTAGATGATACACCGGTTTATACATTATAAATTTGTCGGATGTTTAATTGGAGACCGTTTTACAAAAGGGAATTTATGGAATATTCTAATTATGTATGAATATGATTCATTTATTTGCCCTAATAGAATTTAGGATAGAAGGATTTATTTGGTTGGCTATACTGGCCGATTGACCAGAAATGTTTACTACTATACTCGTAGCTAAACCATCACTTCTACCAAATTAATAATATTATTGGGTCATTGGATCACATTTTATGAGAATTGAGTGTATGAAAACAATGGCTTAAATTTATTTGTTATATCCAAAAACAATAATACTGACTACTATGATCCACTTATAAAATTCATCTTTATGTGGAATAGAATCTTGGCAAATTTTTTAAATTTCTAACATGATAACAATTTGTATTCTGTTTCTTACAGAATGCCGTTTCAGGCGCCATCATGGACAGAATTTTATACCTGTCCTATATGTGAAAATGAGTTTTCAACAAATCAACGTTTACCAATAAGTTTAGGCTGTGGTCATACTATATGTCGTGTATGCTTGGCCACCGTCTACAGTCGCCAATGTCCATTTGATCAGGTAAGATGTTCTTAGAAACAAACATATGCATATATCATTCCCGTAATGTGATTTCCAAATTTTGTTTTTTAAATTTTGTAAATTTAGACATCAATATCAACAGATGTTGATAATTTACCCATAAACAATGCTCTACTACAATTACTTAACTCAGGGGATGGCAATGGTGATGGGAGACTCAACAATCATAACCAAGCAGCATGTGTCTCCCATGCGGCTTCCATTGCAAAGATCGGCGGCAGCAGCAGACACGCTAACAACAACAACATCAGCAAGGCATACGGAAATATCAGTGATAATGAATATGCAGCAGGCGACCATCATATGCCCCCTAGTGTCCGTAATTTGAAGCCAGAAGATTTGAAATGTTACAAATCCGCCAAGAAATGTATCGAAGAACTTGCCCAATATCTCAAATCGTTTGTGACGAATAGTGGTAACACATTATTAACACGTCCAATGCTGCGCAAATTGGTCACACTAGTTAACTGTCAATTGATGGAAGAAGAAGGTCGTATAAGGGCAGTGCGAACTGCCAGGTTTCTGGGTGAACGTACTGTTACAGAACTCCTGTTGCAACATCAGAATCCACAACAACTTAGTTTATGCCTGTGGGCTGCCGTTCGCTCTCGAGGCTGTCAATTTTTGGGACCTTCAATGCAAGAAGAAGTTCTTAAGCTGGTGTTACAAGCATTACAGAATGGATCTGCACTGTCACGAAAAGTTTTGGTCATGTATGTGGTACAGCGTTTAATAGACAATTTGTTGCCGGCATCAAAAACGAGCATTGGTCATGTTGTACAACTACTTTATCGGGCTAGTTGCTTTAAGGTATCTAAGCGGGAAGGTGACTCTTCGCTAATGCAACTTAAAGAGGAATTTCGTAATTACGAATCTCTGCGCCGAGAGCACGATGCTCAAATTGTTCAAATTGCTACAGAGGCTGGTCTTAGAATTGCACCTGACCAATGGTCATCCCTGTTGTATGGAAACACGTCTCACAAATCGCACATGCAAAGCATATGCGATACCTTACAAACGCCATCGTCATTCGCCCAATCTGTCCAAGAGTTGGTTTTAGCCTTGCAGCGCACGGGAGATCCAACAAACCTGTCTAGTTTACGTCCACATCTCAAACATTTGGCTAGTATCGATCCCTTACCAGAAACTCCTCCACCAACATGGCAAGATGTTGAAAAGGCTCTAGATGCCGTGCGTCATGTTGTCTTAGGTTTGGTAAAGTTCATGCAATACCAAAGCAATCGTAAAGTACAAGACTATCCGATGCCACCCCTGAATGCAAACGGAAAATACAAAATTAGTTTATGCCGTGATTTAATTGAAAGAAGAATGTGTCCTCGCGGAACAAATTGTACGTTTGCTCATTCCGCTGAAGAACGTCAAAGATATCGAGCTAAACATCGCAGAACGGACAAGACCATGACGAGACCTCATACATCTACCGCTGTTACAGTCAGTGGCTCGTTACCGACGCTGGATAATATGAAGAACGAATTCTCAACAAATCACAACCTACAGCACAATACAATTGGTCCCCCGCAACATATGCAACAACAAAATCAAACGCTGAGCAATTCCGCTGACAATGGAAATTCTCCAGTAAGACTGAAGTCGTCGCCTATGAGAAAGTACAACAACAATGATAACAGTGGTAATGTAAGTATTATGCGTCCAAATATGATGGACTCAACCGTATTCGTTGGAGATATTTCGGCCACCACTTCACCCTTACACATGCAGGCATCGGCAAATGTTTTACACGCTAGTCCTATACCGCCACAGGGTCATTTATTGGGCATAAATGCACCCGCGTCAATCATAAATGTTCCACCAATGCAAAAGCAACCTCCACACAATTACGACAATATACCGCCACATTTTAGTCCAAGCAACTACGGCGGGAAGTTTGTGCGTATACCTAACATGCGCATGCCATTGCCACCTAATATGCGTCCTCCTAATTTAAGGGGGCCTATAAGCAGTAGTGGTGGAATCATTGGTGGCGCGGTCTGTGCTGGCGGAGGAGGACAGTCCGGTCAAGGAATCCAATCACCGAGATCTTCCGTGCATAATCCTATTAACATAACCACCGTTGTAAACCCACCGAATTTACAGGGCACAAATTCTAATAAGCCACCCGGAAGTCCATTACATAAAAACATTTACAATAACACAACCATATCAGTTGATTTTTATAACACTGGTCCTCCTCCTCCGTCATACTTCACAAATGCAAATATAGATACTGCAACAGCGGATTACACGTACAGATTGCCTAAACAGAAGATTCAAAAGCCTCAAAATCACATGTGGGAAGTTCCTCATCAACAGCTACAACAGCAACCGTGCCAACCTATGATTAACCCTTCAGAATTTACATCAAGCCAGCATCACCTTATGTTTATGCCTCAGCCACCACATCCTAATCAGCAGCAACAAACGCCATCAGAGTCAAACATATATTTTGATAAAAATGCAATGGACTTTAACAAACTGACACCGAAATCCAATTCTGCAGATTCTTCTTTACATATGTCTCCTGATAGTTTTATGTTTAAGCATTCAGGTTCTAATAAAACTAAAAGCAAAATGTCAATGGCCGCAATGCATGAGAAATCAAACATATTTTGGCACCTGAACAATAACAATCAACAGCAGCCCCATAACAGCAACAATCATTTTGGCAATGCATCGACTGATGCTAATATTGAACAAACCTCTACGTCGCTCTTTCGTGATCGAGACAGTTTTGTACGTTCGGACTCTATATTAGATGACGACGCAGCAACATTTGATGTTCCTCCCACATCGTCTACATCACTGGGTAACAAATACGGACCCATATGCCCCATGTATAAAGGTCTTGCCTCATCTATTCCACCACCGCCTACAAACTCTACAACAACAAACACATTCGTCGATTCTTGGAATGCATTAATATCCCAAACCAATGACGAAAGCCAATGCGTTACACCCAGTAATCCAAACAATGTTAAAGATTTTACAGTATTTTCTCTGGACGATGACAATGCCTTGAACATGCAGATCGAAAACCATTCGGCACAATCGTCAGATCACTTCAGCGATTCAGCCATTGCTGCGGCTACTGCCGCTGATGCTGCTGCTTCATCATCACATAATAATTACGATAACATGCAAGCTGCCCTCTCGAAACTGTCATTCATAAATGATTCTGGAAGTGATCAACAGCAACATTTAAATCACTTTGAATTCGATCTCAATTCAATGTATAATATTCTCGGTGGACAAAATTATCACACGGATATTACAAAGGTAAGATATCGTGATTTTAATTTCCAAGAAATTTATTTACAACAAAGTGTAAAATCATGAATTTTTAACATAAAAATTAACTCGTTAAAAAATGTCAGATGTTAAAGAGTGAACTGTTGTTATCATAACATGTTAGCGTAGACAAATTCAGACTAGAATCCGTTTTTTCAATGATTTTTTATACAAATCGTATAAATAACCAAAAAGCGTGGTAGATTAATTCAAGTCGATTAAAAAAACAGCTCATTTGATTTTAGCTCATTTTGTGCGGATACTAAAGTTGTGCGTTATTAAAGTTATTTAAGTTTCCACAAGTCTAACGGATTTTATATTGAATTCGGTTTGAACAAATATTCCATCTGGATCTATGTACATTAGGGTGGGTCAAAAAAAATCAAAAGGCCCAAAATTCTAAGAAATTTACCCTAAGAACCTATGGATCTAAAATTAAAACAAAATTAAAGCAAATAAAAGCAGCTCAAACTGCATTTTCAACTAGAACAATAATTTAAGACCTTTATATAATTTTTTATAACTATCTACTATCTCATCTTGTTCTCCTAATCATTATTTTACAAAAAAAAACATTTTTCGCTTAAAATGTCTTTCAACAAGCGAAATGTATCTTAAAAATTAAAATGTACATATAATAGCTAAAATTCATGTTTTATTTGCGTTTAGCCATTTTTAAATAACAATTTTAACTCATGTAACATCACGTCAGATACTAAAAAAAACTTAGGAAACATTTTTAAATTTTATAACTTTGAAAAGAAACTTATATTGATTTAAATGCTACCAAAAAAAGTTTCATAAAAAAGTCTTGCCAAATTCGCAGAGTTTTGAAATTTTGCTTCTATTTTTGAATCCTCCGTGTCGATTGTTCTCAATTTCTTTAATGAATAAAGTTTTACTTAATTACTACGCAAATATAAAAAAAGCTTTTTAAAAATATAACTTTTTCATATTTTTTTATATATCGCTTATTTGCCGGAATGTTGTATTAACTCAAAAAACATAGTTTCGAGTAAATCGACTTTGAAAGTTTTATTTTGTATATGAATGTACACAAAATGCTAACTTCCAAATGCTCTCCTAACGAATTTAACACAGATTTAGATATAGGAATTAATCCATCTGAAAGAACTCGGTCAGGAGAATATTTTATAGTACTTAGTCCAAAAATGAAGAATTTTGAGTTAATACAACATTCCGGCAAATGAGCGATATATTTTCGTACAAATGTCACGTAACGTCAAAATGGAAATGTCCATATGTTAATATATTTAAACCAGACATCATATATTATTAGTTCGGGCTTGTTTTAAACAATATATTAGCTTTAAGAGTCTGCTTCCATTTTGTTAAAACTTTTGCTTATAACCCGTGTATTACTAAAGGTACGATTTAAAGACTGTCGAAAAGTAACGATAAACTTGCAACAACTACTAAATTATGAATTTAAAAAATTTTGTGACGTTACTAATTTTTCAATGACATTAGAAACGTAAGTTTTTAAGTAAATTTTCAAAAAAAGGTTGGTAAAATTTGGCTTTAAAAGATGCAGCAGAACAAAGCCCAGCATTAATAAAAAATATGGTACATCAGCATTTCCTAATGAAACCAGGCTGATTTAAACATTTATCAAAAGTGACTTTTCATGTCTCTCGGCGTGAGACAGATTTTGATTTTAGACCCATAGTTTCTTGGGGATGTTTGCTTAGGGTTCTTCTTAGATTACGATTTTGCTATACGCCTTTGGACAAAAACAATTGACCCACCCAAATGTACATGTTTTTTTCACATTGCTAAAGTTTCTTCTCACGAAGCAAGACATTTTCAACTTTTTAGTCTATCCGTTGGCTTTCGTTGGTACAGTGCTTAGCCTCGACGACTATTGTAGATGCTACTCGTAACACGTTATATTTATCCACTCTAACCACATTTCAGTTCTTTCGGCGATGGTCACTTTAATTTAACTCGTTTTCTAGCACCCGTCTAACCATTATTTAAATTTTAGCGGCAACGGCAACATTGCTTGTGGCTAGCTATTTTTTTGTGGTTTTCCCAAATGGAACTAGATTTAGTGTTTCCAATTTAATTTCAAATTATGCCGTCCAATCGAGAAAAGTATTTATCGATTAACACATATACATTCAATGAGAAACACGAATGTTATTTACTGTGTAACAATGTCTTCGTACAGCTGTTGTTTTCAACTTTACATATCGATTGCTTAATATAGAAAAGACGTATCTCAATTATTTGGTTCTTTACAGGAGAAAGAAAAAACTTAGTAAAATCGTACCGATTTGGCACTTTATTTGTTTTTAAACACAGTTTTTTAGTAAAACTAATTCTTTATTTGTTAACATTAAAAAATATTGTTTGTACGAAGGGTGTATTTGAGAGTCCCCTACCAGAATATACAAAAAATCCGGTTTTGTAAAAAAAAAAAATAAGATACGACTTTTTCATTTTTAGCCATCGAAATAAAACTTAGGGTGGTATTCTATAAGTCGTGAATCAGTCACTTCGCGTTACTTTTGCCGTTTTGGTAGTTTATAAAACGTTGCAGCTGTTCGGTGACTACCTGCGTTGAGTTACGTTATTTAATGGGTAGTTTATAAAATGCAGCGCAACGTTTTTGATCACTTCAGCTGTCAAATTGAACACGCCACATTTCCTCGCGTTAGTTGAAAAAATTACAAATTTAAAGAAAAATTTCGATCGAGGATGGGTAGATGGAAGTATTTTGCATTTCAGTGATAATAAGTATTTGTAGTTGGCAATTTTGGATGAAATGCAATCGACGGATAGATAGGCTGAATTTTTTTTTAAATAATTCAAATTATATTGTTTACTCACTGAAATTCTTATTTACAATAATAAAATTAGAAATGGAACGTTCAAATAAATAATGCGTTGCAAAACTATTATAATTATATTTAAATATTATAGACATCACTTGATGTTGCCATTAAGCGTGTTTTGGTTACACCGCTTGCTTATTTTTTTTTTAATGTTTATTTATTTGTAAATATTATGTTTAAACTATAATAAACACTAGTTAACAATAACAATTTTATTATATACAATGTCTCTTAATCGAGCACTCTAGTATTATCAATATGATAAAGATTGTTTTTCACAATATACAAAATATTTTTTTCTTCTTATTCAAGATTAAGAATATATAATAATTGTTTGCAATGAAAATTTTTTAAAAACATTGCTTTTATGAATTTTTTTTTTTGGTTAAGAGGACTTGTGTCAAGAGGTAAAAACGAGAAGAAAAATATAATTAATTATCAATATATCCACCAAAATTTTTTGTTTTTAGTTTGTTGTAAATATCTCAGATCTTTTCTCGATATGCTTGTGCTGTATCTGATATTTAAGTGTTCCATGTTGCAATTGACAGCTTTTATATTGGCTCGTCTATAGTTGTGATAAAAGACTGGAATACCATTTTCGTTTTGAATAATTCTTTTGTTTTTTTGCCATTATATAATTATTTTCATAACATTGTGTACATTTTAATATATTATTTCTTATTAAATGTATTATAAAATTGTCTATTCTTATTATATTGGCTCTATTGTACAATTGCTGTAGTTGGTATAATTGCTTTGCGATGACCTATAAATTGATGTGCAAGCTCTTAAACATTTTCTTTCAAAAACTCTAATTTTTTCCATATTTGAAGGTGATATGATGAACCAAATTTTACAACCATATGTTAATACCGGTCTAATTAGGGACTGGTACATTATTATTTTAACTCGAGGTTTTATAAATTTGGAATGAAACAATGGTCGGTATTTATAGAACGCTTTTCTAGCTTTTGTAAGAATTTCTTTGACGTGTTGATTAAAATACAAAAATTTGTCTAGGTATAGACCTAAATATTTTACAACCTCCTTATTGGGAATGTTGCAATTTGTTGATTTGTTGATTTGATTCCAAACCTCTTCCAATTTCTTCTTATATTATTATAGCATTTGTCAACTGTCGGTCTGAAAAGTATTGTCTCACATTTTTGTGCGTTGATTTTCATATTCCAATTGATTGTATACTGTTCAACTAAATTGTAGGTTTTTTGAAAATTAAGATTTTGTCGATCTTCTTTCTTCGAGGTGTACGTTAATTTTACCCAGCATCCACCGCCGCTTTCCGCACTGTTTGGTGCACATGCCTTCCGGTCTATCTCTGGAGCTCCCCACTGATTTTTTGTGAGTTTATGAAGGGGTAAGTGGTCACTATACGCTTAATCTCGCGATTATCTCCTGAGAGGATGGCAGTTCGTCCAGGTTTGAGTTCGTTGTCCACACGACCTTCATATTCAAAGCGTCCGATGAAAGATTGGATAGCATGTTGCATGCTTTCAGAAAAGCTTTCCCTTTTCCAAGGGTAGATATTTTTCAGGCATTTTGTCTGAGAACACGTTTTTCACAGAAATCACCGCGGACGCGTGCCAAACTAGTGCTTTGTTTACATTTTGCAATGTATGGTTAAATCAATATTGCAGTATTATCTGCAAAAGTGGACGTGAGCAATGTTTGGTCGAAAAGCGGAATACACCAGGTGGAATTACAATAATTTCTGACTTTAATTTGTCATGTCGTTTTAGTGAAAAACTGTGAAATTTAAATGTGTTTAACACAATAATTTTAACACACAAAACGAAATACCGTTGTTGTTATTTTGTTGGTTGTTTTGAACCATTGCCTCTATCTGGTATTATTGAAGCAATTCTTTTCTTATCACACCAGGCCAAATGTCATAAATTTGTTGAGAGAAATGTTAGTATATATATGTATATAACAATTAATCTATGGAAATAGTAATAATTTGTACAAATTATCATGTTCTCGAACACAGCTAATAAGAGGCAGTCGATGACTGCATTACACTGGTTTACAGCCAAAAAATACCAAGAACGCCACATGCCTAGATAAGTTAATTGGGACCTCCTGAACACGAAAAACGCTGTAATTTTTTTTCCTAAGTAACGATTTTTAGATAACGGTACTTTTGTGTTTTTCGGTGTATCATCCCACTCAACCAATTGTGGAGCCCAACCGAAAAGACCGATCGAGATATATGGCATATCGTTAAAAAGGTAATTGAATGCCCTTTCCGTCGATATGCCGTACATTTCTCTCTGATAAGAAATGACCGAGTAGTGGCCCCTCTAAGTTCAAAATTTGGTTTTTTTTAACGTTTTTTTCAAAATTTTTCATTTTTATTTCGTTTTTCTTCTACTTTGTAGTGAACATCTGGAATCTTTTATTTTCTTTCATTTTTAAACCGTATAGTTTATTTAACTACCCACATTTTAAGCGTAATTTGAACAAAATCGGATGAAGAATAAATAAATAAACGTCAAAATGAAGTGGGAAGTATACGTATTAAAATATAGTGTGTGAGCAATGAAAATGAAAATATTGTCGTTCCACAAAATGCTTAAAAAAATCCTTTATTTTTCATCAGATTTTGCAAACCCCAATAAATCCACTATGTCCACGTCACGTAGAGAGACCAGACCATCTACATAATACTATCCAAATCAATGTCATCGCCTCGCTGCAAAGCCGGGCATTGATAGAGAAGGTGTTCAATCCTCTACTTCACCGAAAATGCGTCAGTAGTCAATCACGTCCGTAATCCACTTGCGAATGATGCTGCCAACATTACAATGACCCATAATCACCCCAATGAGTATCCGCAAATCAGACTTCTCCAATCGCAGAAGCGACCCGGTGGTACTCGAGTCCACTGCCGGCCATATATTCCTCGAAATCGTACAATCCAATCTAGCCGACCATGCGGCGTTGCCCCCATCCCTCGTCCAGCAATCAGTTAAGTCATATCGGTGGATTGACAGAAGTCTGCAACTCAGCAGAAGTACAATGCGCTTTAGCAAGACGTTCAATGGTCCCTACTATATCGCTACACCCCGGTAGACTCTCAGCTTGGCGGGTACTACACTGTTCAGAATTTGCTTGCAATCCCTAACCAATTTGGCTTTACATATGTTCGACTTGATCCACTGAGAGCCGACTTACTCTCGACGCAGATAACCGCTAGTGCTTCAGTTTGAAAGTCTCAGCAGTTCCCACCCAAACCTAGCAATAGACTCGTACCTGCCTCCATTTTGGATCCATCCGTGAAGTTTAGATAACCAGAGGGTGAGACGCCCACCCAATCAATTCTATCTAGCATCATTATATCTGGGCATAGCCCAAAATCGACCGTCGACAGCATATTATCAGTCACCTGACTCAAACAATCGCCTTGGTAATTCTCGATAAACTCATGGAGAATGTTGGCATGCCACCTAGTTGGGTGTTTCCAGAAACCCAATTCTCTCAAACGAAGGGCGTTTCTAGCAACACCGTTTCGTGTAAACAGTGCAATGAACCTTAAGAATTTTCAACTGGTAGCTATTACCAAAAGCGTGCCACCAGACCAAGCAGCCATAAGTAACAATCGGGCGTACAATAGCAGAATACAACCAATAAACTGTCCTCGGACACAGCCCCCAACTTTTACTGATCGAATTCCAACAGGCGTATGGCACGTTCGCTCCTCAGTATTCCGCTTCCAGTTCAGCTTCTGAACCAGAATTGTACCAAGATGTTTCCTTCATCCTGGGTCTCCTGAATTCTTCGATATATCACCCACGAGTGAGGACGACCATGTAGCGCGGGTCAATTCAATTTCTAATGAACAAATCAATCATTCTCAATAGAAAACATGAGAGGCTGATTGGCCTGTAGTCCGTAGGGGAGACATAACTCCCCTTATCCGGTACCTGGGAGAACCTAAGACACGCCCAAAGGCGTCAAATTTTTGAAGCATAACCGGAAAAATCCCATCAGGACCTTTAGACGCATCATTGATAGCCAAGATATGTGTAAATCCCTTCTTGCTCCACACAAACCGTCCCAAGTGATCTATATGCAGAGTTCGGAACGGTATGGGGCTGCCTTCACTGATATACATTTCGTCTTCAGGTTTCCTCGTCTTCCCCTTGTTGAAGCAATACACTACATATGCGGAAATATATTCTCTGACGTATTTGCCAATACGTGGAAACCAAAAATGTTGTGGCAATCGTTGTATGTTGTACCGCTTTAGGGACAACGAACAACAGTTCTCCCTTCACCTTTCGATAAAGTCGTTGATTTTGAAGCTGATAGTCGATTCGAATTTGTCGTTCTTGCTCTGGTTTCCCCTCTTCCCTCAGAACCATAATGATGCTAAGTAGGCTTGCCTCATTATATCCGGTTCCTCCGTTAGGACTCTGCATCTACATGAGTCATTCAACTTCCCGGACGGTGTAGAGATTCAAAATCATACTCCATAAATCTCATCCACTACCAAGGCCAATTAGACGAATATAGCACTTCTCCCCTTCGCCAAGTTTCGCAGCAATTGATTTTTGAAGTAGACTTCGAGCACTACCGCTTTTACAGAAATCTCCCTCTGTACTACTTTCTTTTAACATTTTGCTTTGGGTGAGTCCAGTCCGTGAGCACACTTCACGACGCCTGCGTCTCTGCGGTTCAGGACATTGGCGGGATATGTGTCCGATTTTCCTACAATTGTAGCAAGTTACATCCGCTGAAGTTTTCGCGGCCTTAGGGACATATAATTTCTCCTTCGGATTCTCACTACTTTTCCTATTGGAAATTCAGATTTCAGATTATACATTTCCTTATAACTGCTCACTTATTATCGTCTTCAACAGTTCACAGCACGTGGGAAATCCATGGCCGATAATATTCGCTTCAAATCGTTATCATTTACTCCGTTTATCACATATTTTACTATGGATTGGTCGTCCAAATTTCAACTTCTAGCTACCGATAATACTTTAAAATAAATAAAAAAATAAATGGTTTCCCGATACATCCCATGAAGGGATTAGGGAGAGCTTCTCACAACCAGTGAGCTGTGCGTGTTCTAGTTTTACTCTCACTGATTGGGACCTACAGTTTTACACTGGTTCCGAACGGTATTTTGAGAAGCTTTTTCATGGCTAAATACTCGATAGTGTCGCCGTCAATAAGCGAGGTGACCGCCGTCGAAAGAAATTTAAAGTGGTCGGGAGTAGAGATCGAACCCACGTCCTCTTGCACAAGAGCCGCGCACACTGCCATTGCACCACCGACGGCCACAAAACTTTAAAGTATAGTAAAATATCACCGGCGATTCCCCGTAAGCACGACGCATATTCATTAACTGCATTTGTATTTCAGATACGTTTACTGTTGATGGAAATTCGTTCATAAATGCGCTAACAAATTGATTTGAAGCTATGAATACTTCAGCACCAGAGTCGATCTACAACTGTACTACACCTAATAGTTTAGTGTGCACTGCAAAAAGACTTGTTTTCTCGTCCCATCCATAGGACTTTTTTTTTTTGTCAATTTATGTTCGGGATCTAAACTGCTTTGGTAATATTGATACGATGGCTTTCACATTGTTGGTAACAAAAAATAGTTGCGTTTGCATGGGCACATGTTGCGCAACCTGTGTTGACATAATATGTTGCGGAGCCGATGGATTACATACGAATTGTCGCTGAGCGTATGTCGACGTTTTCTGAAATTGTTGTTGTTGCAAGGTTACTGGCGTCGAAATAACTTGTTGCTGTTGATTTGGCATAGAATAAGGCACCTGATGTTGCATGTATTGTCGTTGGGCACAAGTTAAAAGTGGGACGAAATTCTGTTGTAAACCATCTTGTCCCATTGACGAAATTAGCTTAAATTAGAATAAACACAATTCATGTTGTCTCTCCCCACCTGAAACTCGCATGTGCATTTAAACTCGGAAAGAGTTATCGTTCGTTATGTTGGAAGCCATCTCACGTTTTAATTTGTCCTTTTCTTCCAATTCGTGAGGAAAACCAGAATTTTTTTTCCAGAAATATTTTCTCCTATTGATAAGTTGTTGCCAGGACGTGTTGCTTCTTTTTCTCCGCGATCAAAACGAGCTTAACCCACTTCTGACAATGTCAAGATGGACTTTTATAAAAAAAATGAAAATAAAAACGAGCTCAACACAAATACTCAAAAACCTTTTTTCAAACAAAAATAATATAGAAAAACGAACAATATATAAATGAGAATTTCGTCATTTATACGATGACTTACGACCCTGGGCCATTGTGTTCCTTCTATTTTGGTAACCCTTCGTAAATTCATGTGCTTTCAGACGACGACTCTCTGTATATAACTATGCGTGACTCTTTGTGGCGTATTGTCGGTTAATCTTCTCTTTTTTCTATTCGTAATAATCTCAAATTCAAAATTTTAAAAAATTAATTAACAATGGCTGATAAAATTGCAATTGTATTGTTTTAATTTATTAAGAATTTGCGTCAAAACAATTTTTCACCCCTTTTTGTATACTGTTGTTTTACCACCATGTCAAAACACGAAAGAAGTGAAAGAGAAATAACAAAATGCCCCCTGAATTTCCAATTCGTAACTCTTATGCTACCCCTCTTTCTTCTCTTCCCACCCAGGGTCGTAAGTCATCGTATAAAAGACGAAAATGTCAAAACCATAGAGTAATCTCATATTAGAGAGAATATTTTTCTCATCTGATATTTCCTTTCACACTCTTCTTGATGTGGTCGGTGTGATAGAGAGATGTTTGGCGAAAAGTGGCATACACCAGGTGGAATTACAATAACTTCTTGCTTTAATTTTTCATGTCATTTTGGTGAAAATCTGAAATTTAAATGTGGTTTAAACTTTTTTATTGACTGTTATTGTTGCATACGTTTGTGTTGTATTTAACACAATAATTTTAACACACAAAACGAAATGCCATTGTTGTTATTTTGTTCGTTGTTTTGAACCATTGCCTCTATCTGGTATTAGTAAAGCAATTATTTTCAACATCGAACGTAAATATCACACCAGGCCAAATGTCATAAATTTGGTGAGAGAACTATTAGGTCTACTATAAGTATTAGTCTATGGCAGTGATGCCAAGACACATCTTATAACATATTGCGCTTGTGTGTGAAGCAGAGTAAACCGAAGTTCAATTTGATGTATTTTAAACAATTACGCAGCGTGATCCTTCTCTAACAAATGCTGACCAGCAACTGATTTGATTTGCATTGAAAAAATGTAAACAAAGCAAGAACCGACCAACCACGATCGAAATTACACGAAGAAGCTTATACTATATGTGTGTCGACAGCGCTGGACCAACATTTTGCTATCCGGCACATGTGCCGAGGAATTCAAAATGTGGGCATGACTGGTCTATGGTCAAAACCATAGTAATGTTCTTTTGTAAACTCAAAAAATAAATTGTAAATATGATTAAAAATTTAATTGATTCAATTAATTTTTAATTGAATTTTTTCAAACAATTCAATTATATTTTTAATTGAAATTTACAGGCCAATATTGTTTTCTGTGTAGAGAAGAAACAACTGTCGCAATTTCGCAACCCTAGTAGAAGAGAACCAAAAAAATCAAATTATATCGACGAAGAAGAGGATTTGGATTCCCCTTTCCCAGCGGCGAAGAGATAAGTCTATTCAAAAGAGGAAATACTAACAAGGGTGAATCGGCTAATAATGTTGTGTGTTGTACCTGATATACTGAAAACATCATAATATTGAAGTGCTTTTCAGACTAATGAAAATTAATAATACACCTTTCAAGTGTGTGTCCTTTTGATTGCAAATGGTCAGCAGACTGC
Organism: Phaonia tiefii; assembly: GCA_963931995.1. Lineage (NCBI taxonomy): Eukaryota > Metazoa > Arthropoda > Insecta > Diptera > Muscidae > Phaonia > Phaonia tiefii. The sequence continues at coordinate 90,354,153 of OZ008369.1, read as the reverse complement.
AGCATCAACATATCCCTGTCCTTATTGTTTTGTGACTTTAAGTCATTTAAAAAATGTTTCCAGTAAAAGTGGGGATAAATTACTCAGTGCAGACGAATGATTCAAGGGCCGAATGTACGACGTTGAAAACTTACGATGGATACCATGGGAAAGAGAAGAAAAATAGTTGGATCAAGTTTATACTCCAAAATCAAAGAATTAGGAACAGTTTTCAAAAAAATGGATATAAGTAAAACTCAAAAAGTTGATGAACAGCATTCGCTGTTTTTGTCGTCATTTTAGGTAAACCTCAAACCAGGACTTGAGGACTGCTGTGTGGTGCATTTTCGGCACCACAACAACGTTTGGTTTTACAACCAGTGCCCCAATAAATTTTAGTACCGGGAAACCCGTATGGACACGTTAAGGAGATCAATCAACTTTTGCCAGATTTCAATCCGTCATCCGAGGAATCAGTGAGTGCAACACAATTTGTTAAACGCGTCGAGCTTTTGAAGACAGCGTATAACTGGGATGACTCGTCTGTCATATTTGCGGTACAACAGAATATTCAGAAAATTAATGGACCAGCGAAATACTGGGTAGATTCATAGCAGGAGGTATTTATGTCGTGGCCTCAATTCGTCAACAGATTTCTTTCAGATTTTCCGCACACTGAAAATTCTGCCGATGTACATATTAAAATGTCTCATACATTCCGACGTCATCAGAAAACACCACAAGAATATTATTATCGAATGTACGCTATTGGCAGAAGGGGTAATTTGACGGAATCTGCCATCGTAAGACATATTGTTAATGAAATCAATGATGCAGGTTTGAAGCATACGATTTCTAACCAATATGTAACATTGAATCAACCTTTATGTGACATTAATGCGTATTGTAATTACAATGAGGTAAGGACTGGGTTGGTTCCCATGCAGAAAAAACCGAGAAGATACAACTACAACAATACGACGAATGCTGTAGCTGCGGATGTTGAGAAGAACCCTGATCCTAATACGAAGATTTTTAAATGTTTTAATTGTAACGGGCAAGGCCATTATGCGATTAATTGTCCGGAACCTCAGAAGAAGGATCGATGCTCTAAATGTAATCGTACGTCCCATCGTACGTCCCAATCGCCGATAACACTACAGAGTCATGTGACAAACTTCGCAAAGCAAATTCAGTGAAGTTTTGCAGCGAAATGTGGTGATATACATATGTAAGTGCAATATTGTTCCGAAGGGATTTGCTGGAAGCCAATGTGTATGCGACAAGAAAATTTGTGCGAAGCTTTGTTTTGACGATTCTACTTATGAAGCCGACTTGTTTGTTGTTGAAGATTCCATGGTTCCAATGGACTTACTTTTAGGCCGAGATGTGTTATGCCAAAAGGGAAAACGCACCATCATTGAAGGGAAAACGCACCATCATTGTTGGGTGCAAAATGTGGAGACTATTCGACATAGTGAAGGCTTGACATCTGAGGAGAGTGAACAACTGCGGGCTATTTAGCCCGGTATTCAGTTATGAAATTTTCGTTGCCATAAGAAGTACGTGTATACAAAATAACGAAAATTTCATGAACCGAAAATTTCGCTCACTTTTCATTTGCTTGGCACTAAGCTCTGCGAAAATTTCGTAGGCAAAATAAAGTACAGGGTTGTTACGCTAAATTTATTTCGCACAAAAACAATTGTTTCATACTGTTTGGGACCGGAATTTTGACATTTTGATAATTTTAACAATTAAAAGCAACACGACATGCTTTAAAAATAAAATGCGTAGAGGAATTATAAATTAAATATTTGCAACGGGGCTTTATCCACGAACACCGAGATTGCTTCTCTGAAAAGGCATGTGAATTGGGCAAGTCCAACTTAGTAAGAATGGAGATACAGGTTACCACCTTGGAACCGATTCGGTGCAAACCATACCGAATTGTATTGATAAACGTCCCATCGTTTCTAACATTTTAAACGATCTGCTCAAACATGAAATAATAAGAAAATCTACATCTCCGTATGCATCTGATATTAGGTCTGTTTGAGAACTTTTCCAGTAAAAAATATCAAGTAACTTTTACTGGGAGAGTAAGGCTGATTTTACTCTCTAAGTAAAAAATATCGCAAAAAGTAAACGAACGACATCCAGTAAAAAGTATCAAGTAATCAACATTTGTTTGTAAACAGCTGATTCATGTTTTCTTTTTTGCTTTTCGTTTCATTGTTTTCCCTATGTTCAGAGTAATTTGTTGACTTGTTAACACTGCACTTTGTTGGGAATCTAGTTTATTAACAAATTCTATTAAAATGTTCCAACAAATGTATTTTCTTACTTACCTCTGCCATTGTTAAATTTCTTCTTTGTTTTCAAAGTTTTGTTTATTTAAATAAAACAGCTGTTTAAAAACATATGTTCGTACTTGATAATTCTTACTGGCAAAAATTTCTCCAGTAAAAACTTGCAAGTTCTCTATCATTCAACTGTCAAAAATATTCACTCTCTGGCTCTCTCGTTGTTGATTTTATCGAGTAAACGAACACTATCAAGTAAGAAATGTGATAAATTGTACAAATTATCACGTTCTCAAACAGACCTATTGTTTTGGTAGAGAAACGAAATGGGGAACACCGATTATGTATAGATTACAGGCAGCTTAATACAATTACGGTACGTATACCACATCCGATGCCAGTGCTCGACGAACAAATTGCTGAACTCGCCGGAAATCGGTATTTTTCCACTCCCGATTTACGTATGGGTTATTACCAAAGCGAAATTGACGAAGACTCGAAAAAGTTTACGGCCTTTGTAACTTTGGATGGTCATTTCGAGTTCAACCATATTCCGTTTGGATTGGTGAATTGGTGAAAGCTACAATGAGTCGTGTAGTTGAATATATGCGTCCGGGTGAAGTATTGGTGTATCTGGATGACGTGATAATACCTAGTAAGACAATTGCCGAAGGTCTCGATCGTTTGGAAAGATTTCTGGATAATCTACAAGTACGTACGTAATGTACGTTTCTGTCTCAGAGGATTTCATATTTGGGACACATTGTCAGTGGTTCTGGTATATCGCCCGGAGAAGATAAGGTAACCGCAATACGAAACTTTAAAGAACCGACGAACATCACCTAAGGCCGACGATTCCTGGAACTGACGAATTTCTTCCTAAAATTCGTGCGAGATTATGCAGTCAAATCGAAACCTCTTACGAAGTTGACAAGAAAGAGCGAAGAAAAGAAATTTCGTTGGGACGAACCACAAGTGGCCGCTTTCCGAAAACTGATCGATATTCTTTGTGAAGAGCCGGTGCTTGTAATATACGATTTATCTGCGGAGCACGAAGTGCAAACCGACGCTAGCAGTTTGCGTTTAGCCGGAGTGCTCCTGCAGTCAACAGGTGGTGGTTGTTCATTGTTCGGAAACCGAATCCAAATATCACAGCTACGAACTTGAGGTTTTGGCCGTGGTGGGAGCACTGGAACGGTACCGTATTTATTTGGTTGGTAAACCGTTTCATGTGATTACTGACTGCGCTGCGATAACTAGGGTCAAGACGGCGAAAGAACTTTTACCAAGAGTAGCACGATGGCTAATGAAACTTTTGGAATTTGATTGTTAGTTCGTTCACCGTTAAAGGTCACGCATGGCCCACATTGATGCTTTAAGCCGGTCACCAGACTTGCCATCCAGTGAACCAGAGCCCGCAGGTTATATCATGAATGTGAACCTCAACAACGAAGATTGTATCCTCACGATGCAAATGAAAGACCAGCCACTCAAAAATATTATTTTTGTTCTGCGAGATGAAACGAAATCTGAACAAACACAACAGATAAAATCCGAATACATTTTGCAAAAGCATCGCCTTTATCGCAAAACGAAAGTGGACTGTTGTTTGTAATACCGAAGGCAATTCGTTGGAGAATAGCTAAACTTTGTCATGATGATGTCGGTCATTGTGGTTTGGACAAAAGTATTGAGAGAGCTCAGCAGACGTTTTGGTTTCCCCGGTTTAGGAAATACATGAGTGAATACACTTCGGCATGCGTGGAGTGTTGCTATAACAAAGCAAAAGGTGGAAAATAAGAGGGTTCTCTACGTTATGGTGACCTTGAAACACTTCCGTTTCGTCAAGTTCATATCGATCACTTGGGACCGTTTTTGAAGAGCAAACGTGGACACTGGTCATGGCCGATGCCTTTACGAAATTTGTCGTAGTGAAAGCAGTGCGAAACACTAAGACCGCGCCAATAATGAATGCGATGAATGAATTGACTTTGGTTTACCTAGCCGCATCATTTCATATCCTGGAACAGTTTTACGTCGAAGTTGTTCAAAGAGTATTGTGACAAAAACAATAAAGTCATACTAAAAATGCAGTCCGCACGCCTAGGGCTAACGGCCAAGTTGAGCGAATCAACCAAACCAGACTGTCATATTCTTACGGACAACGACCGAGGAGCCGAAGGATTGGGACTTATCTCTTCACGTTTTCAATGGTCTATAAATTCTACGAAGAACTCGACGACGTGTTTTAGTCCGAATGAATTAATATTTGATTACAAACCCATCGGTTTGATTCAGAATCATATACTTGCCGCCGTACAGGATGAAATCGGAAATGATGAAATTGTTGTCAACGATAAGATTGGTGGAAGAAAAGATTCGACGACAAACCAATTCGACCTACTATGTATGGTGAAGCCGATTTAGTATTATCAGGCAACCGGCGAGTCGCGCAAATTGTAACCGAAATACCGTGGTCCATACATTGTAGCTCGAGTTTTAGGTAACGACCGATATCTTAAAGAGGATGTTCCGGGAGTAAATGTCACGTCAAGAAAGTTCTGTTCTGTCTTCAGTTCCGTTAGATGGTGTGATAGCTCCCCTGAAATGGTCATAACAGACGTCTATGAAGTCGAGGGCGATTGAACAGAGCGATTGATTTGAACATAAAGCAATTATGGTATAGAGAAGAAAATTACTCATGGAGTGGAATGCCAACAAAGAAAACGAGTGAAGCGCGTTGTTTCTCTGCTCTCTCTCTTACTCTCTTCGTTGAATATTTCAAAACACGAGCAGTTTTCTGATGATGTTATTGTATCTAACTATAGAAATTCCAACCACATTTAAATATAATTACGTAAGGTATGTAAAAGGTATGAAATAATCAAGTTATGACGCGGGAAAGAAATGGGTTTTAGTGAATCGCGTCCACGTTTTTGGTTCTAGGGTTGCCAAATTGCGCCGGTTTTTTCTTCTCTACTTCTTGATTTGAATTCCAAGAGTTGAGTACACGACACCGTCTTGACAACGTAGAAAAACGACATCTAAAGCTTGTATATTTTACTTCTAATAAATAATCGTTTTATTCTTGAAGAGAACCTCAATATCTTTATCATTAATCAACTAAAGCTGCGAAATACACAGCCCGTAGTCGATCAGTTGACATATGTATGTATTACGCTCTTTTAAACATGTACAGTGGTGGTTATTAGATAGGGTCGGTAAAAAAAAGTTCCGGGACCACAGAATTGGTTTTTTTGTGCTGCGTCGTCATTTGAAGTCCGATTCGAACGAAATAAAAACCATTGTTTTTGTTTTCACAATAGCTACATTTTCTTCATACACAACTTTTTACTTTGACGTCAACTTCTACCTGTAACTTCTTCTACAGCGTTTTCTACCACCCTAAGCGGGATAATTTTTATTATATAAATAAAGACATTTTATTATATAAATAAAGACATTTGTGTATGAAGAAAATTTTTTTGTCGAGTTTTGTAGAGTAAAGCCAACACATTGTTGACTTGAACCGAAATTAATGCTATGTATTACAACGCACCAAATATCGCAGAATATCGAGAACCATTTTATCTGGAACCACTAGACGAAGGTTACAAGAAGCTCGTCTGCATGAATGCATTGTACGGAAATGGTCGCACGTCTCAAGCAAAAAGATTGCAAAACGTTTGAAATTTACAAAAGAGCACCTGCAAAAACCTCTTAATTTTTCGGAAAAAAATACTCTGGAGCTACGAATCAGACGACGACTCTCTGTATACAACTATGCGTGACTCTTCGAGACGTGTAGTCGGTTAATCTTCTTTTTTCTATTCGTAATAATCTCAAATTCAACATTTTAAAAAATTAATGATCAATGGCTGGTACAATTGCAATTGTATTGTTTTCATTTATTAAGAAATTGCTTCAAAACAATTTTTCACCTCTTTTTGTATACTGTTGCGTTACCTCCATGTCAAAACACGAAGAGGTGAGAGATAAATATCAAAATACCCCCTGAATTTTCAATTCGTGACTCTTATGCTACCCCTCTTTCTTCTCTTCTACCCTCACCGAGAAGCATCGTGACTCGTGTCCCAGGGTCGTAAGTTATCGTATAAAAGACGAATTGGTATGGGGTTGGTCCTAAACACCGCATAGATGGTCGAATGTACCAACACCAATATAAAAATATTCTGGAAAATGTAATGGAACCATTTTCGTTGGCACATATGTCAGTTACATATATTTTCCAGCATGACAACGATCCTAAGCATACTTCCCGAGTTGTAATGGATACGCCTACCAATGTTTTTTCGCCTGGCCACCACAAAGTTCGGACTTAAATTCAATTGAAAGCTAATGCCCAGATGTCGAACGAAAGTTAAAAACAAAAACCACAAGAAATAGTGACGAACATTTTCGAAATGTTAATGCAGTTAGAGGGCAATCGACCATCCTCGCGATGCTGACTTTGGTATAAAAAATAAGGGCTACCCTACAAAGTATTAAACGTCTTTTGTATTATTATATTATATTTTTCTGTAAAAGTGGGAATAAAATATTGATTTTGTCGTCGTTTTCAATTGCATGTCTATCGACTTTTAGAGATCTATTAGAAAATGTAGTTTCCAATTTTCAGGAATATAGCTAGTTATTGAAATATTTGTAGAAAATATAGAAATAAGTGAGTATGTATTACAATACTGGATATTTTCTTTTTTAATTTTCGTTTTATGGAAGTAATTCTGTTATATAAGTAAAATGCAAACTCTAAAGTGGCGTTTCTATTGTATTTATAATTGTTGTATATTTAAGTGTTTATTATGAAAGAGACCATATCAAAATAAAATGCAAAAAATGTTTTATTTCTAAGGTTAGACGCTGCTTAAAATAAAACTTTTCAACACCCATTATGAGAAACCTGTTACAATTTTGCTAGTCACTGTATATTCGGTCCAAAATCAAAAGCTAAAAAATGTATTTATGTTTATTTTTTTTATTTTTTTTTAGAATTCTTCTATTAATGACGATTTGTTGTGGAACAATACCGGCGTTAGCAATGCTAAAACAACGACCATGAATTTGGGGCTAAATAGTTTCTGGAGTGATAACCCAACTGTCTCTGGGACATCTACAGCGACAACCACAACATTAATCAGTAGTAATATATCACTTCCCCACCAACGGGAGCCAGAACAACAACGTCAATCGCAAAAACTAGATGATACTGAATTGGATATCACAGAAATTGTGGACCATATATGGCCATGTGGCGATGATAGTGGTATTAAACTGGATTAGAAGGTAACAATACAAAATAAGTGCATTAGAATGCACAAATAACAAAGAACAAATCAAAAATTAAATTGAAACATTACTCAACTATGCTTTATAAAGGATAACATGGACCCCCGCACCTCCTCAGATTTGTTAATCGTTGTGTGGTCTAGTGTGAGTGTATATCTGTATGTGTATTTAAAATTCACAACTAAAGTGATAGTAGTAAATTATTTTAACAAGTTTTTAGAAACTTAATTTTAATAGAGATTTTAATGTTGTTGGTTTTTCTGTGATTTTTATTTGATCTGCTTCAGTAAATCAAACTCTAACCTAACCAACTCATCATGATGATAATATCTTAAAAAAGCCTTCAAATGTTAACAACACATGTTCTCATCGCTGTATATATATTTATTTATATATGGATGTATAAATGAATATATATACAAATATAAACTTATTAGTTAGATACGTTTTATCATCATTTAAACAAATTTGTTGAGATTGTATTACAAATTTTACAGAAGTGGTTTTGAGTGTCTTGAAATTAATAAATAACTAGTTGAGGTTTTAATTATTTTTGTTACTTTATATTTTTAAAATTTCTGTTTTTAGTTAGTAAGGGTGTAACCTATTTTGGAACGATATTTTTATTGTTATTTCTTTGTAAATGTCATTAACAAATTGAACACTTATACACTAACATTTCCTCTCAAAAACATTAAAATTAGAGCAAGTATAAACATTAATATTTAACCAACCACTCAACATTAAAGAATATTTATTTATATAAACATATAATGAGTATGTATATGAATATGCACATTTATGGTTATATATACTTCTTGTATAATATATACAATTTCGTATATGGAACAAATAATAATAATGCTAAATTGTTATTTCTAATCCCCTTCCTCCCAATATGAAAAAACAAAGACTACAAATATATAAAGCAAATTATAATAAAACAAATATATATTTCTTAAAGAAATTTAAATTACGCAATTATGCGAATGTTAACTATTACAACATAAAACTATATAAATACAACAGACATATAACTATTATACGAAGAATATGTTTATTACCTAAATATCTATTGTTTTTAATTTTTGATGAAAGAAAACTGTAAAATTTTATATATATTTTTATAAAATCGATATAATGATGATATGTTACATTATATGCTACTGATATGTAAATTCTGGCTAACAGAAACAAAATAGCTACCAACACAATTTATTATATTGTATGTATTTTTTGTTAAACTATAACACATGCAACATCCTCCAACAAAACAAACCAAAAGCTAAATAAAAATGGGAGGAAAAAATAAATAATATTTTAAAATCGAACTATGTATGTATGTTATTTGGTATGGTACGTTACAAGTATCTATTATATGTATTATATATTAGAAAACGTATATTTTGTACACATACATACACATCCAAATAAGAAGAAGTAGAAAACAAAATAAGCGAAAACTATTAACTCAAGTTCACATGAGTTGTATATTTTACAGTGTTTTTTATTATTGTGTTTAAAATAACACTTATATTTATTTTTTATGTTAATATTTGTTTTAATTATAATTTCAAGCTAAGTTCGAGTTATAGACCTTCGAATTCTTACGAATATAAAATATTAATACATTACAAACCGCGAGAAATAATTTATTGGTTACTTATATTTTGAAAAAAGTATGTTTGTTTGTTAAGAGCTGCAAACAAATATAGTTGAAATGAAATCTATTCAAAAGTTTCACTTAACGCTTATACTATGGTTAAGTGCCGATTTATTTACTGATTCGTAAGTAGCTGACATTTTTCAAGAAAACAAACTTGTGTTCCTTAAATTTAATAAGTTAAAAAATGTTAATTTTTAGCATGAGCTTTCGTAAAATGCTCTTGATATGTGAGAATGTAAGCTTGAAAAACAAAAGTAACGTCCCAACATTTAAATAAAACTTAAAGCGATCGTTTGAACTTTTTTTTTTTTGAAGAAAGAAGAAATATCAAGATTATAAGTTTAGTCTCATCACTGCGCAGTAAAGCAAAAAATATAGTAAATTATATTTGAAAACCTTCCACTAAGTTAATTTTACTATGTTTTCAATATCTTTAATAAAAATCTATACATACGTATAAATCTAGTTGGTTAAAATCGTATTGTAAAGGGAAACTTGCGTTCCACATTGAAGTGAATATGATTTCAAATATTACAAATATTTTTACGTAGTTCTACATTGCAATACTTATCGGCGGCAAAATGTATACTTTTGGCCATATTGGCTTATTTATTTTAAAGTTTTATATTAAAATTAAGGGAAAACTCCCATTGAAATTTGAATATTTAACTTGGAAATGCGTTCGTTCTAATACAAAATAATTTTACATTAAAATTTTAATATTTAATACATCTTCAATATTTTTTTTATAATTTTACAATAGCTAGAGGTGTACAATTTTTATGTAAATACTAATGTAATTAATTTTTAAAATTTCGTATACTAATAGTAGAACTAATTATAAAACTACAAACTGTTTTTCTAAAACCCGACAAGTGACTAGAACAGTCTTAACGTTATATTTTAATTTCGAATGTAAATGACACAAAAATATCAAAAATATTCGGTAACTGCAATGAACAATCTACCCAGCAAAATGTGTACAGATAGATGCTTGAGTAGGTCCCAGAATTCAAGATTTTGACCAGAATAAATGTTATCTTTGTGTTAACATCAATGATTTTTATTCGAATCGAGTAATAGCAACCTAATGCGTATTACAGAGCTAGTTCTAGAACACATTATTTCATTAAAAATATTTATATGAAATTGTTTTGGTTGGAACTGGTTCTAAGTACCAATCAGAGAACAATTTTGCTGAATCGATTTATAAGCGATTGACATATACTTAGGTCGGTCTATATCCCAATATTTCTGAGTGTTACAAACGTAGGGATTCGTGCACTAATTTATAATAGCCTGTACCACAGTGGTGGTCTAGGGTATAAACATGTTTTTAATACTTCTGCCATTAATTTTGTAACAGATCTATGAAGTTCAAATGCACCGGTTCTAATAAGTCATTGGGAAATTATAACTTAATCCTAAATAATATGTTGCTAGAATGCATTCTCTTAGAATCAGTTCCAAAAATTCTGCTGGGTAGGGATGCATACTATTATCAGTTTAGGGGGGCTATTACATTAACACAGCAACGACATTATTGACAATTTGGGTTATTTGTGTTAATTCTCTAAACAATTTTAATAATAGCTTTTCTCTGTCATCGTGCTTACTGTGGACTCCAATATAAAGCTGTATACATCGTCATAAAATAAATATTAAATATTTACCCATTGCATCCCATGAAGGGACAGGCGAGAGAGCTTTTCACAATCACTGAGATGTGCGCTGTCTAGTTTTCACTCACTGATTGGCACCTACAGTTTTACACCGGTTCCGAACGGTTTTTATAGAACCTATTTCATGGCTTATTACTCGATAGTGTCGCCGTCACTAAGCGAGGTGGACGTCGTCGAAAGAAGTGTAAGGTGGTAAGAGCAGGGATCGAACCCAAGTTCTCTCGCACAACATCGGCGTACACTAACCGTTGCATCACCGACGGCTATATCATATCGCACCGTAACTACAAATTAGTCATAAATCAAAATATACAAATTTCCACTATTGGCGAAACGGAAGAGAAGAGTCATAACTCAAAATAAAATTGTAATTATTGACGAAAGGGAAGAGAAAATGACTACATATTTTTACACTGGGTAGAAATGATCGTAGGTTATTGTTTTTAAGCAAAAACTGCAAATCTGACAATATTGAGTTATGGCCTTTTGTAGGTGCGATGTTTTTTAGTTATTGCTTGACGAAGGCAGTTATAATTTAATGGTACGGTTAGGTTTTCTTTAATTATTTATTTACTCACAGTTGTATAAATAATTCACGATTCGTTTATTAAAGCTTATAATTTTGTATATAACGCAAAGTACTTATTGACCCGTCGTTTAATGTTTTGTTATAGCTCTGCCTTTGTTTCAAAAGTTTTTAAAATATATTCAGTTGTTATTGAGAAAGGTGTAATGAATAGTGAGAATACATAAATTAAAGTGAGAAAATATAGTCAAAATATAACTTGGAAGTGACAAATACAAAAAAAATATAACAAAATACAAATTTAAAATGAATGAACCCAATAATCTTATACAATTATTTTATGTTATTAGTACTTATATAGCAACTCGCCCTTTAGGTCATATTTAACCTTATTACATAGTAAATTGTCAGACTCATAAACCGAAATATACTGTAATATTTATGGGTATTGCTATTTTGTGTACATTTTATTGGGAAGTAACGCATAATAATATTAAATGAGTTGCTCAGAGGAACGAAAGTGCATAAAACTGGAAAAGAAGTTTTCGACTTCTGCGCAATCTCATGCAAATTTATGATTATTCATGATTTCTCCTTCATTATGATGATAATAAATTAGGAGGTTTTAATTATGACAATATTAAGATGTTTATAGCATAATATGAGGCGCTAGATCAATTGGCATCTGATTAACTCAAATGCTGGCCTATGAAAGGATTCTGGACCTGTAACCGGCGCGGCAAGCAAAAAGTTGTCTCAAAAATATGACGAATATGTTCTTATTTTTAATTCTTATTTTGTATCCATTTAATTTATTTTATTTCAAAACATTTTTTCCCTTTTAATGTGTATTTAAAATATGTACATATGTATATATTTTTATTTATTAAAGTCTATTTTACAAAGTCGATTTGTAAATACATCTTGCAGAGGCGCTGAAAAAATATGTACATTAAATTTAATAATTTTATATAATCCAAAAATAGTTGTTCAACATATTTCTTTATTCGTCTTATGATTTGGATGATATATGTGTACATGCTTTGGAAATATTACCATGGATAATATGATTGCGCAAAATGTTAGTAGAGTCTTTTCCAGTTTAGTTTAAAATTTGACAATCCACATATAAACTAATGCGATCAGTATATTAATTTTTGACGGTGACAATCTACATCTTATATATTAACGTTCACTACTACAGAAATCTTATAGTCCCACACTGTTAACATCTATTATGTGGAAATTGTTAACGTAGATATGTATGTAAATGTTTTAATTTACAATTCTGGTTGTTTTGTTTTAGAAGCAGCGGAAATTGCCGTAAATATGTGAAATATATATCTCCAAAGCTATTTTAAGTACTCGAATTGACACTTGCGATTAGATTTAAATTCTTTCACATACAAATTATATATTTTCTGTTACATATTTTATCATATTGATGAAATGACAATAAACAATTGTTTTTTTTTTTTGTTTTTCAAAATATAAAAGTAACCAATAAATCATTTTTGGTTTAGCATACAACACATTATAACCGAAATATATGTATATGTATTGTAATAAAAGCAAAGCTTTTCCAGAGCCGAGGGCTATTTAATTAATACCAATTGAAAAATCAATAGTTTCAGTTATAAATCATGTCGGACTGAATTAAGATATCGTAATTATATAATTGTTTCGCGTTTTTGGTATTTAGTTTTTGTCTATTAAAAAAATATTTACATTTTATTTTCGTTTTTCTTTTAATTGCGATTACTTTCAAAGTTTAAAAAGATTTGTAAAATACATATTTATTTATGTCCAAACGTTAAATAGTAGTTAATAAATAAATATGTGCGTTCAAAAATTTTAATTTATATTATTCCAACTTGATTACCACGCAGGGTTTAAATGTAAAAATTAAATTTGAGACATATGCTTTCAATAATTGGTTATTTATAATAATAACTACAACACTGTTACTGAGTTATAGTTGATTCTTACACTGGATGAATGTATTAAGCTATAAGAGTAAACCCCCCAAAACACTAAATTGCGGTGTGGGTCTGGTAATAATTTATCAAAAGTCCTTAGAAATCCGCGAAAATTTGTAAATTCTTCGGTTGGTCGCTCCGACTCTGAGATATCGACGTTTGTTTATTTGTTTTTACAAAAATACACAAACCTTTCACTAAAAGTGTTTTCCGGTTGTGTTCGAGTGATAAATTCACAACTCTTAAAAGGTAGTGCATTTGCTCAAAGAATTGTACACTATCGTAGTGGTTGTGGACCCAATTTCAAAATCGTAGAGTTTGGTATGTACACTTACCCTAAAAAAAAAGTAGGAGCGTATGTGTAATTTGAACGTAGGTACGGCTTTTTCAATACTGATGTAGAATGTTATTTCGATTTTTGAATACTATTATCTGGAGGTCAAAAAATCTTTTTTTTTACACTACTAACTTAATACATACATCCAGTTTCTCAGAATTATCCATCCCACACCTTTAATCTCAAATGTTTGCACAGTATAATAGAGTTAGATAATTAAATTATTTTAAACAGACTTTATATAACATTCGCCCTTATTCCCGTTGTCGTCGTCGACGTCAATACAATATCGACACCAATTTTATAGGCGACTTGAAGGCATTTGGGAAAAAAATATTGCGTGATGTTTTAAGAGGGTTGTTTTTGGATCATAGACATCAAAAACTTTGTTGTTGTCGATGTGACAATACATTTATAACGTTCTAAAGTTGACAAAAATCTGATGACGACTTCGACAAGGAATAAGGCCGATTGTATATTGAGGTGGAATGTAAACCATACAAATTCGAATATTTGAATAAAAGTGAAGATTTCCAATTGAATTTTAATATCCAACTATAAGTAAAAATGTATGATTTAAATTTTAAATCGAAATGGATTTACTATAAACGCTATAATTTTATAAAACGTAAATGTGCTCGGTGAATGAGCAGACGTTTAACCACAGTGCAAACACAACGTTGAAAATGTTATTTTAACTCACAGCACTTTTGCGTTTCAATGAAAGACATTACTGGCAATTTTCGTCGACAAAGTTGAAGAAATAAATTATTTGTATACGGACACTTATATATTGTACAAATAACGCATAGAAAAATATAATTCAGCAATGACTTTGTCCAACTTTCTATAAAATGTAGCAAATAATTGTTTTTCGAGCGATTACATAAGTGACTAAAAGTTCATGGTATTTTATAAAAAGCTAGATAGATACAAACGCAGATTGTCCAGCAGTTAATTGACTAGCTGGAACGTGTTATAAAATAATGAACTCAGTAAATTGGGTTTCTATATCAAATGAGCAACTCTTTTATCCGTGTTTTTCTCAATCACTGCCAAAACTTCATAGATACCTCTCTATTAATGAAATAACCTCCGGCAGAATTTGGCCAATGAAATGTAAATCCTGTGCAAATACAAGAATCATATGACTTATGGTGTAGTTAGGATTGTTTTTTTCACTATTAAGATGTTAAGTTGATGACTCTACGGGAGTTTCGCCTTGTAAAAGTAATTCTGCAAATACGAATCAATCGGCTTAGCTAATCTTAAAACATGCAGGTTGAAATCTCTCAGTATTTTTATATTATTTCATATAATCTGAATATCACATTCGATGCATCATGGACTTCCTGTGTTTATATTTTAAAGTTAGTCTAGAAGATTAAACGGATAAATGTGTAATAAAATCCAACCCCAGTGGGGACAACACAACTAGTATTTCTGCACCATTAGACTAGTTATTCCCCATACAAACAACCGTAGAAATTAACATTGCCATGTCATACGTTTGAGAGAAATTACCCGCTTTCTGCCACTTTGAAACAAGTTATGCAACAGTTCAAGTGTCACTGGTTGGAAGAGGTTTTTCTATTGTTCTGAAGCGACGATTTTGAACTGGGGATATACCAGAGAACATAGTTTAAAACTGATACTGAACTGACGCCATTTATACTACCTGCACCTGCAACAGTAATGCGTCAGTAGTTTTTCAGGCTGTTGTTTACTGGTTGTATTTAAAATAGCCACACAAAAATAAACCTTTAAATTCCAAAGGTAGAAAGAGGATATACCAAAGATATCAAAAAATAGAAATCTGCAATTTATAATTTGATAAATATTTGTAAAAAGTCGCTTAAAATGGTGCAATACGCATTGTCGTATAAATACTAGTACCACAACTAAATATTTTTAAAAATATGATATTTAGTTCCAAAATAGTTAAAATATCTCTAGTACAATTTCCACTAGTGCATGAACTAGTTCCCTTGCAACTAATCTCGTTTTACTAGTTCACAAACTAGTCCAACCGCAATTGGATGGTCTAAACAAGCTGTGTACATCTGAAAATGTTGTTATGCTAGCTACATCAAACGTTAATGTCTTATTTAAAATATTGGATTTCATAATTCATGGGCCTCTGAGGTTGGAGGTTAAATTTGTTGTCAAAAATCATCTGTACCAAAATTTATAGACAGTTGGAGAGCGTGAGGTTCAAATTATTATTTTTTGTGCTTGATTAAATATGTTATAACTCGATTTTCTTACGATTTTCTTATTTAGTTAATGGCCCCACATACAAAAGATAACGATGAAATGGAAATTTGTCGAAATTGTTCATTTGTTTCCATGATGGACATAAATTAATATGTGCTTATTATTATCCGTTAACACTATTGGTAAATAATTCTTTATTATTATAAAACTATGTGTATATCTTAAAAAATCGTTAAGTACCTTCAAGCTCAAGCTTAATAAACCGGTAAATGTTAAGTATTTACATCAAAACTAACTACATACATATATCTATATGTATATATACATATATATATATATATATATGGGCTGTTCAATCGCTTCGCGTACTTCTTAAAATAACAACAACAACTAAACCATAAATAGACCAACACACCCGTACTTAATTTGAATTCTTCTGTATAAATGAATAGTATCAATAATTAATTAAAATCACATCCAACAAAAAAAACCATAGGCATGACTAATTTGGTTGTGAATTCTTTATACAATTCTGAATAGCAAAATTCTAATTGAAGCATTGAAACCCGAGGAAAGAAGAAGTACGTTTTAAGTAGTACAGTTGTAATCTAAACCCAATGGGTTCATAAGAAAACCGTTGTTGGAAAAACACAAATAAATATACTTATATGTAAAAAACAAAAAAGTATCACTAATTTCATTGTGAGAATTTAATTTGAATTTAATATGTATACAATATTTGCTAATATTTATAATTTTTTCTTTAAATTATAAACTATAACAAAGGGCAGACGCCACATGTACTAAATACTATATCACTTTCAGCATATGGTATGTATATGCCTCGCGTGTTAATATATATCTATATACATATGTATGTATTTGCGCGTTAAATAGGGAAATGTTATATTTTAAAGAGAAAACATACTAATATAAAGCAAAAACAAATAATAAAATCGAAAAAATTGTAACAATTTTTTAAAACTTATTTAATAATTTTTTTATATAGCCAATATAAAATTGTATCCATACACATACTTCAACCACAACAACTTACATATGTAAAATTTGTTGAATCAAACGAAAACTGAGTTTTATTAATAATATTACAAACAGATACTTTCATTGAAATGTTTAATTCTTTTATTTTCTTAGGAATATCAGGAAATTGTATTTCTTTATTTATCTCTTAGTTAATATAAATAATACAACACTACCTTCTTTAATTTGGTTTAGAAACTATAAATTATTTGCAAACAATTGTGTTTTTTTATTTGTATTTTGTATACCTTTTAAAATAAATGTCTTTAATTTAAACACGAATTTATTTTTTTATTTGTAAACTATAGGGCGTGATCATTGTAGGCGTGGTTTTATAAAATAAAACACGGAAGATATTTAAATTTCAATAATAAATAAACATGGTACAGAAAAATTATCATCCAATCAAAGGAAGGGATACGTGACGAGTGAATACAGTGACAATGGTAAAAAAAAATTCAAGATGGAGATAGTGGCGACTGTTCCCAATGAAGTGTTCGATCTACTCGTTAGATTCTATTAAAAAATACTCCTTCAACATTATAGGTCAGAAGGGAGTTGAACAATTCTTACATGTATATTGATAATGATGCCAGTATGGTTAAGACCAAAATATGTTTTGAACTAAACAGCGATTGTAGGTCACACCTATACTTACAATAAATACAACGCCTTTCAGTTGGTAGTTTTTATTTAAAATCATAATTTAATTTAATTCGTTCAATCATATTGCGGTTGTCGTCGTCGACACAAAACGACGTAGTTATTATTTAAAAATAATTCCGTGAATTATAGATTAACAAAATATAAATTTAGAGTTCACAAATTTTGATGTCGGACGGAAAACCCCAAGGAGAGCGTGTAAGGAGTGTTCTACAGAAGGAGCCGCTTTAAGCGTATGGCGAATACGCAAATGCAATTGTCTAACGGTAAATGCAATGAACAAAGGGTTCGATTTAACGCTAATTTATGCACCTTATATTTTAATAAATTATACATATACTAATAGTTGAAAGAAGAAGAATATTGGCACTTAAGGAATCACTGAGAATTAGTGGCTTCAGTTTCTTAAGTCTCAGGTTTCTTGTTGTCTCAGCCGTGGTTATTTCCATGATGGATCACATACACCTGACCCGAGTGCTTTCAGTCCAGCAATTAATGTCTTCATTTTACCCTTATAAGCCCCATATTCAGTTCATTTGAAATTTGCATTCCAATAGAAGTACATTATAAAAATAACCAAAATTCCATGAGCCAAAAATTTCTCTGACTTAATTTGTGTGATACCAACTTAGCGAAAATTTCGTAAAGACCTGAACATATTGCAATCGAAATCTGTTGTTTGGAGATTTAATTTAACCTAACATATTTTTGTTAATGCAATAATCATCTGTTAATTTCCTGGAAATCTCCAAATGGTGGTTATTTTACACGAAAACAATTGTTTGGGACACGCATAGGTAACAATATATTCCGTATTCGGTTCTGGCGAAATTTTCGTAAAGGTCCAATTAGTCTTGACGGTTGATGTTCTACTCAATATTGCGCGGTTGGTAGAAAGGCAAAACAAAACAAAAAAAACTGATTGAAGAGCATTTGTACAAAATATAATTTGCATGCATGAGTTTTGTGTTAAAAAGTGATTGTGTCAAATAAAAAAATTAAAAATAAAAAGAAAATTGTGGTTGCCGTGTAAGTCCGAGTTTACACGAGCAATTTTCATTGCAGCAATTCTTGTCGATTCTCTTTTGGAGTGTTTACACGAGCAATTCGTTCGCCATTGAATTGCTGCAATTCTTGTTTTTTATTTTGTTGCTTCTGACATTCTTATAAATTTGAGACATACATACATATGTTTCAACCATCAAAAACAACCAAATGATTAAAATGAAAAGTCAAATTATTTTGCATCCAACTTCATTGCGAATGAAAACAAAAGGAATTGCAGAGCACTCGATAGTTTATTCCCCGTTCCGTTCTTCTTCCCTCTCTCTCCTAACAACGTAAGAAATGCAGCAGAATTGCATTCTCAAAATTGCACGTGTAAACTCTGACTAATTGTGTATTGCCGCGCACAAAATGTCGAAGTAAAAGCAATAACAATAACAGCTGATCGGTCTTGACGGCTGACGGTTGATTCTGCAACATGCAGAAGCATGGTTGAAATATGTGGTTGTGTTATAAGAACAGCTGATCGAAGTTTGTTCATGTCGGTATACAGATTTCTGTTACATTTTATCTAATTTGTTTGTTTATTTAATAAATACTTAACAGATTTCAAGAAATTCGATACAAATCCAGTTTGACCACATACTAATTTAGTTAATTAATTAAAAAGTTGTTTGTATAATTAAAGAAAGAAAGAAAAAAATATGGCCCAAGTACCAATAAAATAAAAATAAAAAAAATCAACTGAGTTCGACAGAACTCTGTATTACTAATTCATACACAATCCTCCTGCTATCACCTGATTAATTTCATCATGTGCAGAAGTCTACCGTCGTAAACCGTCAATTTTAGTTGTCTCTCTGTAACACATGCAAAATGCAACCCCAACCCAAACACAGCTGATCGCTTACCGTCAACCGTCAAGACTAATGGGACCTTAAGAAATTTTGTCATTTATCTCTATAGATCAGTACGGAGCTGAATCTGAATTTCAGGTTGAGGAATTTTCATTTATCTCCACATGTATACCCAGCAGGAAAAAATACTAGTTCAGAAATTAACATTGCGATGTCCTAGGAATGGGTGAATTATCCATAGAGTAATATAATAACAAGAGTTGTTTCTACTAAACGAAGACCGCGAGATTCATGGAAAACATATAGAGAATGATAGTGGAATGAGAGAAATCTTTAATTTTAACAATATGCGTGTTAATTGTAAGGTTCGGTTTTGAACTACACCATTTCCAATAGAAATTTGAAAAAAAATCAATTGAAATTTAAAAATTCTATTTGAAATTTGAAATACGACAATTGAAATTTGAAAATTCTATTTGAAATTTGAAATACATCAATTGAAATTTGAAAAACATCAATTGAAATTTGAAATACATCAATTGAAATTTGAAACACATCAATTGAAATTTAAAAGACATCAATTTAAATTTAAAACACATCAATTGAAATTTGGAATACATCAATTGAAATTTAAAACATATCAATGGAAATTTAAAATACATCAATTAAAATTTAAAAATCTAATACATAAAATGGGTTAATAATTTTTAAATTTCAAGTGACGAATTTTAAATTTCAATTGATGTCTTTCTAATTTCAATTGATGTTTTTTAAATTTCAATTGATGTATTTCAAATTTCAAATAGAATTTTTAAATTTTAATTGATGTATTTCAAATTTCAATTGGAAATGGTGAAATATAGAAAATAAATGTAGTTCAGTACTACTAGTCATTAAAAGTTGGTACTTAACTAGAACTATGGAGATAGTACTTGACCTAGAACTATGGATTGAAGTAAATTGCTGGATTTCGGGCGAAACAAAAGAAAAAATTAGGCAAAACAAAGGAAAACAAATAATGAAAATTTGTTGTTGGACAAACAATGCGTAAAAAATACGAAATATTCATGAAATTTCTGCATAACCATTTGAATCCAAAAAAAAATTAAATATTCTATTACTTTGCCATAATTTTATTTTCTTTAATGGTTAAGCCCGTCTTCCGGCACTTGTGCCACCATTGTATATATGTATGTACATAGAAAAATTTACACTATTTTCACATAAAACATAATTAATATAAGCTGCATACACGTTGGTATTGGAAACTTTAAATAGTTTACAGTATTAACATAAAAGACCTTCCCGGTTACACGTAAGATGCGAGCGAATCCGTGAATTGTGTGACTTTAGCGCCATCTAGAGACGCCTGACAGGCTGGGCCCTGGCACAAACACCAAATAGTAGATAGTAATAGTCGATAAGAATGTGCGAACCTCCTGGCAACGAAGGAAACCTTTTGGGGTGACGAAGGGTAAATGGGCGGAATCGGCCCACATAGCCCAGTGGAACCAGGAAGCAGTAGGCATCATAACAAAGATCCTATGGGGAGACCCAGATGGATCGAGGACAAAAGGTTTGCTGAAACTGGGAAAGCCTGAAATGAGGAAAATTCTGGGAGCTTTAACGGGACATTTGGAATTACGGGCCAGCCTGTACCGTATTGGACTAGTGGCGAATAGTGAGATCCAGGTGTCTATCGGACAGTATAATACCGGACATGGCCAATCTTGTGTGCATGGGAAGAATCAGAGTGGTTTTTAACACTGTGCATTGCACTCCTCTTTTCAAACTAACTAACATAAAAGCAAATAACGGTTATATATATAAATGCAGCTTTATAGTCTACAGTTTCTTCATCAATTTAAATTTATTTAAAATATAACTGGTTCAGTTCCACCTAGTTCTGAACTAGAGACACAACAACTAGTTCAACCTCCTCGAGTGCATGAACTAGTACTTTGGAAGTTTACTTCTGGGTATTTTTATAAGTAGTAGTGAGCTTGTTGCATCCCAGTGGCGAAATTTGCGAGGCCTTCCACGTATAAGGCATGCGCAATCCTTTGGTAATAACATCTTTAATAAGGCATGCGACATGCATGATTTTATAAGGCTTTAACGGGCCTGTTACCAGAATGCAAGACGCTGTTGTTCATGAAAACCTGTATTTCCACCCACATCTTCGTAATTCAGCGTTGCAGAATCAAAATATGCGATAGCCCAGTAGATAGAGCGTCCAAGTAAAAGAACTAAGGTAGTGTGTTCGATACCTGTGGCTGCATATTTTTAAAAAAATAATTTATAAGTATTAAAAGTGGTAAATCTTAAATATGATGAAGATAATTCGCATATATTTTTTCTATATTTGTTTAATCGTTCTAAAATTACTCTTTTAAGGTCTACGTGAGGCCTTCTTTTAGAGAGGGATGAACGGTCTTGCCTCCCAATTTCACACAATGTTAAAAAGAAAGGAAGAGGTAATGCGTAGGGAAGGGCTGCCGTATTCTATAGAATGCCTGTTAGGTTATGATTTCAGGCCTTCCAGGTTATGGCTTCCGTCGCTGGGATGTAACTATGTATATTGCAAAACGTTATTTATCATACATTTTCTCAGGTCGCAGCAAACAATATTTACACAAATTTTCTACGCAAATGTCACAAATTGCTTGACCTAAGAATTGTCTATTTCTGGTAGGGGAAAAAATTCACCAATGCTTGTTGTAAACAACCCTGTAATAGACAGAAAATATCAAAAATTCCGTTAGCATGTCTTTTAAGTTGCGTAATACTAAACGGAAAGTCGCCTGATAATTTCCCAACCTGATATTCAGGTTGTTTTTTACATAGACTTTATATGGCATCCTGAAATTCAGGTTCTGCTGCGTACTACGCTTAGAGTCGAAACATAATCAAACACGCTACAGACGATGACGTTTTTTTAGAGTGGAAACATAGTCATACCAAAAACGATGTACAAGTAGACAGTCAAAATTTCTCTTCACTCAAATGCCAACAAACAAAACGAGTGAAACCCTAGTACTTCTCTACTCTCTCTCTTACTCTCTTCATTGAATATTTCAATACACGAGCAGCTTTTTGATAGTGTTATTTTATATAACTATACAAATTCCAACCATGTTGAAGTAAAATTACATAAACTATGCAAAAAGTATGAAATAAGCAAGATATGACGCGAGAGAGAAATGCGTTTGAGTGAACTCCTAGCACTTTTTGGTTCTCTTTTACCAGGGTTGCCAAGTTGCGCACATCTTCTGGTCGTCTAATTGTAAATCGTCTTTGGTCATACGCGCTACAAATGGAGTTTTTTAACGTAGTACGGCATTTACACCGCTAACCCATAGATTACTCATACAATTTTAATCTGTAAAAACTGAAATTTAATTTTTAACCTCATTTTAAACTCGTGTACATTTTGATGCAACAATTTAAAATATTTTATTAAAAAAAATTCAACCATAATTAAAAAATAGGTAGAGAAGAAAAAAGTGAACATTTTGGCAACCCTTGTAGAAGAGAACTAAAAACAAAGACGATGAAGAATTAGACGACCAGAAGATGTGCGTAATTTGGCAACCCTGGTAAAAGAGAACCAAAAGGTGCTAGAAATTCACTTAAACGCATTTCTCTCTCGCGTCATATCGTAATAATTTCATGCTGTTTGCATAGTTTATGTAATTTTACTTCAACATGGTTGGAATTTGTATAGTTATATACAATAACACTATCAAAAAACTGCTCGTGTATTGAAATATTCAATGAAGAGGGTAAGAGAGAGAGCAGAGAATGGCTAGGGTTTCACTCGTTTTGTTTGTTGGCATTCGAGTGAAGAGAAATTTTGACTATCTATTTTCCAAAATGTCGACGCGATTCACTCAAACGCATTTTTCTCGCCTCATAACTTGATTATTTCATACTTTTTACATACTTTATGTAATTTTAGTAAAACATGGTTGGAATTTCTATAGTTAGATACAGTAACATCCTCAAAAACCTGTTCGTGTATTGAAATATTCAACGAAGAGAGTAAGAGAGAGTAGAGAAACAAAGCGCTTCACTCGATTTCTTTGTTGGCATTCCACTCCATGAGTAAATTTTCATCTCGATTTAAAATGCCATACTCTTTGAAAAATCAACTGTTTGGCAGACGGAAGCCGATCAAAATTTTGTCTATGCGTCGCCGCCACCGCCCATATATTTGGCTGTTATTGGCATAAAATATGAGCCGACTTTATCGACTGTCCCGTTTTGACCGACTGATCCAATTTTAAAGGTTCAGTTATTTCAAAAACAACCCAAATTTATGCAAAACAGGCTAAATCTATAGCCGCCAATTTACTTTTTTTTTGGTGTGCCGCCGTCTTCAGTAATTTTGTCTCGGCGCGATGTTGATCTAGGCACAGTGTTGCCAGCTGAAATGCCAATTTAATCTCAAATTGGGTGGTGTTAACGGCAACGATTAGAGAACAAGGTTATCGCTAACCTAGCCGCGATAAACTGCGGTCTAAATGCTAAAGGTTTCTTATTGCAAGAAAAAATTGTTATGAAATCCGCTGCGGCTGACGTGCCGTCGCTAGAATATAATCTTTTCTAATTTCGTGGGGGAGCTCTCACGAAATCTCTCAATTGAGAGAATGAAGTTACCACCGCTCCAGCGTATTTTCGTGACGATTTTTCCCTGCCATAAGAAACATATGTAGTCGTTTGTATCGTATTTGATTATGCTTGAACTCTTAAGCCCGGTATTCAGCTTTTATGGAATTTTCGTTGCCATAACAACATAACAACTAAATGAAAAGTGAAAGAAATTTTCGGTTCACGGTACAACATATTACCGAACTGGTTGATTGTATAGTGTTGATTAAACTTATGTATTGATATGTGGCAACAATTAAAAAAATTTAAGCTCTTGATGCTTTGTCAATCGATACAAATGTACTTTCCTTTTGGCGGGATTATCCCCCTTTTTACGGGATTGCCCCGCGTTTTGGTGTCTCATCCCATCTCGAACGAAATGAATATATACAAAATAATCAGCTTTATTCTGTATGTCTACACTTACTTTAGCTAAATACATATGTGACCGTCACCTTACATTTCTCTCGGCGACGGTCACCTCGCTTAGTGATGGCAGCACTATCGTGCACGTAGCCAGGAAAATGTTTCTCAAAATACTGTTCGGAACCGGTGTGAAACTGTAGGTCCGAATGAGTGAATAGAAGACTATAAACCGCGCAGCTGACTGGTTTTGAGAAGATCTTCCCAATCCTTTCTTTTTTACAGGTATTTTTATTTGAAACCAAAAAAATCGTTTTTTATCCGCTGTGTCCCGCTTTTTGGTCACAACCAGTTGGTCAGGTTAGTAATAAAAGACCACTCAAGTGCAAATTTAAGTAAGTATATACTTATTATTGCATTTGTAAAAGAAACATCTCTCAATGTCTCTACCCCTTTCAGTACTTCCAACGAAGTACTATGTGCGGATTTTCTGCATACAAGAAACCGAAATTGCATTACAGATATTATGGTGTTTGTCAGAAGAAAGATATTTTTTGTTCGATAGCTCAATGGTGAGACGTGGGGCTGGCAATCAAGGTGCTTGAGTTCATCGAATCCCGGATCGGCGAAAAATTGTTAAAGACAAAGTAATAATTAATGTGTACGGTATACTTTCAGACGAATACCATTTAATTCCGGAAATTTTTTCAACTAATGCCTGGTTTTCAGTTTTTACGAAATTGTCGTTGCCATAAGAATTACGTGTAAAAAACCCGAAAATTTGTCTCACTTTTCATTTGCTTGGTACTCAGCTCTTTGCGAAAATTAAGTAGGCAAATCAATTGCAGGGTTGTTACGCTAAAATTATTTCGCCGAAAACAATTGTTTTGACAAGAGATAAGCCCGGTATTCCGTTTTTATGAAATTTTCGTTGCCATAAGAAGGACGTACATACATAAAAAATAACGACCATTTCGCCCATTTTTCAGTTGCTTGGTACTCCGTTCTCTGCGAAAATTTCATAGGCAAAATCAATTACAGGATTATTACGACAAAGTTATTTCGTACGAAAACAATTGTTTGGGACCGGAATTTTGATATTTCGATAATTTTTAGCAATCAATAGTAACACCACATGCGTTAAAAATAATATGGAGTGTGTAGAGGAATTATAAATGAAATATTTTCAAGGTAAATCAAAGATAGGTGATAACTCTCCGAAACAAAATTTTCCGTTTAGAGATAAATGTATACGTCGCTCTAGAAATCATTTCTCTAGAATTTTCGGAAGAAAAAAGTTCTCAATATTTAGATATTTTTTAAATGTCAATTCGTGTCTATAACTTTGTGGGTTGTCGTCGGAATTAAAAGAACTTAATTATTGCTGCCTCTACAAAAACTTTCTGTTTTTCTGAATTTATTTTCCGGAATTAGAAGAAGGACTTAAAATATAATTATTGCTGCCCCTTCAAAATGTTTCTCTAGTCTTGTTTTTGGTTACAAACAAACGAAACAAACGTTTGCTAAGTTGCAAAGAAGACGGCTATTTAGCGATGTCATCTGAATCAAAAATATGGTAATTTTTGCGGAATTTTCGTAAGAAATTTTGTCAATTATCTCTAAACGGAAAAATTTGTTGCAGAGAGTTACCACATATCTCTGATTTGCCCGGCAAATATTTCATTAATAATTCCTTTACGTACTCCATTTTCTTTTCATATAGTGTTACTTTTATTGCTAAAATAATCAAAATGTCAATATTGCGGTCCCAAACAATTGTTTTCGTACCAAATATTTGGCGGAACAACCCTGTAATTCATATTGTCTACAAAATTTTCGCAAAACGCTGAGTACCAAACAAATGAAAGGTGAACGAAATTTTCGGTTCATGAAATGTTCGTTATTTTGTATACCCGTACTTTTTATGGCAAAGAAAATTTAATAAAAACTGAATACAGGGCTTTAGCGCTAAGTCTTCGCTAAGTGCTTCATACAAAACAAGCGGTGTAACCAAAACACGCCTTCTGTTTCTTTGGAAAAAATTGTCAAGAATTTATTTTCGCGCAAAGATTATTTTGTTAATCCATATTAAGCCTAAAAACTATTAGTTAAAACTCTAAAGTAGTTCCTAAACAAAATTTCAATTTGTTTAAGCCAAACCTGTATTCTCACGGCTTCTCGACAACAGCAGACCTATCAAGTGACACTTCGCAAATTTCTGATTCGATAATTCAAAAAGTCAATATTTCGATCCAAATCTTTTGCTCGCTCACGAAATTCGTGATTAGGACCAGTCGATTAACCGAATAAAAGCCATAGAAACGGTTTCGGAGATTTAAAGACTATTTGCTAGAAAACGGATACTGAATATTTAAGGGACGGCATAATAACTAAAATTAAATGTAAGGTTCTGAATAAAGTCATTAACATTTTATTTACATTTTTTATAAGTAATTTAACATTTTTAGTAATTTTATAAACAAATAGGCTCCAACGGACTCGGTAGCTGTACGAATTAATATCAATTATTATTAGTTTCTTATTCAATTGTAATGTATAATTTGCCATTTATCAAAATATATACTTTAATTTGTAATATTCAAGTTTTTTCATCAAATATTAAAAAAACAACTATTTAATAACTTCAGAAATGTAGTTCAACATCATTAGCTGAGGTCCAAACTGACGTAACTAAAATGCTACCTTTTTTCAGGAGAAGAAAAAACGCTTTGAAATAAGAACTTATTTCAAGTAAGAAAATTGTAAATTGTAGTACCGTTGCTGTCATTACACGTAACGATATGTTATATACTTATTCAAATATTAAAATGAATATATATACTTAAAAATGCGTACAAAAATATATTTTGAATAAAACGCCACTATTCTTGTACATTTGGTAAATATTTATTTTGCCTTTTGACGTTTTTTTTTTCTCACAAAACTACGACAATTCGGAAAACAATGTTTGTTCCTTTATAGTGGCCAAATCACTTTGGACAACTAACTTACACCTCAGTGATTTTAAAATCACAAATGGTTTAATATCACAGTGAATGTCAGAGCAATCCTGATAGAGTTTATTTCGTGCATTAACTTGCTGATGTATAAACTGTTAATCGTACGTATTTGGTCTGTGATTTGTGAATTTGATCAATGTGACGAGAAGTACACAGCTTCATGGAAAAATAATCATAGTCACTATACTATAACTTCACTAAAACTCCCTGAGTTAATCCAATAGTTAATTGTTCTACTATCGAGATTATTCGTCAATCACTCCATTTTAATCCAGAGGTTTAGGAAATTTGCTTCGTTAACTCTCTGTGTATTTTAGTCTAGACTTTAGATATTTACAACTATGAAAGAAAACATTGATCATGTGTTGTCGCTTAATGACGGCGGTGCTATCAAGTCATTATCAATATCAATATGGGTTAAAAAATATAAAACGCACAGCTCACTAACATTCAATTTCAAACACCACGCCCTGTGAAAATTGCCCGCAACCATTATTTTTTACATATGTTCATACGTATGTAGTTTTTTTTAAATTTATCTTTTACATTTTTTACAAAGTTTTAAATATTAAACAATTTTTGAACACATTTACACATGTACTTTATATTTAGTACTAAAAATAACGTATTTAGGCTATGTACCAGAGGAAATATCTTTTAAATCTACATATTATATATTAATTTGCTCTCTAAATGTGCATTTTCGTTTTGAAACAGAACTTTAACTAAGAAAAGTAACTTTTATATTTAACAAACTATAAAAAAAAGCTTCATACAATTTCAAACATGTGATGTGAAATTTAGAGTTAACATAAAACTATAAATGATTTATAATATAGGAACCCAGTTCAATGGGGTCTAAATAATATATTTAAGTAAGACAAATTAACGTTTAATGTACTCTCATTAAATTAAAACCAAAACAAGAAACGCAAATAAAACAAAATAAATATTCAACAAAATAAAAAAAAATAATAAACAAATGTACTTATATATACAAAATAACTGAAAAGTATTTACAATTTAATAATTACTGTATGTGTGTAGCAGCTATTTATTCCAAGTAACTAAATACATACATAGCATCTGCTCTGTGCTATAGTCATAGAAATACACCATACATACTCGGTGTCATTAAACTAAACTAACATAATATATATACAACCAAAACTTAGCTAATCACTCCCACTCAATTATCTCTGATTATAATTTCGTCTCGTTTGTATTGTCCATACTTTGACTGGGTATCAATAAAAATTGATAATATGAGTTTATCATTGTGTTGGCTTAAGGCCAACACCATTTATACAATTTTCTTTTTATCGCAAAATTTGTTATAAGTATTTTTCAACATTTTTCAACAATTTTGTACTTAAATAATTTTCATGAATATGTGCAAGAGGCAAGCTGATGTCAACTGACGTAGCTTATGACCTTAAGCTGAAACAAAAATAAACCTATACAATTTGAAATTTCAACAACAAATTCAAATAACAAAATTTCAAATATGTACAGTAAAGTCGCGATAACTATAACCCACTATCCACTAAAGTGAACACTAGGGTGTACTGAAAATTGCGTATTTTGAAATTTCAATTGTGAATGGTCTTAAAAGATACGTATTGAAGAGCTGATTACGATAATGTCAAACTTATTTCTCTAATTATGTTCATCATAACACGTCGTTTGAGCCCCATATTGACTAAAGAAAATGAACTTTTTTTACCCAAATACACTATGAATCGAAACTACGAGTATATTATGCTAGTGTTCAAATAATTATTTCGAAAAATCATTATTTATTCAAATCATTAATTTATTCGGTCAATTATTTTGGATTTTTCGTTTTGCTTGAAGACAATAGTGGTATACATATAAACGTGGAAGAGTCTTGAAAACCTCGAAATTTGCGCAGCAAACGTCAATAGTCAATTTTGCTGAGCAAACAAACCAAACGTGGAACATTTGTGCAAGTCGTTTTGTATGAGAACATTTTTGTTTTGTTTTGTTTAAGAAGTTTTCGAGTTTTCGCGTTAACATGAATACTTCTAATCTGTTTAAATTTTTATATTAATACAAATTAATTCAACATAAATAAAATAATATTTTCTTGTCTTGATTCCTTTGGCCTTTCAAATACATATTAATTTGAAAATATTTATTAAAAAAATTTATAAAATTTTTTATTTTCGTCTTCAAATTTTCTTTAAAATTAGAATAGATGAGACTATCTTAGATTAGATTGGTTAAAGCGAATTGAATTACATTAAATTAAATTAAATTGAATTAAATTAAATTAAATTAAATTAAATTAAATTAAATTAAATTAAATTAAATTAAATTAATTGAATTGAATTGAATTGAATTGAATTGAATTGAATTGAATTGAATTGAATTGAATTGAATTGAACTGAATTGAATTGAATTGAATTGAATTGAATTGAATTGAATTGAATTGAATTGAATTGAATTGAATTGAATTGAATTGAATTGAATTGAATTGAATTGAATTGAATTGAATTGAATTGAATTGAATTGAATTGAATTGAATTGAATTGAATTGAATTGAATTGAATTGAATTGAATTGAATTGAATTGAATTGAATTGAATTGAATTGAATTGAATTGAATTGAATTGAATTGAATTGAATTGAATTGAATTGAATTGAATTGAATTGAATTGAATTGAATTGAATTGAATTGAATTGAATTGAATTGAACTGAATTGAATTGAATTGAATTGAATTGAATTGAATTGAATTGAATTGAATTGAATTGAATTGAATTGAATTGAATTGAATTGAATTGAATTGAATTGAATTGAATTGAATTGAATTGAATTGAATTGAATTGAATTGAATTGAATTGAGTTGAATTGAATTGAATTGAATTGAATTGAATTGAATTGAATTGAATTGAATTGAATTGAATTGAATTGAATTGAATTGAATTGAATTGAATTGAATTGAATTGAATTGAATTGAATTGAATTGAATTGAATTGAATTGAAATCAATTGAATTAAATTAAATTGAATTGAATTGAATTCAGTTCAGTTCAGTTCAGTTCAATTCAATTCAATTCAATTCAATTCAATTGAATTCAATTCAGTTCAATTCAATTGAATTCAAATTAAATTAAATTCAATTAAATAAAATTAAATTAAAGTAAATTGAATTGAACTGAATTGAAATGAATTAATTTGAATTGAATTGAAGTCAAAGGAACTGAATTGAATTGAACTGAATTAAGTTAAACTGAATTGAATTGAATGAACTGAATTTAATTGAATTGAACTGAATTCAACTCAATTCAATTAGGTGGGATTGAATTGAATATTCTTACAGGATAATTTTTACATTAAAATGTAAATCATATTGTAATTTGGAATGCGTATTTAATATAAAATTGATAAGTTTAATTCAATTTGAAAATCGTAATCGAATTGGAAAGACAACTTCATGTACATATATATGAAAATCTTATAAAGTGTAATAAATTAAGTTATAGACTCATGTTGAAATTAGAAATTAACACCGGTTAATCGACATCAAATAATATCAAATAAAATTAATTTGCTTACAAATTTATTCAAGCTCAAGACCTTTTTAAATAATATAAAGTTATTATCTTTATATTACTTTCAAAAAAGTCGAGCATAAAAATGTTCCAATGATACCAAGGCTGTCTGTATAGCTATTTCGGATCTTGCCAAGATCTTCATCAGCAGACGTTTTTGGTATGTTTTTGGTGAATTCTTCAAAAATATATATCCAGAAACACTCATCATATTAATGAGAATTCCTTCATATACTCGTTTGAAGAATACCAAGCACTACCATTGGAACACCTTCATGCACAACTCTTTTTATCATGCCGTAAAACAATTGGTTTTAATCAGACATGATTTGTTTTTGTTATGTCATTACAAAAACAACAAAACAGAGGGTTGCCATCAACAATATTATTGTTTCAAGCTCGCGGTGCTCTTCGTCAACTTTCATCATTTCCCTTATGGGAATTTTTATTCGGTCTGTTTTCCAGTACTTATTCAAGCTCAAGACCTTTTTAAATAATATAAAGTTATTATCTTTATATTCCTTTCAAATTATTACTTGCTGTATAGCTATTTCGGATCTTGCCAAGATCTTCTTTTTTATGCTCGACTTTTTTGAAAGTAATATAAAGATAATAACTTTATATTATTTAAAAAGGTCTTGAGCTTGAATAAATTTGTAAGTACTGGAAAACAGACCGAATAAAAATTCCCATAAGGGAAATTATGAAAATTAATTTGTTTTAAAAATCGGCAATGGTTAATAGCTAAATAACCGGTTTTGAACACTAGATCAATACTGCCTCTTTACATCAGCTAAGATTATCGTTAAACGCCACCAGCAATTGGCTTCTCGAATGTCGCGAGCATCGCCATCTATTTGTCGTTTCTAGAATCATCCCGCAGTACTGCATTAAATAGTAGTCCGATGTGGCACTCTGTATTAACTCCTATACCTCGATTTAATTTTTCCATTTTATTTCGATGACTACTTTTAGGCGTAGTTAATTAGACAATAGTGTGCAATGAAAGCATAAGCAATAAGTGACTGGAAGTAAATCAACTTTTAATTACATTTAAATTATATTTATGGATGCTTGATTGATTAGAATCCCTTTTCAATTATGTTTGTTGCTTGTTTTGCCGTCTAAAAATCAATCTCTATGAGAATTCCAACTAGTCTGGTGACTTTCAAAGTTTTCCTGACCAATAAAACCTATTGTTGGACACTCTTGGTATAACTATAAGCTGTTATTTATTAATTGCCCTTTAATTTACATTCTGAACAAATATTAATTAAGTCAAATAAGTAAAAGCATTCGCATTAATATTACTTTGTCATCCATGTTCATTTAGGAATGAAGCATAAGCACAACTTTTAATCGTAACATTTTGTACATATAATTTTAGTTTAAATAAAAAAATTAAAATTAAATTGTCGACTTAATCCACAAATTGTGTGCAGTTAAGGAAGTGGACTATATGTGAAATATCGTTTATAAATATTATTTCTTGGTAATTGTAAAGGTTAGTAAATATAATAAAATAAATAAATAAATAGTTTCCCATTAGATCCCATGAAGGGACAGGGGAGAGCTTCTCACAATCACTGAGCTGTGCGCTTTCCAGTTTTAATAAATATATTTATTGTAAATAACTAGAATCAAATTTACAGGATTTATTCAGACCCGGTTTCCTATAATTTGTAATTTAGACAGTATTTCTATAATTTTTACGTTTTTCAGGTTAGTGTTTTCATTATAAAAAGTCACAAATACAAATTAAAAATGTTAAATAATATTAACTGAAAAGTGAGCACTAATATTATCACTAAAAATAAAAACGCGTTTTCATAATTCGTCAGTTTAAACCCATGACAAAAGGGAAAATCGACTTATGTGAGTTTCCAAATTTTGGGGATATTCCCCTTACAGACTGCTGGCATTTAATCAGATAAACCACAAATCTCTGAGGTATAGCCACCTGAAGTATCAGTCGAATTAAATGCAAATTGCAAAAGCACTTAATTACTTTTCCTTTTATGACACAAAAATATTTTTCTCATTGTGCAAATTACTTTAGAATAGATAAGTTCATTCCCCCAATAATTTTACCTTTATATGATTGGTTGCCTGTAAACGTTTTCAAATGGTTTCCCATTGCATCCCATGAAGAGATTGGCGAGAGCTTCTCACAACCAGTGATCTGTTCGCTTTCTAGTTATACACTCACTGATTATGATCTACAATTTCACACCGGTTCCGAACGGTATTTTAAGAAACTTTATTTACGAAAAACTCTTTTCAGAAATATGGGTAAAATATTTTGAAAAATATAACTAAATTTTCCCCGAAAATCTTTCGGCTTGACATGGAATTACTGATATACTATGTAAGAGAATCCTTTCCAACAAATTAGAGAATATTTTGTTAAAATTGTCTGGGGAAACAGTAGCTATAAAAACATGTAATCAGCGGTATGTCGCACGTTTCGATCGGACAACGCAGCGCAAACAAAACTATATCGCGCACATGTAGGGTGTGCCGAAAACTTTTTTTTTTTGCGTTTTGAACTAAATTTTAAAACTAGGGTAGGACAACATCAACTTTTTTGTAACAAACAGTAAGTTATTGCTCCGGTTTGTTCGAAAAAATTGGGTTTTCAAAAAATGGGCTTTCGGTTTGTTCCAAATATCAATTTTCTACAAATTTAACTCCAAATGCCAAAGACTTCAGTTACTTATACGAGTTATGCTACTTGCCACCATGGTCTCTACCAGTTTGTAGATTGTTGTACCGGATTCTAGAACCTGAAGTATAGCAGTTTTGAAATAACGCATTTGCAATGGCTTCATCAACTGGTTTGAAGCAAGAGTATACTTGGAGGCGCAGCATTAATCGCCTTGCTATCTACATTATGTTAATTTGATCAGTAATAGTAAGTAAAAGCTTTTACTTAATCGAAACACTACCCCCACTGCCCACTTTTCTGTATTCTATAAACCACATCACTTATTCGTTTGGCAACCTTATAAGGGTCTTCCCAGTGAGTCTGCAGTTTTAGAGATAAACCTTTCTTTCTTTTGCAGCTAATTTCCGAAAATGACTCTCGCGGGTGTTCGATAGTTGGAGTCATAGGTGGTTGACCTGTTTGCCTACCGCTTGCTTTTCAATGGTCTTGGTTATACCTACCTAGATGTCCTCCACTCGGACCATTATGGAATTTCTCTATTATCTCTTTCTCCTTAGAGGAAGATGCCACAATTAGTTTTTTGACTATTTTACGATCCTCAAATTCCCTTAACCGGTATATGCAACCATTCAATAATTTTAGGCTGCTCCACTTGCACCAATATGCTTTCATCAGGGGGGCTCTCTGAGGCGATACCATTGCGGGTTGGTCAGTTCTTCTTTTGCAGAAATGGTTTTTCGCAGTGTAGGGTCGCTTGTCTTTGTTGTGATGCCTGTCGAAGCAAACGGATGTTAATGACGGACGTTAACTGCTTTTGAGCAGTTTTTGCATTCCAGCATTACCGTGATTCCCTCCTTTTCTGTGCTCAATGCTAAAGTCAAAGCTCTGCAGCCTTTCAATCCAACGAGCAAGTTGGCCTTTGGGGGTCTTAAATTGCAGTAGCCACCTTAACCACCTGCATGATCAGTTCTTAACAGAAAAGGCTTGGCCGTACAGATATTTCTGGTAGTGTTTGACACACTCTATGACTGCCAAAGCCCTCGTCTCGTAACTAGAGTGCCCAAAACCGAAAAAGCGGATAACAGGGTGGTGCTTTGTCATTAACCGTGTGTCTGATTCTTAAAAAAATCAATTTTCGAACACTCCGAAAACCGGTTATTTGACATCGGTTAACCGGTTAGCCGATTTCTACTCAATTTGTGTTCATATACTTAAACAAATTAATAATAAGTGATATGATTTTCGAATTTTAATGACATTTTGCATTAAGAAACATGATTTCTATTTTCAAATATGATTTTATGCTTCAGTAAGTTCTTAACGACAATTTCTTTATTCAAATATCACAATGATTTTATGATTAGAATAAGAATTAAATTTCATAACAAAAATTATTTTACAAAAAATGTTTTGAACTTAATAAGATTTTCATACATGAAAATCACTTTCAAATTTGGAATTTGTAATTTGATTTTGGAATTTAAATCAGTATAATGTGAATTTGAATAAAACTTTTACATTTTCTATTAAATACGCATTCTAAATTGGAATATGATTAAAATTTTAATTTAAAGTTAAAACGTAATTTTCAAATTTAAATAGAGTTGTAAAATTTTGAGTTCTAAACACGAATAAGTATATGAAATGGTTCCTAAACAAATATACTGGAAGTGCAACATGTGTAATTTAATTTAAAACCAAAAAAACCGGTTTCACCGGGTTTTGCCAAAATTGAAAACCGAAAACTGATTTTTCGAACACACCGAAAACCGGTTTTAAAAAAGTTCGGTTTTTTGCCCACTCTACTCGTAACTAATGTCCAAAACTGAAAAACCTGTGAAACCGGTTTTTTGCTCTTCACCGTGTGCCGCTTTTTTAAAAAACCTAATTTTCAAACAAACCGGAAACCGGTTATTTGACGTCGGTTAACCGGGTTTTACTTAATTTGTGTTTATATCCTTAAACAAATATATAATAAATTATGATTTTCGAATTTGAATGAAATTTTGGAATTAAGAAGCACGATTTCTATTTTCAAATATGATTTTATGTTCTAAATGACATTTTCCAAACAATTTTTTTATTCAAATTTAATTTTTTTTCAAATATAATTTTTTTTTCAAATTAAAATTATTTTATAAATAAATGTTTTATTAAAATTAATAAGATTTTCATACATGAAAATCTCTTTCAAATTTGAATATGAACTTAAATCAGTTTAACGTAAATTTGAATAAAACTTTTAAATTTTACATTAAACACGCATTCCAAATTGCAATTGATATAATTGTTTTATTTAAAATTAAAACGTAATTGTCATATTTAAATAGAGTTGTGAAATTTTGAGTTTTAATACGAATAAGTATACTACTCGTAACACAGTAGTTTCTCTCTGGTTTTGAGAGTATTCGGCTGTAGTGTCCTATAACTTTTCCCTGGCCATTGATTACTTGCACCACTTATTCCGTAACCGCTTGCCTCAGTATCTATCACGAATTTCTCGCCAGCAACACGGAATGCGACCAAAGGAGCCGTGCATAAATATTAGTCATCTGCACAAGACGGCTCGAATGACCGCTCAAAGGTGGCTGTCCAAATGACATAGTTTGAACTGCCACAGACCATCTCCTACGCTGAAGTTATCTTTCTCCTTGTCTTTCTCGCTGATTTCTACTTGCCAATAAGCACTTTGCAAATCCAGGGTGGAGAACCATTTTGTTTCTGACAACGTATTTAATTTGCAAGTCGGAGACTTCTGGGCGCCTGCTTTATTGGTATCACTTCCCCAGTGTTGATTTCATGCTTCATCATTGATGTTCTAACTCCAGTAGTTTCTGCTATTTTCCTGATGGCTTGCTGGAGTCAGGATTAACTTCACTGTCAATAACCTCATCGGCAGGAGTACATTCTGCAATTTCTGTGCTCATTGTTTACTGTTCCACCTCATTGTTGGACAGGTTTATGACTCGTATCCTTCATTATTAGTTTTTACTAAAGATTTGGCGGTGATGTTGTTATTGTTTTTCGACCGTCGATCGCACAATCTCCCTCCATTCGGGTCCATACTATGGTTTCTTAGTATTTCGGCAATTTAACATGTTTGTGAGTGAGCCTTCTAATCTGTGTTGTATTGTCGTATCTCACTTTGAGTGAAATTTCCACATTAGCCCACGTCACAACTTGCTGCTCCCTATCTAGCTTAAGGTCCTGCGGAACCATAAAATTTATTAATTATCACTTCATCTACAATGTCTGCGACAATAAGCACTTGATCGACAAATATGTTGGCAATGGCTAACTTCAATTGGACTTTACTATTTACAGTGGCTGGCTCAACCGTTGCTGTGCGGAGTCTTACACCATCTAACGATTCCATTGGTCTATTCATTAAATCAGATCTTATTGTGACGTGCCGGTGTCCATAGTCAACATGCGCTTTCGACCACCGGTAAATCCGCAAACAGTGAGGTTGTTATTTTTTTGTTGAATTATAAAGATGGAGATCGAGGAGCCCTCGCTTCTGGGGGCCAGTCCATTACTATCTTGTTTTCGTTTAACGGAGATTCATTTGATTTAGTAAAATGTGCCCCTGTGTTGCCATGTTGGGGTGAACTAGATATTGATCGTTTTCGTGGCTCGCACGGTCAGGTTTGTCGCAATTGTAACTCTTTGGTCTGGGCTTATTTGCATCTTTAAGATCGTTTATGGCACCCTTCAAATCGCCTGCTTTCGATTCTATTTCGATTTTTCGAACTTTCTGTTGTTGTGCCTTGGACTGAAGTTCATTAATTTGCCTTTGCAATTCACTTACATCATATTTTAGTTCCCGTTCGACTTTCTCGAACTTGTGTTCGACTTCTTCAATCTTCTGCCGCTTTTCCTCAACCTTTTTTCCAACTTTTCGAATTGATCGTTCACATAAATCTCCATGTTGCTCACAACTTCTGAGATTTCTTGCAGCTTCTCATTTATGGCATTTGATGTTTCCTGAATAATTCTTGAATTTTCGCCAAACTTCTTTTCTAGTTTTTTGTCCATAGTTATAGAATTCTGGTTAAATTTCTTTTCAAAGTGCGCGTTCATTATTCGTCAGTTTTCATTCAATTTCTCGTTCATAAATCTAGAAGTCTCCCCAAATTTCTTTTGAAGTTTCTCGTCCATAATTCAAGAATTATCGTCCAGTTTCGGGTAAATAACTCTGATATTTTTGTTCAAATTTTCCATCACGGCAGCAAATACTGTAGAAACATCCATATTACCAGTTGCTTCTTTTACAGATACCTCCATTGCTTCTTAGAATTCAAATTGGTATATGTTAATGTTAATGTTTCGGCGCTTAAATTCTTCTACCAGTCTCATCTGTAGCCCTACCTTATTTCTATCCGTTGGTAGGCCAAACTTGCTCAGCTCCTTTTTTAGTTGTTCGACTTTAAGTTCATCAAACTTCATCATTTTCCTTTATTCGTAATTTCACTTCTGACACCAATGTTACGCATTTTTTGTTTTATTCCCTTTAATAAACCAAAGTTCGTTTTTAAATAACGATAGGTACAACAGTTTTAGTTGCTTTTATTTTACGTATACAGCTTAAAGTCAGCACTTTACAATAAGTCTATATTTCAAATTTTTACTATTCGTGTTGCTTACTTTTCAGCGTTTAATCACAGACTAACTCCAAATGCCAAAGACCTGAGCCATTTATACGAGTTATGCTACTTGCCACCCGGGTCTCTTACAATTTCTAGATTGTTCTACCCGATTTAAAATATGTAGTTAAAATAAGTTAAATAATTTATAATTGATTTTGGTCAGAAGTTTTCATTATTATTTTAATTCATTTAATTGTATGTTAACATATTTAATTAAATCAATAAACAAATTGATAACACAGCGAATGAAAGTTCGATTAATGGTTTTAATTCAGTTAATTTTAATATTTTCAATTATTTTTTTTACCAATATTCTAGTTTTTTAATTGTTTCTAAATTAGAGCTAATACTCGAATTTACAATTTCATTAATTAATATTATCAATTTGTTTACTGGCGTAAGATCAGTAAATAATTTAACTGGCCAAACAATTTTTGTAATTGAATAGGATTTGCAATTTTTTTCTGTGTATCGACCGTTTCATATTCTTATTCGTGTTAAAATTCCAATGTTTTTTAATTATTTATATTTGGTAATCATGTGAAAATGGTATATTAAATGTTAAATCATATTCAAATTCAAAAGGATTGTTCAATATACAATTTAAAATTTTTCTTAAAACTCACATTCAATTAGGGATCTGCGATTGATCGATTAATTTAAATGAAAGATTTGGATTAATCGATATCCTGACTAATCATTTAATCGAATATTCAGAAATTTAAATATTGATTCATCATTTAATCAATTTTTGGAAAACGTACAAATGCTTGCTTTGCAAACAAAAGGAATGATTTGATCATTTTGAGTAAAAAGGTTGATGAAAAATTCAAACTGAGAAAACCTAATAACATGAATTGCTCAATTATTAAAATTTTTGATTAATCAAAATGCATATTAATAGATTAAACGTAAATATGATTAATCCAAATGTATGATTAATCAATTATTCGATTAATGAGGTTGGCTTATCAATCAATTAATCGCACATTCCTACATTCAACCCATTTAAATTTGAGAGTCGTATACAAATTTTAAAGAGATTTTCATATTTTACAATCTTATTAGATTTTAAAATCGGAATCAAATATAAATATGTGTATTTATATTCTAACTAACAAACGTTGTTTTGTCCGGAAATATTATCTTTAAAAACACTTTTTCCAAAACCCGAAAATCTTAAACGCGGCTTTAATTGATCTAGATCCAAGACATACTATTGCCGCGCCACCTTCTCCAACAGACTAGACTTCAGAAACCCCTTCCTGCCGCCTAAACTAACATATTGCTCAAGTTTGGTGACAATCGGTCCAGCGGTTCCCGGAACCCGGAACGAGCACTTTTATACACATACTACTTCATTAAGATATAATTTATATTCTAATATAAATTAGAGTACTTTTTTGTGATTTATAATGCATGTAATAATTGTCCACTGTTTTTTGATTAATTAATCTTAAATATTCTTATATGTATTTAGAACCCTGAGGATGATTAGCGATGCTAATCAAAATATTGGAAATATCTAATAAATCTTGAAAAAAACAGTCAAAGCTGCTGGTATTTTCATTTTCTGACCTCAAGGCAAATAAATAAAATGAAGCGCAACAATCAACATAATAATAATTCTAAAAGTTTAAATAAACAATTTTTTTAACTTAGGTCGACGTTATCACATTCCCCCATTTTTCGCGTCAGCATTTGGCCAAATTAAGTTCTACACAAGTTAAACAAAATGATTTGGCAAGTTCTTAGTTTGTTCGGGATTTTATGTCGAAAATGACAAGTGAAGTGAATGTGTATTGTGTGATAAGGCCGATAAAGTTAAAAATTGTATTAAAAGTGTAAAAAAAGTGTAAAATTTTGACAGATGATAAACCACGAAATTAAATTGAAAAAATGTAAAAAAATCTTTTAAAAATATAAAAAAAATTCCCCTAGATTTGGAGCAAAATTAATAAAGATATGTATTAAAGACTTAAACCCGAAATTACCACCCGGGTGGGTATTGGTAAGACGAAGGTTAATCGGTTTCGATTCGAACACTACTCATAACCCATCAAATATAGACCTTAAACCGAGACGCACCTGAAAATTTTGTCTTGTGGCACGTGGTTAAAAATGTATAAATAATATGTTTCTATAAAGAACCCACCAATTTTATGTATCATTCATGAATTAAATTATTTTTTTGTAGTAATCGAAGTGAAATTTTAAAACTGAAAAGCAGATTTGTTGAATTCCGGCTTTAAGTCCCAACTGGCGCGAGATGTGCATGGTGAATTT
Source organism: Phaonia tiefii (assembly GCA_963931995.1). Taxonomy (NCBI): domain Eukaryota; kingdom Metazoa; phylum Arthropoda; class Insecta; order Diptera; family Muscidae; genus Phaonia; species Phaonia tiefii. The sequence continues at coordinate 90,313,371 of OZ008369.1, read as the reverse complement.
TGAGTAATGAGTTTCTTCTGAGTGAGCAAGTACGAACCTTTATTTCAATCTTAAAATCAAGAATAAATTGCAATTTTTCCCTAATATTACATAACATCGAAACATACTATGTAAAATAAAATCTAAAACATAAAAACTTAATTTGAACTGTTGACAACATTATGCTGATGCGTTTTAAGCATTTTTCAACCAGACAAGTAAATATAACAATAAGTGACAAAACTAACAGAAATAGAACCATTTGAGATCACAAATATGAATACGTACATAGAATGTACGTATGTAAGTATATGCAACATTTGTATTAAAGTGTATGTGGTTAATGAGAGACATTTCTAGACAATCATCTTAAAAGAGCCATTACACCAAAAAAAAAACAAACCAAACCAACCACACTAAAACACAGACCTCATTTTGAGTATTAATACAAAATTTGTTATATCTACAATATAGTTCACTCATATTACGATACTCGAAACAAAAATAAACAAATATATGCTAACTACAATATAGAGAACAAACTAAATTTTACACAAGCAAATACTATATGTATATTTAATTCTAACAATAATAATGATATGAAAACAATCCCAGAAAGTTAACCGAATTATCACCACCATAATACACCAAACCAAGATGATAAAGAACAAACAACAAGACGAAACAACAAAATTAACTCAAATTATCCCACTGAATAATAATTAATTAATTATACATAAATGTCCTTAATATTAAATATTAAAAATTCAACAAAGGTAAAAGAAATAAATCGTTAGTTAAACATTCAATGTTATAAAATAATAAAAAGTAAAAAATTATAGAATGTAAGATGAATTACGAGTAACATTTGAAATGTGTGCGAAACTTATTAGATGATTTGTGTTTTAGATGATAATGGAACACATAAACAACAACTTTATTAAACATTTCATTGTATATTTTTTAATTCTATTAAAAAAGCCTATTAGAACAAATAAAATTGTAATTATTTGCAAAAACTCTAGATAATTTGCCGAAGTTGTTTATTTGTACAGGGGAATGGGGTCTGTATTGAACAATTTAAGGCAAATCCTTTCGACTTATAAGCGTTGCTACGATGACAAAATTGAAGTCAGATCTATCGTTCACACATCGGATCTAAATGCAGCAAATACATATGTAGAGCAGAAACCTGCACTGGCTGCCCAGTGTGCCACGATAGGTCATATTCCTAACATTGAAGACGTTGACATCTTAAGCCCGGTATTCAATTTTTAGTTGCCATGAGAAGTGCGTGTATAAAACAGAACGAATATTGCATGAACCGGAAATACGGACTTTGATGTCCCGTATTCAGTTATTGCGAAATTTTCGTAAGAAATTTTGTCATTTATTTCAAAACGGAAAATTTCGTTGCGGAGAATTACCACCTACCTTTGATTGACCATGCAAATATTTCATTTATAATTCCTCTCCACTCCATTTAATTTTTAACGCATGTGGTGTACTTTTCGTTGATAAAATTATCGAAATGTGAAATTCCAGTCCCAAACAATTATCAAACAATAGTTTTCGCATGAAATAACTTTGGCGTAACAACCCTGTAATTGATTTTGCCTACGAAATTTTCGCAAAATGCTGACTCAAGCAAATGAAAAGTGAGCGAAATTTTCGTTTCATGAAATGGTCGTCATTTTTTATACACGTACTTCTTATGGCAACGAAAACAAAAACAAAATACAGTAATATCTCCTTAATCCGAATAATCCAGTCATCCGATAGGCTTTATTTAATGTACAGGGTGGGCCAACTTCGACTGACGGATTTGAAATGCTTATAACATTGTGTCTCTCGCGGTATGATCTGTAGCTCCATCGTGCTGGAACCATATATATTATTTAGAATTACCGGAGACGATTTCTGGTTTCCCAGCTTTATTTTCGAAAAATTATGGGCCGATAACTCTATCAGCCAAAATTTCACACGAAACCGTGCATCTGAGAGGGAATTTCTGTTTGTCAACATATCCATTTAAATGAAAATGTGCTTCATCCCTCGTAATGAGATTGTTCACAAAATAATAAAGTTGAAAAATTGTTACACGTTCTTGCGTTGAGTTGAGCTTAAATTATCACTTATTTTGTAAGGTGAGCTAAGCGATATTAAACACCACTTGAAGTTACTGCTTTCATTTCAGTTCTAAGCAGGCATAAAGTTCTACTTATCTGGTCTCGAACAACCCCTGGGGGTCAGGGACCTTACATATCGAGATAACATATTTCGCCAACCAGTTCGATCTTTTGTTTTATCTCTCCAGTTGGTAATACCAAGTGTACCCAGGGATTCGTCATCTTGATCCCTCCAGCGGAGTCTGGGTCTTCCTATTTTTCGCCTTCCTCCGAGTTCGGTTTCGATAACCCTTCGTGCTGGTTCGTTTTCATCCATTCTACAGACATGGCCTAGCCAGCGGAATCGCGTTATTTTGATCCCCTTATCTATGTCAATGTCAGGATAAAGATCATTCAGCTCATGGTTCATGCGTCGCCGATACTCGCCGTTGTGCACTGTAGGGCCACAAATCTTCCGGAGAATTTTTCTCTCGAAGACTCCCACAGATGTTTCATCTGCTTGCGATAAGACCCAGGATTCTGCGCCATAAAGCAAGACAGGTTGTATGAGAGTCTGGTATAGCTGGATTTTCACCATTCGAGAGAGAGCTTTATCTCTAAAGTGATTGCTTAACCCAAAATAACATCTATTCGCAAGCACAATTCTCCGCTTTATCTCAAGGCTGACGTTGTTGTTTTTGTTTACGGCAGATCCGAGGTATATAAATTCGTCCACTACCTCGAAATTATAACGGTTATCAACCAACGTTCTCGCTTTCGTCTAATCGCATGGAGGCCCTGCACGTAGAAACCATTAATTTTTTCTTGTCCTCATTTACTTTCAGACCCACTTTTGCTGATTCCTTCTCAATTCTCGAAAACACCGCAGTAACTTCTCTAAATGTGCGCCCAATGATATCGATATCATCAGCATTCGCGAACAGCATGTCACTTTTGCTGCTGATGGTTATATTCATGTTGGCTGCAGCTTTTCTCCTAATGGTCTCCATTAAGATGTTAAAGAGAAGAAGAGCACAAAGTTACCAGTCTGAAAAACACAAAAAACAAATGTTGGTTATCGTTACTATGAGTTCAAAGCCACGAAGATGAATATACATACATATATACAGGAATAACTACAAGCCATACGTTAGAGCAAGATTATATATACTTCCGGTTGAAACTGGCACAAAAATGCCTGTATAAAAAAATTAAAAAAACAGTGTTGGATATTGTTATTATATATTATAACTACAAATGATGCGTTAGAGAAAGACAATTGTATATACATTAGGGTAACCATTCAGTTAATCATTATTCGGTTAATCGATTAATCGTGCTATAAAGTTAACCGAACATTTTAATAATTCAATTTTTCGATTAACGATTAACTCGAACAACTCAGTGCGATTAATCGATTAATAAAATATAAGTACGTGTTTGTGGCAAGCAGTCCGTCTTGAAATACTCCTACAATGTGTCTCATATGACAACGATTGGAGAACAAATTTCATAACTTTATACACATTTCGAACAGATTTGATAGTTTGTTGAGAGAAAGCGTCGCATAGTACTTTGGCTCAAAGACATTAATCAAAAAAAATGGTCTCAAAATTGGTTCATTAAATTGGGTGTAATAGTCAGATGAAATTTCAAGACCCACTGGTACCAAAAAGCCTGGTCCGATTCTGCTCAAATTGTGTACAATAAGGATAATAGTCAGAGAATTACGTTTTGCAAAATTTGGTTAAAATTAATCAATCCAATAAGGTGTTACTGTGTGATATAGTTTCAGAGCCCACCCTAGCCTTTTTATGGGAGGTACCCGAAGGCGTGGTACTTTTAGGATCCAAAACTTTGAGATTTCCTTAATTTTGTCTTGGTGCCAAGTCACTAATTTTCATGTTCCTGCAACTACGATTTGTAAATTGTACCTACATATATTTTATATAATGAAGTTGCTTTTGCTACGTTTTGTTTTCTTTTAGTAAATTTGCCTAGTATGTACTACAATGTTTGAACACTGTTTTCGTTTTGGTTTTTTTTTTGTTTTATTTTATTCGAATAATCGAATAATTTGATTGCGTTTTGTTCGGTTAATTGTCAGATTGAAATTTACGATTAACGATTAATTAAAATACCCGATAATAGGTACCCTCATACAGTGGTCCCCAACCTGATTGTCGCCGCGGACTGATCACCGTTTGATAATTTTAATAATTTCATGCATATGGTCGTGCGGTGTTTTTTTTACCTCAAGGGTATTGTGTCGGCGGATACTTAGCTTAAAAACAGAATAATTATTTTTTACTCTAATTATTATCTTTTGCGCGGCCCGGTACCAAACCGGGGTTGGGGACCACTGCCCTAATATACACACCTATTATAAAATTTTATTACATGTTCGACGATTGCCTAATCTTGTTTTGTTGGTAGTGTCAGGCCAGCTGTTTTGTGGTTTTTTCATCTTTTCCGTGGGTAAACTCTCAAATTCGATTTTGTTTCTTTTTGTTTGTCAATAAAATTCAAAGAATTTCAATCAAAATGCAATTTAATAGCATAGACTTTGTATCAAGTAAGACAAGCTTATAAAATTTTTCAAATTTTGTGTACATAGTGCTGTTCATTATCGCTTTTTAGCGATTTTTAATTCGAGAAATTTTAGTTTTAGATTTGAAGAAGGATTTAGAAAAAATCAAGGCGCTAAAAATAAGCCGCAATTTTAAATAAGGTTTTAAACGGGGGGTTTATGCCACAGCTGATCAACCAACCTAACAGTTGGGAAAACATGCAGGATAAAGTAAGAAAGAGAAATATTGACAAAAATATCGATAGATAACTGGAAGTACAATGTACGGTTGCTTAATGCTTTTTCACACATTACCTTTGTGAATTGAACCAAAAGTACAAAACTAATCAACTGAGAGTTTTTTTGTGATAATTAAATCGCAGAAAAAAGGGAAACAAGTGAAATAAAGCAAAATGTAATGAGTAATATGGAAGTGGGGATCGTTACGTGACAAATATATGGGGATCGTTCCACCATCAAAATATATGGGGATCGTTACGTGAAAAATATATGGGGATCGTTCGACCCCAAACGCTAGAACGTCAAAAATATATGTTTCATGTTTTGATAATCGATCGCCGTATGGTTTGTGTCCATGCTACAAAAATGAAGGCAAATAAAGTGTTTTTCAACAGAGACGCTACAAAAGTAAATCGATAGGGACAGCAAACGACGCCATATTTTTTCCCGCTCTTTTGACATTTCTCTTCAGTAAGGTTTGCCATTTCATCATGGAAAGATATACGAGCCAACAACGAGTCGAAATTATTAAAAGTCAGTGGCCTCAACTTTAACAGCGCTACGTCCAATTTATGATCGTCATAATCGTCCTACCAGATCAACAATTGAGCGTCTAGTGGAAAAATTTGAATCCACATGCACAGTACAAAATGTTCCCGTGCCAGTGAGATAAAGAAGTGCCCGTAGTGTCGAGAATATTGCTGCCGCTGAGGCTTCAGTTCAAGAAAGCCCAAATGTGTCTCTCACACATCGTTCTCAAGCGTTGGGCATCTCTGTTACGTCGTTGTGGCGAATTTTGCGAAAAGATCTTGGCCTACATCCTTGAAAGATCAAATTGACGCAAGAACTGAAGCCGCTTGACCACCATAAGCGTCGTATGTTCGTGAATTGGGCTGAGCAACAACTTGAAAATGATTCGGATTTTCATCGGAAAATCATCTTCAGCGATGAGGCTCATTTCTGGCTGAATGGCTTCGTCAATAAGCAAAATATGCGTTATTGGTCAGACAGCAATCCACACGTAATCCATGAGTCATCATTGCATCCCGAAAAAATTATGGGCCGGCGGCGTCATTGGGCCGTACTTCTTCCGTGATGATCAAGACCGGCACATTACTGTGAATGCGAATCGCTACCGTTCAATGATAACCAAATAGTATTGGCCCCAATTGGATAATATGGCCTTGGAGGACATGTGGTTAAAACAGGACGGCGCCACAAGCCACACAGCGAATGCCACAATCAATTTATTGGAAACCAATTTGAGTGAACGTGTTATCTCACGAAATGGCCCAGTCGATTGGCCGCCTCGGTCGTGCGATTTGACGCCGTTAGATTATTTCCTGTGGGGCTACGTCAAGTCTATGGTCTATGCCAACAAGCCAGCGACGATTGATGAACTCCGTACGAATATCGAACGTGAAATTGCAGCAGTATCGGCCGATTTATGCTTGAAAACCGTCGAAAATTGGTTTCAGCGTCTGGACTTCTGCAAGCGTGTCCGTGGTGGCCATGCAAAAGAAATCGAGTTCCATACATAATGGCATCGAACGTACTTTCACAGGAATAAAGAATTTCATTGGTATCTAATACCGGTTTTGTTTTATTTAAAAAAACTTTTGTAGCGCTCTTATTGAAAACCCCGTTAGTATGAAATAGTTTCTAAAGTTTTGTGTGTGAGTAAAAGTTAAAGGTTTGTGACTGTGAAATAAACAATACTTATAAAGTGATGTCAATGAAGTGTTTAGAAGAAAACCAGAATTAATGAATGAACGAATAAATGAGAAATGTAAAAAAGAAGCAACCCCACCCACCGTTCGGATCTGAATTCCGGATGAGGAATTTAAATCTTGATTAAAAATCTAGATTCAAATTTAAATTCCGGAACCGGATTTTAGATTTAGAATCCCCACCATTCCACTCCCATCTTTTCTTAACACCCCACCTGTTGCCGCCGACACTATTTAATTTCGATTAATTTAATCAACATAAATATTTAATTTGTTTTTGCTTCAATTGTATTTCAATTTCAGTACCTATTTATCTGCACAGTACTGTATGTTACAATTTACCTATTTACCAAATCCTAACTCGTTTATGTAGTCATTACTGCCTTGTTGTGATCATTGCTTATTCGCTATTCCTTCGTTGCTCTTTTGTTTGTTTACCAAATCCGTCATGTGTACATACATACATGTGTGTATGTAAGTACGTAGCCCTTTGATACGTTGCTAACTAACGGCAGTGACTTCTTTTCTGTACAAAACAAGAACCTAAGACGGCCAACGAAGGAAAGAGGAACATCAGTTCAATTTTAAGTACGAAAGCGACAAATTGTTTTTAAGCGCTACGCAAATAAGCGGGTTGTTAAATAAAATACAGTGAAACTTCGATATCGAAGGGTATCGAGAAATAATTCGTTATATCTATTGATTCGTTATATATATTTATCAATGAAACTTTGGTATAACGAAATTTGAAGAAATACCAAAAAATTCGTTATAAATATAGTTTTTTATCCAAAATCTATTGTACACGAAAACACTAAAAAAATTCACTATTCAAGAGGAAATAAAAAATTACACACTTTTATGTTTTATTTATTTTATTAGATTTTTATAAAGTATTGTGTTATTTTCGGTTGTTTACGCAAGTTTCGAATGCAATCATCAATATTTTTTTCGACAGTTGCTAAGCCATCCAATGAATTTTGTGGTGTAGAATCCTGTGCCTCAAGAAATGTTTGCATTTTTCCGACAATTATTTTAGCCTCTCTAGCGGTCACAACATTTTCGATTTCTTCTGTTACTTCTTCTTCGTTACACTAGTAACAATGTCATCATCTGTAAGGGACCCCGTAGAAGTAATGTTGTCATCGAAATTCACAAAATCGTCAAACTGTTCAGTTAAATTAAAATGGTTTTTTAGAGTAAGCCATTCTTCGTTGTCTTGGAGGCAAACATTTTCTGTTACCACAATATTTGGACGGTCGACAAAGCCCCATGTCGCAAAACAGTTAACAATTGTTGTTTTTTGTACACTTTCCCACGCCTTGTGGGCCATTCTTATTCCTTGTAAAACGTTAATAGAGCTTTTGCGCCCCTCTTCCAGGTCGTTGATTAAAATTTTGACCACTTCTTTGCGATAAAAGTGTTTGAAATTTTTGATTATTCCCAGATCTAAAGGTTGTAGTTTCGATGTTGCGTTTGGCGGCAAAAATTGTAATTTGATGGATTTAAGTGATGGAGCGTTTTTATGAGACGTACAGTTGTCCACAAACAATAAAACTTTACGATTGGCTTTAGTCATGTCGTTGTCAAATTTTTGCAAGTAATCCAACCATATATCGCTGGTCATCCAAGCTTTTTTGTTCGCAGTGTAGTCCACTGGTAAACTTTTTATATTTTTATAAAACATCTTGGATTAGTCGACTTTCCGATTATGAGCAATTTTTTCTTTTCAGTACCTGTACTGTTAACAGTAAATAAAATAGACAATCTTTCTTTACTATGTTTGCCATCGTGGCATTTCTCGGATTTAAACGCCATTGTCCGGTCTGGTGCGCATTTAAAAAATAGTCCAGTTTCGTCTGCATTAAAAATATTGTGTGGTTGCTATTCTGCCAACAAACTAGGTAGCAATGTTTTCCAATCAGAACAAACTTGGTCACTTACACTGGCACTTTCTCCACTGACTTTTCGAAATCCGATATCATGGCGCTTTTTAAAATTATCAAGCCGCATTCTTTTGCTCTTTAAAGTTTTGCTGTAGCAAATAGCCTCCCGATTTTTTAAAATTGTAGAAAGAGTACGCGGCGGTATATTAAATTGTTTAGCAATTTCTTGCTTAGATTTGTCAGGACGATCAACGGCATCAATTATAGAAATTTTTTCACGAATCGAAATTGGTTTACGCTTGAATGAACTCATTTTTGCAAGAATCAAAACAAAACTGACTCTAAAATTTATTTATTCTTACTCCGTTGTATAGAGGTTATTGAAACAACACTTCGTTATGTAGAGACTTTTGGTAACGGGACTTTAACGACTTACTCAAAATTTAGTTTTGCTTTATTATAATTTCGTTGTATAGAGGCTTTTGAACGAATGCTTCGCTATATAGAGGCTTTAGAGCTCAGAGTTTCTTCGTTATAGCTATAGTGCATTTTTGTACGAAAAACTTTGTAAAAACGAGGTTTTTCAAGGGACTTCGAAAAAAATACGTTATATTGAGTTTTTTTGCTATAACGAAGTTTGTTATATCGAAGTTTATCTGTACAACAAATAAGGCGACTACAGAAAATTTGTTTTCTTTCGCGAACTCAATATTCTTAAAAACAATTTTTCGAGAATCAAAAAGATTCTTAGAAACAATTTCGGTGAGAATCTAAAAGATTCTGAAAAACGATTTACGCGAGTTTCTGTAAAATAATTTACGCGAGTCTCGAAAATTATTGTTCGTGTCTATATTAAATAAATTTTAATCGTGTTTCCGGAAGAAAAAAAAAGTATTCGGACAAAATAATGTCAGAAACCGATTTTAATTGCAAAAAATGCGATTTAAAAGACACTGAACGTATGGTGCAATGTGATCAGTGCGACAAATGGTATCATTTTGAGTGTGCTGTAGTAAATAGCGACGTAGCGAATGTAAGCTGGTGTTGCCCGTGTGGACGTGATCAACCCGTTGCTCTGAAAAATACATCCACCGTGCCTCAACATATGTAGCGCATCAATAGCACCGCCGAATTTTCTGCAGGAACGCAAGGTTCTTCATCCCCAGAGATACAAGTGACCGCGGAAATTCCAGTAGAAGATATTGGACCACAAGTAATTTTGCCTTCTGGTCATAGAAGAGATGCATATAAAGACGCATCTAACCGCAGTTTTAGTAATTATGGCGGCGCCGATATTGTGACTCCAGCGGCAACAACAATGTCCCAAACAACAGTAATTCAGCCGACAAGAACAACAACGACACTTCCAACTGCAACAGATACTGCGCAAAACATGCCCCGCCATTTTGTGAACAGTGGCCCGAACTCGTCTCCACATTTCGTCGCAAACGCAATTACAACTTCAAATGTTAGAAGAAGAAAAATAACTTCAACGCCAATATTTAGAGAGGAAATATAAAATCCTTTCTCAAGGCGATGTGGCTCAGACTGGGCGTTCTTTTTCAACAACCTTTTCATCGTTACAGCCTACAACATCACAAATAGCTGCAAGGCAAGTAATTCCGAAACAATTGCCCAATTCCGACGGAAACCCAGAAGACTGGCCCCTATTCATTAGCAATTACAAAAATAGCACTGAATTAGCGGGTTACACTGACGGGGAAAATTTAATGCGCTTACAGTCGTGTCTACGTGGTCGTGCTAAGGAGTTAGTGAGGAGTAAATTAATGCTGCCGTCGATGGTCAACGAAATAATTGAAACTTTAGAAATGTGTTTCGGCCGACCTGAGCATATTTTAAACAACATGATAGAGAAAGCGACCAGATTTCCACCGCTAAAAGACAGACTCGATTCATTAATAGAATATGCCCTCAGTGTGCGAAACATTTGCTCAACGATGGAGGCCTGCGATATGGTGGCTCATTTAAATAACCCCATGCTGGTGATGACTTTGGTCGAAAAGCTGCCAAATAATCATAAGTTAAGCTGCATAAAAAAGATGAAAAGGCTCCAATAGTGAAGGTGTTTAGTGATTGGATTTATGCATTAGCAGCCGCAGCCAGCCAAGTCGTGTCCCCTGTAACCAGTAAGAAAGGAGCTTCTGTGAACACTCATCAAAAAAGTGGCTCAAATAGACCCCGTTGTTTTGTGTGTAAAAGTGAGGTTCATAAAATCCAGAACTGTGGTGAGTTTCAATCCATGAATTTGGACCCCAAGTGGAAGGTGGTTAAAGAAAAGAAATTGTGTCAACAGTGCTTGAATCTGCATCGTCGAAAGTGTTTGTCTAAAAAGCAGTGTGATATCAGTGGCTGTACAGCTAAGCATCATCCGTTACTACACAAATATACAGCAAATACCGGTCCAAGTACAAGGGCAGTATCAACATTCGAACGCAGTGGAAGTGTAAACGCACATAATAATGCTCCGTGTTTTAGAATTTTGCCGATTCGTGTTTTCTTCAATGGTGATTCAGTGAAAACATTTGCCTTTCTAGACGAGGGCTCTTCAGTGACACTAATGGAGCAAAAGTTCTTCAACAAGCTGGGTTTAAGCGGAAACAAGGAGCCCCTAGAACTACGCTGGACAGGTGATGCAACAAGAACAGAAGAAGAATCGGTGAAACTTAATTTGGAAGTGTCAGGTGTACAAAGTCAATCCAGATTTGAACTCCACGATGTGCGTACCGTGAATAACCTTGGTCTGCCCACACAAACGATTAATTTCGAGCACATCGTCGAAGAAAATTCACATCTGAAAGGACTGCCCATCGAATCTTTCACGAATGCCAAGCCGATGATTTTAATTGGGCGCAACAATTGGAGAGTGGCCGTCCCTACGAAGATTCGAGAAGGTGATCGCAATCAACTTATTGCAACAAAAACTCGTCTAGGGTGGACACTTCAAGGCAGTAGCTCCGACTTGGTATCCTCAGCATCATTAAATGTTCACACATGTGGGTGTGAAAATCGTTACACTACTTTACACGATGAAGTGAAGCAATATTTCGCCCTAGAAGTGGCCCAGGAGAAGAATATTTTATCATCGGAAAACCAAAAGGTAATGCAAATCCTCGAAAATACAGCCACCAAGAAAAACCAACAGTTCGAAGTAAGTTTACTGTGGAAGGATGACGATCCACAATTATCAAACAGTTATGATGTCGCGTGCCATAGATTAAATAGTCTCCAGAAGAAATTTAAGAAAGATCCTCAACTAATGCAAACTATGCAGGCGGAAATCGACAAACTTCTACTTAAGGGATACGCTAGACGGGTTTTGGACACAGAATTATACTCCTATTCTCGTCGGACATGGTACCTCCCAATTTTCGTGGCCATCAACCCTAACAAACCTGGTAAAGTTCGTCTAGTATGGGATGCAGCAGCCAAGTCCACCGACAAGTCTCTTAACGATTTTCTGCTAAGTGGCCCTGACCTGCTAACATCACTTTTCAACATCTTAATCGAATTTCGCGTGTGGCAAATTGCAGTGTGTGGTGACATAGCCGAAATGTTTCATCGTATCAATGTCAAAGACGAAGATATGCACGCTCAACGATTTCTGTGGTTCGGAAATGCTGATTTGAATCAAATACCAAGTGTATACGTGATGAAGGCTCTTACATTTGGAATAAGAAAATCGATGCCAGTGCGAATGCTGTATTAGTATATGTACTAGGGTACCCATTTTGAAAATTTTTGATTAATCGTTAATCGTAAATTTCAATCTAACAATTAACAGAACAAAACGCAATCAAATTATTCGATTAATCGATTATTCGAATAAAATAAAACACAAAATAGAAAACATTGTACTAGGCACATTTATTAAAACAATACAAAACGTAACTAAAGCAACTTCGTTATAAAGTATAAAATATATGTACATACATACAAATCGCAAATCGTAGTTGCATCATCAACATGAAAATTTGTGACTTTTGGTACTAAACCAAAATTTAAAAAAATCTCAAAGTTTGGACCCAAAAGTGCCACGCTTTTCGGTACCTCCCATACAAAGGGTAGGGTCGCTCTGAAACTATGTATATCACACTATAACATTGATTTTTACAAAAATTTTGCAAAACGTAATTTTCTGACTATTATCCTTATTGTATATAGTTTGAGCAGAATCGGACTAGGTATTTTGATACGCCCCTACAAAGTGACCAGTGGGTCTTGAAATTTCATCAGTCTATTAAACCCAATTTAATGAACCAATTTTGAGACAATTTTTTTGTATGTATGACTATGAGCCAAAGCACTGTCTCTCAACAAACTATCAAATCTGTTCAAAATGTGTATAAAGTTATGAAATTTGTTAGCAAATCGTTGTCATATGAGTTGGCACATTGTAGGAGTGCTTCAAGACTGACTGTTTGCCATAAACACGCACTTATATTTTTTATTAATCGATTAATCGCGATGATTTGTTCGAGTTAATCGAAAAATTTAATTATTAAAATGTTCGGTTAATTTTATTTAACCGAATAATGATTAATTGAATCGATACCCTAATATGTACATACTAGTGTACATACATTCATGATTCACGCATGAATTGATTTTTTTGTTTTCGGGCTTGTTGGAAAGGCCTTTAAGAGACCTTTAAAAATCATTAAAAAAAGGTCTTACCAAACATGTCCGATGTGGTTCGCAAACGGCTGCAATTGTGTTTAGTAGAAAACGGGAACCACATTGAAAACTTCAATTTCAATTCAATAATATAAAATCTTAAACGTGTTAATTTACAAAAACAAATAAATGTGTGCTGTTATTTCGCTTCCAAAAAAAATTTTCATTTCAGTCAAACAGTCATAGTCTTAAAGGCCTTTCAAAAATCCGACCACTGGTTCAGAACTTAGCAATTTTACCCTAGTATCCTCCGACCACCAATCCGAAAATTTTCAAACCGCTGCCATTTCTCCCTGTTGCATTTTCGGGGATGGTCGTAGATGGACATACATATTTTATGAAATTAAATTTGTCCAGTCGTGATTGAACCACCCTGTATATACCTAACCTGACCAACTGATCGTGGCCAAAAAGCGGGATACAATGGGTACAAACCCGTATTTTTTTGGTTTTAAACAATTAAATAAAACTATAACTATTTATTTAAAATGAGACAGAATATATAAAATAAAACGATTTATTATGTACAAAGCTATATAGTGATGTTTGCTTTTTAGATTCAAGTCGGGATGAGACACCAAAGCGAGGGACAACCCCGTAAAAAGCAGGACACTCCCGCCAAAATCGGGATGGTTGGTGAGGTCATATGTACATATGTATATACATAAAAACAGTATGATGAATGAACACAGCCATGCCATTTTTCCCAATATCGTAAAGATATCTTCATGTGAAAAATTTTTCAAATTATTAAATTTATCGATTCTATTGAAAATCTTATAAAATAACACTAACTAAAATATTTCTTAAATATCTCTAAAATATCGTGTTTTTTGAACAATATAATAAACATAGTTCCCACTTTTTATCGCTGATGGAAATACAACGGATTATACATATTTTTTCATATTCAGTTCTTGCGAAATTTTCGTAAGAATTTTTGTCCTTTATCTCCAAACGTAAAATTTTGATGCGAAGAGTTACCACCCATCTTTGATTTACCTTGCAAATATTTAATTTATAATTCCTCTACGCACTCGCATTTTATTTTTAACGCATGTGGTGTTTCTTTGGTTGTTAAAATTACCGAAATGTCAGAATTCCGGTCCCAAACAATTGTTTCGAACGAAATAACTTTGGCGTATCAACCATGTAATGGATTTTGCCTACGAAATTTTCGCAGAGCTGAGTTCCAATAAAATGAAAACTGACCGAAATTTTCGTTATTTTTTATACACGTACTTCTTATGGCAACGGGAATTTCATAAAAACTGAATACCGGGCTTTAACAGTTAAATGCAAACCCGTTTTTTTCTTTTCTTTATATTTATACCCTCACCCATAGGGATGGCGGTATATAACATTTAATACGTAAAAAAAGGTAACACATAGAAGGAGCCATATTAGACCCTTAGTATCTTTGGACGAAATTCGTTTTAGGACTTTTTAAGACGTTTGAGCCATATCCGTCTGTCTGTCTGGCTGGCTGGTCAACACGATAACTGCCGTAAATCTGTACAGATCACAATGAAATTTTGTCAGTGACTATTATTTGCCAATATTGAGTTTGGGATTGAAAATGGGCGTTGTGACCACGCCCCTTCTGGTACCTCCCATACAAATCGACACATTTAGCACAAAATCATATTTCTTTCAAACCTTTGTTCAGGTAGATGTGATTAGCTTCAACTTTCATACCGGTTAATAATCTGTAAATGCCTACTTAACTGGAGGAAATGGGCGAGATTGTCACGCCCTTTCTGGTACCTCCCATACAAAACAGGGGTTTCGTCCGGGTTGTCAATGAGATAAATCGCATGAAACACTTCCGATCTTAATGAAATTAGGTATAAGGTGGTTTCACGGTATCAAACGCCAATCACCGATTAAAACAAGGGCGATTGTGCCACGTCCATTCTGGTACCTCCCATACAAAAGTTGTTTGGTCGTCTGGGTGTTCGGCACGAGAAGTCCCGCAAAACCGAACCAATCTTTATGAAAATTTGTACTAGCCAATATTTAGTCAAACAAAACTCTCATATAGAAAATGAGCTGTTTTGCTACGCCCATTCTGGTACCTCCCATATAAAAGTTGGGCGGATGACTGGTTGATCGATACTATAACTCTCGTAAACTATAACCGATCTTAATCAAATGCGGTACTGGGCAATATTTTGCTAAAAGCTACTGTGTAAGTATTAACTGACTATTGTGCCGCGCCCAGTTTCGTACATCCCATACAAAGTTTGGCGAATTTGCGTTTTACCGACGCGATATCTCCAATAAATCATAACCGATATTAATAAAATTTGGTACTGATCAAAATTTTGGCAACAACTTGCCATGCCCATATTTGTACCTCGCATATAAATATTGGGAGTGAAACTAACTAATTTTGGTATTCAACAATATTTAGCGCAATGTCAGTCTGCTATTGAATATGGTCACTTTTGAGTATGGGCGTTTTTTATTTAACAGAACTCCCAAGCAATGGATAACTTAGGGTGAGGGTGTGATTAAGTCGGTTCATCCGACTGAAACTTATGTACTGGTTTTGTCTTTAATTACAACGGTCAATCAACTAAAACGTCTTTTGACAAAATATATCGGACACACTGCAACAACCTTGCGGCTCGGAAGCTGTACAAAAATGAGTGATTATGCAAAAATGAAACACCATGTGTAACTATGGTACAAAGAAATGGTAGAAGCACTAGCCCAGCTGATTTGAACTTGTTTCTGGACTGAGTGTGAGTAAGTTTTTCTCTTATGTCAAAGTTTGTTTACATTTGTTTGTCTGCAACCCCCGTTCGCCAGCAACTGCTGTTTTTGATATATTTCTCTGCAAAAATTACATATGTAGAAACGTTTTAATTTAACACTTAAACACTTTCAATATATGTATCAAATAACACTCAATCATTTTCTAAATGGCACTTTTTGCAAATTTGTTTACATTTTCATAATTTTTCTATCAGCTGACTTGACACAACACAGACACTGAGCAAAAACAAAATGCCTGTTGTTTTTGGCTTGTTGTATTTGTTGTCGTACTGCATATACCATTATATTTCTACCATGATGTGTAACAAAGCATGCATCAACATATACACGGTTGAATCTCGATTCAGAATCATCGTCTATCGACACCATAAGGCTTTTGACAGGGTCTTCATCAGAAGCTTACTGCTAAATTAAGGGAACAATTGTAATTTTCTTTTCAGCGGCACGGCCACACATCAAACTGTCATAATTTTGATTGTATTAGTAAAAAAAAAATCACATGGATAGGTCATAGAGTAATCCATAGATTAATACTTATAGTAGATCTACTAGTTCTCCCACCAAATTTATGACATTTGGCCTGGTGTGATATTTACGTTTGATGTTGAAAAGAATTGCTTTACTAATACCAGATAGAGGCAATGGTTCAAAACAACGAACAAAAT
This sequence comes from Phaonia tiefii, assembly GCA_963931995.1. Taxonomy (NCBI): domain Eukaryota; kingdom Metazoa; phylum Arthropoda; class Insecta; order Diptera; family Muscidae; genus Phaonia; species Phaonia tiefii. The sequence continues at coordinate 90,296,715 of OZ008369.1, read as the reverse complement.
AACAACAACGACATTTCGTTTTGTGTGTTAAAATTATTGTGTTAAATACAACACAAATGTATTCTAACAGTACAGTCAATAATAAAGTTTAAAACACATTTAAATTTCACAGTTTTTCACCAAAATGGCATGAAAAATTAAAGCAAGAAGTTATTGTAATTCCACCTGGTGTATATGACTTTTCGTCAAACATCTATCACACCGACCGCATCACGAAGAGTTGAAAGGAAACGTCAGATGAGCCAAATATTCTCTCTAGTCTGATATTACTCTATGAGAAACATACTTAAAATGAGAGTATTACACTGAAAGAAATTATGAGGTGTAACAATAACAATAATGAAATTAATGAATATTGAGTATTTTTGATCTAGTGCGAATTACAAAAAACTTAAATCGAATAAAGATTCAAATATGTCAATCTGACGTACCTGATTACATACAAGTTACTCAACTTCCTTAAATGTGTTCATAGAATATAAGAAAAAGTGGTTCCCACTCAACACAACACGTATTCATTAACTATTTTGTTTTAAAATGCTGAAAAGAAATAGGTATTTATACGAAATATAAACATACATAAATTGTAGCTTGTTATTATGACTTCTCAGTGTAGCAAAACGTTTTTTTAGCTCTCTTTAAAATCTTTAAAACATAAAAACGTCTGCTATACTCCCACTCTGTTGAAAGCTAACAAACTACTGAGTGAAATTCTTGTTTCATACACATGTTTTTTGTTCTAATTATGGTTGCCGTTTGCCACGATGAAAAGAAAACGAATGGAATTATTTTGTGAAAGATTTTTTAGCGTTGTTAATTTATTACAATTTCTCACATTTTTGAAAGGATAATAAAATAAAAATAGCTTTCCAGGAATTATAAAAGCAATATCAGTAAATACAGTCCCATATTTACATTAAAAGGTAATGTAATAAAGATTAGCGATACAGTTTGTTTTGGTACATTGAAAGAAGCTGTTTGGTATAATTTGTTCTTCTTTCAGCAACCCTGGTTGTAATATTCACGAAGAGAATAAATAAATACCCGAACAACTTCGTTAGCTGGGTAATATGAACGAAGACCACTGCCCTAAATGGTGTTGATTCTGATTTGCGATCTGTCAATCATGATGTTCCGCAGGGTTCTGTTTTGTTGCCATTATTTTTTGTTATGTTTGTGTATGTCAACAACATTGTGGAGACTATTATGGGTGATAATTGCACTCCTTTCTTATGTATGTATATGCTGATGATATTCACATTTTCTTTCGAGGCAATACAATACACATGGTGCAATGCAAAGAAAAATTAATTCAACTCCGTCCGCTATTCATGTATCGCTAGAAGACAACTCTCGTTCTGTTAATGCATGCAAAACCAAAGCACTACATTTTGGTTCTCAACAGGATCCAAACTCCAGTATATACATACATACATATATTAATGGTAGTGAGGTTCAATTTGTGGATGAAATGAAGTGCCTTGGTGTAATCCTTGATGACAAACTTGAGTTTTCCAGCCATATTAAGTTTGTGTTCTCGAAAGTTTTCTTTACGTTGCGTCGTATGTTCTGTTCAAATCATCACAATAAGAAAAGAGTAACATATACATACGTTAGTATTATCTCATATTAATTACTGCATTGAAGTTATATCTGCTATAGGTAATCTTAAGAAAATTAAACGAATATTCAATTTGATTACTCGGTATGTTTATGGTTTGCGGCAAGAAGAATATTTTAGGCTTGAAATGCAAGAATCATATTGATCTTCGTATTCTCCAATCTTTTTACCGGCTTATAGTATCGAATTCTCCACCACTGTTACGAAACAAGTTTGTCTTTTGTACATCTGTAACAAATCCACAACTAATCGTATCGTATTGCCAATTGAGTCAGGCCACGTGAGGCGGAACTAGTGGTCTTTAAATTTGAAAATTATATACTCAAATCGAAAGTGTATGACAAGACATAAAAGCTGTAAAAATATTTTGTTGTAATTCCTTCGTTTGTTGTTGTTGTAAAACAAAACATATCAGAAATTTTCATATATAATGCCTTTGGGGCCTTTTTTAAAATATCATAACTCAGAGACTAAAGAAGATAACTGAAAAAAATTTTTTTTCGTGGATTAGGAATATATTTAACTTTATTTTAAAAAATAAAAAAAAAAATATACACTGAAAAAAAAATGTATGTAAATCACATTTCCCTAAACTATGTCGGTTTGTGAACTGTTCTCAATCGATGTTAATTATTACTCTACCCTAGAAAGACGGAAAATTTCATAAGCTTTCAGGAAATGTATTAAAAAGCGTGTAGAATCATGTACTTTCAAAGTTATGATCATTTTTGTGACCACACCTCTTCACACTTATATGAAAATGCAAGCAAAACTCGAGCGCAAGTACAAAATGATTTTGTGTTGTGTTTTTTCTTATTTGCTTTCTTGTTTCTTTCTTTGCCAAAAAAACAACAACATTCAACAGCAACTGTTTTTACAAAATGATTTTGTGTTGTGTTTTTTCTTATTTGCCTTCTTGTTTCTTTCTTTGTCAAAAAAACAACAACAGTCAACAGTAACTGTTTTTATTTTTTTCTTGCGAGTTAATTGAAGCTTTTACGCGTGGAGAAAATTAAATTTATTGAATTCTTAAAAGAATAATTGAAACCGTGCATATATTTAAAAAAAATAAAATGGGAAAAGTGAACACTTGTTGCAATCCTTTTGGCAAAAAATCCCACAAATCAGTAAGGAAAAACCTTTATTGCATCGATTTAAACAGCAGCTCATTGTTTGAAGACTTTATTGGATTATATATTTGCAATTCTTGTCGGGTGGATTTTTATAAAAAAAAAAACAGAAGCTGATGAAAATGATTCTGTTGATGATGCTCTATCAAACGTTTCATTTGATTTAGAAGAAGTCGATTACAAAAGCAAGACATCAGACATATTTATACGAAATGTGAAAAGATCATTAAAACAAGCGAAAACCTTCCATGCTAAAGTTCAGATTTTGTCTGTTTTGCCGAACAATTTTAGTAATTATAAAATTCGAAAAATTTTCAACGTTTCAAACCACTTGGCATCACGTTCAAAAAAAGCAAAAAACAACTTTGGTTTAGCTCCGCTTCCAATGAAAAGGATTGGTAGAAAACTTCCGCAGTCAACAATAGAACTCGTCAAAAAATTTTATATGTCTGATGAAATAAGCAGAATAATGCCTGGAATGAAGGACTGTCTCTCAATAAAAACTTCAAATGGGCGTGAACTAATGCAAAAGCGACTTTTGCTATTTGACTTGACAGAAATATTTAAAAAATTCAAGTTGGAGTACTCTCAAATAAAGATTGGATTGTCGAAATTTAAAGCGTTGCGCCCTCGCCAGTGTGTTTCTGCCGGACAAAGCGGTACACATAATGTTTGTGTATGCAAAATACACCAAAATGTTGAGCTGAAAATCCAAGGACTGCAAAAGGCTTTTAAGAAAAAAAATTTAGTTTTCAACGAAAAGACTGAGCAATTTTTAAAAAGCTGCGTCTGTCATAGTCCATCGAATGACTGTTTCCTCCTTAAGTGTGAACAATGTCCCGGTGTTGATTTAGTCAAGCAAAACCTTTGTACTCGGTGAGAGGAAGCAAGTATTGAAGTTGTGAAATTTAGTAGTTGGTGTAGTACTGATCGGTAAGATTCGCGTTACTAAGAACGGTATTTTTGCAATAATTTTTAAATTCTTCCATTTACAATTTAGGTCAGCAATTATAGAAAAATCCGAGTCATACTCCGCGTTTGTGGTTGGTTTAATAGATGATTTAAAAACCCTCATCACGCATGATTTTCTTGCAAAATCGCAAGCAAAATTTTTTGCTGAATCTAAAAACACTGCTGCAGATGGAGAGTTTATAGTTTGCTTGGACTTCGCAGAAAATTACGCATTTGCGATTCAAAACGCAATTCAATCGTTCCATTGGGCCAACACACAAGCCACAGTACACCCATATGTGGTGTATTATCGAAGCAATGATCAAATCAGCCATCGGAGTTTTGTTATTATTTCCGAAAAGTTATCGCACGATGCACACAGTGTACATTTATTCAACAAAAAACTTGTAAATTACCTTAAAGTGAATTTTGGAGAGAGCTCAGTAAAAAAAATTATTTATTTCTCTGACGGGGCAGGGTCCCAATACAAAAATAAATATAAGTTTTTTAACTTGGCCCAGCAAAAAATTGAAAGTAACGTAGAGTGTGAATGGAACTTTTTTGCATCTTCACACGGAAAAGGAGCATGTGATGGGGTAGGAGGCATGGTCAAAAGGCAAGCATTTAGAGCCAGCTTGCAACGTGCTGACAACAATTTCATAAAATCACCGCATGATCTATTTCTTTGGGCCAAAAGCTTTTTTCGTAACATCGATTTCGAATTTTGCACCCTCGATGAACACGAAAATGATGAAAAAAATAATGCAAAGCGATTTGCCAATGCCGTCACAATAAAAAATACGAGAAACTTCCACCAGTTCGTTCCTATAAATGAATACACCATTCGGTGCAAAATCTTTTCGAAAAGCGATGTATATGTGGATAGCCGTATAGAAAAGTCGATAAACATGTGATTTATAGCATTGATGTACTTTTATACTGAATTTTTTTTTATTATTTTTAGAATTTAAATCTTTAGTTTTGACTTTGAATTTTTTTTCTTTTCAAACCATTTAGAAATTTTTTGTTAAAAGAAATCAACAAATTTATGTTTTTTTGTTACGTATCAAGTTAAGTTCTCTTATAATAAAAAAGAAAGCAAATAAGAAAAAACACAACACAAAATCATTTTGTACTTGCGCTCGAGTTTTGCTTGCATTTTCATATAAGTGTGAAGAGGTGTGGTCACAAAAATGATCATAACTTTGAAAGTACATGATTCTACACGCTTTTTAATACATTTCCTGAAAGCTTATGAAATTTGCCGTCTTTCTAGGGTAGAGTAATAATTAACATCGATTGAGAACAGTTCACAAACCGACATAGTTTAGGGAAATGTGATTTACATACATTTTTTTTTCAGTGTATATTTTTTTTTTTATTTTTTAAAATAAAGTTAAATATATTCCTAATCCACGAAAAAAAATTTTTTTCAGTTATCTTCTTTAGTCTCTGAGTTATGATATTTTAAAAAAGGCCCCAAAGGCATTATATATGAAAATTTCTGATATGTATTGTTTTACAACAACAACAAACGAAGGAATTACAACAAAATATTTTTACAGCTTTTATGTCTTGTCATACACTTTCGATTTGAGTATATAATTTTCAAATTTAAAGACCACTAGTTCCGCCTCACGTGGCCTGACTCAATTATATTTATGATCGGTCATTTCGCGTTAGAGTTACCAGAATTTGGAATAGTCTTCCATTGCAACTGCGAAACTTTTCTTTTTCTATCCACGTCTTTCGGAAAATTTTTACATAATATACGCTATTGAACTTTTCATAAAACGAGATTCATTGGTAACAGGGTCTATTAATGAAATTCTTATTATTATTGAATGTATTGTTTTGTGGCTGTGGAGCCATTTTTATAGATTATACTGTTAGAGAGATAATTCTAAGTTTGATATTTACGATGTGTATAATGAAATAGGCAAATATTCGTGTGCTATGTAATATAGGTTAATTGGCTTTTGTAGACTTCTTGTATTACAATTGAATAAATAAACAAAAAATAAATATGGTGTAACTGTGGGTAAAATACCTGTGGGAAATACGTCCGTAGTTACAATTGTATGAGAGATATGAATTTTTAGCAGAGTTTATTCTTGGTACTTCGTTGAACTTTCTGTGGACTTTCGTCCCAATGCCACGTGGTTGATACTTGAAAAATTGTATATGTATATCAAATTTAAGTCGCATCAATTAAAAAATATTCTTATATGTATATTTTAAAATTTAACTTTTATATTTAATTTTATTTTTTAGATTTATTTTCCCTTCATCTACAAACTTCTGAAAATAGAAAAAACATAAAAGAAACTGAAAGAAAATAAATAAAATTTGATAATCAAAATACAAGAGAGTGGGGAGACATTAATGTAATGTTATTTCATTTCGTATTATATATTCAATTAATTTGTAAATATATCATCAGGTAGTGAAGAGAATACTCCCAAATTCCCGCTTAAAAAGGTATTCTCAAACGTGTTGAAGAGAGTATTTTGAGATGAATTGTTAATACTAGGATTGGGAACATTATGTGTTACATTTCGCCCATCGTGTGGTTCTTTCTTATCGTTATCGTTATCGTCTGAATTATCGCCAGGTCTTTTATTGTCTGCATCATCATCTCCCAGTTTTTCATTAGGTGGTTCTAAATTAGCAGATAGAGCGCGACATCATTTATCCCACAAACCTAACTCACGCATTTTGGTCTGAAAATAGCGCTCCAGATTGTTAGCACAACGATAATACTCTGTTTCGGGAGAGTTATAAAAGCGACAATTAGTAAATATACGAGCCATATCGGCCATAAAGAGTCTCCGTGTTACATAGTAGCCCTTTTTAAGGCGTTCGCCCATTGTTTTTAAATCCATCGGATATTTAATGTGATCATAATAATCAGGGACTTCAGCAGCTGTAACGGGTTTTAAGAAGGGCCATGCCGAAGCATGGTGGCGAACCGATTGTAAGACTGCAGCAAATGAAGCAGCTAATTTTTCAGGGTCTGATGATTCCTCTAAGGGTCTCGCAGTTCTATGAGCGCGCATTTGAGGTTTCCAACCGATTTCGCGCAAACCAGGTATCGATTCTACAGGTATAGATGGAAGACCTTCTTTAAAACAAGTTAATCCGGGTCGTACCTTCTGGACTTCGCTGTGACGTTGAGCAATAAGTTCTTTTAGAATTTCACTTTGACGCCGTATAACTAAAATAAATTATACTAGTGAAATTTTATTATAAAGCATTATACTATTATATTACCTGATATAAACTGTGTATTTACAATACTAGGATGCAATTCACAATGCATTAATGTAGCTCCATCATATTCTTTAATGAAACCAGCATACACCGGACGAGCTAATTTAATATCCTTAGAAAATCCTTGCTTCTTAAAATATCCAATGGCATCACAATCCGCATATGTCAACAAATGCAATATACCCTTCTGGATGCTGTAATCTTTCAAGTGATTCATTAGGTGAGTGCCATAGCCTTTAACTTGTTCCGACATAGTTACTGCACAGAAAACAATTTCGGTGAATCCCTGACTGGGAAATGGTCTAAAACAGATACCACCAATTGGCATATTTTCCTTAATTAAAGCCAATGTCTTATGTTTTGTATCAAACACGAGTTGTGATATATATTCCCGTGGCATTTCTGGTAATTGGTGAGCGAAAACACTTTGTAACCCCAACAACCAAAGAATTGTTTGCTTATCCACTGGTTTTGTCAAAGAATTTCCCACAACGTGAAATTCAATTGCTCGTTTTTGTTCCTCAGCTTTAACATTTTCATCACGAGATACATTAACGGGAAATAATATTTCTGTTTTGTTGATGGCATTCGAGTCGGAAACAGCTTTCATTGCCCGTATAACAGTTTCATCCGATAGATCTTCGTAATTTGTGTCTCTGTAAAGAAAGTGAGATAAATAATTTATTTGTGGCATATGAAATCCCCTTTTGAATATTTCTAGCCTTTTACAAATTATTTAAACAAACATGAAAAGATCGCCAAAAATGTAGGAAAATACCGCCATAGTCCCAAGACGATGAGCTCCCCATGATATACATAAATGTTAAGAATTAGAGTTTTAAATGCCAAATAAAGCGGACAAATTCGGTTTATTTTGCCGTCGGAGAAAAAAATGGAGAAGGAACACAAACAATTTGAGTCATACAAACAAAACTTGAGTCATTACCATGATGATATTTCATCATAGAGGGGGTATCCCATAACTACCCCTGAAGGGGTTGGGGAGTGCTTCTCACAATCAGTGAGATGTGTGCTTTCCAGTTTTAAACTCACTGAGTGGGACCTCCGAACCGTATTGAAGTCCACCGGCTCCGAACCGTATTTAGAGAAGCTTTTCATAGCTAAGTACTGGATAGTGTCGCCATCCCTAAGCGAGGTGACCGTCGTCGAAATAAATGTAAGGTGGTCTGAGCAGGGATCATGTACAAGAGAACTAATTAACTAACCATTGCACCACCGACGGCCACATATTTCATCATGGTCATTGCAAAAATTAATGAAAATAAAATAAACAAAAACAACGAACAAAATACCTACATATCTTAATAAGTACTGTACGAATATAATTGTTTAAAACCTGTTGCATATTTTAGAGCGCGAGAATACGATTTTACTATAACCGATCCTTCACTATTTACTTTTTTATATTTGCGATCTCCGTGTCGTAAACCTAAACAGTTTGCTCCACAAATGGGCTTCCCCCATTGACGCCAAAAGCTTTTTGATATATGATATAAAATTGATGTTCAAACTGTTTGAAGCGAGGAAAAAATCATATATCTCAAAATTTCCAAAAAAAACCAACATTGAGTTACTCATGTTTACTCATGTTTATTGAGTTACACCATAGTAGTAGCATATGGTGAAAGAACTTGGCATGACTCCACATTCAAGTACATAAACTCAATTTCATAATTTTATTTCATTGATCACAAGGTCGAAGATACAATTATCAGTTTATTTTAAGGTACATTAAAAAGGTAAAATACAGTCTTTTAATAAATACAATGCGTACAAAAGTTACCGCTAAACATCCGGAACTTACCCACTCGTTCGTTCTGTTATCTCTTTTTTGACCCGTTTGTGAACAGGTTCTCCACATCCAATTTTTTTAGATGCTGAGCTGCTAGTGATGCCAGTAGCAGTCGTGGTTGCGGTATCTTGTTGCCGTTTGCGCTGCTGCAAAAGGAAAGCCGTTGGCGGCCGATAAGATTGATCCCAAATGGGAGAGTCGTCTTTCAAGAGTTCTCCTTTTAGTGCTTCTAAAAATTTAGGCATTTGCGTAATAATAGACCTTTTATCGGCGGGGAAACGATCTCGCTCTGAAATACATTTCTTCTTCAGCTGCTGAGCCATATATTGAAAAACTGTTCTCAAAAGTGTGCGCCCAAACACCAACGATGTCTCAAAATGCCGTAGGGAATTGCAAAAGGCGGGCACATGGCAAAATACCAACCAACGGGTATAGTTGATTTTATAAGTGGAAGCATCTTCATTTTTCAAATCAGCTCTCCTCATTGATGGTGGCTCAAAATTGTAATGATTTAAAAAATTTAAAAATGTTTTTGCCACCTCAGTCATGGTCTGTAACTCGCTGGGACTTAAGTGGTTGTATTTATAAAATACAAACGAATAAACGGCTTTGGCAATGCAAGGAGATTCGAATGGTGGGTCTCCCAAAGGTCCACGGATAACGGCCTGTTGCCTGGTTATAACACATTGACGAAGTAAGCGAAAAAGATATAAGTACACCTTTTTAGTGTCCTCGTCATCCACGCGTTGCATGGACATAAATAGATTCTCCATATCAATGATAGCCCCCAATAGATTGTTCATTTCTGATCCGGAAATACCATCCAGATGCGCGATATGGCTTTGCAGAGAATGACGACAACTAGTATTACGACATTCTTCATTGAATTCCGGGCAATAGGACGATTCTACATCGCGGTGACGATTTTCCTGGGGGGTTTTCCATCCAGTGCAACGGCATCCCTCAGCCTGACAGGCGGAGTACATCGATAGTTTTGCTAATTTTTGGGCGACAGGCAGGTTGAAAACTTTTTGTTTTCGTTGTTGAATACGTTGCAAACTATTTTGCCTTGTACCCTCTGCCGGTGCAGTTCCATTCGCGGTGCCTGATGCACCTCCTCCACCACTAACAGTGCCTGAGCTGCCTCCACCATTCTGCTGCGTATTAGAATTTGATTGCTGATGTTGAACGCTGCTATTTGAACCAGTAGCGGCTGCAGCATTGCCATCAATCGATTCTTCTTTCAGTGTTATGAGAGAACCTCCGGACATACTAAGTACTTCGTTTTAATTCGCGTGTGTTCCTCTAAACTGTTTTTGTTTTCCAAATGAAGTATAATAAATACCTTAGTTGCAGTAAGTGGCAAATTCAATAATTTCACAATATTACAAATACGAATGTAAACAAAGCAAAGCTAATGACTACCCGAAAATGGTGCTTATCAAAGAAATGTCATGTTTTTTACACTTAAGTGATGCCAAGTCCGAAGGCTAAATTTTATAGAAAGGCAATACAGAGTTTCCAACAGTATATTTAAAAAAAGTATCTAATTTAGCATGGACTTTATTATTATTTTTCGATTATTGTACGGGTGGGTTTACATTAGCAATTATAATTGCAGCAATTGTTTGTGATTCTCTTATGGAATTGCAATAGGCGTTTATACACAGCAATTCTGTTCAGCAATTGTTGTTTATATTATTGCTGCTTCTGACATTCTTATAAATTTGAGACATATGCAGAGTACAAACTATTATCAGCCATCTTAACTTTAAAATTTGCGAATGAAAATCAAAACGGAATTGCAAGATAATTGCATGTACGTGCAAGTTTTTTTTCCAGTTACACCCCTTTCACCTCTCTCTCCTATAAACTTAACAATTGCTGCAATTATAATTGCTAATGTAAACCCACCCTACGCGCAGAAATAGGAACAGGTCTATTTTATTTATTATTTAAGGTAGAAACACAATTGGGACGAACGACGAATTTCGCACAGCACGACGAATTTGTCGGTGAAAATTCGTTGCGTAAAACATAATAACGACGAACAAACATAAACGTCATTTGAAGTTATTTGCAATTTGTATACACAAATAAATAATCCGAAAATATGAATCAAAGAATTTTGTGTTTTGTAAAAGTTATGAAAATTGCAAACATCATGTTCATGATGATAAAAGTTTTTGTAATCACAAGCAAAATACACAAATTTGCATTAATTACTTTGTAAGTCAATTAGGGAATTCACATGGTCTCCTAAAGTCATAAGTCGTAAAGTCATATTTAACAAATTAGTACACATGACTTATGCATGTGAGCAGCATGTTGTATGTGCTAAATCATAAGTCATAAAAACGTCAAATAAACGTCAAGCAACAAAAGAAAATGATTAAAAAAAAAATTACAGCAGACAGTTGTCCGAGGCCTTCGGCCACGGACTGTCCCTGCAAGCTGTGTCAGAGACACGGCCATTAAGTTTAACGTAGAATACGCCATCCGATAAGTCAGAAAACATATATAACAATGAATTCATTTGCTTATATTATTTATCATTTATTGTTCTATATGTTTTCTGTCTTATCGGATGGCGTATTCTACGTTAAACTTAATGGCCGTGTCTCTGACACAGCCTGCAGGGACAGTCCGTGGCCGAAGGCCTCGGACAACTGTCTGCTGTAATTTTTATATTTACCAACGGCATTTGATTCAAGTCCGTTTAAAAAAAAAATATTATGTTCAATTTTTTTAAACATAATTTAATTTATGTATTTTAATTAATATTTTTATTGAAATAAGTTCTGCGAATGTTGAGAGGGCCGCCCTAATATTAAAAAAAGGTTTACCTTATCGAGTCTTCGCATTAGCATTCGAGCGTTGTGTGAAAGCTTTACGCTTTACAATTCAAAATTAATGTTACAACAGCTTTATTGAAGCTTTCGCAAAAGAGCTTTATTACGTTAGCTTACTGTTTGTTTCACTTATTACTAGATACATGCTGCCAAGCAACATTAGCTTGCTGTTCGTTTCACTTTTTACTAGATACATGTTCCTAAGCAATGTTGAGCAACCAAAAACACTCAACCAAACACCACACATATGTTTGAGTGTATGTGTTTAAACAATTTTCATTTGAGAAATTAAAATACTAGAAATATATCAACCAATATGAAATGTATATCAAACGAAAGATAACATCTTCATTTACCTACAAAAAAAATTTTAAAAAAATTCATCTAGCCGTTTCCTCAAATTCAATGAAATAAAGATTACAACAATAAAAACCTGACATGACTCCTCATACCGTAAGGTAAGACGTATTCTACGTCAAAATTAAAAAATGCCAACAAGAAGCGAAAAAGCTAAAATTTTTACGGTTTTGTGTGAAAAGTTTGTGCACAAAAAGCAGTAGTAGTTTCTTCTCCTTTCATTTGTACAATTTCCTTTTTTTATTATTTTACCAATTAAAATTAATTCTTGAGTTAATGTTGTAGCAAAATGCAAAATTTCTTCAAAACACAACAATATATCTGATTAAATAGTAAACAAAAAACAGCTGACACTGAACATACAACATAGTACACTGGAAAAACAGACATGCTCAGGTTGTATAGTCGTAAAATATATTTACATGAAGAATACCAACAACATATTTACAACTGTTGTATTATTTTAGCATATACGATAAATACAACACAATAGTACACCATGTGAACTCCCTAAATATTTGTTTAGATGTAGCAGCTTACTGAGTGCCCATATTTCATAAATTTAAAAAACACTAATTGAGAAAGAAGAAATATTAACAAAAAATTATTTCAAAGAAAATTATGTAATTAATAATTGTTTTTTAAATATAAATATACCTTTTTATATATATAAATAATACCTATTTTTACTAAAACACTTAAATAACAAAAAGAAAAACGGTCACCTTGCACCAATTTATTCATCCTTCATTGGCGTAAGAAATAGAAATAAACCTATCGCACAGTTCGTTACGCACGACGAATTTCGGTCGATGCACTGATTGTGTGCATTCTCATATAAACAAATGTGTTTTATTTTCGACGACGAATATTCGCAATGTAAAGTTCGTCGTTCGTCCCAATTGTGTTTCCACCTTTATTCAACATCATCAACACAAAGCAAACATAAAGTGGAGTTCAGATTATCAGACGGATTTGACGATCTGTCGAATCTGAAGGAGTGAAAAGCTGTTGTCAGATAAATCTGATGGTTTTCAAAACAGTTTGAAAACCAAACGATTTATGTAAGGTTATCGATAAAACAGAGCGAGAGATAAAATGGCGGAGAGAATAAGCGAAGCGAAAAGTGGAAAACTACAAATAGCAGTTTTGGAATTTAATATGAAATGAAAAAACAACAAATCTTCAGTGTAATTTAATTTAATGAAATGAAATATAAATAAATAAAAAACATAAATGCTTTGTAAAATAAAGAAATAGAAATAGGATATGTGTGCTTAGTTTTTTTCCTAGAAATTAGTTTATGTAATTCCATACATAATTAAATATGTATGTATATGGATGTGTGTACGTGTGCATAACAAATGATCTCCGCAGTGTCTCCTTTTCCCTTTCGCTTGCTGCGGCCAATCAAGTAATTGTTGCGAGACATTTCCAAGCGTAAACCGTTGATCTTAATTGGCCTGTAGGCCTTTTTATATTACAATCAAATAAAAATTATGTGAAATGAAGTCTGTCAGATAAATCTTTCTGTGTGGACGAAAATCGATATTTTATCGATAACTCCTTCAGACATGTCTGTCAGATCTGTCTGATAATTTGAACTCCACTTAAGGCATCCATGCATACCGCATATCTGGAATCGCCTTCGAAATATTAAGGGTGCAGACAATTGACAACTACATTTTGTCAACTTGTTTACAATCACTTATATTGTGATTACTCACTGAAATTATTATTTACGGTATAAAAATTAGAAACGTAAAATACAAACAAAGATGATGAACATCAGTTGATGTCTAAGAATCTTATAGAAAACAACCAATACATTTTAAATATTGTCAAATGCACGGCTTTTTACAAAAACATCTAAGTTAGTATAGATCGGGAAATTTATTTGACATTGGGACCAAAAATATCGTAGGTATTCTACAGACTGTAGAAATTTCCTTAACGCACAGTGTCTAGTCGGTATGCTGCTGCCTCGCCGCAGTTCTTGATATACAAATAAGAAGCAGGGTAATTTTCGCAAAGAGCAGAACAATTTCCGGTTCATGAACTTTGCGTTGTTTTTTTATACACGTAGTTCTTAGTCCCCTTTTCCACTGGCAAATATTTCTTTGCCAAATTTTTTCATTTCTCTTTTGGTATTTTCGAATGCTGTTCCACACACAAATTTTGCGAATCAAAATACAAAAGAACGAAAGAAACGTCAAAACTGTTTACATTTTAAAGAATTTTCCTTAGAAGTGTATAAATAATTTAAAATCGGTGTAAAAATGGTAATTTATAAATTAAATTTCATTTGTTTACTTCAAACAATCACTACAGCCAACAGATTTGTAAACAAAAACCGACTGTGTCAGTAAAAACGAATGGGTTAAAAACGATATGTCAAATAAATTTGTGAGAACAGCAAATACTGAACGGACAAAGATTTGTTTCTCTTCCTCCCACCCTTCTCGCCTAGAAACTCAAAAATTTACAAAGAAATATTTGCTAGTGGAAAAGGGGACTTATGAAAACAAAAATTTCATAACACATTTACACCGCCGTTTATCGCGGTTATAGCTCAGTCGCACTACAAAATATTTTCACGATTACATATCAAATGACCTAACAAAATCCGAAGTTTTCGCATTGGATTTTTTCCTGATTTGATTGAAAATCAAGGCGCATTGACGAGGTAGTATTACTACGACAACAAACAGACCAAGCCGACAACAATAGGCATTTTGCTTTATCTGGTATTTTTCCACTATCAAATTCAGCACAAATGTATTCCAGGAATAAAAGTAAACACAAAAGTATAAAAAATATGTTTGAGAAACAATAAATACCTACGAAATGTGATAAATAAATGAGTCGGATATTCTAGTCGATGAGCCGTTATTGAAATGGTTGTAAACAAACGTAGTATTCGTTCGTAGTGTGAGATAAAACAGCGTTGCATAAAGCAAATCAAGCATTTTTTCCTGATTCCTATACAATTAACAAAATATACCCGATTTGTCGTCTGTCAAAACGTATGGGAAATCAAGCAAATTTTCCTGATCTCTGCTTGATATCAACAAAAGTGACAAAATCAAGAAAATCGATGCCAGTGCGAATGCTGTATTAGATTAGCTATAAGCCTGTTCTCTAATCTTTGCCGTTTACACCGCCCAATTCGGGATTGAATTAACATTTCAGTTGACAACTCCGTGCTTAGACAAACTCCGTGCCGAGACAAAATTATCGAAGACGGCGGCATAACAGGAAAATTAAGATGGCCGCTATTGGTTTCGCAAGTTTTGTACAAATTTGGGATATTTTTAAAACAACTGAACCTTTAAATTTGGATCATATTGGGCCAGCCGATAAAATCTGCCCACAGTTCAAACCAATAAGAACGGTTTATATCGAAGGCGGCGCGAGCTTCAAAAAAATTTTGATGGCGGCGACGCGTCGGAAAGTTTCCGATCGGCTTCCATCTATCAAACAGTTGATTTTTTGTGTGTGTTTTTATTATGGTTGCATTTCTTTAGTAACTGACAGTGTTGCATCAAAATGTACACCAGTTTAAAATGAGGTTAACAATTAAACTTCAATTCTACAGATTAAAATTGTAATCTTCTGGGTTACCGCGGGTTAACAGAGTTAACTTTCGTAATGCGTTAATCTTGTTTGGTGTAACCAGCTTCGAACTGTCAAGTTCACATGTATTTTGTTTTGAATGTGTTTGTTTACATTTATTGTTTGCATGCGTATGTGTTAGATTTGACACATAGAGTCATTACTATACTAGACTCAATATTTCTCTCAGCAAATTTATGACATTTGGCCTGGTGTGATATGAACGTTGGATGTCAAAAAGAATTGCTTCAATGATACCAGTGTGTTAAAATTATTGTTTTAAATACAACACAAATGTATGCTAACAGTAACAGTCAATAAAAAGTTTAAAACACATTTAAATTTCACAGTTTTGCACCTAAACGACATGAAAAATTAAAGCCAGAAGGTATTGTAATTCAACCTGATGTATGTCACTTTTCGTCAAACATCTCTCTATCACACCGACCGCATCACGAAGAGTGTGAAAGAAACGAGAGATGAGTAAAATATTCGCTCTAGTAAGATTTACTCTATGATTTGACACAACGTAAGAGAGAAACAAAAATAAAATGCATATTGTTGTTGTCATCAGCTACAAGAACACCTCCAGTGTCTACCATGAGTATTTTTATCCTGTTCTGAGCCATCTTCGGCATCCATAGCTTCGACCATGGTAAAATAAATAAAGTAAACGCAGTAGGAACTGTTGCAACAAAAACAGGCATTTTGTTTGGTATCCGTAATCTGTTAAATTTTATACATGTGTGTATCTACTGTAAAAGTAAACAAAAAGGTACAAAACTAAATACATGTGAATTTGACGTAAGAGAAACAACTAAGCAAGAAATATGTTGAAATCAGCTGTTCTAACGAGTTTACCTTACTCATTTTACCATGCCATCGGTCTTTGGTTAAACACCATCCAATACCTTATAAGGCATCTCCACTGGATGATTACGAGCCATTTTTGTAATTTCAGTGAAATTAGGTAACATTTTCCATACAAAACGAAATTTTAAATTACCTGATTTCAATGAATTTTGCATTGAAATGAGTATAAAAACGAAATTACTAGACACCCTGTTTATCTATTCCACTTTTTAGTCCCAGTATTCAGATAAACCTGAATTTCAGGTTTCCATATGAAGTCTACTACATATGTAAAAAAGCAACTAGCTGAAGGCCTTAGTTGCCAGTGCTATAAATCTTCATATTAATCTTATATTCACTATAAGTTTTAATATATCGTAAATAAATAAAAAAGCAAGTGGTTACTTACATATATTTTATATGCAAACCTAAAGTTCAGTTTCAGCTGAGTACTACGCTTAAACAACGATATGTCAAACGAAATTAAAATTGTTCGGTGTGGACGGGTTGAAACAAATTTGAAATTGAGCAGTCAGTGGAGACATGGCATTAAGAGAAAACTCACTGGCCTATTCTTCTACCATAGATAAAGGAATAAAAGAATAACAATAGGTGTGGTAGGCAATATCAACAAGGAGTTTGTTTTTGTTTTGTTGTCCGTTGCTCTGAAAATCAACACAAACGAACACCAACAATAACAGTAAACAAAAAGACACAATCAAAATAACAAAATTTGAACTTGAAAGTGGGGAACACAACGACATAAAAAATCTAAATTAGTTGCTCGAATAGCACAACCTGGAAAATGATTCTATTTTTGTATTGAAAAAATGTCCCACGCTGTTGAATAAACGTCAGTGAATGTTATGAGAAACGTCCATAGAGTAAATTTATAGTAGAGCCGCCATTTGTCTCATCTGACGTTTCCTTTCACACTCTTCGTGATGCGGTCGGTGTGATAGAGAGATGTTTGACGAAAAGTGATATACATCAGGTGGAATTACAATAACTTCTTGCTTTAATTTTTCATGCCATTTTGGTGGAAAACTGTGAAATTTAAATGTGTTTTAAACTTTTTTATTGACTGTTATTGTTAGCATACATTTGTGTTGTATTTAACACATTAATTTTAACACACAAAACGAAATGCCGTTGTTGTTATTTTGTTCGTTGTTTTGAACCATTGCCTCTATCTGGTATTAGTAAAGCAATTCTTTTCAACATCAAACGTATACATCACACGAGGACAAATGTCAGAAATTTGGTGAGTGAAAGATTTTCTCTACCCATATTTACTCTATGGAAACGTCAATGAAAGTAACAAAACGACAACACAGCACCTAGTGGCAGTACTTAACAACGCCTTTGCGATATCTACTTCCCTACAAGAACAGTGACAGTCATTTGACCGGTCAATTGACTGTCATTGTTGATGGGTATATCCATCAAAGTTTCTATCACATTCTTAAAGCCGAAATGAAAAAGTTGATGGAAACTTTTGTGTACGTGTGATTTTGTATCTCCCTCGAACTTATGGGTTCGGTCGCCTATAAAACATATACCTGAGCTGCTCACTCTAGTGCTGTTCACTAATCAAAGATTATATGAGTATTAGTCACAGTTGATAGATATATGCATCACAGTTGACTAATCATACTTGATAGATATACCCATCACAGTTGACTAATCAAATTTGATGGATATATCAGTCAAAGGTGATGGGTATAGCTTTTATAATAAAAGACGATGTTATTAATGATTTTATGGTATATTTTTATTATTTTTATATATTTTTAATATCTAATTGTATAATAAATGACAATGAATGATTCTTAGTCAAGAATCGGAGTGAATGAATAAGAATAATCGATTCAAAATGAATAAAGTAGTAACTGGGCAAAATAAAATACTTATTTACAATTTGTTTTTAATAAATCTTCTACTTCATCCTATGGTGGCTTCGTTCAATTGTCTTTTAGCACATCTAAAATTTGAAAAGGAGATATATAAATATATGTATTAATAATAATAAGTATATATGAATGTATATAAATTAATAATTATTTAATCATTTATAGACAAAAATATGTACATACCACGCAGTTTTGTTGAACCACATAAGCTTCCCTATCGCATGCTTTTCCAACCTCTCATCCCAATTGTATATATCAAGCAGTTTATCCGTGAACATTGGGGGGCAGACACTGCTGACATCAAAATATTAAAATATCGAACCATACATTTTAGTTTGTTGATATTGCTTGAGCAAAATCTGGGGTTCCCAATTTCTGCTCTAACTCTTGCACCGCTGTAATGGTGAGGAAAGGGATCATGCTGCCGACTTCATTAATGATTTTGTCCTGAGTTTGGCCAGGTAAGCCAGACAGAATCTTCCACTACTTTTTGATGGCTTTTAAATGCCTCATTTTTCAGAATCATTATCTTTGTTTTTTGGATCACATAAGTTTATTCTTTTCCACTGTTTATTTTTATTCCACGATATTT
This sequence comes from Phaonia tiefii, assembly GCA_963931995.1. Classification (NCBI taxonomy): domain Eukaryota; kingdom Metazoa; phylum Arthropoda; class Insecta; order Diptera; family Muscidae; genus Phaonia; species Phaonia tiefii. The sequence goes on along the minus strand of OZ008369.1, from coordinate 90,277,746 downwards.
AACGATAATGAAACTTTTGTCGTTGCACTTTGCCGAGGATTCACAAATTTTTCTTTTTAAACGTCAACAAATTCAAGTTTCCATCAACACTGACAGTCGAATGACCGAAACTATTCTTGTAGGGTTGTTTCACTCTTGCAAATGGAACTCAGTATAAAATAGTTGCAAGTGTATCAGTGCAAAAATATTGTGTGTGTTAGTTTCCATCATTCATTTCTTGTAGGGTTATTTCCTTTATCTATGGCTTCTACCATTTGTTTGTATCGTGAACAACATTAATGATATTTGTACAATGTTGTATTACAATCGAATATAGCATTAGAGTGCGAATATCGTGTTTACTTTTATTTGCAAATTGTATTAGGAATGGACTTTGAAGAGGAGTTGGAGCTTAATTATGTAAGGAAAGTATCCAAGAAACAAAATGATGAAACCAAAAATGGAGGCAAACAATTTTCTATAACTCGTACCACTGAAAAATACAAAGTTTTTGATTGCATACCTCTGACATTGAAGCATCTAGAGACCCTAAAACAAGACTCGTGGAAAGATAAAAATGTAATAAGCATATTCAATGGGCGATTTCATTTTAAAACTTGTTTGATCTATTGCACCGTATTGAGTAAATCTGAGAGGGCAGGACGATATACGTATATAGTGGATGACGGGACAGCTTCAATGGATATGTGCACACATCGCAAACTGAAGGACTTGAATACGGTATTAAAACTTGAGAAGGAGGTGGATGTTATACAACAAGAAACGCAAGGGCAGAACAAGGACGATATTGCAAAAATTTTGAAAAAACTTTTGTTAGCGACCAAGAAGCAACTATATAGTAATGCTAACATTAACGTTGGAAGTAGAGTTCTTGTAATTGCAAGGCCATCGTATTTTCGGGAGGAAGTATCATTGGATGCTTTCCACTTATTAGAAGATGATTCGGTATACCGTAGTTTTGAAATTGCATTCAAAGATGAGTTAATTGATTGGCATAAAAATAACCTTCTGCGTTCGTATAAATAAATAGAACTGAAGACTTTATTTCTTTAAAAATCATTGTTTTTTATCTTCTGTTTGATCTAAAAATATAAAATGAACTTAGGAAAAGTAAACGAACCCGTCGTAATTGTAATTTTCTTTCTAGCATTCCATTTCCTTCCGCAGACCTGGTCCTTATTTTGTTTACATTTAGTTAATGAAGAGGGACATGTAATATTTATTAAAACTGCCCTGATGCTGTTTATGTAGTCTTTGCTCTGATGGCAGCACGTTTGCCAGTGACAGCCTGGAAACCAGACTTAATACTAGCAACCGAACACCGGGAGCCACACGATTCGCACTGCAGGAAGAAGAGACGCGTATCTTTCTGCAAAATAGTTTCTGGAGAACGGCAGGTATGGCAAGTGACATATTCTTTAATGTAACGACGCAGCACATTTTCGATTTGCTTAGGTTGGAAACGACCCTTAATAATCAACTGTTGATTGCCATCGAGGGATCCACTAGTACCCAATTCCGCCAGAAGGAAATCCAACAAATGCTTGGGCAAACGATGCAAAGTCCTTGCAATATCCAAGAAATTGGCAAAAGATGTCTTTTTAGTGCCCACGCGCAATACTTGTGGCGGTCTCATTACAAATTTGGGTTTGCGACCCGCCGCCATTTCTGGATTCTTATCTAAAATAATCTCGAATATGCGTTTCAAGAGATCGTCGTAGGTATAATCATGATCTGAATTGTCCACTTCTGAGCCATCTTCGGCATCCATAGCTTCGCCTGATTTATCATCACCAGCCCCGTCGTCACCATCGCCCTTTGGTAAAGCACCTTCCAAATCATCCAAATTGAGAGCCTTCTTCTTCTTTTTTTTCTTTCTGCCAAAGCTTTCCAAATCTAAGTTGTCGTCAATATCATTTGCGGCCGCATCATCATTGGGCGCTTCTTTAGTTTCTTCCTTTTTAGAGCCATCGTCCAAACCTAAAGCGGCATCCAAATCAAAGGTCTTCTTCTTCTTTTTCTTCTTCAACAAAGTGGGATCAAACTATAAATGGAGAAGCAAAAGCAAAAACATGTTAAAGCACTTCGTGGGTAGGAACACCCTTTATACTGAAACATAACCTCAACCACAACTAAATGCTTTTCATTGCCTACTTTATGAAATACCACTTAATTTCATGATCTACTTACATTTTCACCTTCCATGATAAATTATATTTGCTGAACTATAACAAAAACAGATATCCGGGCGCTTATAATGACTTGTTTTACGGAGAACCAACCCGTATTGCATCAGAATATTTAGCACAAAAGAAAAATCGTGGCAAATGTTTGTAAAACGTTGCCAGACTGTTTCCTGGTCACCAAGAATTGTTTACGTTTTTGATTTCCCCACGATACTATAGTGTTGTCATATTAATCCGCAAGTGTTGTCATATTAATCCGCAAGCGCATAGTTAAATTTTCGTTACAGAAATAATTTTGTTTATGTTACACGCAGCATTAGCAAATATTATTAAATTAAAATATATGTTGTATACTGCAGTTGGCAAATATTGAGCAGATGTGGCAACTAATGTTAGTTTGCTGTTTGACATTTCCACTATGCTTTGTAAAGTTGCCAGGTTTATAAATCGGTCATAATGCATTCTTTTATCCACATAATAGGCCTGTTTCCCTACTAAACTAATAGGTCGGTTTTTTATTTCCTGCTAAACTAATTTGTCGACCACTTTGTATGGGAAACTTGGAGATATTAAGCGGATACCCATACAAAGTCGTCGAAAAATTAGTTTAGTGGGAAATAAAAAAAAACACTTAATGTCGTGAATATGGTACAATAATAGGCGTGTTTTCGTTACAAGCTAGCGATTATCGCTGGCTTGTTAGTAACCAAAACGCGACTACCGATAATTTATTATAATATATATAATCGTCTAGCTCTATTGCATTGTAGATATTCTTGAATAAGTGTATATTGTTCTCCTTGTCTTTGGCTCACATTGACGATTTCCAACACTGATTTTTTCACACTGACAACTTTCTGCCTCTTTCAACAGGAAATACATCTAATCGTCTTGCTCAAACGCATGGTTTGTAGTTATTCTTGCAAATGTGTATATTCTTCTGCTTAACGATAACAATATCCAACACAGTTTACTGATTTTTTTTCGAACTAGTAACTTTATGCCTGCTAAGAACTGAAATGGAAGCTGTAACTTCAAGTGCCGTTTAATATCGCTTAGCTCTCCATACAAAATAAGTGATAATCTAAGCAAGCGGTGTAACCAAAACGCGCCTAATATTTACATGAGCGTTTTTTCGTAGCCTATATAAGTTAAATTCAACTAGCTATCATTTCAATTTTTAAAGTTTATTTAAAAGTCGAAACCAATGCAAAATACTAAAGAATTCAATGTAATAATGGGTTTTCCAATTTCAGTGATATGATTTAAAAAAAAACCATACTAATTGTTAAGGAAATTCATATGTTTTTATTTAATGTGAAGTACAATCGATACAATTACGTTCTGAATAAAACGTGTTTCAAATGGCCTCCACGACTTCTTTTGCAGGAACGAATTCGATGAACACAATTTTCGACCACTTTTTATATTAAATCAAGTCGTATGTCATGAATAGCACGATCAATATTGACTTGTAAAGCTTGAAGAGAATCGATTTATTGCTAAAGACCAATGACATCAAATAACCCCACAAGAAACAGTCTAATGGTGTTAAATCACAACTTCTTCGAGGCCATTCAATGTCACAATTTCTTCAAATAATCGAATATCCAAACTTTTCTCGCAACAATTCGGTTGTTGCACGTGCTGTGTGGCACGTAGCCCCATCTTGTTGTCAAGATCAACTTCTTCCTATTTCGGCCATAAAAAGTTGGTTATCATCAATCTATACCACTCTCCATTGACAGTAACGGTGTTACCAGCTTCATTTCGAAAGAAGTACGGGCCGATGATCAACAAATGTAATGGTTGTTCGTGAATAATTTATGGATTTTCTTCGCACCAGAATCGACAGTTTTGTTTATTTACCGCACCACTCAGATGAAAGTGAACCTCATCGGAGAAGATTTTCTTAAAAAAATCATTATCGTTTTCAAATTGTTTCAAGACAAAATCAGCAAATTCATGACGTTTACGGTAGTCCAATGGCTTCAGTTCTTGAGTGATAACAATTTTATACCGATGCCCAAATCCTTTCCCAAAATCTGCCAGGTTGTGGTTTGAGACAGTTCTAATTGTTGACAACGTCTTGGAATCGATAAATTGCGGTCATCAGGTACACTTGCCTGAACGGCAGCAATATTTTCATTACTTCGAGCGGTTCTTTGTCTTATTGGCACTTGAACATTATTTACAGAAAATGTACGCTCGTAATTTGCAGCAATTCAACGAATAGCGACCACAAGTGGACGATTATTACGACCATAAAATGGCAAAAGCGCACGAAAAGTTGCAATTGGAGAACGATTATTTTGATAAACAAAATTAAACAATTTCTAAACGTTGTTCTTGCGTATATCTCTGCATGATGAAATTGTAAATTGTAGAATTGTAATCTGTAAAAATATGAAAAATTGTATAAGCTATTGTATTGTATTGTATAAGCTATGCTATTAAATTTTATTTTGATTGAATTTTATTAACAAAACGAAACAAAATCGAATTTGACAGCTTACCCACGGAAAAGATGAAAATCCACAAATCAGCTGGGCTGACGCGTTTACCCGATGGATAATTTTACCCATAGAATAATACAAACCATAGAAGTTTTTATTCGCTCAATAAATTAAACGTCATAGGTACGATGGAAAGTAAACATTGGATGGTGGAAAATATGGGTTCAATAATACCAGATAGTGACAATAGTATACACCGATCAAGAAAGGAACAACAACCAAATTTCGTGTTTTTGTGGCAAACTAGTTGTGTTAAATACAAAACAATGCAAATATATTTCATATATTGCAAAATATATTTAAATTTTTCAGTTCTACACCAAAACGACATGATAAAGTTAAGTGAACATATTTTGTAACTCCACCTGGTGTAAGGTAATTTTAAATTTAATTGCTCTCATTTCCACAAACCTACGATGAAGAGTGTAAAATGAAACGTCAGATGAGAGAATAACTGTATCTATGTATGTATTATTCTATGATTTTACCACTTATAAATCATATCACTCAAATTGGAAAACCCACACAGAAAAAATAGCATCGGTTATATTGCCCAGTTTGGGTTTAGTAATTCTTTTTGTATGAAGACAAAAAAAGGTGGCATATTGCGGCTGTTTTTTTTTGGCTTAAACCTAGAATAGGTCGGCAACTCGCTTCGGCTCCAAACTATTACTTTTAATTTTAAGTAAAAAAAATTAAATAAAAAAATAGGGGGCAATGCCTATTTTCGGAGTTCTGGGCCCCAAAGTTCGGACATACAGAATGATACTGAGAGTGTTGTGCCGTGTTATGGGACCGATTTCACAACTTTTTGTTTAAAACGAGTCGAAATAAACAAAAAAATTAAATAAATTTTTTCGATAACTGTCTTAGTTATCGACATATCGGATTTTTAAAAATATCCAGAAAATATTTTTTTTTTAAAACAATCGAGTGATTTTTCAAATTTTGCAACATCGACTTCAGGTACAGAGGGCATTGTAACCCCTTTGCCTGAGCCGACTAATTGCAATATAAATTTAACGATTTTCCAAAATTTCTACCACACGGTACGAGTCACTTAGGTCCCTGCGAGGGCTACTTTCCCGTAAAACCCAAAATAGGGGTTCCCCCCGATTTTTTTATTTTACTTTTTTTACTTAAAATAACGATCTCTACACCAAAAAAAAAAAGACAAAAAAATTGGACGTGCCGATCTATACTAGGTCTGTTCCGTGGCAACATTTGCTGTAATGGGCGAAAAAAATGCGATACGGCAACACGTTTGTAGCCAGTGCCAACAAACACATGGTAGCCGTAGATGTTGTTGTAATTGTAAGCAGCAACAACAGACATTTTATTTTCGTTCATTCGTTTCAGTTGTTAAACTCTACACATATATATAACAACAATACAAAAAAGGATAAAAACAAAATACATAAGATTTTGACAAGTGAAACGAAAAATGACACGGGAGAAAAATGTCATCACCTGTTTAAATGACTATACCTGGTAGATAATTCTACCATGATTAATATGTATAACATTTACCGACCAATTTTATTTCCAGTTTTGTTTCTATCGGAAATAAAAGTCTATCCTTCAAACTTAGAGATGTAAAAGTATACGTAGTCTTCGATTAAACAAAATAATTTTAATGAACTTAAAATGTGTAAGTCATTTTGCAAATTTCTGCTTTTGGGTCTCCTTGATAACATTTTCATTCGCAAGAAATGATAACAAAATTTATCTAAAATAACTTTTTGTTGCCATTTCTTGAAATTTAACATATGGCAACATAGTGGGAAATTGAAATGCCACTTAATATCGCTTAGCTGTTCCGTACAAATTAAGCTATAATTAACTTTAGCGGGGTAAAAAACACACTTATTATTGCCTAAATCAAAAGTGCAAAACACACAATCAACAGCAATGCTGAATTTGCATATGACTGTTGGCAAATTCCCTGTTTCTTATACGAATGTCACGATCTGTGGTGAGGCAGCAACATTCCTACTTGAAACAGTGCGTTAGAGCGAGACGAATATAAACCTCAAAGAATTTGTATTGCTACTCTGTCGCTGTGTATGTATGTAACCATGGTAAAATAAGTAAGGGAAACTGGTTAGAACAGCTGATTTTAACATTTTTCTTGCTTAGGTGTTTATCTTATGTCAAATTCACATGTATTTTGTTTTTGTACCTTTTTGTTTTCTTTTACAGTAGATACACACATGTAGAAAATTTGACAGATTATGGACACCAAAAAAAACAAAATGCCTGTGTTTGCTGTTACAATTTCTACTGCGTTTACCTTGCTTATTTTACCATGTATGTAACCATTAATTTGTGAAAAGAAAAAAAAAAGAATTTTGCCAAAGTTTCCGTTTTATTACATTTGAAGTGTGAATTTATAAATTTCATAAAGAAATGTAACTCAAAATGTAATCTGCATGTGTTTTTAACAAAGAATAAATTTCTACTAGCCAAAAGTCTATGTTGCAGAACTTTTGTAAATAGAAAAATGAGTTGTGTTGCTTGTGTCTCTTATATATTGATCAATGAAAAAGTGTTGAAAATGTTTTAATAAGCAACAAGAAAATATACATGTCTTAGGCATTTGAAGAATAGAAATGTGTATAGAAATTTGATACCCAAGAGTTTGATACTTTTATATAATCATTCATTTCAATCATCATTAATAAATTTCTACACAGGGAACGTGGCTGGAGTCTTCGGCAGTGACAAACGATAAGTGATACTACATTTGAAGAGCCTGGTATTTCATGATTATAATGTTATCATTTATTTAAATATTACTATTGTAAGCAACAATGCAATAAATAGTACTTTTATTAAAAACAAAAACAAAATTTGTTTCTCTAAATATGAAAAAAATGAGCTGAACATTTGGCACGATTGCAAATAGCTGACTTTATGTTGCCCACTGCATTGGTTGATATCAGACCATGAATGTGGGTAATATTACGCTAGCTTTTTTCTGTGCATATACATGTGACGTGGTTACGAAAACGAAGTCATCAAACAAAAAAGCAAGCCGCGTGCGTTTGTGTTGTCTTTTAGGTCCCAAACGTGTAAAACGAGGAGCTCGATAGTAGCTCCCGTATCGAAAGCGAGTCGTAAAACGCTATTGTGTAGAGATGTAAGACAAAATAGCGTCAAGTAATGAATGTGGATCGGTATGCTATTTATTCACAAAGTACATAAAATGTACCAGAATTAACATTTATATATTTCTAGAAGTGCATCAAATTTACCACAAAGTATATATTATGTTCCATACAGTACATGAACTCCACCAGATAGTAAATAAATTTAGTCAAAAATGTACAAAAACTACACAAGATGTACCAAATGTATGTAACTAAACTACACCAAAAATTACATAAATGTACTAAAATGTGTACCAAAAACTACACAAAGTGTATCAAAAAATTAAATAATGTGCAGCAAGCAGACAGAGCCAAAGGTGTTCTTGTGAATCTTGTCTGGTTATGGGAAGATATAGGCAAAAGTATATTTTTATTCCTATTCCTCGACCTCCTTCTTTATTTTAGGTGTTTCGTATCCTCTGAGCAGTCGTTAGCCCTCCCAACCATGCCGACTACTACAATTTCTGTTAGCCCAATAAATCCTTTATATGGCCCTACCTTCACTTTAGTGGAATATAAAGGGTTATCCATTTTGCGGTTTCAAAAGTAAACGTAAATAAAAGACATAAAATATTTTTTTTCATGATATTTCTTTTTTATTATAAAGTTTGAACGTTGGCATTATGTGTGAAACACTACATCTTTTAAATGACCACCACGCGAAGTGTTGCAAGCATTGATTCTTTTGAGGTAATTTTCGACCACTTTTTGACACATATTGGGCGGTATCTCAGCCATAACTTGACGAATGTTGGTTCTTAAGTGCTCAAGAGTTAAAGGTTTATCTGCATAGCCCCACAAAAAAAAGTCTAATGGTGTCAAATCTCATGATCTTGGTGGCCAGTAGTTATCGCCACGACGAGAAATTACGCGGCCAGGAAATGTATCTTGCATTAAAGCCATATTCGCTCGAGTTGTGTGGCATGTGGCACCGTCTTGTTGAAACCACATATTCTCCAAGTCGTATTCTTCAATAGCAGGCAAAAGAAAGTCGGTTACCATATGACCATAACGCTCCGAATTGACGGTGGCACTCGTTCCATCGTCGTTTTCGAAGAAGTAAGGATGGATGTAATGGCCTCTCTTCAATTACTTGAGGATTCTCAGAACCCCAAATACGACGATTTTGGTTATTAACATACCCACCGAGTGAGAAATGTGCTTCATCGCTGAAGAAAATTTTGTTCGAAAAATCGCCGTCCACCGCCTGTTGTTCAAGCACCCATTCCTCGTATCTACGACGTTGTGAATGGTCAGCTGGCTTCAGTTGGTGTGTGAGCTGGACTTTATATGGATGTAGGTGAAGATCCAAATGCAAAATACGCCATAATGTGCCGTAAGACAGTCCTAATTCCTGAGAATGACGAGGAATCGACACATTCGGGTCTTCGGCAACACTTTCACTTTCACTGCAGCGATATTTTCAGCGGAACGAGCGAAACGATAATGCACAGGCCTTACAATATCTGTAACCGTTGCAGTCTCTTCAAATTTCTTCACAATTTTGCAAATTGCTTGCGTAGTTGGACGATTATGTAAACCATAAACCAGAATCACCATTTTTGTAGTAGGTTTTATTAATTTTTATGCGTTGTGTGATAGTTAAGCGATCCATTTTCGTCAATGTCAGACTTTCAACTGAAAAGAAAAAAAATTGGTTTAACAACTTAGTTTGACAGATGTCGAATTCCAGCCCTATATTTTTGAAACCACGAAATGGATAACCCTATATAGTCAAAACTAATTTAATTTAACATGACAAACACTTATTAACACTACGTAAATTCATTGCGATATCGGTGTATGGGATAAAATAATAGCGAAATTAGGAAATTAGGTAGGACAAAAAGTGTTAAGATTAAAATTTGAGAAGAGTTAGTTCTTGTAATAAAATACTATTTAGACTAAACAACGGAATATCCAGAAACTATTAAATTAATATAATGTTATGTCCGATTTTCTTATATTCAACGTGGTATTAGATCACTTATATATACTAAATTATATTTTATACTCACTTCGTGCATTTCCGCAGACAAGCACTTGATGACTGCATTAGTTGCAGACATTAAAAAAAATTATTGGATACTTATGAATATATAAAATCGAAGTCATAACACCTAAGGGTGAAAGCAAAAATGTTGACGCCACTGGCTTTTAACTCAAATTCTTCATTTCAGCTTCAGTGTGTTCATTTAGAATAATCATGGCTTATTGGTGGTTGCTTAACATGCCAGTACTGCATTTGGTACATGGCTTCCAATTCAAGTTGCTTTGTAAGTCTGTAAAATTAGGTTCGACTAAATTGGTCCGATAATTACGTTAACATTTAATTCTTTAATCCAGATAGATTCGTAGGTATTTGAATAGGCAGGATCTCTACAGGAAATTGCTGTAGATTTCTTATCTCATTCTTTTTGACTCTTCGTCCCAGCCTATGAATGACATTTTCCAAATTTAAAAAAATATTACACTCTTTAATGCTATAACTCACCGGGTTTCCTGTTCTTGCACTATATTTTCCAATCTGTTTTATTTCCGATTTCAATATAAAACGTAAAAATTGTAAATAATGATGGATCCGAACTCCAGAAATATTCCAATGAAATGAAGAAAAATTTTGAAGTAAATTGTCTAGTAGTAATTAAATTTTGAAATCGAACTCGATTGTTTTGAAATATATAACAGTCTCCTTCCAAATGTTTAAAACAGCCAATGTAGCAAAGTACGAATCTGTTCTACCCCACTATATTTGTAAACCCTTACAAATTTCTTTTTTCTTACATCTGCTTTAACATTAGATGTAATATTGTTAAAATAAATAAAGCAATATTTAGCTCACTGAAATAATTGTCTGGTCTGAGTAAGAGTATAAACGAGTCTTATTCTCTATATAGAATATTTCACTATAAATGCACCATTTCGACAATGTTATTACATACAATAATACAAAAAGCATAAATGTTTCAAAAGACATCAATGTTTCACATCAAAATTATGAATGGACGAAGTTACGATAAAAAGAGAGTAATACGTTTTGATGTCGCCAGTACTGTTGAGCCATACAACTCGTTACATGAGTCCTCCATAATATTCAATACTCTTTGGCAACGACGACCTGCTTGTTTTTTCGCTGCCGCAACATCAATATCATCATACTTATTTTCAGGCAGAGACTATTGTTGTACAACAATCACGTATGTGATGCTAACGCTCTGTGTTGTTTGCATGTGTTCACTTTGATAGATTGCCCTACCCATGCCTATAGATGTTAACACATCAACAATATTAAAACGAGATCATTAAGACCGAGAGTTAAATTTATCTTCAAACCAAAACATTTCGTCATGCAAACGTGACTCCAGAATCCGCTCACGAAGTCACATATATAAACCCCTAGAGGGAAGCAAAATATCAGTCTGAAAATTGAAACTTTAGAGCAGTGATTGCCACTCCATAGCCACGCGTGGAAGTCAATAATCGTATTTTTTACACAGACACGGTCGGCAATTCACATGCATACAACAACTTTGTTCGTTTCAAAACATCAGTCTATGCTCAAGCTTTGTGAAAGCAACACCACGCACGCAAGCACATAATATCTTTGTGTGCGTGCGTTCGGGGCTTGGTTTCACTGCTTTAGAGCATACATATGTGTCGTCGAAACTACCACATGATTTTTCATAAGTAACCACCTGAAAAGAAGCTAATCATGAACCTGAAAATCAGAAACAAATAAATACGCATATGTGACCGCCTAATATAATTATGCGCACTTGAAGGGTACTTACCTTATCATACTCGCCGATACCTTTATAGCTAGTTTGACTTACCGTACATATTCATTTAAAATAAATAAATGGTTTCCCATTACATCCCATGAAGGGACTGGGGAGAACTTCTCACAATCACTGAGCTGTGCGCTTTCCAGTTTTCACTCACATATTCATTTACTTAGAGTTATTCATACACAGAAAAAAACATAGTGAAATATTACTCACATTCATGGTCTGATATCAGCCAATGCACTGGGCAACATAGGGTCAGCTATTTAATTTGGCAATATTATCAATAAACGTAGGCAATTTCATGTTGTCAAACCATACAGAAATTTGCCTTGCATATTTGTAGATTTACCCAATGCAAAAGGGCAATGAATAAAATTTACTGGGGGTGATTTAAAATGTGAATTTGTGTAAAACGTACAGTGCATTTTCGAGTATATAAATACAAATTATATTTTTTTAATTTTGTTTATTTATTTATACATATTTTTCTATTTTATATCTGTTATGTCATCTATTGTGTTATGGATGTTTGAATGTCAGCATAATGCCTGCCTCATAGTATCCATCATCTCCAAATACGGCAGCAATTGTTTGCTGCTCAGCAAACTATTTAACATCTTTCCTTGTTATTGTATCCCTTTCATAGTTTTTCAAGAGGGTATGTAACAATATGATACTGCTGTTGAGGTGATTCCTTAAAATATATTAGCGGCATTCATGCAAACGTGAAAGCCGAGAACTTTTGCTCAGCGCAAGTTTCCCTCGCACCGTTGCATGAGGCACCAGGTAAAGTTGATCAGCGTAGTTGTGCTCAAAACCATATCAGCTGACCAAGATGGATACATACGGTGGTAGCAGTAGCAATTGCATGTATTATGTATGTGTACTTTTTCTACTGTTCTAGTGCTATCACCTTATTTATCCATCCTAGTCAGATGACAACGAAATGTCAAAAGTTTACACGTTTCTCCATCCCACGTTTGCGCAGCAAATTTGCCTCGAAAACTTTCCACTTTTGAGCAAGTCGCTTTGTATGGGAAATTTGTTTGTTTTGACGTTTGCTGTGCAAGTTTACGATGTTTTCGAGTTTACGAGGTTCTTTCGAGCTTTCATGAAGACCACTATTATAACCAGCACCGACGTTCTCATCTTGTTTAGGCTCCTGTTGTATACTCGTAAATGTTGGTAGGCCTACCTGCAGTTTTACGGGTATAAGGCTTGTCGCCGCCATACTGGACGAGGTAAAACCCGTGTATGTATTTAGCTGCACACTACGCTGTTGGAGTTGTGCGGAATATTGTCACTTATCCCAATACGTTTTTGGTTCTGTATCAATTAACGACATGCTGCACTGACTGTGGCCCCGGCATTGTTTGAAGGAACTACTTTCCGGCGTACGTTTGGAACTTGTAGGCTGCTGAAAAAATGGAAAAAGGCTTTATTCTCTCGACATAAATCTTGTCGATTACTTTACTTACCATTACAATTTTCTGTGGATCCACTTCTATTGTACGGCTATGGGCTTTAAATAGAACAGTCATATTCTATCTTTAGCTGTCCACAATAGACGATTATACATCTTTAGCTTATATTCCAGGGTTCCTCGGCAGCTAGACATAATGATGCCATCGTCTACAACCTGACATTTCTGTTCCGTTCTGTTCTGTTCACATTCTCTTGATTCACTTTCCAATTGCGACTTGTCGCGGAATTTAAGAGTTAAATCGCAATAGTCCGTTTTGTTGAAGTTCTGTAGAAGAAAAAAAACTCCGCAGTTTTGGACTTTATCTCACCCCAAATTGGATTGTTTACATTGTAATAACAACAAGTAGAGTTGCCAACGTACATATGTAAATTCAGCATTGGCGATAATTTGTCATTTACATGTTCAGTGAAGTACATTTCCATTTCCTATTCACACAATACAGTATACAACTCTGAGTTTCAAATGATTTGTAACATGATAATATGCGTCGTTTGGTTACACAGCTTGCTTAGAGAGCTAAGCGATATTAAGCGGTACTTGAAGTTACCGCTTACATTTCAGTCCTAAAGCCCCGTATTCAGTTATCCCTAAACGGAAAATGTTGTTACAGAGACTTGCCACATATCTTTGATATACCTTGCAAATACATATTTCATTAATAATTCTTCGCACTCCTTTATATTTTAAATACATGTGGTATTACTTTGGTTTACCAAAATAATCGAAATGTGAAAATTCCTGTCCCAAACAATTGTTTTCGTACGAAATAACTACCCTGTACTTGATTTTGCCTACGAAATTTTCGAAAAGACCTGAGTACCAAGCAAATGAAAAGTGAACGAAATTTTCGGTTCATGAAATTTTCGTTATTTTTTATACACGTACTTCTTATGGCAACGAAAATTTCATAGAAACTGAGTACCGGGCTTAAGCAGGTATAAAGTTTCCAGTCTAAAAAAATGGGAAAAAACTGTTGGATATCGTTATTAGGCTTGTTTTGGTTACACCGCTTGCTTAGATTATTACTTATTTTGTATAGAGAGCTAAGCGATATTAAGCGGCACTTAAAGTTACCGCTTCCATTTCAGGTCTAAGCAGGCATAAAGTTACTACTCTGAAAAAATTTGAAAAACTGTGTTGGATACTGTTTATCGTTAAGCAGAAGAATATAAACATTTGCAAGAATAACTCGGGGATCACACACGGCAATTTTACTTGCCCAAGTCTGGAGTTTATAGGGGAGAGACGATAAAAGCTTCCGTTGCCATCCCCTCTCTCTCCTACAAACTCAAGACTTGCGCAAGTAAAATTGCCGTGTGTAATCCCCGAGTAACTACAAGCCATGCGTTATAACAAGACGATTATAAAGCTGTTGTTTTTATTCCATTAAGCTATCGCCACTTACGGCTTTCCAAATAAAACGATCCACACTTAATACTACGAAATTTGGCAACATTTGCTGTAATGGGTGGAAAAAATGCTATGTAACATGTTTGTAGCAAATCCCATCAAATACATGGGAGCAGCAGATGTTGTAGTTTAAGCAGCAACAACAGACATTTTATTTTCGTTCATTCGCTACAGTTGTCAAAGTCTACAGAAATATACACCAACAATACAAAAAAGTATAAAAACAAAATACATATGAGTTTGACACGTGAAACGAAAAATGACATGGAAAAAATGTCATCACCTGTTTAAACGACAATACCTGTTATATAATTCTAAAATGATCAATATGTATAACATCCACCACGGGTTGTTGTGAACAATTTAATTCCAAATAAAAAATAAAATAAAAGTATACGTAGTCTCCCATTAAATAAAATAATTTCAATGAACTGAAAATGTTGAAGCCATTTTGTAAATTTCTGCTTTTGAGTCTCGCCTTGAAAACATTTTCATTCGCAAGAAATGATAACAAATTTTATCTAACGGTGCCTTTACTCGGGACAGTTTGAGGCAAGATAGTTGAGAATATGTATTAGTTGTCACAAAGACAAAAATTGTTTGTATAACGTACGTGTCCAGCCAGTTATAAAGACAGTACAGTTTTAAGCAACCGCCGACAGTGTCGTTGCGTTAAATTTCGTGCTCTGATTTTTTGTTTCTTCGCTCTTTTGCCATTGTGTTTTGTCTTACTTCTCCAAATTACAATGGAACTGATGTACTCTGCAAAATTAGACATGTATTCATGTTTATATGTTTGTATTGTCAAACAATATTTCAATAAAAATGTAAAGTCGCTTGCGATGTTTTGCTTTTTTCTCAAAATACTACGAAACCTCACCGATATGGCCGATGGCTGAACTAGTAGAGGTTGACGCAGTAGGATTTGTTATAATTGTGTGAACCAACAACAGGCATTTAGTTTTTGTTTCGTGACTAATCGTCAAATTCAACACAGATCTATATGAAACAAAAAGTAAACAAAAAAGTACAACAACAAAATACACTGAATTTAACAGATGGAGTCATAAGAAAATAAAATCAGTTGTTCTACTGCGCCAACCTTTACTAGTTCAGCCATGATCTGACCGCTTATGTCAAATATCTTGCCGTAGTTACTGTCGTTGAAAAATCAGAGACAGGGGCGAGGCAAGTGAGAGAAGTGTAAGTGTGTAGTAAAAATGTGTGAATGTATTGCTACCGTCGGAGCAAAACTGTCACGTACGATAAGTGCTAAAAAGCATTTAGCACATTTTTTTTTAAAAAAGTGCAAAAGCCACAAAAACAGCTAGAATTGCACTTAAAGTGCTAAATTGGCAACATTGTCATTAATGTACATGTCCAGTAAAGTACATTTCCATTTCGTCCTCTCAGTATCTTACTCAAAGTTAGTATACAACTCTGCGGTTGAAATGATTTGTCACATGATCATAACAGTATCGAGGTAAATTTGCTCGATCTTGGGTACAAAAAATCACGCGATATTATTGTGATTTATCTATTAACGAGTTGAACTGAAAAATTCAGTGCATGTGAACGACATATTACAATGATAGTTGGGAAGTTATTATAAAAACCATAGAGCAGATTGAAATAGAGAAATTTCCAAAGAGTGGGAATCGCAGAATCCCAAAGAGTATATAAACCATAGAGTAAATTTTACTAGAGAGAATATTTAACTCATCTGAACTTCTGACTTTAATTTTTCATGCCGTTTTGGTAAAAATCTGCGAAATTTAAATGTGTTTTACACTTTTTGGGGAGAGTATGATATCAGTGGCCCCTCGATCCGACAATGTTTTTCGATAATAGGATAATAAAATAAGGCGAAAAAATTAAATAAAATTTTTCGATAGCTCGTTTAGTTATCGAGATATCGTGGGTTAAAGTTTTAAAAAATTAATACCTTTTTACCAATTTACTCAACCAGAGTGGTACAACTCCACAAAATAAGCCCAAATTTTAAATAAAAGTTATCGATAACTTCTTTAGTTATCGAGATATCTGTAACTGTAACGTTTTATATATGAGTCATTCCATGTCAGACCGTACGATTTTTGCTAAAAATTGACTTTGATGTCTCCGATGTCTTTCAAAATTTTAGTACGTATTCTTCATTAAAAAATATTTTACCCGTGATTCCAGAAAAATATTAAACATTTTTTTTCAAAAATTTATGTGCATTTGAAAATCGCCAAAATCGTGAAAAGTCATCCGACATAACAACTTTTAAACGGATGTTTTTCTAAAACTAGTGAATGGATTTTAAAGTTTAATACCTTATTTTAAAGGTATTTGAACCTTCTTTTTAAAAATTATTTTTTTTTAATTTATTTTTTTGTTATTTTTAAAATTTGTTTTTTTTTTACTTAACTTCTGTTTTCCACCGTCTTGGAACAAGTCGAAAAATATGAAAAAAATATTTTCTTAAAGCTCAATATAACCTTAATATTCCCTGTAAATTTCAGAATGGAAGTCGAATGGATTCTATTTTTTCCAATTTTTTTCCATTGTAATACCACGAAAAAGTACATTTTCAATTTTTTTTAAGTTATGAAATAAAATAGATTTAAAGCAAACAAATGAGATTATTTTTAGACTTTTAACAGCTTTTAAATATCAGTTTTTATTTTATTTTATTTAATATCTAAGAATTTATAGATTTCTTTAAGTTTAAATGACACTATGTAGTTTACAAAATAATAATTCAGTACGCGGTGTGAAAGTTAACAAGTGTATTTTTTCAATACATTACTAGAAGTTAAATAATAAGCAATTTTAATTTTTATGTACATTTTTTATAGAAGATTCAGCTGCAAATGATGTAGTATGAACTTTAATTTGTCCCTCATGGTACGGAATAAACGCATGGTAGCCTAAAGTACCTGGGCCCTATTGCACCAACGACTTATCACTAATCACTTTACAATTTTTGGATAAGGAATTTTTTTGAAAAGTAAAGTTGATAAGTGTTGCACTTATTACTTATCAAAAAATATTATCCTCTCTTAAAATATTGAGTAACTTTTCAAATAGAGTGCTTAGCTAATATGATAAGCGTTGCTCTACGCAAATTGAAGACTTTGCAAACCCTTGTGCGTTTTGATAAGCAGTTACAGTTTATATTTACGACTATCATGCCACGCGCGCAAACCAAAGCCAATAAATTGGCTGTGTTAAACATTATAAAAGAAAAGAAAGTAAGTTTTTCCTGAATATCGTATATAATTAAACAAATATATGCATAACAATATTTTTAAATTTTTTAGCATTATTTATTTGGATCTTTCCAAAATAATAATGTATCAAAGGTACAAAAACAGGATGCTTGGTCAGAAGTGCTGAAGACGGCACAATCCCTCGGGTTAGCTACTGCTAATCGAGAGTGGACTTATGCCAGAGACCACTTATTTGGCCTATGGAAGAGTCGAACATTGGTAAGTTTGTTAAATAAATTTTAACTTCAGAAACTACCGTTTTAAAAATATTTATTATTCCATAACTCAGTAACAAAAAAGTTAACAAATAACAGCAATTCTGTATAACAGTTCTAAACAGGGTCATTCTGAATAAAAAGAAAGATTTAAAAATGTATCTTTTTCAGGCAAAAAGAGACAATGCCAAGAGAACAGGCACGGCGGGTGGCAAAAACGTCATACTCGATGACGTCGACAACTGTATCCTCGACATTTTGGGTAACGAGTCGTCGGTTGTGCTGGGTCTCTGCCAACCTGAAAGTGATGGGGTATTCTCCAATTTGGACGCAACGTTGGAGAATATTGAACCTGAGAGAGTAAGAACGAGTAAGAAAGACAACTCCAGAAAACGAAAACTGGATTTCAGCGAAAGGCAAGCTGAATTGAAAGTACAGTTATTAGAGAGTGAGCTGTACAAAAACAAGTTACAAATATTATGGTTGGAAAAGAAATTAGAAATAAAAAGATCGAAGTTTACAATGGATTTAGAGGAGAATTCGAACAACAAAAAAGGAAATGGGAAAGAAATTCTCACTCAAACTCATGTTTCTGTAGTGAGTCCGACGCACTCCTTCACCCATAGTCTCGATATTATTGAGTTTTAAATACTTTTATTGTTTTTATTGAAGTAGAACTTTTTTATTTGTATAGTTGAAGAGAATTCGTTTTTTATTTTTTATTTTTAATCTACATACATACATACATATCTACTACATAAATATATATATAAAATAAAGCGCTTTAAACTCTATGTTGTAGTGATCTAATTGAAACTATTCATTAAAAAAATTAAGCAGATTTCTGAGGCTTTCAGAGTTATTTGGAGGCTCCGTAATTTCGAATAAATTCTCTGCAAAGTCGTTTTCATTTGAACCATCGAGAGATCCTTCGTCATAAACTACATCATTTTGTGCATCCAGGCGACAAATGTTGTGAAAAATGCAGCACATTATTGTTATCTTCGCTGCTTCTGTTGGCTGTAACCGTAAATGATTCAAGCAAGGAAACTTTTCTTTAAGAATGCCTGTAAAGAAATTCTTTATAAAATTTATCAACGGTATATTCCTGAAACTCGTAACAAAAGAATTTTCAATAATCCTCCTTGTTTTTTTATGCGCTATATTAAAACGATGTACTTGTGGAGACGTAATGTTGCTATGTAAAGGAGGAATTAGCCAATCGAGTTGAGGATAGGCACTGTCTCCTAAAATCACGCCACCAGGGAATGGACGGAATCCATTTTCAAATCTGTGGAACAGTCCTGAATTCCGCAAAACTCTAGCATCGTGCACGCTCCCTGGCCAATTACAATTTATGGCATAAAACTGATAATTAGGTCCACAAACCATCATTGCATTTATTGCATGATTTCCATGCCTATTAACAAATTGCTCTTCATTTACAGTAGGGGCGTCTATGTTTATCATTGTTCCATCTATGCACCCTGCGACTTGTGGGAATCCACCAATGTTGAAAAATTGTGTGCTTATATTTTGAGTAGGCTCCGGCCAACGAATAGTTTCATCCATCAATTTGTTCACAACAGCATTTGCCACGCGATGGATTACTCTACACACCGTTGATTTGTGGACTCCATGCATATAACCAACTCCGTGATATTGGCTGCCATTGTCCAACCAGTGCAGACTCGTTAGTAATTGCTGTAGTGGGCTTAAGCAATTATTACGATCACTGTTGTATTGTAGAGTTGCTCCAATTTTTAATAAAATTTTTTAAATTTGGGTACGAGATAGCCGAAAACTTTCAACCACACCAATATCTAAATTAAAGTTCAAACGTTCGTTTATAACACGACTTTTTTGTGAATTTTCCTCCTCTAATAGATCTAATAATTCTAATCGAAGCATTTTCTTTCTTTTGTAACAAAATTTTTACCGAAGCACATGTCACACCACTAAAGAATTTATTTAGACTGAATAAATTTTACTTTTCTCTGAAGTGATAGGTGAATTTATTTTTATCAAAACAATGCTAAAATTAGCAAACAGATAGCAGATTAGTGATGAGAGACAATTGTTAGTGCAACTAAATGCTATCTTTTTTGGATAAGTTGCATAGTTTCTCACTTATCCGCTAAGAACTTTTCGCTTATCATTTCCAGTCTTGGTGCAACTCTTATCAATGATTTTGAGTGATATTTTACTAATCAATACTCAGTTGAGTGACTTTTACTTATCAAATTGGTGAAACACAAAACTTTTCGAAATACAGATAATTCGCTAAAATCCACCGTCAAAGCAAATAAAGTTAGTATTCGCATTTGAAGCTGTTTGTCATTTGTATTTTCATATTGTTCTTTAAGTTTTGAAATAATTGTTTTTTCTTCATTGTTATTATTGTTTTCTAGCAATATTTCTTCATAATCTTGATCTGTTGTTTGTAAAACTTTGTCATTAATCGCACTAATAATTTTGCATTTTTTTGGATGATATATATTGTTTTTGTTGCAATTTTCTTTTAACTATTGGCGATTCATTCAAAAACTGTAAAGATTCATTAAATTTTTCAATATTTTGTGTGTCTAGTGTGTTCTGGTATAAATCGCTTCCCATAGCACATGGGCTCATTGTTCCAGGGTAAGGGGATAAACTTCCTGTCGAAACACTTTGACTGCCAATTGTTGGCATTTTATTTAGTTTTTGTCGACAATGATCACAAATTCTAAACCTTCCATTCAAGGTTTCCAAATTTAATTTTAGCTTTTGTTGAACATTTTCCTCATTCATCCAACGTAAATTTCTGAGATTATTTCTTTTATGTTTGAAAACATTAAGCGGATTGCAGCAAAATCTGTAATTCGGTTTCATTATTTTAATTTACTTAACAATCTCTCTCTGAAGGCACTGAACTGAAGTGAATGAACTTTGTTTGTAAACTAAAAATAACCTGCAACATTGCTTTTTTAAAGTAAAACATACAAAAAAATTCTAACGGCACATAGAAAAAGCAAAACAAATAACGAAGAAGAAAAGCAAAAGCAAAAGCAAAACAAATCAAAAACAATATGAATTTGTTAGCGTGTGTTTTTCGTGGTATGTACTACAATATTTTTCGTGGTACTACAATGGGAAAAAATTGGAAAAAAATAGAATCCATTCGACTTCCATTCTGAAATTTACAGGGAATATTAAGGTTATATTGAGCTTTAAGAAAAATTTTTTTCATATTTTTCGACTTGTTCCAAGACGGTGGAAAACAGAAATTAAGTAAAAAAAAAACAAATTTTAAAAATAACAAAAAAATAAATTAAAAAAAATAATTTTTAAAAAGAAGGTTCAAATACGTTTAAAATAAGGTATTAAACTTTAAAATCCGTTCTCTAGTTTTAGAGAAACATCCGTTTGAAAGTTGTCGCGTCGGATGACTTTTCACAATTTTGACGATTTTCAAATGCCCATAACCTTTTAAAAAATTTTTTTTATTTTTTCTGGAAACACGGGTAAAATATTTTTTAATGTTTAATACGTCTGGCAAATTTAAAGTAAATCGGAAGAGGTGTTGTAAAAAAGGTGTTCGGTCTGACATGGAATGACTCATATACTACTTTCAACAATTTTACTTGTATTTTTTTACCAATCCAATCAATGAACAATAGGACAACAAATTAAAGATTATTTTAAAAAAAATCGCGCGATTAATTTTTGGCCTGCGGCGCTTTCTATTGCAATGAACGAATGAGCAAAAATACAAACAAACAATGAAAAATTATTTTAAAAAAATGTATTAATTTTTTAAAACTTTAACCCACGATACCTCGATAACTAAAAGAGCTATCGAAAAATTTTATTTAATTTTTTCGCCTTATTTTATTATCCTATTATCGAAAAACATTGTCGGATCGAGGGGCCACTGATATCATACTCTCCCCAAAAAGTGTAAAACACATTTAAATTTCGCAGATTTTTACCAAAACGGCATGAAAAATTAAAGTCAGAAGTTCTTGTAATTCCACCTGGCGTAAGTCACTTATCGTCAAAACATATCTCTATCACA
The DNA here is from genome assembly GCA_963931995.1 of Phaonia tiefii. Classification (NCBI taxonomy): domain Eukaryota; kingdom Metazoa; phylum Arthropoda; class Insecta; order Diptera; family Muscidae; genus Phaonia; species Phaonia tiefii. The sequence continues at coordinate 90,255,679 of OZ008369.1, read as the reverse complement.
CCGACCGCATCACGAAGAGTGTGAAAGGAAACGTCAGATGAGTTAAATATTCTCTCTAGTAAAATTTACTCTATGGTTTATATACTCTTTGGGATTCTGCGATTCCCAGTCTTTGGAAATTTCTCTATTTCAATTTGCTCTATGGTTTTTATAATAACTTCCCAACTATCATTGTAATATGTCGTTCACATGCACTGAATTTTTCAGTTCAACTCGTTAATAGATAAATCACAATAATATCGCGTGATTTTTTGTACCCAAGATCGAGCAAATTTACCTCGATACTGTAAAGATCATGTGACAAATCATTTCAACCGCAGAGTTGTATACTAACTTTGAGTATGATACTGAGAGGAGGAAATGGAAATGTACTTTACTGGACATGTACATTAATGATAACATTGGGCCAATGTTGCCAATTTAGCACTTTAAGTGCAATACTAGCTGTTTTTGTGGCTTTTGCACTTTAAAAAAAATGTGCTAAATGCTTTTTAGCACTTTTTGGGTAATTTTTGCAAACTTTTGACTTTTCTTGCTCCATTCTGATAATTTTTTGTCGATGAATTGCATTTTTTTTATAACGTATATTTGTTTTTCGGAACTGAACTCTGAAATAATACTTATTTCCAACCAGGAATTGTAACATATATAGAATTAATTAAATATGTACGTTAGTTGGCATTTAAAAAGTCCGTTACTGCAAAGGCATGTTGGTCCAGACTTCTTATTAACTTCATTAATTTTGATGTAATCAGTGAGTGAAAACTGGAAAGCGCACAGCTCAGTGATTGTGAGAAGTTCTCCCCAGTCCCTTCATGGGATGTAATGGGAAACCATTTATTTATTTTAATTTTGATGTACGCGTAACATGACTCTAAAGAACAAAAATTAATCCGTCGGTTTGTGAATTTTGCCTCGAGTTTAGTACTGGTCAAAATGGAAAGAACGACTCAACCGCCTAACTACTTTAATGAGTTTAAAAAATGAAAACAGCTTTTATTAAAACGGTTACTTGTTTGAATACGGCTTTTTAATTTTAGTCTTGAAATGATGTTTTCCAATTTATGTATGGTTTTCGTATATGAAATTTTATACAAAACTATGGCTCTTAATCTAAATTATTAATTTTACATATGAATTTAAGTTTTATTTTTCAAAATTTGAAAAACAATTTATTTATTTTTATTAATAAAAGTTTAAAATATAGATACATACAGATATGCATATATTCTGTAGTAAATAAAATAATCCGTTTTAAAAAAATCATTAACTATTTTGCAAATCACTACAAATTGGTTTAAATCTCATGCAGACATCAATCAAACATATTGCATAGAAGCACACGTAATAAATAAATAAAAACAAAATAAGTAAATGAAAAGAAAATAAGAAAACAAGAGAAGCATGTCATGAAGTCAAATGTTAATCAAAGCAAACGAGGTCTTTGAGGAAAACAGAGCTCAATTTTAATCAAGTGAGAAAAAACCAATTAAATAAGTATATATTTTTCATCTTACTTGTTTTCATTACAACTTTTATTTTTAGTCAAAAAATTTACTTTAATTTTCATTTAATGTCAGCAAACACTTTGTAAACAGATGCCTTATATTTTTATTTTCTTTTTAATATTATAATTATTATTGAATATACATATATATATATAGATATATAAGTCTATGTTTTTAGACAAAAAGAATTAAAATTAAACTGCTTACTAATGAATTGAAAAAAGTGGTTTTTAAATAATAGTTTACTAATTAACTACAAATTGGTTTAAAAATAAGTAATTAGTAGTCAATTAAAAAGTTATGCAGAGATGGCCAATTGACTATCGCCTATGACATGCCCATGTTAAAATAGTGAGTCGGCGACAAGGAAAAAAGTCAGTTATTCAACTAGATCTGGTTATTAAAACACCAGTTTGAAGTTACGTAAAAATGTGTGTTGACTTCCTACAGGGTAGAGACACATATGCATTGGATTTCGCTTTCTTTCAAAATTTTGTAAATACTTACATTTCATGATATTCTAAATAAATTCCACATACAATTTTCATTAATTAAATAGAGTTATTTGTACAATAAAGAAAAAAATAAATAGACAAATTACTGACATTGACAGAATTATAAGCCACTAATGCATACAAATCTTCCTACAAAGTCGTCGAAACCATAGAGTAAATCATATTAGAGATAATGAGCCTGTTTTTTTATTCCCTGCCAAACTAATTTTTCGACGACTTTGTGGTCGAAAAATTAGTTTAGCAGGGAATAAAAAAACAGGCTCAGTATTTAGCTCATCTGACATTTCCTTTCACACTCTTCTTGATGCGGTCGGTGTGATAGAGAAATATTTGACGAAAAGTGACATACACCAGGTGGAATTACAATAACTTCTGACTTTAATTGTCATGTCGTTTTGGTGAAAAACTGTGAAATTTAAATGGTTTTACACTTTTTTATTGACTGTTATTGTTAGTAGACATTTGTGTTGGATTTAACACAAAAATTTTAATACACAAAACAAAGTGCCGTTGTTGTTATTTTGTTCGTTGTTTTGAACCATTGCCTCTATCTGGTATTAGTAAAGCAATTGTTTTCAACATCGAACGTTAATATCACACCAGGCCAAATGTCATAAATTTGGTGATAGAACTATTAACTCTACTATAATGGTGGTCGAAACATTAGTTTAGAGGGAAATAAAAGAAAACACGATTGTAGTTCATCAATCTGCTAATACCATTAATTTGCCTAACCCTGCATTACGTACTAGTTGTCAAAGAGAAAAAAATTAGAAAAAATCCAGAAAATTATAAAGACAAGTCACTCTATGCAACTGCCGTCAGTGTCGTTTCGTGTGAATTCAATATCATTTACCAAAATCTACAAATAAAAATTTATTTTTCCGAATTGGGCGGTCTTTTGAGATTATATTTTGCTTCGGCTTATCGTCAGCTGAGCATTTTTTAGGCCTAAAAGCCATTTTTAGGAAAATGGAGTTAGGTATTGATTACTATATATAATTTAAGTATGCGCTTTCTGATTTCGAAATCCGTTTTTCAATATATCTCACCAATTCTGAGATATTCTGTATTGACCTTAGACTAATTCTTATAGTAGACCTAATAGTTCGCTCACCAAATTTATGACATTATTAGTATTAGTTGATGGCGTTTTAAAAGTACGTTGGACTACACCATATGGCATATATGCGAGTACTAACAATAAACTATATTAAATAAAGTCCAAAATACGTTTAAATTTCAGTTTTTCATTAAAACGACAGGAAAAATGTAAATCAAAAATTTTTGTAATTCCACTTGGTGTAAGCCAATTTACGTCAAATAACCATAGAGGAATGCATCCATAGATGCATTTATTCTCTCTTCGTCGTAGGTTTGTGGAAATGAGAGAAATTAAATTTAAAATTAACTTACACCAGGTGGAGATACAAAATATGTTCACTTAACTTTTTCATGTCGTTTTGGTGTAGAACTGAAAAATTGAAATGTATTTCGCACTTTTTTGTCGACTTTTATCGTTGGTATACATTTGTATTGTATTTAACACAACTAGTTTGCCACAAAACACGAAATTCGGTTGTTCTGCCTTTGTTGGACGTTGTTTACTATTGCCTCTATCTGGTATTATTGAACCCATGTTTTCCACCATCCAATGATTACTTTCCACCGTACCTATTACGTTTAATTTATTGAGAGTAAATGTATCTATTTACGTATTCGTTTAAGGACCGACCGCACCCCGAATAGTGTGAAAGGAAATGTCAGATGAGAACAATGACAGCTCTATACGTCAATACTCTATGGATATGGCAGTCTACATAATATGCATGTATTTGGGCCCACGTCTAATAAAAAGAGCAATTCTAAAAAAAGTGATTATGGGCCACAAACCCAGAAAATGTTACTTCAGTAAAAGCTTAATAAATTTTGAGATATTGTTTATAATTGAAAGATCATTTATATTTATGTTCAAAACATATGCCACAATAAGGATTAAGCTTAAAATAAAATATTTTTCTACTAGAATTTGACAAAATAATAGTACAAAACTTCTTTGCCGTTTTTCTCGAAACATACTTTTTGGTAAGTGCGCCAAAATAATTTTCAGCTGACGATATGTAATAAGCCTTATTACGAATGTCGTTCTCGTATTTCGACTACGACAGTTTTGTAAAATATTAAAGACAAAGTTGGCGTGTTGTCGAAATACGACAACGACAGTCGTAATAAGGCTGAATAACTTTACGGCAACTGGCAACGCAACTGAGGCTCGGTTCCTATCGATAAGCGACCCATAATTTAAGCACTGAGTACTTATTATTTGGCTCTTCTAATAAGCATTTGGGTCAAGTTTTTTGATGTTACTTTAATATTTTTAGCGTATTTTTAGATGTTTTTTTATTTATTTATTAGTACGACAATACTGAATAAAGCATCCAAATGCTTTAATGTACAGGGTGGAGCGCGGTAATTTGCTTATTTGGGAATGAAATAAAAAAAATTATGAACCTTAGAAAAATTTATTTTATATTGTAATTATATTGAACAGTAAGGGAACTTTTAAATTACATGGTTTTAAAACCGCTGCATACGTTTTCTGAAGTTTTCATGAACTCTAACAAGCATGTCGACTGGTATTCTGCCAATTGACACATTCCCTGCTGCCAACATGACACATTCCCTGCTGTTCTCAATGAAGTTACCCAATTTACAATTAATTGTCGTCCAGGAAAATGACCTCTCCTCACGTGTCCAATGCACGATGGCAACTGAAAGGCAGACGAATACAAATCTCCCGTCAGCCACTATAAGCAACGCACACTCTCCACTCTCTTCGACCAACGGCCACAGCCTGCAGTGCAAAAAAGCGAATTACCGCGAACCACCCTGTATTTTAATGTAATTTTTGGGAAAAATACGTTTTTATTCAATATACGATTTTATTAATTTTTTGTATCTTTGTTAGTATTCATATAATTACTGAGATATGCGGTAGTTTTCTAAATTATAGTTAGGAGTCCGCAGCTATTTTAAGTTCTATAATTTTGAAATTGGTATAGAGTAAACAATTTAAATGTTCTTCATTATATATATCTGTTTATTTCTTATTACGAAACGAAAATGCATACAAAGTAAAAATACAAAAACGTATAAAAAAAATTAAAAATATTACGTTTTCCTATAAAAATAAAAATATGAGTTTATGAGCACTCGGTTGCTCTTCAGCCATTATACTAAAATCAAAGGCAGGCGATGTTGCGTTCTCAATAACATGAGATTATAAAATCCTAGGAAATATTTAGAAATGTGACTTAACGGAAGAATTAGGATTAACAAGTTCAGGACCCACACCGCCAGCCATCTTTTGAACCAAACTACCAACGTCATTGGCAAGACTGTCGCAATCCTAAAAATTACAGAGAAATAGACATTCTTCATTTAAAAATAACCTTCAAATTTTCTTTACCTCTTTTGTGGCTGCCTCAGCATAAACTCGGACAACATCTTCAGTACCTGAGGGCCGTACAAATGAACGCCCTCTCTTATAGTTGGCGACAACCTGGCTTATAGCATCTTGAAGGCCAACAGGTTTAACACAAATCCGTTCGGCATCGGTTGTCGTAATGACATTGCGATCTTGAACTTTAATTTTTAACTGTAAATTAGGCAAATCATCATAACATCCCAACCAATCCTTGACATCCCATCCTTTGTGATTAAGAATTGTCTCGACGAGCAACATGTCCGATATAGCGTCTCCTACAGTTTCATTAATTAAATCGATAATAAGTAAAAACTTTTTGGCATCCTCATTGCCATCTTCTGCAGCTTTGCCGATAAGCGCTTTAGCATTATCACTAAATATTACAGTACCATGACCATTAGCTTCGAAATAAACACCAATATCAAATTGTAAAGCTCTGTGGTGCAAGTGCTTAACACCTGTTGGCACACAGGCCACTGGGACTTTTAATTTATTGACTATATAATCCGTTGAGGCACCATTAGCATACGCTGTTTGTACTAGACCTAAATTCAGTCGCAAATCACACTTTTTCACTAAATCCATAAGATAATCAGCTACCAATGTTGCAATACGATCGCCATCTAGCAGATGGAATATTTCGTGCTCGTCTGTAAAGAAATAAACGATACGATCTGCATCACCGTCTACACTTACACATCTAGTGTTAGGTTCCGCGATGGGCATTTCAATTGGTTGTTTTTGTAGTACTTTAACATGGTCAGCACCGCATCCATGATTAATTTTGCCATCCCCTTTATTGAAAACCTCGACTTGCAACGAATTATTCATCCGTTTAATAAACTGCAGCATTTTGCGAGCGCCCACTCCGTTAGCACCATCAAACAATAAACGATTTTTGTAGTTGCCGTTCTCGAATTTGTCGCCTCTTAAGCTATTGAAGGCTTTAATTATTTTTGTGTAGTAACCCTCTTCAGTGGGCAAACCGTAAGCACCTTTTGTGTTTGCGGCCACTACAAAGTAATGCATCATAGGAGTTGTAATTATTCCGTACTGCTTAACATTGCCCTTGAGAGCTATAACTCCATCAGCGACAGCTTTTAACATACGAGGACTATGATACCGATTGTCCATACCCACGAAAACATTGGAGGAGGAGCTTACATCAATATTATTTTCACGTATTATTTTAGCAACTTGACCTTCCAGTTCCTGGTCTGAAACATTTGCCAATTCAGTGGCTATAATTTCCCAACTGGATTCCAACATGTCACCTCTGGGATCAATGAGTTTAACGCCATTATCGGGTTCAGGATTATGAGAAGCGGTAATCATAACACCAATAACCGAGCCACCTAGTATTCGTGATCTTAATGTGGCCAATACACCCATACGGAACATAGTGCTGTCCAAATTATCAGCGCTAAAAAGAAAGATGCGTAGTTACAAATGGCAAATATTTTATAGTTTTGAATAATTTAAGAGACGATAAATAGTGATTTTTCTGTCTGGTATTAATTTGCTCTCGTTTAAACATTTGTCGGAAAATTTTAAGTAACCGAATGGACTTTTACTGCAGACCTTCGGAAGTATCCGATCAGCATTACCTAATTTAAACCAACGAACGAACTCCTGTTCAACAAATTTTTGAGTTAGCTTAATTGTACCCTACACCACACTATGGTAGCAGGGCACAATGAGTTAGAGCTGATGTTTGTAATACACAAAACATATAATATAAGCCAATTAGCAAATGTCCGCAACTTCATGCGCGGCTGTGCAGCAATATATATCGTTAGCTAAAATGCAAACAGGCGTAACTAACAAAAATATAATTTTACAGGAGAAGCAAAAAACTTTTTAAAATTAAAACTATAAATGTTTTTAACGAAGTTTTTTCTAATTTCACTTTAAGCACACATACAGATTTTTGATCGCAGAAGTGTAAAATTTTTTCAAGTCATGTAGTTTAATGGCATTCATAACAATCAATCAAAAACTCGATTTTGAATTTTTGGTTAGATACGCCTTTTTGCATTTTAGCTAACGATATACATAAATCGAAAAATCATTTACCTTTGAATATTACCGAAGTTACTACCGACATGTCTTCACTTTGAATATTTATTCGTCACATTTCAAAATCAAAAAGTTGCACCAGAGTAGACGTTTTTTTTATATCAAGAAAATTTCCACTAAATGTCGTAAATCTACAGAATGTATGCGTTTTCCACTATTCCAATTTCGAAAATCCCAACATTATTCATTTCAATTCATGTATTTCAGTCAATGGAAATAAAATTCCTTACTGACTATGGTTTAGAGATGGGCGCGAGTCACGTGATTGGCGTGATTCACGCGTGAACGCGAACAAGAATACATTTTGCACACCTTAGCGTGAGTGTACATGAGTAGCGAACAAGGTTAGGTTTAGGACACGTGACAACAAGAGAGAGTATAGGTATACAACTTATTGTCACTACACTCGGAGGTCGGCTGACCCATTGTGATTGCCCATATATACGATCATAGAATAACACATACTATAGAAGAACTTATTCTCTCATCTGACGTTTCATTTCACACTCTCTCGGTAGGTCTGTGGAAATGTTTACATACACCAGGTGGAGTTACAAAATATGTTCACTTAACTATTTCCTGTCGTTTTGGTGTAGAACTGAAAAATTTAAATGTATTTTGCACTTTTTTGTTGACTTTTAACGTTGGTATTCATTTGTATTGTATTTAACACAACTAGTTTGCCACAAAAACACGAAATTCGGGTGTAGTTCCTTTGTGGATCGCTGTATACTATTGCCACCATCTGGTATTATTGAACCCATATTTTCCACCCTCCACTGTGTAATTTCCATCGTACCTATGACGTTTAATTTATTGAGCGAATAAAACCTTCTACGTATGTGTTATTCTATGTATACGATGAGGAGATAGAGAAGGGAGAGAAGAGAGGGGGGCGAGCTCCACTGATAGTGAAAAGTTTGAAAGATAGATAGAGTAGCGAAAAAATCTTCGTCCATAAGCGTGCGTCAGCCCAATCTTTGCGTGAGTGTGTGCGGGAGCACAATTTTCGCTTGAGTCACTCATATTTCCGACTAATTAATATCAATTAATTTCGATTTTCTTACTACTTTGTTAGAGTATTTTTGGAAGACTTCTAATATCAGTTCCCTCTAGCAAGGCGTCATTAATCATCTATATTACAAGGAACTCTGCTACAAGCGAATGAGTTTTACAATGTTTTACAGTGGGGCCGATTGCAAAAAAGTGGTAATAATATCAGTACTTCTAATCTTTAGATTTAGAATGCACTAAGTATTTTTAGGGGAGGAATTAGGCTTTCAGAATCTGGTATTTAGAGGCAATACGTTTTGCTACGGGTTGTCAAAATAGACCACTTTGATGATGATCACATTTTCATGGCATGTAACTTCTAAACTTGTAGACCGATTTAAAAGTTCTGTTTTCGAGATTCTAATAAGTCGGTGGTGCAATAGTTAGTGTGCGCGCCTCTTGCACATAAGATACTGGGTTCGATCCCTGCTCTGACCACCTTAAATTTCTTTCGGCGACGGTCTCCTCGCATAGTGACGGCGACACTATCGAGAATTTAGCCATGAAAAGTCTTCTCAATACTGTAGGTCCCAATCAGTGAGTATAAATCTAGAAAGCGCACAGCTCATTGGTTGTGAGAAGCTCTCCCCGATTCCTTCATGGGATGTAATAGGAAACCATTTTATTTTTTAATAAGCGGCACAAACAAAAAAGATGCACAGTCGTGTGTCGTGTCTCTAACCGTTACAAATATATATCGAATCAAAAGTTTAAAATGTAAACTTTTGCATTAACTTTGTTTAGTTTTTTGGTAAAACTTGGTAATTTGGAGACAAAATTTAGTCCTAAAAACAAATATTATTGGAATGACTTCAGCCAAATGTAAGTTGAAAACATTTTAAAATTATTTCAAAGCGGTGGGTAACGACAACTTCTCAAATTTAAAAAATTTTAAACCTGTTAAAAAACTATATTTGTTAGGTAATGTACAATCATTCTTTCAATACGATAGTTTCTTACATTTTATGTTAAGAAGAAATACAGCATTGCAGTTTTTTTTTAAGCAAAGGCCTTGTCAAAGGTATTAAATGTAATATAAAATTTTTTTGGATATTCACCGTACCTTGGCAGAATGAAAAATTTTTGAACAACATTTTCAATTTTTGAGTTTGGAAAAGTTGCGCGTTTTGATTTTAAATCATAATTGTAGATTAAAATGTTGTTAACTACATGCCAAAAAATTCTGATCCTACGCATTAATCTTGGTCGGGAGAGCTCAATTTCTAAAACAAACTCGAATTTTCGTAAAAGATTTTTTGGGAGGAAATGTCTCATACTTCTCCCACTATGTCTCAAATAATTTTAATAGAATTAAATTCAACATACATTGGGCTTAAATGTTATCAAAATAATTGATAAAATAGGTTACTGGCCAACATTTTGTTAACTACTTGAAAAATGGACGACTTTGTCACACCCCTTATGGTGCCTCCCATACAAAATTTGTGCATTGGCATATGGAAAAAAATTATATAACAGCAAATTTAATATATGCTGGTTTTTCCAGATTTCGAGATTTAACAGCTGATTAGCGTTTCAGATCGATAGTGAGGTTATCATATTGACCAACATTTCAGGCAGGGTACAGAATCTGAAAATTCGAATTCGAAGGTACAGAATCTGAAAATTCGAAATTGAAATTGAAAAAAGTTTGAATTTCGATTTTTATTATTATTATTGTAAATATATACCACTCCCGTTGTCTATTTGCAAGTATAATTCACATGTGATTTGGAACGTTTTTAATGATATCAAAAAAATACATCGGCTGTGTTGCGAGATACTCTCCGGTTCACTTGATTAGAGGCAGCAAATTTTTCTGAAGAAATTACTGAATACACCCACCGTAGTTGAGCTAGCAATAGATAACTATTTTTATAAAAAAGAACGAAGCTTTCTACAAATAGGAATACATAACGATTGAGGGGTTTTCAGAACTAACGGCATTGCGTTAGAGGTAAACCATTGCAGCTTCAAAATGTAGAGACTTATTTTGGTTCAGTTGATTAGAGGCACTTACCAAAGCTGCCATAAAGCTGAAAAGAGCACACAAATTTTGATTGTTTTTGTTTTATTAGGATCATTCATTATTTTTTTTTAGTGAATTTAGTATTTTGTATAACCACCCTTTCGCAAAATAACATCGAAAGTATGGTTTGGTATGGATTTATAAAGGGACTCCAAATAATGTAACGAAATTTTGGCCCAAGCTGTTCGAATGCTTTGAGTCAATACATTTTTCGTCTCGAATTGTCTTCCATTTTCATAACCTTGGCGAGTCAGCCATCCCCAAACATTTTCAATTATATCGAGATCTGGAGAATACGGCGGCCATGATAGAGTTTTGTCTTCCTGGAAAATCTATGGTAAGGGTCCAAATATTTCACAGATTCTCGAAAAATTATTTTCCAGCACATTTTGTAGCTGTTTCCTATTCAGATTCTGACCACTCTTGCTGTGTGCACCGGCACATTGTCTAGCTGGAAAATCTATCGTAAGGGTCCAAATATTTCACGGATTGTCGAAAAATTATTTTCCAGCACATTTTGTAGCTGTTTCCTATCGTTTTTTTTTACTGACAACCTCCAACTGTAATGTCCCATAATATGTTATAGCTCCCCGTACCATTACATTTCCTTCACGACTGTGATGACGACTCAAAAAACTCTCCTCTTTCCTCAAATCATGGAAATAATAATTATATCCATCCGGCCAATCGATGTTAAATTTCTTTTCATGAGTGAATACCACTAATTTCCAATCACTGGGACATTGTTACTTGTTGAACCCCAAGTCATGTGATACTTTACAAAATTATGAATGGCATTAATGGGAGGGGTTTCTTCAAATTTCTTCCGCTGTAAGTGGGGTACAGGTTGCAGTGAAGATCGCCTCCTCGCGGTGCAACCTGGGTAACTCTAAATGATCTTATTCCTCTTTGGCACAGACTCTGCTACGAGCCTGGTTCAGGATTTTCGTAATTATTTGATTTTCTGCTCTCGAGCTGTCTTCCTGTGCTCTGCGACCTGAGTAGGCAGAGGTGATACTCTGTTGAAATGGCTCGTGGCTAAGGTACCGTTCGTTTCCGCCCCCTTAAAACCTTACAAGTCTTGTGGTACGTTCGAAATCCGTCACCGTTAAGTTGGTGGTAGTGGTAAGGTTGAGATGACTCCCTCTTTGGTTCGGTCTGGCTCTGAACACTCTGTCCCATAAGGCGGAGTGTCAACCCTTGCGTGGAACTCCCTGCTTCATAGGCAACCACGGGGTCTTCTTTTTGAACACATTACATTACGGACGTATGTAGATAGCGGCTACAAGTTGAGGCCTAATCAACATAAACGATAATAACGCGGGCGGTGGTCAACCCTCCCCAACTACTGGGAAAACTAAAAATCTCTGCCCCTCCCGGAAGCGGAGAGCTGATCTTCGACTGGCCACTAAATTGGCTAGTCAACTCTCTGCGCGACCAGTTGCCGCACTCACTCCTGCACAGGTAAAAACCTTGGAGTGGGCTAAGAGCGTCAGTGAGGGCTCCAAGTCTGTAGGGACAAAGCCTCCACTGGCTGTTACTAAAACACAGCGTTCAGTGGAGGAAGATACTAAACCTGGTCCCTCATCTAAGAGGCATAAAAGCCACCCAGTGCTCGGCAGGTCCTTTAGCGATGTCGCGAAGGACAGCCTAATCATTGGCGTCTTGGATGAAGGTTCCCAGGATGGACGTATCCCCAAGGATAAATGGCGCCTTGTAGAAGGAGCCCTTCATACGGTGTTCATGGACATCGTAAACGACAACCCTGGTCCTGTACCAATCTGCGAAGACGCGGGATGGTTCCAGAGAAGTATTAAACTTATCGGCTGCTCTGATGGCCGGGGGCAAAACTCAAAGCCGTGGATAGGAAGGATATACCTTCATCTAGATGATGAAAGTCCTCCAGATAAATCTTCGTCGCAGTAAGGCAGCATCTGCCAACCTCATTCTCCATCTTGCGAAGGGTGGAGCCGATGTGGCCCTGATACAAGAACCATGGACGGTCAATGATCGTATATGTGGTATCAGGTGCAATGGATACAGGACCTTCGTCCTATCAATCCCAGGTAGGCCAAGATATTTTATTGCAGAATTTTAGTGATACCGATACAACCGCCATCAGTCTCTCGCTGGAAAACGGCCAGCGGGACATCTGGCTAGTTTCATCGTACATGGCGCACGACCATACTGAATCATCCCCTCCGAAGTGCGTCAGGGATATTGTATCGGAGGCAAAAAGACGGAAGTGTAGCGTCATTATAGGTTCCGACGCCAACGCGCTCCAATGATCGCGGTGAGTCTCTTTTTAATTTCATTATAAGCGAAACCTTGTCTATTTGTAATAGAGGCGAGGAACCGACCTTCATAACTTCGGTTAGGAGGGAAGTACTAGACCTAACTTTACTACTTGGCTACGACTATGTAACTGTATCCGATTGGAGCGTACTTTCTTATCACTCATTTTCTGATCATAGATATCTACAGCTCCACATAAATATCGAACCTCTGAAAAAGGAAGTTTTTAAAAATTACGCCTATCGTGGGCGCCTAATGAAACTCTTAGGTTACCATCCGAATATTCCGACTAATGTGTCAGAGCTGGAAGAACTAGTTGGCAAATTTACTGATGCGTGCACTAACGCGCTCATTGAGTCCTGTAAGACCAGCGGTTATAATGCTGCTAAGGGAAACAAAAAACCTCATTGGTGGAACGCTGAGCTTCAGGATCTAAGATCGTCCATTATGCGGCTTTTCAACAAGACCAAAAAGAGCGGCGAGCAAAGGGATTGGGACGTTTACAAGATTAGTATTAATCTAAATAAAGGTGAAATCAAGAAGGCCAAACGGAAATCCTGGCGAAACTTCTGTGAATCCATTGAGAGAACCAACCAGACTGCACGCTTAAGACGCTTAAGAAGAGCTAGGCGGAAACTCACCTAGCTTAGAAAAAGTTCACTCAATAGTGAGCAGATAGAATCTGATATGGGCCATTAGATGCTTTAAGCCCTATAAATCAACCGGACTTGACGGGATAATTCCCGCGCAACTACAGGAGGCACTCTACCTATCTTGTAGTTGGTTGGCGGCAATGTTCAGGGGCTGCCTTATGCTGGGAGTCATTCCTAGCATTTGGAAGCAAACCACAGTGGTTTTCGTCCCGAAAGCGGGTTAATGCTCTCATGTCAAACCAAAGGACTTTAGACCAATCAGTCTATCATCCTTTGTTCTTACGACATTTGAGAGGTTACTGGACATTCACGTTCGAAGTAATCTTCCACAGAATCGACTATCGAGTTCTCAGCATGCCTATATCAAGGGCAGGTCAACTGACACGGCTCTCCACTCTATAGTCAGCATAATAGAAAACTCTATTGAGAATATGGTCTTCGCGCTAGGGACCTTCCTGGACATCGAGGGAGCCTTCAATAACATTCAACCTTCGGCGATTCCTAGGTCGTTACAGAATCTAGGAGTCGACAGCTTAGTGACACGCCTAATTGGGAAGCTTCTGGTGGATAGATCCGTCAAAGCTGAATGGGGTGGTGTTACAGTTGCTAGGAACGTTAACAGGGGAACACCGCAGGGAGGAGTTCTATCTCCACTATTATGGTTAACTTCTGTCAATGAACTGCTTCTTGAATTGGACAGGGCCGAATGCCAAGTCTTTGCCTATGCCGATGATATTGCCATCATCTGTACGGGTGGAAACCTCAATTTACTTAGCATTCGTACAACCAGCCAACTTAGTCTGATTTCGAACTGGACCGCTAATAACGGACTATCACTTAACCCACTTAAAACCGAGCTTATCTTGTTCTCTCGGAAAAATAAAATACCCGCATTTGAACTGCCGTCAGTTAATGGGGTGCAATTACAGTTGACAGAAAAGGTCAAGTATCTGGGAATAATTCTCGACAGAAAACTGTCTTGGAAACCGAATGTGGAAATGGTGAAAAAGGCGTCTGTTGCTATTTACTGCTGTAAATGGGCGATAGGAAAGCGCTGGGGACGGTCTCCTAAGATAATCATGTGGATTTTTACGGCAATAGTCAGACCAATACTTTTCTATGGCATCGTAGTTTGTGGAGGTCTCTCCAAAAGAAATATATTCTGAATTCCTTGATGAAAATTCAAAGATCAGCACTGATTAGCGTTCGTGGGGCAATGGGCACGACGTCAGGTACTGCACTCAGTGCTATCCTGAACATCTGTACTACTGATATCATGGCCGAATCGGCAGCCGCTACATCCCTGGTGAGAATCAGAGATTGTGGCGTTTTGATATCGGGGCATTCCGGAAACGCTGAATTACTGCACCGGATCAACTCTATTCCCGAAAAAAGGGACTATTCTATTCCGAACAGGAATACCTGGGAAAAGTCACTGGAAGGGGATGCCAGTAGTATCAGATTTTTCACGGATGGATCAAAGTTGGACGAGCAAGTAGGCTATGGGGTCCATTCACCGGACCATAATGTAAATATCGCCTTCAAGCTGCCTGATCACTGTAGTGTATTTCAGGCGGAAGTTACCGCCATACTGGAGCTAAATCTCGCCTTCAAACTGCCTGATCACTGTAGTGTATTTCAGGCGGAAGTTACCGCCATACTGGAGGTTGCTGAACTACTGAAAAGTAGTGTCACAACCCTCCGGAGAATATGTATCTACACGGACAGCCAGGCTGCCATTAAATCCCTGGAAGCCATGTTTGCTAAGTCCCTGACGGTGAAAGAATGTCACTCATCAGTTAGGGTGATGGCAGAGTATTTTGACATCAGACTCATCTGGGTACCGGGACACAGCGACATTCCAGGCAAATGCGTAGCGGATGCGTTAGCTAGACAGGGCACTAAGGCACAGGTTCTTCCGGCAAAATAATGTGTTAGTATGCCAATATCTACCTGCCGTTTGCAGATCAGGCAGTGGGTCGATAATATGTTCAAGGATAAGTGGAGACTTACTTCAACTTGCAAACAAGCCAGGGTCCTCTGGCCACAGGTGTACAGGAAGAGGACTAGGCAACTACTTAACTTGTCGAGAGGCAATGATAGGAATACTTACGGGACACTGACTTGTAGGAAAACACGCCCTAAGATTGGGACATAGAAACTCTACTCTCTGTAGATGCTGCATGGAAGAGGACGAGGACGAGGAAACGACAAAACACCTTCTCTTGGATTGCCCTGCTCTGGCAGGACTGAAAAGTGGGATATTCGGTACACATTTAGTTAGCACCGTAGCCCTACAGGATATTCCTGTAGGTCTTATAGACAAATTTATTGAAAGGGCAAATTGGCTAGATGACTAGTCAATAGATGCTATGGAGGAAACTGCAGGTACCACAATGGGCTTCTTTAGCCTAAGTGTGCTAGACAGCGTGCTGCCTTGCAGCCTTTTCAACCAACCAACCAAGTGGGGTACGAATAAAATTGTTCGTCTACATTAGCCAGACTCATGACTTTGCTTGAGGAAACAGCGGAGTTGGAGGCTATCGTAAGGCTTTTACGCTTTTCTTTTACTGTTTAAGCTATTACAGTTCTTCCTTTATAGTTTATCCCATATTCTTCACCGTGTTTAACGTAATGGTATACAAAATTTTGACTACGATTTATTTTTTGAGCGATTTTGCGATTATAAAGCCCTTCTATCCGTAATATGTCAATTTCAAACAGATTTTCCCGACCTGTCAAATATTTTTGTTGTCCCATTTTGATTGATTTTCAAGAATTTACGCTGAACCAAAATAAGTCTCTAAATTTTGCAGCTCCAGTGGTTTAGCTCTAACGAAATACCGTTAATTTTGAGAAACCTCAATCTTTATGTATTCCTATTTGCCGTAAGCTTCACTCTTTTTTATGAAAACAATTATCTCTAGATAATTGTTTCATAAAAATACAGTGAGTGTAATGACTAACTTTTTCAGAAAAATTTGCTGGCTCTAATCAAGTGAACCGGAGTGTATGACCGCCATAAGCATAGCGTGGAATATAATATAATAAACAAAAACTAACTGCCTTCTAAGGGTTAATAATGAATTTTGTCATTTTGCCGTTTCCATCAAAAATAGTCCACATAATATAATGAATTTTGTCATATTTCATCTTTTATCTAGCACTTGGACTAAGATTTGTGTTTTGGAGTGTTCGGACACATATAGTGAAATTTTATGGCGATAATTTTTGTAGAACATTTGGTTTTGGAGCAGCTTTTTGCGAGTTTCCAAAAAAAAAATAAAAATTAAGTTTTTAAGTTGGTAGTTAACTATAGGATTACTTAATCGTTATTGAAAGTTAATTTTAGGTTAACTTTGCATTTTGTTTTTCAGTGGTGAGTTAATGTAAGTCGCCATATTGTTAACGATTATGGAAACCCTTGTATACTTATTGGAAAAAAAAAACTGGTTTGGGATAAATACCAAAACAACAAAGAGGAACAAACAAAATGTAATTATGTAAAATAGGAAATATGTAGATGCATAAAATCTAAGTTATTTTAACAAAAATGAGTAAAAAACTATGTTGCCGCAACAATTTGACGATCTAGGCTCAAAATATGTGTACAAATACTCAAATCAGAAACATGCATTTTATGCAATCTTACATCAAAAAATCATATGGTTCTGACTAAAAGTTAACCAACCAATATTGTGGGTTAAATCATAGTTAAACAATTACTGAAAAACACAATTCGATGTTTAATAAATTAAAATGCAGAGCGTTTATTTCTAGCAAGAAAAATAATTATTTTAATACAAACAAAATAAAAATACCTCGACTTCTTTCCGCAGTCATTATCCCCAGCAAACTGACTTAACAGCAGAGCAACTGCTCTGCTGGAGCCCTAGATTATATTGTTTAAAAAACTTAACAGCTCCTTTCCAACATAATGCTGCCCTCAGACGTACCAACAGTTTATTCAACCTGTCATAAGTTGAATAAACTGTTGGTACGTTTGAGAGCTAGTTGAAGTTAGTTGGCCGTCAGTTGAATGAAAAATCAAAATTTTTTGATAATTTCGTGAAGTTGAACCAACTGTTGGTACGTGTGAGGGCAAGCTGTTCAACTTCAGTGTTTTTCTTCATTTTTTCTTGACGTTGATCAAGCAACACATACCGCGAGAATCACCAACTTTCCTATTCAACTCAAACGTCAAAGTTGAATCAACTGTTGATACGTCTGATGGTGCCCACACACGATGCAACATTGTTTGAAACATGACCATGTTTCAAACCATGTTGCATCGTGTGTAGCAATGTTTCATGTTTACAATCGTGTTTCATTTTTTGTTGCAAAAATATCAAAATTTTTGATATTTTTTATGTTTCAAACACCATGTTGCGTCGTGTGTGGGGATGTTTACTGTTTTTGCTCTATCATTCGTTGCGAGCAGTCGTGCTGTGAGGTTCTTTATTAGGTTTGTTTCTTTACTCTACCGCGGGATCCCGCGGGAACCCAAACGCGTTTCTTTACGTTTCGAACCCAGACTTTTTCTTCGGGTAAGTTTGGGCAAACTGTCAAACAATCAGCTGTTCGAAACGTCAACATAAAAACATATGTATTATTTGTGAAAAAAATAACACAAGTGAAAAAAAATTATTGAATTTACAATTTTATTAACTTGAGAAGTGATTGCTTTGAGAGTGCTTATTTAAAGAAGATGGGAAGTGTGAAAATGAACAGTGAAAATTAACATGATATGCAAGATTTGTTGTCAAGCATGTTTTGTGTTGTGACATTTGTTTTCGGGCTAGAAAAGTGGATTTTTGCGTTTCTTTACTTTTGGGTAATATTGAGTATTTGAGAGAGAATTTTTCTTTTACCCGAACTTTACCCAAAACGTAAAGAAACAAAGCTATTATAATTCACGGAGTAAAGGAAAGCGAAGAGAGACAAAAATGACGACAATTGGAAATTATGTAAACTGGAGAAATTTTATAAATGAATATAAGAATTTAGCAGAATTATGGTACGTAAAATGTGATAGTTATAAAAATAAAATAAAAAAAACAGCAGTATATTAATTAATATTTTTTTCCTTCCGCGTATATTTGTTTAGCAGAAAAACTCAGAGTGATGTTTCATTTATGGTTTCAATTTTGGTTGCATCGTCTGTGGTAAAAAATGAAACCAGGTTGCAAACCATGTTGCATCGTGTGTGGGCAGCATGAGGGCTGCATAAAGAACTGTTTCGCACTAACAAGTACAATGTAGGGACATGGTTGAAAGACAAGGTTGTATCGTTAGAACAGTTGATTTGATTTTTTTCATTTGACGCACTTGGGAAATGTCAAATTTGTTTACATTTGCTGGTTATAAGTTGTTTACAGACGCGGAATTAAACAACAGACGCGAATACGAGTTAGAGTTTCACACCGGGAAAAACCAATTCAACTGCAGCATCAAACAATTTCAATTATTAATTTCAATCTTCATTAATTTGGCAAATATTTCTTTCCATTTATATCACAACTGATTCAAAAATGCACATTTTGTTTACATTTTTATCAGCTGAGTTTGACAGAAGCCAAGTGCGATTTTGCACATGATTACACACATATTTACTGCTACTACCGTGATTAGTGTGCCCTGATGTAGGGACAAGGGGGAACTGAGATAAGTCGTAAACAAATTACGACACAAGAAAGGGACTCAAACAAATGACCATCACAAAAAGGGCAAATAAACTAATGATTATAGGCAAATTAAATAATAATAATAAAGTGATCAAAATAGATAACAAGAATAACATTGGCATCAGCGATATTCTAATAACTGTAATTTAACTCAATTCTGATTTGCAAGTGAAAGTACACGGTTAAAATTTTTTGGCTAAATTTTCAACTTTGTCTACTAATTTTGGGTTTATTGGGACTTTTGTCAACTTTTAAGTTGATTCCATAGTATTCTTATAGTTTACTCAAAAATTTTTGGATAGATTTTCAACTTAGCCAACTCATTTTGGGTTTAATTGGGCAATTGCCAACTTTTGAGTTTATTTCAGAGTAATTTGATGGTTTATTTAAACATTTTTTGGTTAAATTGTCAACTTAGTCAACTTATTTTTGGTTTGTTCAGATAAATGTCAACTTTTTAGTTTAATTTATAATATTCTTCTGGTTTATTGAAACATTCTTCTTTGGTTAAATTATCAACTTAGTCAACTTATTGTGGATTTCTGCGACCATTTGTCAAATCTTTAGTTTATAAATTTTAAAAAATAAACCGTGAAAGGTTTGTATGCCAAGTTGATAATGTAGACCGTGAAAGGTTTGTATGCCGTAAATAAACCAAGCAAGTTGATTGGTTGATTTTTAACACTTGCAACACTAATTATTTTGTGCTTTTACTTATTCTTTGTTCTTTTGGCATGATTACGAAGCTGTTATTCAGTTAGTCGGTATTTGAGATTAGTTTGATATTGTCGTGTGCGCTGTTGTAAAAGTGTATTAAAGAATAAACAAATAATTTTTAACAGTTGTTTATTAAAACTAAAAATTCTACATTATTAAAAACAATTCAAAACTAAAGTTATAAATAGTGGTATATAAATACACATAAATAAAAAATCTTGCAAAGTAAAGTGAGTTTCTAAAATGGCCGGTTTAGCAGGAAAATTAATAAAAATTGTTTTTGTCAAAGACAAAACGACAAAATATATAGAACTAAAAAAATCCAATGAGTGTTCGAACTCACGGGCGATGTGATGTGTTAACACCTTTTTGCTACACGGTACCTGTTCGATTTCTATGAACACATTCGTAAATGTTACATTGGAAAATAAAAAACAGCGTTCAATCATATGATGACGTTACAGTTAAATAATATTAATACTTAAAATTATTTAAAGACCCAGTGCAAGCACATGTGTCATTATATTCTTGCTCAATACTTTTTTTTATTCCCACAAAAGTCAAAGAATGCAAAGCAACAGACACTTGTACATACATACATACATTGTTATATTCGTACGATATAACCGAAGATCAACATAAAATACTTTTTTAATATTACTCCAAATTAATACTCCAAATTAAAACACTTAAATCTCCGCTCGCCGATATCGGATCGCCTTAATTTTTGGCCTAAACTCTTCGTCGAAACCCGCACTAGCTTTTTAATCCAAAAATTAATAAAATCGGCTATGAATTTCCGGAGAAAATCGCGTGGGAAAATTATATGAAAATCGTCCAATAATCACTTTCAATACAGACTGCCAAGCAACGAACAAACAAACGATGATAAGACAAAACCGAAGATCAACAAAACACTTTTTTAATATTACTCCAAATTAATACTCCAAATTAAAACACTTAAATCTCCGCTCGCCGATATCGGATCGCCTTAATTTTTGGCCTAAACTCTTCGTCGAAACCCGCACTAGCTTTTTAATCCAAAAATTAATAAAATCGGTTATGAATTTCCGGAGAAAATCGCGTGGGAAAATTATATGAAAATCGCCCAATAATCACTTTCAATACCGACTGCCAAGCAACGAACAAACAAACGATGATTTACTCTTGCAAACCTAACACTTGCGTATGTATTAAATTTATAGTTTACTGCCCTAGAGGCGCGCGTATAGATGTTAACACATCAAAAAATTTTCTAATGGATCCGACTTTATGTTTGAAGATATTTTACAATCAGGTGAAACAAAATTAAAATCAATAAAAAATAATTGAAATATGTATGTATATACTGACTCTCTTTGCATAAAATAAATTCCTTAGAATTGACGCATAAAGTCTCATTTGGGTTTGTTAAAGTTGTTTGTGTGTTTGTTTTAACGTTTTACTTTCTTGCATATCGACATTCATATAAATTGAAAGCGATTTTTCTTTCTTGAGCAAAATAAAAGTAGCAACTAATGCAAAAATTCCAAAAGTGAAAATTCGGCAATTAATATTGTTAAACCAAAAATTAAAAAACTAATTAGAAATTCAAGTAAAGAAAAATACTCGAACTAAAATTGTTTAGTTTTTAATATTTAGAATTATATGGTGTTTTTTTATCATTTATGAATTTAATAATATGGATGGAATTAAAATCTCATAACTTTGTGTGAAGAGTATAATTAAACTGACAAATGCGTACTTAAAGAAAAAAAGTTTTAAATTAAATACCTTTTTTTTACTATATTTGTTTACAACTTGAAACAGAAGATAAGGCGTTTGAGTATTTTACTGATAGCACCGATGTAAAATTGCCTCCAGAAATAGTTTTAAAACTATGTTATCAATTTATTTATTGCACAACATTCATTTTGAAATACTACACAACCGATTGCTATACGAATAACGAAGCAATAATCAATGTTAATAGTGACGCTAATTCAATATCCGTTGAAGTAAGTTTTGTTTAGGCAAATATTTTAAGTTTCTTTGACAAATTGATCTGCTTCATAGGAATTAAAAGATTTTATCTCAAAAAACGACGGCGATTTACTTTTAAAAAAAGCTAAAAGTACTCTTACCGACACGGATCGGCGACTCCTTGTAAGACTTTTAGCACATTTTATAACTTCCAAGTTCGGAGATCATCCTTGCAAGGAAGTGAAACTAAGAGCTGCCATTCTTGCAACTGATTTGTTTCCATCCTTTAAATCTGACACAAAATATAAGGGAGCAGTAAGTTTAATAATAATTTAACCAGTTTTAATTTATTTTAATTTTTTGTGTTGAATCCAACCATTTTTGATTTATTTTAATTTTTTAATTTTTTTATTTTTCTTTATTTTTTTGTTTTTTTTTTAACAGGAAATATTTTTCAATCCTGAGAACAACTCAGGATATCTGAATACCCAAATAAAAAACCGTAATTTTAAACGGAAAAAATTCAATTCTGAAGATGAAGAAAGTAAAGAAAACACCCCAATTATTAAACTTTCAGAAGAAGATTTAAATTTTTTCAAAACGGTCCAACTTCCACATCATAAAGATCAACTAATTGAAAAATTAAAAAAAACGGCTGACCTACGGCAAAAACTAGTAAAAAGGGATAAAAATATAAAAACTACAGATGAAATAAACACCATCTTTTCATTCTATTATATTGATCCAGAATTGGTAAGAAATTAAAATGTTCAAAAATAAATATAAAACAGCTTAACTTGAAGAATGTATTTAAATTTTTAGATATTGATTGACTTCAAATTGCTAATTCCTCAAGTAACAACAAACTTTAACGAAGCCTGGCTGCAGATAGAACAATATATTCCAATTGTTTTGCAATCCAAAGGGCTCCAAACAACTTCCAATTTCCAAGGTACTAATTTTTTTTTTGTATTTTTGAAAAATCTGTTTAATTTTCTATCTATCGAGTTTCACATTTTTATACGCATTTCTTTTTTTAATTGCAGGTTGGAATAAACCAATACAGTATTTTCTTGATTTGATTAAGCTTCTTCCATCACCAACTGGAACAAGGGTCAAGACAACTAGTTGCAGCCATGAAATAATGGTTTCCAAATTCATTAAATATTTTCATTCCAACATTTTGCCAAGTGTGTACTCATATCAGTACACATATTTGGACAGAAAAAATAAACCAACAAAAATAACATTAAAGAAAAATTCTAAAACATCAATAGGGTTTGTATGCATCACAAAACTGGTGTTTGATCGTGATTGTTCCTTTTCTATTTTATGAATATAAGAATACAATTTCTGATAAAAAGATTTGGGATCTAATAACAAGTTTGTTGGAAGTAATGCGAGTTATTTTTTCAAATACAATTCCCCGTTTTGAAGCAGATTTATTAAAAGAGAGATTAGAAAACATTTACAAATAATTTTAGACTTAGGCCATAGTTTGCTCCCTAAACATCACTTCATGACACATTATCCTAGAGTTTTACACTTTGTTGGGCCGCTTGTTCTTATGTGGTGCATGCGATATGAAAGTTACCATCGCAATTTTACAAAAATTGGTAGATTTTTGAACAACTTTTCCAACTTGGCCAAGACTTTAGCATTACGGCATCAACAAAAACCGTATCAAAAACTCAAAGCTATTGATTTTGACATAAAATATAAATTTGGAAAAAAACAATTATATAGTGCAAGCGATTATCATTTAATCAATAATTTATTAGATATTAGTTTATACAAATATACTGTTTCTTATGTTGAATGTGGATTTATTTATAAGAAAGGATTTTTTATTGTGAGTAATGAAAAAGACTCAAACAATAATTTAAAATTTTGTAAAATTGAAAATGTTTTAGTTAATGAAAAATCAGAAATTGCTTTTATTTGCAAACTTTTTATAACAAAAACTTATAGCTCTGATTATTGTGCGTATGAGATCAACGAATCAGACACAGTATCAGTAATTTTTTTTGACGATTTAAAATTGAAATCGTCTTACAATTCACTTAAAACTTTTAACTCAGAGTTCATAGTATCAAAAACTTTAATAAACATTTTCTAGATACTTTTTATAAATATATTTTTTTCAATGTTATTCTGTTAGAATTCAGTTCTATTTTTGAGTTTTGTTTAATGTATATATTGAATAAAATTTGCAATAAAGTAAAAAATTTCTAAAATAATGGACCTACGTTTATATGTAAAATGCAGGTTTTTGCCGCCAACCTAAAAAGTCGATACCAATGTCAACTTCTACTGATTAGAAAATAAACCAAAGATATTAAACATACAACTCTTTGAAGTTTATTTTCTAAACTTTTTACAATATTCGAAACAAACCCAAGAGTTTTACATTTAGAATCAAAAAATCAACTGTAAGCTTCTTAAATATAATCCTAAAGGCACTGATATATAAACCTACTTAGGTTGATGAAATGAACCTGATGGCATAAAATATACATAAAACTAAATAGCAAAGTTTAAATTATCAACCCAAAAAAGTTGGGACATTATATACTTTAAAGTAAACCGCAAAGTTTAAATTATCAGCACAAAAAGTAGGGGATAAATATAAAAACCCTTTCGGTTGAAAATTTAGCCAAAAAATTTTAACCGTGTAGAAGTTCTGCATCATTCGTTTTGTCAAGTTGGCTGCTTTAATAATTTAATGGCCATACGAATTTTTTTGCTCAAGGTCGATTTTTAGCACTTTTCTGTTAAGTAAATACTTGTTGTTTGCTTTTATCTCATTACAAAACTAAATCATTTATTTGTAATCCTTTCTTAATATGTAGTTACAACTTAGGTATACACAGGTTGACTCATATATTATCTTGTATATAGCAACCTAAATAGATCGTAAGCGTATTCACTTGTACAACATCTCCCTTTTTTACTTTATATCAAATACTTAAGTAAAAATTAATAAATAAATATAAAATTAAAATCACAAACTAAATGTATGTTATAGTAGGCACATAATACGTGAATAAAAAGATTTTTCATTAAAAATTATAAATTTAGTCGATCAGGTCGTATTATAGGTCGACCTTTACGCGTAGTATAATTTTCAGTTTCTACCCGTTCTTCTGATTCTATGTTTTGCTAAACAATTTCTTCATTTTCATGTATTTTTTCACCATTACTGTGATCATATGTATTTACGTGTGTACTGGCATAATTTTCTACACTATTCTCGGGTGCTTTTCTTATATCCTCTTGACTTCTTCTATATTTAGTACCACTATCATCTAATATAACAAATGACCTTGGTTCCTTGCAAACTTCTACAATTTTTCTCGCATACTAACAGCTTTGTGGTGTCCTCTTGAACAAGACTGTCGCCGTCATGCACTGGTTTTAAAGATTTCGATTTTAAATTGTAATACTTGGCACTATTTCTAATATTTGAACTATTAATTTTGACTCAAAATTTACTGCTACAGAGGGAATTTTAGTACGCAAAGTTCTAGACATTAATAGTTCAGACGGACTTGGTAAATCACCCTTTGGAGTTGTTCTATAATGCAACAATGCTACATATGGATCAGAATTACTTTCTACTGATTTAATAAGAAGTTTTTTTTATAGTTTGTACTGAAAGCTCTGCTAAACCATTTGATCTTGGCAAATATGGACTAGATGTTTTATGATTCATTCCCCAATCTTGGCAGAAGTTTTTAAATTGCCTAGAATTGAACGGAGGAAAACTATCAGATATAAAAATTGTCGGAATTCCATGTCTCGCAAATATACTTTAGTTTCAAGATTAAATATGAGCTATTGTAACCATAATTGAGAATATCAATTTCAACAAACTTCGAATAATAGTCCACCACAAGTAAGTTTATTTTGCTCTTAAATTCAAAGAGATCACAGCCCACCTTGTACCAAGGAATATCAACAATTTCGTGTGGCATCAATTCTGGTTTACTATTCGAATTCTGATATTTGGCACAAACTTCACAATTTGTCACAATATCCTCAATATCATTGTACATATTCGGCCAGTATACGAATTGACGAGCGGGATTTTGAGATCTTACTACACCCATGTGACTTTCATGATTTTTGTCCAAAACTCGGCGTCTCAACGTTTTCGGTATCAATATTTGACTATTTTTCAATAACACATCGTTCAAAACCGATATTTCATCTTTGGTCCTAAAATAGGGCTTAACATCATCCTCAAGTTTACTACGGCAGTTTGGTCAACCAATATTTACATAATTACAAATTTTAGCGAAAGTGTCATCCTTCTTACTATGTTCCGCAACAGAATCAACATCAACGAAAGGAATTTCCAAACAAGATGCAATAAAATTAAAATGAACTGAGATTTCTTTGTCGATTTCCGACAGTGCCACTTCATCTAATGGAGCCCTTGACAGAGTGTCAGCGATTTTCAAATCTCTGCCTGGCTTATATTCAGCAGATAGATTATAGCATTGTAAGCGCAGCATAAAACGCTGAAGCCGAGGGCGAATTTTGAAAAGAGGCTTGTCAAAAAGTGTTATCGAAGGCTTGTGATCTGTTTCAACAGTAACTTTGGAGCCATAAATATATTGATGAAACTTCGTGCAGCCAAATAGTATTGCAAAATGCTCTTTCTAAATCTGAGCATAATTTTTCTGAGATTCTGTTAATGAACCAGAAGCATATGCAATAGGCTGTCCCCCATGTAAAATCGTAGCACCAATAGCAAATTTTGAAGCATCGACGGACAAAACTAACTTTTTATCTTTATCAAAATATGTAAGAACAGGAGCCTTTGTTATCTCCTTCTTCAAACACTGAAACTCATTATCATGCACTGACGACCAATGCCACTGAACGTCACTTTTCAACAGTTCTCTTAGTTTCTGATTCTTCGCTGACAAATTTTTTATAAATGGGCCTAAATAATTGACCATTCCTAAAATTCGCTGCATCTCCTTAATATTATTTGGTTTTGGCATATCCACAATCGCTCTAATCTTTTCATCGTCTGCTTTCACTCCCTTGCTATCAAAAATATGACCTAAGAATTTTATTTCTGTTTTGAAAAAATTAAATTTTTATTTATTAAACTTTAAACCAACTTCCCTAGCTTTTTGAAAAACTGTCTCTAAAGTTCTAATATGTTCATCCAAGCTTGTTGAATAAATCAAAACATCATCTATATAAATATCTCCAGAAAGCTTTATCATTTCAGCATGAAATATTTCTGGTGCAGCATCGATGCAAAATGGCAACCTTAAAAAACGATAACGACCAAAGGGTGTATTGAATGTGCACTGTTTAGATGACGCCTCATTCAATGGAACTATCCAAAAACCACTATTAGCATCTAGAGCTGTAAAATATTTTGATCCGATTAGCTTTGCCTTAGTCTTCAACATTGGGAAATGGAAAGTGAGGTCTTAAAATAGCCTTATTTAAAAGCCTCGGATCTAAACAAATTCGCAAACTTCCATTTGGTTTTGTAACCAATACAATAGAATTCACCCACTCTGTTGGTTCACTAACCGGGGAAATTACCTTCATTTTTGCCATTCTACACAACTCTTGCAATTTATATGGAATTTTACGGGGCGGTTCAATGACCGGTTCAACATCATCTCTTATCTTAAAGACACACCCATTTTGCAAAAGACCAAGGCCATGTAAAACATCTGAATATTTTCCAACAATTTTATTAATTGAAATGCTATTGATTTCTTTAATTAAATTCATTTTTACAGCCATTTCAATTCCTATAAGGTTTTTGCATAACATATTCACAACAAAAAAATTTAGCAATAAAAGTTTCGGTCTTGTACAAAAAGTTAAGCTCGACTGTACCCAGCACAGGTATTCTTTCACCACTAAATGTGAAAATACGAACAAATGTATTTTTTATAAACTGTTTAATATTCAAAATATCTGCAGTCTCGGAAGACAAAATATTGGCTGGTGCCCCAGTATCAATCTGGCATATAATTGGTTGCTGGTTGATTATTACCTCCACATTCCATTCGGTTACCAGCTTATTTTTCTTGTCTACGACGCCAATAATCAAATCATCTTCGTCCTCCTCCTCCTCGTCTCGGTCAGTACACATTTGCTTTATGAACTTCCTCTTTAAAATACACATCCTGGCAAAATGGTTAATTTTTCCGCATTCGTAACATTTCGCACCATCAGCAGGGCACTTAGCTCGGTGCACTTGACCACATCTTCTGCAATTTTAATTTTTAAAGTTGTTGTTGCTGTTGTTATTACTGCTACTCTTGTAGTTATTACTTTTATAGTTGCCTTGATATCTGCTAGTTGTTTTAGTAACTACACTTATACCGCCTTCCAAGTCGCCATTTTTTTTTTGCAAAAATGTAGCATTTTCTTTCGCCATGACCATATTTTTTGCGATGCTTACAGCTCTCTCCAATTTTACATTTCCTTCCGTAAGCAGTCTTTCTCGTACATTGCCCATTTTTGCTGACAATCCACAAATAAAAATGTCTCGTACTAGATCATTTCGCAAATTTGCAAACTCACAGCTCAAGCTTAAATTTTTCAATGCTGTCACGTATTCATCAATAGACTGTTCTTCGCGTTGCTTGTATGTAAAAAAAATTGTATCTTTCCATTACTATGTTGACTTGTGGTCTGAAGTACGAATCTAGCTTTATTATCAAATCCGCATAGTTTACTTCATCAATATCCAAGTCAAATGAATTGAAAATATCCAACGATTGCTCTCCAAGGTGGTGCAACAGTAATGCCACTTTCCTCTGATCAGTCTGTGACTCCAAATTTGATGCCCTTAGAAATATTTTGAATTTACTTTTCCACGTTTTCCACTCTTTGGCAATAGCAGGCGCTTTAAAATTCATTGGCTAAAGAGAAGCAGCAAAAATTTGGCCTTTTGACTGGGTTTCCTCTTTATTCGCCATAATTATAAAAAATTGTGTTCTATATGATATTTTCTATCAAAACCCTTCTTGCAGCAATTCTTGTCGATTCTCTTTTGGAGTTGCCATTTGTGTTTACACGAGCAATTCGTTCGCCATTGAATTCTTGTTTTTATTTTGTTGCTTCTGACATTCTTATAAAAAAATTCACACAAAATAAAATTTAAAATGTCTTCTCTTGACCATTTTGCACTCCTATTTATTATATTATTTTTTATTCAATATTTTTAAAAATTCACTCTTTAACACACAGCTTTTTTTTAATTTTTCTTTACCGCGATGTTTCAACCATCAAAAACAAACAAACGATTAAAATGAAACGTCAAATTATTTTGCATCCAACTTCATTGCGAATGAAAACAAAAGAAATTGCAGAGCACTCGAAAGTTTTTTCCCCGTTCCGTTCTTCTTCCCTCTCTCTCCTAACAACGTAAGAATTGCAGCAGAATTGCATTCTCAAAATTGCACGTGTAAACTCTGACTAATAGTCACAACTTAGGTATACACAGGGTGACTCATATATTATCTTGTATATATCAACCTACAGTGACTCACAAAAGTATTCGTTCTTCTACTTTTTAAAATAAAATGACTGTTGGATGCAGATGATAATTTTTAATAAATATTTTAATGAAGATACATTAAGGAATACATTGTATGAAAGTATATAGTAAACAAAAACCTTAAAAAAATGGCTTCAATACATTAATTATAAGAATTTAATAGAAAAACAAAAATAATTCAGGTCACAAAAGTATTCGTCGCTCTACATATTACAAAAATGTTACTATATAGTTACGACATTTAGTATTTGGTATAGTATCCTTTGTTTGTAAAAATTGCCTCCAGACGGCTTGGCATCGATTCCACCAATTTGCGGCACGTTACTGGAGTGATTTTCCCCGACACTTCCTTCAATACTCCCTTAAGGGTTGTCTTGGACGTAATATGGTGTTATCGGATTCTAGTTTCCAATTGTGACCATAAATTTTCAATGGGGTTGGTATTTGGACTTTGCGGAGGTGTTTTGAGATACTCAGTGTTGTAGAGCAGCCACATTTTTACATCCCACGCCGTGTTTTTGGGGTCGATGTCTTGTTGGAATATGAACTCTCTACCTCGGAATCCCATTTTAGCAGCGCTCGTGTATAAGTTTTCTTTTAAAATATTTAAATATACTTTAGCATCCATTATTCCGTCAATAAACACTAAGGTTCTAACTCCTCGGTCCGACATACAACCCCAAACCATAACAGATGATTCACCATGCTTGACCGTTGCTTTTACATTATTGATTTGTAAGGCTTCTCCAGGCTTCCGCCACACCATCTGTCGACCGTCTGAACCAAAAATATAAATTTACTCTTGTCAGTAAATATAACACGTTACCAGAAGTGAAATTGATGCGCTTTATATGTCTGTGCGAAGTCTAACCTTTTGGATACATTAACAGGAGAAAGATACGGGTTTTTCCTTGCAACGCGACATTGCAAATAGTTTGCCCTGAGCACCCTACGGACGGTTTCATCAGACACTTTTGTATCTAGTGTTGTTTGCAGTACGATATTGATTTTGGGTGCAGAAAAATGCGATTTTCCTGGACTATTCACCTTTCCTCCCTGGCTGGCAATACTTTTGACCTACCGGAACGTGGCATATTCTCTAATGTGTCTCGTTCTTTGAGACGATTTATGACGCTTCGGATTGTTGTGGGGCTTCTATGGAACATATAGAAAATATATTTTTTTATTCTTCCTTCATTGTGCAGGTAGAGGATTATTTTTTTCTCAGCAACACTTAATTCCTTTCCTTTGGGGATTCTGATACGCATACACCAAAATTAAAGACCAAACTAAAAAGCAGTCAACGCTAAGTGAAGTTGTAATGTGTCAAATTAACCATACAATAACAACAACAAATCATAATTTAAAAAAAAAAAGAGACAAAAACTTTATGTAACGGG
This sequence comes from Phaonia tiefii, assembly GCA_963931995.1. Classification (NCBI taxonomy): domain Eukaryota; kingdom Metazoa; phylum Arthropoda; class Insecta; order Diptera; family Muscidae; genus Phaonia; species Phaonia tiefii. The sequence goes on along the minus strand of OZ008369.1, from coordinate 90,224,745 downwards.
ACTTTTGTTTCCTGCGACGAATACTTTTGTGACACGAAATATGTGTCGAAATCTTTTTCGTGTGCGTTTTCTCAATAACGGGACATAATTTTTGTAGTTTTTGGTTTTGCATAGTTCTCTATAGTTATAGTTTGGAATGTGCGGCATTAAAACTTGGCTTATGGAATTTTAAATAGCCTTAAAGTTGATTTATACTCGATGTATACCTCGGAACGAATACTTTTGTTAGTCACTGTAAATAGATCGTAAGCGTATTAACTTGTACAACACAACATTTTCTATATTTTAACACGGTTTTATGTCGGTATATCGTACGGAATATGTTGTAGATATTGAATAGGAGAAAAAAGGGGAACAAACCTACCCGAAAAAAGTCCATCCAGTGCCTTAAAATTCGCAAAACTGGAAATTTTTTTACTATTTTTCCCCCATTTTTCACCTTTTTGCTCAATGACTGGATTACAAATATGCAATTACGCCGTTTTTTTTAGGAAGTGCCTAGTCTACAAGTACCTAAAATTGGATGATTTTTGTTACGTTTGTGTTCATATCGTCGCAAAAATAGGCAAACAGGATCAAGAAATCTTGTTTATTGAGCAATTCAAAAGAGCGTATTGTCATTATTGTGATGAAACAGATTTAAATAGTGGATATTTTACGCCGAACACAGTGTGCAAAATTGTTAATTGCCTTATAATGTGGATACATGGAAAATGTGTACACTTTTTCTTTTATGAAGCCAGTAGTTTGGGTGCAAGACCTAACTGGACATGATGAATCCACATGCTACGCATGCATAAATTCCGGTTATGGATTGAACAGAAAAAAATTGAAAACAAAAGTGTACATTTGCGCTTTTACTGGGACACTTCCACAACAACGCGCTGCAGTTACCGATCCGCCTAAACCTCCGAGTCTGAGTACTGTGTCCTTGCAAGCCGAAACCGTTTTCACCAATCCATTCAATGTAAATGATGTAGATTGTACACCCGATATTGAAAATAATGCACCACGACCGCCAAGACAAATCGAAATGGATTACATTGTGGCTAAGATGGATCTATCACAAAATCACACAGCAAAATGTCAGCGCAACATCATACCGACAACGCCAACGTGATTTTCAGAAATTTTATTTCGTTTTCGAACCAAATACGTTCACTTCCTGCCATGATATCCCAGGTTTAGTGAAAAAATTTGGAATGGATTATATCGCTGGCGTTTATTCATCGACGGTTCAGTCTTAAGTTTAAAGGCTGTGCTATTGAACAAAACAAACAAAAAAACATCCATTCCATTGTGACACAGACAGCACATTGGGGGAAATTTTGAAGAAAATCAAATACAATCTACAGAAATGGAAGATTTGTTGTGATATAAAGGTTGTCAACAAAATTCAAGGCATTATATTAAAGGGCGGCTTTCCGAAATACTTCTCCTTCCTTTTTAATTAGGATTCGCGATACGCAGGGAATCAATATCAATGTAAAGATTGGAAAGCAAGAACTCCCGAGATCGAGAAACAATTAAAATTACGTAATGAATCTTTGATAAAGAATGTAGATGCTATTTTATTGTCATCGCTCCACATGAAATTAGGAATAGCTGGAAAATTCGTTGAAGTGGTAGTCAACGATATTGAGAATAAAACTTTCGCAAAAATCAGTGAAGCTAAAATTAGAAACGGTACGTATCGTACTCTGTATTTACATATTGTCATATCTAAATTTGTTCACTTCGATATATTCGCATTACCAATAATTTTTTCGCAAATGCTTTTTTTAATTCAAACAGGTACTCTCAATGGACCGGATATACGAAATATAATCAAAAGCGAATCTTTAACAAATATGCTTTCGAACCATTATAACCACATATGTATGTGCATGGGACGCATTGAAACAAGTCATCGAAGACGTTTTAAGAAAGAACCGTGTACAGCGAGATGACATACAGACACGAGTGGACAAGTTGCTGTATTATTTTGAAAAATGACGTTAAAATTACATTTCATGTAATTGATAGATTGATAACTTTTTGGCACAATTACTTCAGGAATCGGACGAACAAGGAGAGAGGTTCCACCAGGTGACGATGCCAATGGAAAAGCGATTCAAAGGATTGCTTGCGGAGATTTGTTGGTGGAGTTCTAAAATTATGCAGTTTGAAGACGAAAGCACGAAGATAACACTGAAATTGGTGGACACACTGAACAAAACAAGCCCTTGAATATTGAACACGTATAGCTGGGGTTTGGTAATTGTCGGGCACCTTTGCTTAAAACCCAATCAAATTACACTTTGGTATGCGGTGTGGACTGTAAATTTTAGGTTTTTTTTAGCTAGAGTTTGCGGGTTGATATGCTTCGAATAATTTCTCATACGAACGATGAGAAATTGTTCAAAGTATGATATCGAGGAAGAGACAAAATGAAAATAAGGCGGTTAGACCAAAGTGGTTTAAGAGAGAGAGAGAGAGAATTTATTTGGTGATCTCCAAGATCGATGCTCACCGTTCAATTGCTGCTGCGTAACTGAAGTTCGTGCTTACAATTTTATGCACAATAGCTTCATTCTCTGTTTTTTCCATTTGACACTTAGAACTACGTTTTTACATTTTTTAAACCTCAAGTGGGTGCAAATTCATAATAGGTACATTTTCCAAATTAATTCAATTTCATTATATTTTATTTCAATTATATTTCATTTTAATTATATTAAGTATAAACTCTGGGTTTATACAAATATTATGTTCAACTCGGATGAAGATGCAGGCTCAGAATATGTATATGAACAACCTACGAAGAAAATAAGATCATCAGAACAACAAGCGTCAACTTCAACGAGAACAATAATTGAAAATGTTCTAAATTTTGTTTCGCTATAATTTCGCTTTGTGTTTAAGATTATATGGTCTGATGGGACAAAAATCGGTTTGAATCCGATGGACGTGCTTGGTACTGGATCGAAGATCCAAATACTGCTACCCAAATGGAGAAACAAACCATGAAAATTGAAGGTATTATGAAAGAAGAACAACCTTTTTCAATTCCGCAAAATTATTTACCAGCTGCTATAGAAAAAACTGTGCTTGCTACTGATAGTGATTTTACCCCAAAACTTTCGGTCAAAGTCGTATACAATATACAACTATGAAATGGCCAGAGCAGTCAACAACATCTATTTTCAAATCAATTGTTTTCCGTGCCGATGTATACGCGATGCACAACTCAATGATGCAGTGCTATGGGAAATTTTGTTGGCTTTCAAAAAATAATTTTATTGATCAAAATTGCGGCAAAATTTTGCAACATGCCGCGCCGTGTACAAGCTTTTAAAAAAAGCCAAAGGCTACTATAAAAAATATTGAATTAGAAAACAAATAAATTAACATAAAACCAGAGTGCAAAATTGTAACGCATAACTACATTATTTGCTGCCCACTATGTATATATCAACATAGAATTAAACTTGTAATTGCTTTTAAGCAAAAAATTTAAAAAAAACCAAATTGCCGCAAATGCAGTTTTGAAGTTGTGGGCCCTGAAAGTTTCGATGCATTTGTGGTAACTTTGTTATTCTATTCTTTTCTACGCCTCCCCCTAAACTAGGAGTTTTTCGGCGTCCAATCTGTTCAATTTTTATTTACGATTAAACGATTTTTAAAATCGAAATGAAAAAGTTGATCGGTGAATCGAAAATAAGAATTCAGATTTCACTAACAAGCAGTATTCTTGCTGTAGGGCCTAACGTAGTTACTGGTCTCCGAGAAAACTCGCTATAGAACTGCTGCGCGCAAAGCATTACACATATCTATCTATTGTTACAACCGCATTATAAATTAGGAAAACCAGGATTTAAAGCGATCATATCTCATTTCGATCCTTAACAGAACCTGTCGAGCCTGTAAAACGGATTCGTATAACCCTGATGATCAACGATTCTCATCATCTGCCCAATAACATATTTGATTTGATAACAAAATACCCCACTTAGGAACACAGAGTACTGCAGTACACAATGCTCGTAATACTTGATGTGTATTAAGTTTGTCGGTTTCGTGCTTTTGGTATGTATGTGTTTTTGTTGTTATCTGGACTAGGTAGTAAAACAACTTATATACAAAAGTCCAAGTGTTTACATTCCAGTTGTTAAGTTGTTGTTGCAAGCAGACAACTTGGCATTTTATACATCACTGCAATTAATATCTATCATTTCTAGTTCATGCTTTGCAGATTATTTGGCTTTATGAGTTTCTTTGTTTAAACTTGTTTTGTGTCCACATGATTACTCATAAGAAGTAGGTTTATGCTCTTCTGGAACGTTAATCGCAATTTGAATTGAGGGGTTTTCCTTAAGCGTAAATGGAATCTATAAATAGCTTTGACAATTGGTCGACTGTAAATTATGGAATTTAATATCACGGTGTGATCTTTTTACTTACTTGCCACGAAATCCGGCTGTGCCATACTGAATGGGATCATTCGACTTTTTGGGATACATTTCCCTGGCAAACGCGTAAATAGTCCGTAAGTTAATAGACATGTTGACGTATTGCGTAGGTTTGTTTCAAGCTTATTAAACTTTGTGTTGTTAGGAGAAACGAATTTTTATTTTGATGCAATGTCCCTACGCAAATGGTCCCCAGCACCGTCATATACACCCAACACGAAAACAATTTCACACCAATTGACTGCTGCCGCAACAAAAGAAAGACAAAATAAAAGGGGGCAAAAATAAACCAATGTTGCCACATAACTCTAATTCAAAGGCCATATCCATGGTAGAATTATTTATTAGGTAGTCGCTTTAGCAATTCCGTGGTTAAGCTGTCAAAATTAGCTGAATAATGAAAAGCACTATGTACACAAAATGTGAAAAAATTTATAAGCTTGTCTTACTTGATACAAAGTCTGTTCTATTAAATTGCATTTTGATTGAAATTCTTTGAATTTTATTAAGGGTCTTATCACATAAAACGATTCACCTCACTTCCACATCATTTTCCATCTTTTTAATCACATACAACGTAGAAGTGCTCACCTGCGTTGAAAAACTGTATGGATCACTGTATCACATTTAACGCAGTATTAGAAATACAAGTGATGGTTAGTAAAATTAATAAATAATGAAAGAAATATGCATACAATTTGATACTATTTCTCAGCATAAGTTGTTTTGAGTGTGCAGTTGGCAAATATTTATAAATTTATGTTTTATTTGGGTATAATTCAACCTAACGGAAGAACCATGGCAGAATTATCTATTAGGTAGTCGCATTAGCAATTCCGTCGTTAAGCTGTCAGAATTAGCTGAATACTGAAAACCACTATGTACACAAAATGTGAAAAATTTTATAAGATTGTCTTACTTGATACAAAGTCTATGCTATTAAATTGCATTTTGGTTGAAAATCTTTGAATTTTATTAACAAACAAAGAGAAACAAAATCGAATTTGACAGCTTACCGAAGGAAAAGATGAAGAACCCACAAATCAGCTGGGCTGACGCGTTTACCCGATAGATAACTTTACCATGGGAAGAACCAAACAACAGATGATGTGGATTTTGTGTATTTATGTGTGTGTAGTACGTGTGTTTTGTTTACAAATGTTGACGCTGCAACACATGTTGCTCCAAAAAAGGACGAAAATCCCAAAGCCAGCCGATTGTGTAACGGCGGTAGAAAAAATTCTAACTCGAACGCAGTGATTTATGTGATACCATTTTTCACCTCCAGTGACTGAGTGTGCGCCTGAGTTAGATTCACTCACTCAGAGTTATGTGATAAGACCCTTACAAACAAAAAGAAACAAAATCGAATTTGACAGCTTACCTACGGAAAGATGAAAAAACCATAAATCAGCTGGGCTGACGCGTTTACCCGATAAATAATTTTACCATGGACATATCATAAACGAATATAGTATAGACACTTTAATTCTCTCAATAAATTAAACGTCATAGGTGTGGTTGCAAGTAAACTTTGGATGGTGGAAAACATGGGTTCAATAATATCAGATAGAAGTAATAGTAATCAACGTCCAACAACCGCATTTCGTGTATTTGTGGGAAACTAGTTGTGTTAAATACAATACAAATGTATACCAACGCTAAAAGTCAACAAAAAAGTGCGAAATACATTTACATTTTTCAGTTATACACCAAAACGACATGAAAAAGTTAAGAGAACATATTTTGTAACTCCTACTTGGTAGTTTTACTATGACAAAAGAGTACAAGATCACAATACATGAGTTTGACAACTGAAGCCAAATTACATGAAACAAAAATCAGCTGTTCAAACGGCTTCACCATGTATATATAACCATTAACACAAGGATGCAAATCATAGAGTAAATCTTACTAGAGAGAATATTTAACTCATTTAATATTTCCTTTTACACTCTTCGTGATGCGGTCGGTGTGATAGAGAGATGTTTGACGAAAAGTGACCTACACCAGGTGGAATTGCACGAACTTCTGACTTTAAATTTTCATCTAGTTGTGGTGAAAAACTGTGAAATTTAAATGTGTTTTACACTTTTTACTGACTGTTATTGTTAGCATACCTTTGTGTTGTATTGAACCATTGCCTCTATCTGGTATTATTAAAGGAATTCTTTTCAACATCCAACCATCATCCAACGTTCATATCACACCAGGCCAAATGTCATAAATTTGCTGAGAACTTTTAAGTCTACTATAAGAATTAGTCTATGACAAAATAGTATGCAAGAGTACAAAAACAAAGTAGAACCCATAAAAAATTTTTCAGATTTAAAATGTTTACTTTTTATTATAAAAATATCTGGATTCACATTTTGAATGGACGGAATTTCTAATCATAAATATACATAGAACTTTAAAAAAATGATTTATACAGTGTAATTGGACGGAATTTATTTATTATACTACTACAATTTTCCATACAAAAGGCACTTTTTATCTAATTAATAAATCTAGTTAAATTATACGCCATATACGATAAAAAAAACAAAGTAAATTCAGTACAAACTAGTTTTTGTGCTGCAAATATTAATAAGTTTGTACCTTAGCAATTCGAGATATTTTGTATATGATTAAAAAAACTTATCTAAATTATAATGTTTGGAATGTAAAGTTTCAAAATACATGTTTTACGTAAAGCTGGAATTGTTAGACAGGGATTTGTAAAAGTATAATCGATGTCGAAATTATAAACACGGTGAAAGATGCTGTGATTTGCATCGATCCGGCATTACAGTCTGTAATACGTCTAGCACGCATGAAATTGTTGCCCAAATAAATATCATAACGCCGTTGTTCAGCAGGAATAATCTTCAGTTGTCGCGTGGCATCTTGGAAGATAAGATCGTAGAAACCAAGAGGAGATGAAAACATGCTAAAACTAAATGCATCTACGTTTTTACGGCCATACAGTTGCTGGGCATATGTAAGAAGGTTGATGTAGGCATTAATTTGAGTTTCATTGTAGTCGACGCCACCCCGGGTTACAATAGCATTGGCTTTAACTTTACCCAAATTGCACCTCTTGTAGTCCTGTAATTCTGCTCGTGTACCGTCAGTACACAAAAGTTCGAAGTCATCGTTGAGAGCATTGCGAGCCCACCATTCTTTGCGTTTGCCACCCGTACTTTCCATAACAGTTGTGTGTTTCATAAATGCGACATGTCCACCTCCTTCCACCAGGCAACGGAAAGCACCCGTATGACCATAGTAATCCTCAGAGGCATCCCGACGGCAATAACGATAGCTTGTCCCATGACAAAGATCACACATGCTATCATAGGGCACCCCCGTGTTGTATTCATTACTTATGGCACCGGGTATACATGACTTTGTAAAGTATTCTGCAGCTGCCCTAACAGAATCGCAACCATAGGGTCGTATCCAGCCATTCGATATAAGATATGCCATGGGATAAGTCCAACCAGCAGCTGTGTTTATACCCGTATGACAAGTATATTTTCCCTTCAAGTAAGTTAATTCTGTATCTGGATCTTCTTCTTTGGCTACTGCCACTACGTAATATTCTGGTTCGCCAAGATTGTACACTTCAGACATAAAAGGTACCAACTCATAATTTAAACCTCCCGTATATACGTCACCTGCATCAAATACGGCGATATCTGCCTTACCCGACTGGATCCACTGCATACAATTAATGTGGGAATGCATTTTCTTGCAAATCAACTCGGGTTTTAATATTTGAGCTTTCAAAGCTGTCTGTAATAGGAAAAAAGGTTTTTATTGTGGAATTAGTGGATATTATGTGCAAAAAAAAGAACACTTATTTTCTGTAAAATATGAATAACTCTCCCAAGATGTATATGCCATGAAGTCTCCCTAAAATATTTCTTTCCCTCAGAATATTTAGTAAAAAAACGTATTCGTCTCCGATTATATATACTTACTAACACAGTAAATCTTGGTGGCTCCAGTTGAAATAATAAAATTCTTCCTGGCGAAATAACCTGTATCTTGAGACAACACATTCTACATAAAACATATATGCTTTGTTCCCTGACCTCGAACGAAATTGGGCTCCTCTAAGTCAAAAGGTCAAAAAGGTGTCGTTCGACTAACTATATACATATTTCACATTTGAAATAGAATAGAGAATTCCGGTGGTGAAATTATAATTTTAGGGAGCCAAGTCGCATTAATTTCAACCCGAATACGAACGAAACCATTCGTTCGACATCGAGGAGTTGGCACATAATATTTCGTTTTCGTTCCTTTTACCTTAAAACAATTTTATTTCGCTTACCCTCATTTTAATACACTTTTCCAACTCAGGATCGGATGTAACGCACAAAGTCATACTGGGCACCGGACACTCACGTAATCCATATATATAATCAATGGAATTTTGTAAATATTTACTAAACGATTGATCATCCTCGTTGATAATAGCCAGCGATTTTGCAGCATCCTAACAATAGTATAATTAACAAAATAATTAATTGGGACAACAATCAAACTTACTTGGAATAACAAATTAGTTTTGCCGTAACGTTTAGATTCAAATATACGGAACTTCTCATATTGTATGGTATCATTTAGACCGTCTTCGCCTTGCGTGCGTTCTGTGGTAAAACTACTGTCCAAACGATCATTTCGGTAACCTGAATTATCAAAACGATCACGATTGTATGCACCAAAGGGATTTGCATTGGAGTTCGTATTTTGATTATCGTATTGGTTATTTCGTGCATTGTTGTAGTAATTATTATTATTGCCATAATTATTTTCCTTATTTCCCGCTAAACCTTGGGCTTGTGGATCATCTTTCAGACTATCTGAGTAAAGTTCAATAGCTTTTTTTAGAAATCTCTGATATTTCTTACGTTCCAACGCAGTGCGAGCTGATGAGGTGACAATTGCATCTGAGGGTATAAGACCCCAATTGCATTGACGATACTCTTTAACAGGAACACGGCGGCCATCGCGACATAATAACTCAAAACGTTCGGGAGACATGCTCTCTGTAAGCAAAGGTTTTTATTTATCAGTGTGTTACAGAAAATTCGTTATGGGAACTTACTAAATTCAGGACTTTCCAACATTTCAAAAACAGTGGAATCACGCAAAAAAGCAACTTCGCCGGCCTCGAGAAGGCAACGGAAAGCACCGTCGTAACCATAATAGGGATCCGAGGCAGAGCAGCGACCACCAGGTATTTTTCCAGTACAAAGAGTGCACAATCTGAAAGAATTCCTCATTATTAAAACTACGCTGTAAGAAATTTATTGAAAGGATACGACCTATATACATGTAGTAATGTAATAGATTTAGTAACTGTGTGGACCAAATATTTCTATAGATGATTACAACATTAACGTACTTGTCAGAATTATCTCCTATTGGATTATATTTATCAGTCAAAGAGTACACCGCACATGAGTTATTGAAATAATTGGCTGCCGTTTTTACCTGGTTATTACAATCAACGACTTCCATACCACCTTCACGTTGCAACTAAAAGAATCGAACAGTTATATATTACGGTATGGAAATAAATTATGTTCTGTATTCTTACCGTAAATATTGGTACTATCCATCCAGCTAAACTTCCTACCCATGGAAAACATGCTCGCTTTTGACGCAAATCCCTTATACTCGTCACTTCGGGCAATGAGCCTGCTTTAATAACAGCCACTGCATGATAGTTGGTAAAACCACCCTCAAACTTCTCTTGCATCAGCGGAACGAGTGAGTTGTAACGACCAGCGGTAAACACATCACCAGCATCAAGGGTGGTTATATGGGCATTTTCATGATCAATATGATGAATACATTCATCGGCGCTGTAAGCCATGAAGCAAGTGAGATTTAGTAAAGCGTCATCGAATAGAGCACGATCGCGTTCAATTGCCATTGTGAGGTTTTGGCATTTATATTGCTCCTGCTGACTTTTCGTGCACCATTTAACATGATCGACTTTATGTTCGATAAACTCGTATTGGGCTAAAAAAAAGACACACAATTGATTAGGGTGCACTGAAATTTTTTATGGGAATTCAAATTATGCCTATTAAAGAGCTGATTACGGGAAGGATACAATTTTTTGTAATACAAGGATACTCAGTTCCCTACCGGCCGTTGAAGTTTCGATTTTCAGTGAATAAAAAATGTATTTTTTGGTCAATGTAGGGCCCAATCGACTAGTCATGATGAGCGTTATTAGAACGGTTTCAGTACACCCTATTGTACATACACACACCAAATGATTAACACCGTGGTTCAAATCAGCCACCTGTTGTCTTCTTGATTTGTAACATAAAAATCACATACAACTTTACTTTTCCGAAAGTCCATTCCTAGATCATTAAACCTTTAATATGTATAATAGCTGATATCTCAGTTTAATAAAAAAAACATTTTTATTTTCTAAACAACGCCCTAATTAACCAGGGCTTGATAGAGCTTCGTTGACACATCGAACCACCGACATTGCTTCGCAAATTACCTTTTATGTGTTTAATCACAAATATGAAGGTAATGCTTAATATTAAGTGTTTATACATTTTTAACAATTTGTTTATATCCTTTACACAAATAGAAACATAACTTTAATCACAAAATAAAAACAAAAACTGATTAAGGCACGCCCAATTATGAATGAAATAAGAAATAACACGCAAGAATGAGTAAACACAAGGAAATATAGAAAAAACAACAAAATTGTCGGTGTTTAAAAGCAGAAAAAGTTAAGTAGTGCTTTTAGGTGTTGGTAAATGTTTTAGTAATTTAAACTACATTGTCTCTATTGTCACAAAAACACATTTGTTTACAAAATGTTAACCCGTCTCCATTGACCCAAAGAATAATACATACATAGATAAACTTATTCTCTCATCTGACGCTTCATTTCACACTCTTCGTCGTAGGTTTGTGGAAATGAGAGCAATTAAATTTAAATTTACCTTACACCAGGTGGAGTTACAAAATATGTTCACTTAACTTTTTCCTATCGTTTTGGTGTAGAACTGACAAATTTAAATCTATTTTGCACTTTTTTGTTGACTTTTATCGTTGGTATACATTTGTATTGTATTTAACACAACTAGTTTGCCACAAAAACACGAAATTCGGTTGTTGTACCTTTGTTGATCGTTGTATACTATTGCCACTATCTGGTATTGTTGAACCCATGTTTTCCAAAATCTAATGTTTACTTTCCATCGTACCTATGACGTTTAATTTATTGAGCGAATAAAAGTTTCTATGGTATGTATTATTCTATGCATTGACCTATGGTCTTTCTGTTGATGCTTTGTTGGGGTGACTGCCGCCCTCCAAGTAATGATGATAAAAACCAAATTAGAGTAAAACAAACTAACCTGCAAAATTAAAAAAGTTCCCGGCGGTCGGACCCATGGGGGTCACAGGGTCAAAAAACGGGTCCACCTAGGGTCATCTACCAGTGGGCAAGTGCGGGTACTATTCATCTGAAGAATTAAATGGTGTATTTAGTTTTCCTGTCCGAAATGTGTGGACCAAGATAAACCAATTTTACTATATAATTAGGGTTTTCACAAGCTCTCGTATTGTCGTACGTTGTATTACATCGTCGTAAATAAGTACAACAGTTGTGAACACACCATTATTTCATTTTTTGTTGTATGTCGTATTTATCCAGCTGATTCAAGAAACAGTTGATTGAAGAAAAGTATTTTTTAAAACTAAAATGCCCAAACTAAACAAAAAGGATAAAATAATAACGTCAATAACATAACAAAATAATAATAATAACATCACAATATATGTAATAATAAATAACAACAACAGCTCTTACGGTAGTGATGTTACTTATCAAATGTAAAAAATACGTAAAATACGACAAAGAGTAAACATATCATTCGCGATTGCATTGTCGTATATTAGTTTTATGTGGAAACCAACTACAAAAATTGTACAACTGTTGTATAAAAATACGACAAAGTACGCCAGATTGTAATACCCCAAAATATGTGAGTCTTGAGAATCGAAAAACTGATATTACGTAGAACACCGTAAAAAATTTAATTTTTGAGACGCATAAAACCGTAGTTGTGTTGTTTTGTGTGAAAAGACTATACGACCAAGTATAACAGCTTGTGAAATCCCTAAATATGTCAGTCTTGAGAATCAAAAAACTGCTATTAAGTGGAACACCGTAAAAAATTTTAAATTTTTGAGATGCATAAAACCGTAGTTGTGGTGTTTTGTGTGAAAAGAAAAAGCGCAAGATTTCTTTAAAAAAATTTTTTTCCAGAAAAAAAAAACTTTGTTCAAACACGTTCAAGAAGTAGACGACAACAAGTTGTTCCCAATTTTGCCATCCTCGTAAAAAGCACCAAAAGCATAAAGCAACTATGGTATAGAGAAGAAACTTTACTCATGGAGTGGAATGCAAAAAAAACCTTTTGTGCACTTAGCCGTACTTCTGCTTACGCATACTTTTGTAGCTAACTTATATGTGTACTTATGTTAACAATTCAGCATATTTAATGATAGCAGAAGATAATTCACAATATGCTTGTTTTTAACCCTATGCGGGTGCAAATTAATATAAAAAAAAGAAATTTGAATTAAGAAATTTGAATATAAGTTTATCGGATTTCCAGTTGAAATTAAGTATAAACTACGAGTTTATACAGGCGTGTTTTGGTTACACCGCTTGCTTAAGCCCTGTATTAATTTTTTATGACATTTTCGTTGCCATAAGAAGTACGAGTATAAAAAATAACGAAAATTTCATGAACCGAAAATTTTGCGTACTTCTCATTTGCTTGGTACTCAGAACTTTGCGAAAATTTCCTAGGCAAAAGTAAGAACAGGGTTATTACGCTAAGCTTATTTCTCACGAAAACAACTGAAAAAGTGAAAGTGAAAAAGTGAAGTTTAAATTATGTTTGATTGATACCAATGTATTTTATATTAGGTTCGATTCATACTAATGGCTTTTAAATTATGTTTGAGTGATGATAACGACTTTCAAATTATGTTTGATGCTTGTTTTGTCATCTGCAACTCCAACTTGATGAAATGCCAACTTGCGACGTGACATCCGGTTAAAGCTTTAACAGCTGTTGCAAACTCTGGTTATATTACTCTATGGCAACAACAATTTTGTTTTTGCTTCCAACTTTCCATGTAAGGCTGTGGGCGGATTGGTTAAAATTTTGAAGTTTGCGTGGTGAATTTCTATTGTCAAAAATTTGACTAGCCCCAGGGGCTACTCAAAATTTTGACAACGAACCAAATAATGACATTTGTTGAACAACAAATGTATTTAGTAAGGTGGTAGCAAAAGCACAGCTGATTGATTTTGTTTCATTTCTTTGGTCAAAGTAAATTGTTAAATGTAGTTTAAATAATTGTGTTCGTATTGTTCAAAATGAAAAATATATAGAAGATATACAATTATAAGTGAGTTTTATTTTGTATTTTCATTTTAATCAGGTCATATTAAACCCAAAGTTTGTTATACAACATCAACATCTGCTGCTCCAACCACCTTATTGAAGACATCTAGCTAAACAGGGACACGAATGTTTTATTTGTTTTGGTTTTGTCGTTTGTCTTTTACGCGGATTATAAACAAAAACGTCCTTTGGCTGAACTGCAACTTCACCAATTCTTCCAAAGACGCAAAAATAAGTGCAACATATTTTTGATTTATTTATTTTTTCATTTCAACGCCACCATCACTGACACAACGCCATCACTGACTTGTTCTGTTTTGTGCGGCGACTGAATGTCAAAAATTTGTTAATGATCTGTCAAAATTTCATCACATGAATCCGCACAGCAAAATGACAAAATTGTATCTACCATACAAAAATGTATTCACCCAATTCTACCACGGACTAAAAGAGTTCGATCCGCCCACAGCCTAAAATAACCAAGTAGTAGCCGTAGACGTTGTTGTTGTTGTAGGCAGCAACAACACGCATTTTGTTTTTGTTTCAATCGCTTCAGTTGTCAACCTTTGCCCGTAAGTATACCAACAACACAGGAACGATTAACCACAATGAAAAAATTGAAAACATCTGTTCTAACGAGTTTACCTTCCTTATTTTACCATGCCACTTTCGATGTATCAAACTCAGCACGTATATATGTATACCTACAATAAAAGTAAACAAACGTATACAGAAACGAAATACATGTGAATTTGACATTCCAAAAGTGGTTACAAAAGTAAACAAAGCAAATCAGCTGTGCTTATGTTTTCACCATCTATGAATCCATCTTGACACCTAATATGCGATTTGAAATCGTAATCGCAAATATCATGCGAACTGCGATTGCCCAAAGAGGGTGTACAAGTAGACAAGAACTTTGGTAGTCGCATTAGCAATTCCGTCGTTAAGCTGTCAAAATTAGCTGAATAATGAAAACTACTATGTACACAAAATGTGAAAAATTTTATAAGATTGTCTTACTTGTCTAAAAAAAGTCTATGCTATTAAATTGCATTTTGGTTGAAATTCTTTGAATTTTATTAACAAAGAGAAATAAAATCGAATTTGACAGCTTACCGACGGAAAAGATGAAAAAACCACAAATCAGCTGGGCTGACGCGTTTACCCGATAGATAATTTTACCATGGTACTCTTCTGTTGAATTTGACAGAACGAATTGACAAAATAAAATGCGCTGTTGTTGCCGCCATCACTGTAACAAATACATATTGAATCACCTGGTCTTATAACGCAAGCAACAACGGACAACTTACCCTACAATTGTAGATGAATGATGGAAACTAACACACACAATATTTTTGCACTGATACACTTGCAACTATTTTATACTGAGTTCCATTTGCAAGAGTGAAACAACCCTACAAGAATAGTTTCGGTCATTCGACTGTCAGTGTTGATGGAAACTTCAATTTTTTGACGTTTAAAAAGTATAATTTGTAAATCCTCGACAAAGAGCAACGACAAAAGTTTCGTTACAAGTTCATTATCGTTAAATATCGTGGAATAAAAATAAACAGTGGAAAAGAATAAACTTATGTGATCCAAAAAACAAAGATAATGATTATAAAAAATAAGGCATTTAAAAGCCATCAAAAAGTAGTGGAAGATTCTGTCTGGCATGCCTGGCCAAACTCAGGACTAAATCATTAATGAAGTCGGCAGCATGCTCCCTTTCCTGACCATTACAGCGGTGCAAGAGTTAGAGCAGAAATTGGGAACCCCAGATTTTGCTCAAGCAATATCAACAAACTAAAATTTATGGTTCGATATTTTAATATTTTGATATTTATACATACTTCTTCACAGAAAATATACTGAAAGAGGCGTCAGAGGATGTCAGCAGTGTCTGCCCCCCAATGTTCACGGATAACCTGCTTGATATATACAATTGGGATGAGAGGTTGGAAAAGCATACGATAGGGAAGCTTATGTGGTTCAACAAAACTGCGTGGTATGTACATACATATTTTTGTCTATAAATGATTAAATAATTATTAATTTATATACATTCATATATACTTATTATTATTAATACATATATTTATATATCTCCTTTTCTAATTTTAGATGTGCTAAAAGACAATTAAACGAAGCCACCATAGGATGAAGCAGAAGATTTATTAAAAACAAATTGTAAATAAGTATTTTATTTTGCCCAGTTACTACTTTATTCATTTTGAATCGATTATTCTTATTCATTCACTCCCATTCTTGACTAAGAATCAGTCATTGTCATTTATTATACAATTAGATATTAAAAATATATAAAAATAATAAAAATATATCATAAAATCATTAATAACATTTCTGTCTTTTTTTTATAAAAGCTATACCCATCACCTTTGACTGATATATCCATCAAATTTGATTAGTCAACTGTGATGGGTATATCTATCAAGTATGATTAGTCAACTGTGATGGATATATCTATCAACTGTGACTAATACTCATATAATCTTTGATTATTGAACAGCACTAGAGTGAGCAGCTCAGATATATGTTTTATAGGCGACCGAACTCATAAGTTCGAGGGAGATACAAAATCACACGTACACCAAAGTTTCCATCAACTTTTTCATTTCGGCTCATGGTAGAAATATAATGGTAGATGCAGTACGACAACAAATACAACAAGCCAAAAACAACAGGCATTTTGTTTTTGCTCAGTGTCTGTGTTGTGTCAAGTCAGCTGATAGAAAAATGATGAAAATGTAAACAAATTTGCAAAAAGTGCCATTTAGAAAATGATTGAGTGTTATTTGATATATTGAAAGTGTTTAAGTGTGAAAATTAAAACGTTTCTATGTAATTTTTGCAGAGAAATATTTCAAAAACAGCAGTTGTTGGCGAACAGGTACAAAGAAATGGTAGAAGCACTAGCCCAGCTGATTTGAACTTTTTTCTGGACTGAGTGTGAGTAAGTTTTTCTCTTATGTCAAAGTTTGTTTACATTTGTTTGTCTGCAACCCCCGTTCACCAGCAACTGCTGTTTTTGAAATATTTCTCTGCAAAAATTACATAGAAACGTTTTAATTTTCACACTTAAACACTTTCAATATATCAAATAACACTCAATCATTTTCTAAATGGCACTTTTTGCAAATTTGTTTACATTTTCATCATTTTTCTATCAGCTGACTTGACACAACACAGACACCATGGTAAAATAAGTAAGGTAAACGCACTAGGAATTGTTACAACAAACACAGGCATTTTGTTTTTGTTTGGTGTCCATAATCTGTCAAATTTTCTTCATGTGTATATCTACTGTAAAAGTAAACAAAAAAGTACACAAACAAAATGCATGTGAATTTGACATAAGAGTAACACCTAAGCAAGAAATATGTTAAAATCAGCTGTTCTAACGAGTTTACCTTACTCATTTTACCATGGCAGACACTGAGCAAAAACAAAATGCCTGTTGTTTTTGGCTTGTTGTATTTGTTGTCGTACTGCATCTACCATTATATTTCTACCATGGATATACCCATGGTATAATAATGTCTTCATGGTAATAGCAGCGCGCGTTGTTATTGTTGTAGGCAACAACAACAGGCATTTTGTTTATGTTCTATTCGCTTCAGCTGTCAAACTCTACACAAATACATACCAACAACACAAGAATGCAAAAGAGTACAAAAACAAAATACATGTGTCTGACAGCCGAAGCGAAGAACGCATGAAAAAAATTAAAACAGCTGTTCTTACGACTTTACCATGAACATATTATTGTACCATGGATATACCCATCAACAATGACAGTCAATTGACCGGTCAAATGACTGTCACTGTTCTTGTAGGGTTGGTGCAAATTGGTTTCGGTTTACGTGGTTCAATGAATGTAACCGGCGTTGCAGAAGAACAAAGGAAAACGTTTCAAACTAGATTGGTGATTGTACCCTATTCCTAAACATGTCGGATTTAAAAAGAGAGGAAATTCTGTTACTCTTCGATGTGGACGGTACCCTTACAATGCCCCGTTCTAAAGTTGAGTCTGATTTTGAGGACTTCATGTACAACCAAGTTAAACCTCGAGCCACTATTGGAATTGTTGGTGGATCAGATTTAGAGAAGATGATCGAACAGCTTAATGGACATAAAATCATGGAACATTTTGATTTTATTTTCCCAGAAAATGGTTTGGTACAAATCGAAAAAGGCGAGGAGAAAGGTAAACAGAATATAGTGCAGCACTTGGGCGAGGATACTTTGCAACGCTTCCTCAATTTTGTACTTCGTTATTTGTCCGAATTGGAGTTGCCTTTTAAGCGGGGCACGTTCATAGAATTCCGTAATGGCATGATGAATGTCTGTCCTGTTGGAAGACAATGTTCTCGTCAGGAGCGCAACACATTTGCAGCCTATGATAAGGAACATCAAGTGCGCAGAAAAATGATTGACGTGCTCAGAAAAGAATTTAGCGATGTGGACTTGACCTATAGCATAGGAGGCCAGATAAGTTTCGATGTCTTTCCAAATGGCTGGGATAAGACATATTCGTTGCGTTACATCGAGGAGCACCACAAATTCAAGGAAATACATTTTTTCGGTGATAAAACTGAGCCAGGCGGTAATGATTATGAGATATTCATACATCCTCGTACTCTATCACACAAAGTGGAGACACCGAAAGACACGAAAAGAATATTACAAGAATTGCTGGGCTTAAGCTAGTATTTAGTTATCTGTCTAGGATTGTATATAAAAACTTTCCGAAACTGCATTTATCATTGTTTATATTTTTGTTTTTGAAAGATTGTTTAATAAAATTTGTTAAAATATTCTAAACTAATCAGTGTCCATATCGGAATCTTCGTCTTCTTCATCATCCTCTTCGTCATCACTTTCATCAGAATTACCACTGTCACTATCAATCCAATCGTGAGCATTGACATCACTTGCTATGATTACTTTCCATTCCTCCAATTTATGCAAATCTAGAGCATAAAAATCGTTGAATGTAATCTGTTTACTATCCTCCTCACAGAGCCCACCGTAAATATACAAAGTGCCTTTACACACACAAAGACCAGGATTCATTCTGGGAGAGGGTACATTTTGTGGCCTTCTGTTGGGGAATAAACTTGGTACCGTAGGCAATGCGGGGTTGTTTGATGTTGTGGGTCCAGCCACTGTTATGGTAAATATACCATCATCTGTAACGCTTGTTTGTGGCTTGGCATTGTTATCGTCCATAACTACATCACTTACGGCAGTTTTTGCATCTTTTTTGTCTGCTTTCGTTTTTTTGTGAATTTCAATCAAGCGCCATGACATGCCACTGAGATCTAAGGCCAGAAGATCGTCTCCAAACTGCCCCTTAACATCTTCTTCATCCTCATCGATATCCATGACACCTCCAAAACAGTAGGCCTTACCATTTGGGCCGGTACAGCAACCAACACTGCTGCGAGGAAGTGGCTTGTAGCCACTACATTTTGTGCTTACCCATTTGAAGTTGTTGGAGTCAGGTGCATTCTCTGTACAAAGATAAGAAAAAAGGCAATAAAAAGATAAATACCGTTTTTAAGTCACTTCTAAAAATAGTACGAGTTGTTTTCAAGGTTAGTTTTTGGGTTTTTAATGCAGTTTTCCAAAATGATTTTGGTAATTGTATTCAGATGCACTTTTTACACATTGCCTTTAAATACTCGAAGGAATTGTGTGTAAGAAACATCACTAATTAAATTCATTCGTAAACACGTATTTTTATAAATGAGTGCCGTCAAAGAACACTCATAATTTATAGTTTTCTTGTTAGCAGTGTAGTTAGTGCGACTAGAAAAGTGCATTATCCTTGAAAAATATATTTGTTTATGGGGGAACACCACCACGTAGGAAAAACAAAATATAAAAAGACAAACTGTGCTTCAACCTGTATTTCCACGTTTATTACTTACTATCAGGCGTTAAAGTGTACATATCCGTATGTGTTATGCCACGATCCACGTCTTTTTTCATCTGAGACTTTGTGTAGCCTCCCCAAATAAAAATCTTTCCGTCCGGATTAGCAGACATACAACATCCGGACCGCGGTGGAGGTGTAATGGCGCCGCCAACTTCTACTTGCAACCAAGTATAGGATTCCAAGGAGAAAATGTGAATGTCGTTAAAATAACGATATGATTGATTGTTATCATGAAAACCTCCAAATACAAAGAGTTTCTTCTTTGCCACAACCATACGATGGCCACTACGAGCACTAGGGCCATTGGGGGCATTGATTTTCTCCCATTTACGGGTTTTTAGACTCATCATCCACAAATCTTTGTAATGATAAAACTGCATTTGCGAGGGACTGGCATGTTCGCCACCGAAAAGCTGGAATTTCAAAAGAAAATAGTTCTTAAAGCAATGCTAAAACAATAGACCGGTAATTTACCCATAACTGACCACCATCAGAGGCCACGGCGACCAACTGATGGCCACTTCTAGGTGCTGGTCCAGCGGGAGATTTTATTTGTTTCCACTCGTTTTTCGGAATGTTGTAGAAGAACAAATCATTGTACACACAAATACGCTGGCCATTAAAGAATTCCCCACCAAATAATATCAATTCTTCCTTTTCTGGATGAGCCACAAGGGAGAAGCTGGACCTCGGCGAGGGTGGTGTAGCACAGAGTTCTTCTGTTACTGCCTTCAAGCGAGCCTCTTCTGCTTCTAGCTTGGCAACAACTTCTGCTATATCTGACTACGGAATATAAGAGCGATTGGAAGCATATTCGCTAAGAACATATAAGTACGTACCTCTCCCAATTTTTCCAACATTTTCTTTTGTTTGGCAGCCAATTTTTTGTCCGTCTTCATTGCAGTCTTTTCGGCGCCTTTGCCTTTCTTCTTACTTTTATCCTTTTTGCCCATTTTAAAATTAAATCACTAACTCTTTCACAATATATTAAAGCCGATGCGTTGGAAAAAAGAAAACAAATAGAATGTCAACACAGGCACGTGCTTGATATGACAGCAGTCATGGCACAATGATACCATTCGTACGAATTTTGGTGCACTAGACCTGTTTCATTTCAAGCTTACACGGAAAAAAACTTCGCTTAAAATTATCCAAATTCATTGATATCAGTAGATGTTGAGTGGAAAATCATCTTTAGTTCAAACAGAATTTAAACTCTGAATTATTTTTTTAGGTTAATAGTTAAACTCTGTTGAAGCAGCCAAAGTTGGGCATTTAAACTATGATCAAGTGACTATATGATTTTAACAGAAAACAACAAGAAACACAAACACAAAGTTTATTTAATTGTTAATGTGACCAATTATAATCACCATCCTAGTTGAAATAACAATAAAACGCATCATTTAACTCGTATTGCAGTTAGAACTTCATTTCTGCTCAAATACTATAAAATTTCATCATATATTTCGTATTTTATCACTTCACTTTTCTTTTGCAAATGACGTCAACTTGGTGCATTGTAACGATTAGCCGATAAATGTATGAATACCGATTATTTTTCGTAGCATTTGCCACTATTGCTATATAGATAGGAAAATTATTTCACAAAGTAATGAAAAACTCTTCGTATTGAAAGTCAGATCAAACATATATCAAAATCAACTGATTACCAATTTAAATAACCAGTCAAAAATTGGGCCTTACTCTTCAAAAAGCAACCATTTTTGAGAAGAGGTAGAACACGTAATTCCAAGCAAAAAAAATATTATAATAAAATCGGGAGTTATGGTCCCCGAAATTTGGGATATGTGAGAGGGTAATGGGGTTAAGGTGTATGAAGCTGTTGATATTGTCACTTTTTTGTATGAGTAAAAAAAAAGTAAAAATAAAGTCGAAAAATTATGTAGCATTTTGCGATAAGTTGCTTAGTTATCGAGTCATGTGATGTTGAAATTTTAAATATTATTATTTTGAAAAAAAAATCGCTTTTGGTTTTGTTGAGAAAAGTTTAAAAAAATATTCTACAGTTTTTCAAAATTTAAACATCCGATAACTCGATAACTAAGCGAGTTATCGAAAAATTCTACATAATTTTTTTAGTTTATTTTGATTTTTTTTATACGAAATAGTGATGATATCGATGCCTTCACAGGGTACTTTAACGCCATCACAGTCTCACATTTCCGAAATGCCGCCTCATTCATCAAAATTAAATTTTACAACCTGTTTCTCTATCTCGAACGAATACCTAAGCGAATGAAAACCAGTCACTCATATTCGACTCTAATGTGGTTTCTCTAAGTCGAAATTTTCGCTCGCCTGACTTCATGTTTGTTCCTAAGTGACAGCACATTAGAAATACAGAAACAAACATTTGTACTGAAAAATGTTGTTTTCATTCGACTTGAAACGACAAGATTGTGAAACCCAAACCAAATTTTGTTTCGTATAGAACACGAACGAAAACTTTCGTTCCAGATAGAGAAACAGGCTGTTAATTTTTCATCACATGGATTAGTGAGATGGAAGTAAACACTGTAGAATCAATGCTTAATGTTAAGGTTCATTCACCATTAATTTATTTTATTGTGTTCTTTCATTTTCTAACAAAATTTTAGTTATTTTGCCCAGGCACGAAAACTTCATTCATAGTAATGTTTGTAAATATATAGTTATCATGTTGCAACGAAATTGCTGAAATGCCAGTGTGAATGATTTAAATTGTTCTTTCTATTGAGTGAATTTCTAGCACTTTTTGGTTCTATTTTACCAGGGTTGTCAAATTGCGCACATGTTCTGGTCGTCTAATTCTAGATCGTCTTTGCTCAATGCACTGGTCAAAGAATTTGACGACCAAAAGATGTTCGCAATATGGTAACCCTGGTAAAAGAGAACCAAAAAGTGCTAGAAATTCATTAAAAGGCATTTCTCTCACGCGTCATATATTGATTATTTCATACTGTTTGCATGGTTTATGTAATTTTAATTCAACATGGTTGGAATTTGTGTAGTTATATACAATAACACTATCAAAAAGCTGCTCGTGTATTGAAATATTCAATGAAGAGAGTAAGAGAGAGAGAGAGAACAGAGAATGACTAGGGTTTCACTCGTTGTGTTTGTTGGCATTTGAGTGAAAAGAAATTTTGACTGTCTACTTGTACCAAAGACGATTTAGAATTAGACGACCAGAAGATGTGTGCAACTTGGTAACCCTAGCATAGTTTATGTAATTTTACTTCAACATGGTTGGAATTTGTATAGTTGTATACAATAACACTATCAAAAAGCTGCTCGTGTTTTGAAATATACAATGAAGAGAGTAAGAGAGAGAGTAGAGAAGTACTAGGGTTTCACTCGTTTTCTTTGTTGGCATTAGGGTGAAGAGAAATTTTGATTGTCTACTTGTACATCGTTTTTGCTTGTACATCGTTTTTTTGGTCGACATAGGGTCAGCAAAGGTGGATTCAGAGATGGTGAACGCGTAAGCACAGCTGATTTGCTTTGTTTATATTTAAAACCACTTTGGAAATGTCAAATTCACGTGCATTTTGTTTTTGTGTATGTTTACTTTTATTGCCGGTATACATATGGGCTGAGTTTGAAACAACGATATTGGGAAGCAAACTCAAAACCCATGTTGTTTTATCATGGGGTCAGCTATTTAATTGGGCAATATAACGAATTAACGTAGGCAATTTTACGCTGTCAAGCCCGCAAGCGAAATTTGCTTGAATATTTGCAGATATACCCAACGTAGAAAGGGCAATTTAAATAAAGTGTAGTATTTCATTATAGAACCATTTATTGAATACTCATATTTTTCCTACAATAACATTTAAACAAACGATAATATAATAAAAACGAAGTCCCAGGCTCTTGAAATATAGTTACCCCCTTGTGTCCCGCTTTTTGACCACAACCAGTTGGACAGTTTACGTACTAGTACAACACACTCCCTTAGTGAACTAAGCTCCAATTTTTGACTGGTTATTTAAATTGGTAATCAGTTGATTTTGATTTTTGTTTCATCTGACTTTAAATAGGAATGGCTTTGTCAAATTATCTTACTAATTATCTGAATATATGAAAGCATATGATCGTGCTACCATATTTAGGAAAAAAATTAAATTTAAGAAAAAAATATTTAAATGGCAGTTCCATGTAAAAAGATGTTACCATTTAATTAAGTTAATGAAATAAGTTTTTGCCTGGCAATACTGAAAAGAGAAAAAAACCTTCCTCAGAGTGGGTTTATAATCTTTCGCAATTTTGGCCTCTGCATCTCTCAAAAAATTTAGTTTGTTACATGTGCTCTGTGACTTATCGCTCAAAAAAATTTCACATTAAAATTTTGACGTTTACGTGGTGAATTTACTTGCCAAATTTTTCAGTAGCCCCAGGGCTACTAAAAAATTTGACAGAATGTCAAAATTTGACAATCATTTGAATTAGTTTTACAAGGTTATATTTCATTGAATTGTGCACACACACTTAAAGATTTTGGTTAATAACATAATATAAAGCTATGTTCAGGAATACCGGGATTTCGCAGTTTACTGGATTTCATTTCAATAAACAGCTGATTTTTATACTGTTGCCACATTGCGGTGGTTTTTTCTTCTCTACTTGCACATATTTTTTGTTTGTTACAAGATATGTAATATATCGAAAAGTAGAAACAGTAGATGTTGTTGCTGTTGTAAGGCAAGAACAACGCATTTTGTTTTTGCTTTGGTTTGCACGATACCAGTCAGCAGACTAAAATGTAAACAAAATGTGAAAACAAAGCCTATCAAGAAGTAGACGCCCAGCAGTTGGGCGCAATTGGGCAACCTTCGTAAAAAAAGAACCAGAAAGTGATAGCAATTCACTCTAACGCATTTGTCTCTCGCGTCATATCTTAATTATTTCATACTTTTTGCATATTTTGTGGTTGGAATTTGTACAGTTTGTATAGGAATTAGTATATAGCGTATTTGTGTATACAATAACGCTATCAAAAAGCTGCTCGTGTATTGAAATATTCATTGAAGAGAGGAAGAGAGAGCAGATAATGGTTAGGGTTTCACTCGTTTTGTTTGTTTGCATTCGAGTGAAGAGATGTTGTCTACTTGTACATCGTTTTTGGTGAAAATTTAATCAGATGCAGAAGCAAATAAGTAATGTACTCTTGTTTTATTTGTGAATCGAGTGATTTCAATATGTAGTGCGGGATATAATCAGATTTTTGACAAGTCGAATTTTTTTTTTACTTTTTACTTGATTAATAACCACTTTTACTTAAAACTTGGTTAATAACCACGATTTTGTTAATTAGCAAGTCCACATTTATAAAACAAACCGCCCAACATTTATTGTATATGTATAAACCACAAGTGTTGGATATAATTTTGTTCAATAAGGTACCATCTATAAATTTTTTCGTAAATTTTGCACAAATTCTGTAAATAACGCTTTATGACTTTTATAATTTTTACGAAAATCTAGAAGACTAATTGCCTGTTTTTGTAAATTAATTTTTGATCATTCGTACGTCGAATGACTAGCAAAGATGACTTTTGGTTTTTGTACGATTTGTTTTGAGTGAAACGAAAAGAGCTCTCGTTTTGCTTAAAAAATTTGGTTCAGCGAAATCAAACACGAACGAAACAAAATGTCAGATTAGACAATCAGAAAATATTAATCGTTTAGTTTGTTTACAAATATGTTTCTTTACGCATTTACAAGAAAATTAATTAAAATTGTTGTTTAATATGGATATTTCTAACAAAAAAGGTCGCTACATGTCGCCCCAAAAAGCACGGATGCAATCATTTTAAAAAGACTTTAATTATCTCACTTCGCTAACTTTAATTTTTCCCACTTTTCTTGCAATTTGTTGTTTGTTCATTTTATTTTGTCTGCAATCAGCTGCGTGCAATTAAACAGCTGAGAGAGCAGTGTTGCCCGCAGTTTGCTAAATTTTGGTATTTTCCAATAGAAAGAGCTCTAAAATCAACAAGAATAACACATTGGCAACAATGTACTTTCACATAAGGGCAGCTAGTAAAATGAGCTTTCACTCCCGAACGAAAATGGAACAAAAACTCAAATATAAACTTGATAAACTTGATGGAAACAATCGCAAGTCTGCTTAAACAAAAAAGTTCGCTGAACAGGCTATAATAGCCTGTTTCTCGATGTTGAATGAAAACATAAGCGAACGAAAGACAGTCACTCGAATTCGATTCAATTTGGGTTTCTCTAACTCTTAAGTATTCGGTCTTATTCACTTGCGTCAAAAATTTCCTTAAAAAATACAACTTTATTGTATAGGCTTGAATACAACCCTGACGATTTATTGCAAAGACGATTTAGAATTAGACGACCAGAAGGTGTGCGCAACGTGGCAACCCTGGTAAAAGAGAACCAAAAAGTGCTAGGAGTTCACTCAAACGCATTTCTCTCTCGCGTCATATCTTGCTTATTTCATACTTTTTGCATAGTTTATGTAATTTTACTTCAACATGGTTGGAATTTGTATAGTTGTATACAATAACACTATCAAAAAGCTGCTCGTGTTTTGAAATATACAATGAAGAGAGTAAGAGAGAGAGTAGAGAAGTACTAGGGTTTATCTCGTTTTGTTTGTTGGCATTTGAGTGAAGAGAAATTTTGGCTGTCTACTTGTACATCGTTTTTGTTTATTGATACCGATTGTGAGTGGAAAGCAAAGCAAAACCACAGAATAATACATACCATAGAAGCTTTTATTCGCTCAATAAATTAAACGTCATAGGAACGATGGTAAGTAAACATTGGTTGGTTTAAAATATGGGTTCAATAATACCAGATAGTGGCAATAGTATACAGCGATAAACAAAGGAACAACAACCGAATTTCGTGTTTTTGTGATAAACTAGTTGTGTTAAATACAATACAAATGTATACCAACGATAAAAGTCAACAAAAAATGAAAAATATGTTTAAATTTTTCAGTTCTACACCAAAACGACATGAAAAAGTTAAGTGAACACATTTTGTAACTCCACCTGGTGTAAGGTAATTTTAAATTTAATTGCTCTCATTTCCACAAACCTACGATGAAGAGTGTGAAATGAAACGTCAGATGAGAGAATAAGTTTATCTACGTATGTATTATTCTATGAGCAAAACAAACAAGACAAAGCAAAAACGATGTACAAGTACACAGTCAAAATTTCTCTTCACTCAAATGCCAGCAAACACAACGAGTGAAACCCTAGTCATTCTCTGTTCTCTCTCTTACTCTCTTCATTGAATATTTCAATACACGAGCAGCTTTTTGATAATGTTATTGTATATAAGTATACAAATTCCAACCATGTTGAAGTAAAATTACATAAACTATGCAAAAGGTATGAAATAATCGAGATATGACGCTAGAGAGAAATGCTTTTGAGTGAATTTCTACCACGTTTTGGTTCTCTTTTATCAGGGTTGCCAAATTGCGTACATTTTCTGGTCATCTAATTCTAGATCGTCTTTGGACAAAGTAAACAAAAGTAATTTGTATTTGATTTCCTTTACTTTTTATATTTCTTTGCCACTCGAAAACAAAACTGCAAGTGACTGAATTTGACACTTCCATTCGCAGTGTTGACAACTAATTCGAAATAGAGAAACCTAATTTTGTGTGAAAACCTTTACGTATTCGAAATTTTCTTTCGATTGGCGTTCGAGTCGTCGTTCGCATAAAGTAGAATTAGTGAAACCCAAATCAGATTTCTTTCGCTTACAAACGTTGCGAATGCATTCTTTCGACATCAAGAAACAGACTATTAAAATGCAGTTTAAAAGACTGACAAATTACAAACAATTTTATAAAAAAAATTTGAATTTGCGGTTACTGTTTTTTAAATCTTTATACCCATTATATGAAACTAAAAATATTATAAACTGTTTGTCACTTTTACATCGGATTTGCTTTAAACATTGCATTAACGAAAAAATCTACGTGCACAAAGTAATGACAAAGAATTACACGCAGGAAAAAAAAACATCCCAGCAACATATTGCAGGAACCATGTTTATGTTTGCAAGCATTCTTTTCATGAATTGAAGTTCTGCTGCGTTTTTGCTCCTTTGTTGTCTGTCACGTTTTTGTTTTCAGCAGTTTTCAACAAACAAAGCCATATTTGGATCAGAAAAACATATATTATAGACTATTAATCATTGTGACTCCAACATGTCATACGGATTAGCAAACACAAACATTTCTGTTGATCTTTTACAACTAGATTCAGAAAAATAGAAACAAAATAGAAACAACACACACTGAATATTATTTGTTTCATACAATGGGTAAAAAGCTTTAAAAAGGTATAACTCTGGAACAATAACCACAAAATCTTTTAAAGTGCGTCATAAGTTTTTAAATTTTCGTAGAAATTAATTTTAAAGTAACAACATAACAAACGTAAACAAAATTTATGCAACATTTAAGAAAAAATTTAATATATGGTACCTTATTGAGCAAAATCATTGCCAAACTGGTGGTTTGCGCATATGCAATAGAAATTTGGACATTTTGCTTTATAAATGTTGACTTACCAACTAAGAAAATCGTGGTTATTGATCAAATTTTAAGTAAAATTCATAAAACGTCCGGAAAACCCGATTTTTGGGGGGGAAATTCGACTTGTGAGACCTCTAAAACTCTTCTGAAAAATCTGAAAAATACTTTACCCTATATGCTTTCCAATTACGCCTGATTAACCATCAAAATCGCAAAAAAATTTGGAACACCTAGCGTTTTTAAGTTAAACTGTAAGAAATTTAGAATAAACATTACCACTTTCACTCGTTCCAAAAAATGTTTCCTACATAAAACCAAAATAGTCAAAGTGAACTTTTTTGGACAGTATCTACACTATTATAAAACGAACACAACAAACTTCATTTTCAAATTTAGAATATATTTTATTTTTTCAAATTTTGGAACACTTATGCGGATTCAACGGATTTACACTAATTCGGGTCCTACGAATCCAATGCATCATTAGTTTTGTGGCCTATAACGATGGTTTCATACAATTTTTTGTTTAATTTCTTACTCAGAGGCAGTGATTTAGAGCTAATTTTCTGAGACAAGTTTAGACATACATATGTCACCATTACTCGAGAACGCCTCATCCTATTTTATTAGAACAAATTTAGATCCAGTACCGAAATTTTAGTCTGGTGAACCGACTTAAACATACCCTCACCCGGAGTCATCCATTGCGATCGAGTTCTATTGAATATTGGCACATTTGGCATTGGGCTAAATATTATCCAATACCCAACTTAATTACGATTCTAAGTGAGCAAGGGGATTTATCGTGACTACCAGCCAATTATTGTCCGGACAATATTTGGGCATGTCGAAGTTGTTCATCTGTTTTTACACAGTATTGCACAAAATATTGACCAGTACAAAATTTTTTTAAGATCGGTTGTGGTATACGGGACATATCGAGTCGGCCATCTGGAAAGCCGCCCAACTTTTGTAAGGGAAGTACGAAAATGGGCGTGGACAGTAGTTAATCTTTAAATTTTAGTAAAACATTGCCGACTACCGAATTTCTTTAAGATCGCTTGTAGTCTACGAGAGTTATCGTGTCGAGCAACCGGTCATCCGCCCATGTTTTGTGTGCATTTGAGAAAATTTTGTCTATGTAGTACCAAACTCTATAAAGATTGGTTCGGTTTTGCGGGAGATGTCTTGCCGAACAACCAGCCGGCCGCACAACTTATTTTGGTGGGGCGTGGCAAAATCACCCTTGTCTCAATCGGTGACTGGTGTTTGATGACATGATGCCTATAACCTAATTGCATTAAGATCGAAAGTGTTTCACGCGACTTATCTCAGTGACAACCCGGACGACCACTAAGCCTTTGTATGGGAGGTACCAGAATGGGCGTGGGAAAATCACCCTTGTCTTACTTGGTGACTCGCGTTTGATGACATGAAGCCTATAACGTAATTTCATAAAGATCGGAAGTGTTTCACACGATTTATCGCATTGACAACCCGGAGGACCCCCAAGCTTTTGTATGGGAGGTACCAGAATGGGCGTGGCAACGTCGCCAATTTTCTCCAGTTAAGTAGACATTTACAGATTATTAACCAATGTTTGAGTCGAAGCTAATCACATCTAAAAAAAAAAAAAACCGTTTCCCATTACATCCCATGAAGGGATTGGGGAGAGCTTCTCACAACCGCGTTCCAATTTTTCACTCAATGATTGGGACCTACAGTTCTTACACCGATTCCAAACGGTATTTTGAGAAGCTTTTTCATGGCTAAATACTCGATAGTGTCGCCGTCACTATACGAGGTGACCGCCGCCGAAAGATTTTTTTTTTTTAAGGTGGTCAGAGCGGGGATCGAACCCGGGATCTCATGTACAACAGGCGCGCACACTACCCATTGCACCACCGACGGCCTACCAGAAAATTTTTTTTAGAAGAAATGGTTTTGTACTAAATGTGTCGATATGTGTGGCAGGTACCACAAGGGGCGTGGCCAAAACACCCATTTTCAACCCCAATCTAAGTTTGGACAAATAATGGTCACTAACAAAATATCATTGTGATCGGCAATGATTTACGGGTGTTATCTGGCCGACCAGCCAGCCGGCCGAACAACTTTTGTATTGGAGGTACCAAAATGGGCGTGGCGAAACCACCTTTGTCTTAATGGGTGACTGGTGTTTATTGACGTGAAGCTAAATACCCAATTTCATTAAGATCGGTAGTGTTTCACGCGACTTATAGCAATGACAACACGGACGACCACTAAGCTTTTGCATGTGAGATACGAGAATTGGCGTGGCGACTTGGCACATGTTCACCAATGAAGTAGCTATTTACAGATTATTAACCAATGTTTGAGTTGAAGCTCATCACATCTACCAGAAAAAGGTTTTAGAAGAAACACGATTTCGTACTAAATGCGTCGATTTGTATGGGAGGTACCAGAAGGGGCGTGGCCAAAACGCCCATTTTCAATCACAAACTAACCATGGACACATAATAGTCACTGACAAAATATCGCTGTGATCGATAAATATCTACGGCAGCTATCGTGTTGACCAGCCAGCCAGCCAGCCAGACAGACTCAATCGTCTTTAAAAGTCCAAAACCAATTTCGTCCAAAGATAGTGAGGGTCTAATATGGCTCCTTCTTTGCGTTACATTTTTCCGTATTAAATGATATATATCCCACCCAATGGGTGAGGGTATACAAATATACCTTGCAAGATGTATTTAGAACAGGTGATAGTAGTCGGTGTTGTAGCTAATACAGCATTCGCACTGGCATCGATTTTCCAGATTTTGCCACTTTTGTTGATTTTAAGCAGAAATCAAGAAAACTTGCCTGATTTCTCATACGTTTTGACAGACGACAAATCGGGTATTTTTTCTTATTTGTTTGAGAATCAGGAAAAAATGCTTATTTGCTTTATGCAACGCTGTTTTATCTCACCAAAGACGGTTTAGAATTAGACGACCAGAAGATGTGCGCAACTTGGCAACCCTGGTAAAAGAGAACCAAAAGTGCTAGGAGTTCACTCAAACGCATTTCTCTCTCGCGTCATATCTTGCTTATTTCATACTTTTTGCATAATTTATGTAATTTCACTTCAACATGGTTGGAATTTGTATAGTTATATACAATAACACTATCAAAAAGCTGCTCGTGTATTGAAATATTCAATGAAGAGAGTAAGAGAGAGAGAGAGAGTAGAGAAGTACTAGGGTTTCACTCGTTTTGTTTGTTGGCATTTGAGTGAAGAAAAATTTTGACTGTCTACTTGTACATCGTTTTTGATCTCACACTACGCACGAATACTACATTTGTTTACAACCATTTCAATCAAGGCGCATTGATGTGGTGGTACTACTAGAATAACCGAGTTATATACTTTTGTCATTTCTTGGGTATTTCTTGTTTCTAAGCATATATTTTTTTATACTTTTTGTTTTTGGAATACATTTGTGCTGAATTTTATTGTGGAAAAATACTAGACACAGAGAAATGTTTACTGTTGTAGGCTTGGTGTGTTTGTTGTCGTAGTAACACTACCTCGTCAATTTGCCTTGACTTTCAATCAAATCAGGAAAAACCCCAATGCGAACACTTCGGATTTTGTTATGACATTTGATACGAAATCGGGAAAATATCTTGCAGTGCGAATAAGCTATAACATAAACAGGCATTTTGCTTGTAGGGTCGATACTGCAAAGTTCAACACAAACGAATACCAACAATAACAGTACACGAAAAGCCACATAATCAAAATACATTTGTGTTTGATAGTGGGAAACACATCGACATGAAAAACATTAAATTAGTTGTTCGAATAACACAACCTGAAAAATTATACTTTTTTTGTATTTAACAAATTTCCCACAGTGTTGAATAAACGTCAATGAATGTTATGAGAATCTTCAATGAAAGTTACAAAACGATAGGACAGCATCTAGTGACCGTGCTTGATAACGCCTGTGCGATATCTACTTATTTCCTTTATCAATGTTCAGGTCCCAAACAATTATCTAAAGCCTACCGGGCTTTAGTTTTTACCGGGCTGTAGTTTTTACGAAATTTTAGTAACCAAGCAGTACGTTTGTGACCGAAATTTTGACATTTCGATTATTTTAAGAAACAAAAGTAACAAAAAAAAGCGTTAAAACTAAAATGGTAACACTCTGCAACAAAATATTCTGTTGACAAAATTTCTTACGAAAATTTCGCAATAACTGCTTACGCGTCTTAACAATTGCTATCGTACGAAATAAGTTTAGCGTAACAACCTTGCTGAATACCAAGCAAATAATTACCAATTCTTATGGCAACGAAAATTTCACAAAAACTGAGTACCGGGCTTAATGCCCTAATTTCCATCTCTGAAAATTCCCCACAAACCTGGTAATCAGCTCT
Organism: Phaonia tiefii; assembly: GCA_963931995.1. Classification (NCBI taxonomy): domain Eukaryota; kingdom Metazoa; phylum Arthropoda; class Insecta; order Diptera; family Muscidae; genus Phaonia; species Phaonia tiefii. The sequence goes on along the minus strand of OZ008369.1, from coordinate 90,191,904 downwards.
TACGAAATGTTCGTTCACTTAATTGTGTGTATAAAAAATAACGAAAAATAAATTCTCATTGGCTTGGTACTCAGCTCTTGGGAAAATTTCGCCAACAAAATCAATCTGTATCACAAAGTTATTTCGTACGAAATCAATTGTTTCATAATTGTTTGGTATCGATTTATAGTGATTTATATGGGAAGGTTAACTCCGTTAACCAATGATAACCCAGAAGATTACTCATACAATTTTAATTTGTAAAAACTGAAGTTTAATTTTTAACCTCATTTTAAACTGGTGTACATTTTGATGCAACACTGTTAATTCCCAAAAAAAAAAAATGCAACACTAATAAAAACATACACAAAAAGTCAATTGTTTAAAAGGCGGAAGCCTATAAAAAAATTTTTTAGACGCGTCGCCGTCACCAAAAATTTATTGAAGATAACGCCGTCGTCAATATAATTGGCTCTTATTGGTTTAAAATGTTGACCGAGATTTGACGAGACTGATCCAATTTTAAAGTTTCAGTTAATTTCAAACCATCAAAAAATTTGTACAAACTGGCAAAAGCAGTTGTGCCGCCGTCTTCGACAATTTTGTCTCGGCACGGAGTTCTTCTAAATTGGTAAAGTACCCACCTGAAATGCCAACTTAATTTCGCAATGGGTGGTGTAAACAGCAAAGATCAGAGAACAAGGTTATCGCTAACCTAGCCGGGATAACCTGCGGTCTAAATACGACATAATGTTGATTATTTAACAAACAAATGTAAAACCACATGCATAAAAACGGTAAATGGAGTACGAAGAAGAATACACAGTGATACAAAAAAGAATAAAGTAGAAATACCGGGGAAGGGATATTATTTTTCTTGTAGGTATTGTCGAGTGAAACAATAACCTGCTTCTGAAATTTCCCAAACACCCCCAACATCTTGAAAACCGCTAATCCGTACATTTGCGCACTTATGTATAAGCCTGTAAGTTAGTTGATTATCAACCGATTTTAATTTTCTCACCGGATTTAATAAGAAGAAACTTAGGCCTTTCAAACGATAAATACGTTATTTAAGAAAATTTTGTTTTAATTGTTTAATTAAATTGTTTAATTAAATTGTTAAATTTAATTATTTTCGCCAGTTTTCAATTTCGCCGATGATTTCATACATTATTTTATAAAGAAACCATAGTACTCTTGAAGTTATTCAAAAGGGACGTTTCCTAATGAGTAAAACGCAACTTTGTTATTAAAAATCCGGTATTAATTGACTGGGTTATTGACGTTTTTATTAAAACAAAAATTTTGCAAAAATGCCTGCACAACGTTTTTCGTGTTGTTTTTACGCACTTGTACGCTTCACGATGCTGGTAAAATTGGCCATTGGAGTTGGTCATTTCATAGTTATAAATTGTTGAGTGTTTAACCAGTTTTTAACGATTTTGGTCGAGTGTTTTGGGTCGTTGTCATGCTGAAAATCACTCTTTCAGTGGAAAGACCCATTTTTTACTATAGCAGCTGGTAAATGATTTTGCAGACTTGAAAGACATTCTTCTTTTTTCCTAATACCATAAATTTTAACCAGATACACCACCTACACCATTCTTCGTAATGCATCGCCATACCATTATGGATCCACCACCAAGATTCATGTTTGTTACTGCATTCGGGATAGTAGTCTTTGGATCCTTGGTCCAGTATCAAGCATGGCCGTTGGACTCAAATCGATTGATTGTAGTCTTATCAGACCATATATCATTAAACACAAGGCGTGATTGTATTTTTATTATTGAAACCATGTCGAATTTATTACTTTACCTTCTTCCAGTCAGCCATACTACAGTTTTCGTAGACGAATTCGAATGAATTCTTTACGAAGCTTTATATTCTAAAAATTAAGGAATTGGGGACAGCTTCTCACAATCAGTGTGCTGTGCGCGTTCTAGTTTTACACTCACTTATTGTGACCTACAGTTTTTACACCGATTACGAACGGTGTTTTGAGAAGCTTGTTCATGGCTAAATACTCCATAGTGTCGTTGTCACTATGCGAGGTGGCCGCCGCCGAAAGAAATTTAAGGTGGTCAGAGGAGGGATCGAACCCAGGATCTCATGTACAAGAAGCGCGCATACTACCCATTGCACGACCGACGACCATTATATTCTATTATGATAAAAATTGTTTATTTTTCTTCTCTGCAGCCTTACCACCCAATCTTTTGAAACTTGGGCGAGCAGTGCACTCACTGGCGTCAATTTTTAACGTGTACGTAACATAATCTGGGGTAATCCACTCAATTTGCCATATGACGACAAGTGCGGTCGCAGGTGAAGTTGTAATAATTTTCTTCCGTTTTATTCTCTGGATTGTCATATGACTTCCATTAAACATTTTTGCAACGTTATTTATAATCATATTATTTTAAATAATTCCATGATTTCAACTACTTTAGATGCTTCCATTTTTGATCAGCACGTGGAAAATCATGAGAAATTGAAAAAAATAACAGTAAATTTATGAGCTACGTGATGGTTACATTTGAGTTTCTGGATCTTAAACTGCAGCTACACCAACCAAGATTATCGCCTCTTCGGGATTATAAATGTCAAACTCCATAAGAAAACCGTCGATAATCCCGAAAATGCGTTAATCTTGTTTGGTGTAAATGCTGCATTAAAGAGTTGAAGAGAGTGCAATATTGAGCCTGTTTTTTTTATTCCCTGCTAAACTAATTTTTCGACCACTTTGTATGGGGAGCTAAGCGATATTAAGCGATTTTAAGCGGCAGTCCATACAAAGTCGTCGAGAAATTAGTTTAGCAGGAAGTAAAAAAACAAGCTGATTGTAACATTGAAGAGAGTGCGTAATTGGAACAGTGTGGTTTATTTGTATATTACGCTCTTTTAAATATATACATACGTATAATTGTTGTATATTTAAGGCCCGATTTTTGACTGGTTATTTAAATTGGTAATTAGTTGATTTTGATTTCTGTTTGATCTGACTTTACGAAAAGAGTTATAAATAAAATAATAAATAATGATAGTAAATAATCTTACTATCATGTGGCAACAGTGGCAAAAAAATAACCGGTATTCATACATTTCGCAGCTAATCGTTACGATGCATCAAACTGACGTCATTTGCAAAACAAAAGTGAAGTGATAAAATACAAAATATTTAATGAAATTGGAGAATATTTGAGCAGTAATAAAGTTCTAACATCATTACGAGTTAAATGATACGTTTTTATTGTTATTTCAACTAGGATGGTGATTATAATTGTTCACATTAACTATTAAAGAAGCTTTCTGTTTGTTCTTCTTGTTGTTTTCTGTCAAAATCATATGGTTTAAACAGCAATTAACTATTAACCTAAAAAATGAATTCAGAGATTAAATAATGTTTGATCGTTGATCAAAGATGATTGACCAGTCAAAAATTGGGCCTAAGTGTTCATTATGAAAGAGACCATTGTAACGTGGTTTTGTCTAGGGCTGAGGTAAGCTCAGCCATGTCCAGAGTCTTTCGTTAGGATCCACCAAACCTTTCGAAATAAGAACAGAATAGTTTCGAATTCAGATTCTTTATTGATACTTAATTTACAAAGTAATTTGATCTACAGGAATAACATCAACTGCTTCACTCGGTGGGAACACTCCTCTTAGCTTGAAATCACTCGTCTTTATTGACAACAGTCTTCCGGGGGCACTTATGTTGGCTTAACACTCTTCTGGGGGCACTTATCTTGGCTTAATACTCTTCTGTGGGCGCTTATCTTGGCTTAGCACTCTTCTGGGGCAGGCTGGTTGATTGGGGATGATCGGGCACTTAGTGCGTCGCACCTACGACTTTTCCGATTCGCTGCGTAGATCGGTATCGGATATGCGGGATGCTGGCTCGGTATGTGCTTTACATGTCCGGTTAGAACAGTTCGGTATCGGTTATCGTCGGGTGAGTTACATAGGAACAGTGAGCCGAAGCCCCTGTGTAGGAACAGTGAGCCGAAGCCCCTGTGTAGGAACAGTGAGCCGAAGCTCCTGTGTAGGAACAGTGAGCCGAAACTCCTGTGTAGGAACAGTGAGCCGAAGCTCCTGTGTAGGAACAGTGAGCCGAAACTCCTGTGTAGGAACAGTGAGCCGAAGGCCCTGTGTAGGAACAGTGAGCCGAAACTCCTGTGTAGGAACAGTGAGCCGAAACTCCTGTGTAGGAACAGTGAGCCGAAACTCCTGTGTAGGAACAGTGAGCCGAAGCCCCTGTGTAGGAACAGTGAGCCGAAGCCCCTGTGTAGGAACAGTGAGCCGAAACTCCTGTGTAGGAACAGTGAGCCGAAACTCCTGTGTAGCAAATGTATTTTCACCGTCTTTACTAAAGAACGGATCTCAAAATGTGCTCCTGTCCTTTGCAGAACTAGAGCCCCAGGCAAAATGCTATAATCTAGTCTGGTTGTTCGCTCGGAGGCGACAACTTGAGTCTAGTCAACCTTAACATTACGTAGCATTGCTGTAGTGACGCAAATGAGAATTGCATCCTATCACTCATTCTCGTGTGGCCATTAAAACTAGTTTCCTGCTAATATGTACACAACGTCGACAGAGCTTGTGTGTTGTTAGTGAGTGTGATTGTTCGCGGTGGTTGGTGCGACTGATGGATCTTGTGTATGCTTAGGTGACGGGTAGACCAGGGACGTATGCGGATGGGAATGGCGGTGAGTGTTTGCTATTATGTACGGACGTCATGACGTCACGTTACATCCCCCCCTTGCTTTGGGAAGCGAAGCTTGCCGGAGCCTAGACTGGGCTATGACACAGACGAGTTGGATTTGGGACACATTATATTTGAATAATTGGGGATGACGGAAACGGAACTTAATTGCTGGTGGGTCGTTGTACTGGAGTGACGGGATTTTAAATTTCTGTCCACCACCTTGATAAGGTTGGGTTTACGTGGCAAAAGTCGTTGCTTGGTTGGTGTATCGTGCTTTAATTGTTTTCGGTGGTTAGGAATCGAACGGTTCATAGCACAACGTTGGGAAACCATGTCGTTGTGTTGGATATTCCTATCGTATTTTCGGTTATTTTTGGATAAAAGAACAGCTGTGGGAAACACGGAGTGGAGGGGCTGGGGTGGTATATTCGGTCTGTGATGATTTGGTCTGCTAAGGATGCTATTGTCTTGCAGGCAGAGGCAATGTCTGGATAATATGCCATTCTTCCCACAGTGTGAACAAAAAATTGTACCAGGGTTCGGGCAATTCCAACGGTGATGTCCCTTCCCCTTACACCGCCAACAATGGGTACGCCTAGTATAGGATTCCAGGACGCATGAAACCATATATGAGGTATGAAGTTTCCCGCAACTGGATTCTTCTGTTTTGAGTAACTCAAAATCCTTAGTGAGTGTGATCATTTCATCCAATGACACAAAATCGGACCTTCGGATATAGTGTCGATATTCTGGCCGCAGACCATCATATATTTGGTCCACGTGGTTTCCTGTACGGAGACTTGGGTGTTGACGAGCGGTGGTGAGCATTTCTAGAATGTAGTCTTTGGCTATTTCGCGGTTGTGTTGTCTGCGGGTAAAAAAACAATCGCTCAAGTTGGGCAAAATGATGGGCAGACAAGAAAAATTTCTCTGCTTCCTTTCTGAAGGAGGACCATGAGCTTATTTTAGATTTAGTTACCCGATACCACTTAAGTGCATTCCCTTCCAATACTCCAGGTAAGGTGTGTAATATTCGGTCGACTGGCAATAGGTAACATTCGGCTAACTCCTCGAAGCGGTCGAGGAAATCTAATAAGTCCCCGTCGCCGGTATATCTTAGCTTCCATTGAGTGATGGTGTTCATGATTTCGGAGTTAGGTATCTCCACTCCAAGATGTCTTTCGGGTACAGGAATTTGTGTCGTTCTTTCATCACAATTTTTCGCTCTTCGGCTCTGATTTCGTCTTCTATATCGCGGAGGAAATTCTCAGAAGACGCTCGTGCGCGTTTCTGTCTAACAAATTCGCTTAACAGTTTCCTTGAATGTTCCACAGTATAACCTTCGGTTAAAATTCCATGCTTCCGACACTGTTCTAGTAGCTGTTCTCGTTTTAATGTGTATATCCAGCCGAGTGAATCAGATGGCAGATGTGGGGTTGTATCCTTGTTGATGTCATTTCCTGGGACAGACTCTCCATCGATGGCGACAATAGTTTTTCCGCTTTGCGACTTCAAGCCTGGTCCCTGTTCGGGCGCCATTTGTAACGTGGTTTTGTCTAGGGCTGAGGTAAGCTCAGCCATGTCCAGAGCCTTTCGTTAGGATCCACCAAACCTTTCGAAATAAGAACAGAATAGTTTCGAATTCAGATTCTTTATTGATACTTAATTTACAAAGTAATTTGATCTACAGGAATAACATCAACTGCTTCACTCGGTGGGAACACTCCTCTTAGGTTGAAATCACTCGTCTTGATTGACAACAGTCTTCCGGGGGCACTTATGTTGGCTTAACACTCTTCTGGGGGCACTTATCTTGGCTTAATATTCTTCTGGGGGCGCTTATCTTGGCTTAGCACTCTTCTGGGGCAGGCTGGTAGATTCGGGATGATCGGGCACTTAGTGCGTCGCACCTACGACTTTTCGGATTCGCTGCGTAGATCGGTATCGGATATGCGGGATGCTGGCTCGGTATGTGCTTTACATGTCCGGTTAGAACAGTTCGGTATCGGTTATCGTCGGGTGAGTTACATAGGAACAGTGAGCCGAAGCCCCTGTGTAGGAACAGTGAGCCGAAGCCCCTGTGTAGGAACAGTGAGCCGAAGCCCCTGTGTGGGAACAGTGAGCCGAAACTCCTGTGTAGGAACAGTGAGCCGAAGCTCCTGTGTAGGAACAGTGAGCCGAAACTCCTGTGTAGGAACAGTGAGCCAAAGCCCCTGTGTAGGAACAGTGAGCCGAAACTCCTGTGTAGGAACAGTGAGCCGAAACTCCTGTGTAGGAACAGTGAGCCGAAACTCCGGTGTAGGAACAGTGAGCCGAAGCCCCTGTATAGGAACAGTGAGCCGAAGCCCCTGTGTAGGAACAGTGAGCCGAAACTCCTGTGTAGGAACAGTGAGCCGAAACTCCTGTGTAGCAAATGTATTTTCACCGTCTTTACTAAAGAACGGATCCCAAAATGTGCTCCTGTCCTTTGCAGAACTAGAGCCCCAGGCAAAATGCTATAATCTTGTCTGGTTGTTCGCTCGGAGGCGACAACTTGAGTCTAGTCAACCTTAACATTACGTAGCATTGCTGTAGTGACGCAAATGAGAATTGCATCCAATCACTCATTCTCGTGTGGCCATTAAAACTAGTTTCCTGCTAATATGTACACAACGTCGACAGAGCTTGTGTGTTGTTAGTGAGTGTGATTGTTCGCGGTGGTTGGTGCGACTGATGGATGTTGTGTATGCTTAGGTGACGGGTAGACCAGGGACGTATGCGGATGGGAATGGCGGTGAGTGTTTGCTATTATGTACGGACGTCATGACGTCACGTTACACCATATCAATTTTAGTTCTAAGGTTAAACGCTGCTAAAAAATTAAGTTCTAAACTTCCATTATGGGAAACCTGTTACAATTTTGTTCGTCACTGGATAACTGACAAAATTGTTTACGAGAATTTCCCAAGAATTGAATATATGCCTTTACAACTCCAATTGCCCAACCATGGGACACATCCATAAACTTCAAGAACTTTGTTTTCAAAGAGGTGTTCTTATGCACCTCCAATAAAAGACGTTTTAATTGATAATATACAGTTTCTTAAAAATACTTAAGCATTTTCTCCTTTTTGCTTAATTTTTTTTGTAGACTTATTTGTTGCCTATATTTTCCAAATAAGATTTTCAGCTTTCATGTCACGTACAGATGAATTGAATAGCTCTATATTACACCTAGTTAGCTCTAAATGCATGCGTTGTATATCTAATATCTTTCTTTAATTTAATAGGCTACATTCTAGTCTACGATTCTGAATAAAAACACTTAGACTAATTCATTACATACTGTAGAAAATTTTTTATTGATTTCTGCTTGAAATCAACAAAAGTGGCAAAATCAAGAAAATCGATGCTAGTGCGAATGATGTATTACAGACAAATTTCGTCGCGTGTTTGACAGAGTTGAACTTAAAGATGGAATAACATGATCATATAATCAATATCGGAATATAGTTTTTTATTCTAGACATAAGTTGTTTTCTAAATTCAACCAGTTTGTGCTTAGTTGCAATGAACTGGAAGTTTGAAATTCTAGGTATCGCGTTGGTACTTTCCCATGGCGATGCAGATGTAATTTTGTTTAAAAATGTGCATATGTAGATGTATAAGTATTTTTTTGTTGTACTGTAACGAAATGTGAGTATTTAAGAAAAAGTTATCCAAATCTCATAATTTTTATATACATATGTGACCTTGACTACGGAAAGGTACCTATGGTCAGATAACATCTGTTAGTGAAAACAGATGTTAAAGATTTCGAGTCGTGTTGCGGTCGGTTTTTCGCTTCCACCTCTTGCTTTTTCTTGTTGCCCTTTAGGGTAACCTTTCAATTAATCATTATTCGGTAAATCGATTAATCGTGTTATAAAATTAACCGAACATTTTAATAATTACATTTTTCGATTAACGATTAACTCGAAAAAATCATTGCGATTAATAAAATATAAATACGTGTTTATGGCAAGCAGTCCGTCTTGAAACACTCCTACAATGTGGCAACTCATATGACAACGATTTGCGAACAAATTTCATAACTTTACACACATTTCAAACAGATTTGATAGTTTGTTGAGAGAAAGCGTCGCACAGTGCTTTGGCTCATAGACATATGTACATAAAACAATTGGTTCAGTAAATTGGGTGTAATAGTCTGATGAAATTTCAAGACCCATTGGTCACTTTGTATGGGGGTATCAAAATACCTGGTCCGATTCTGCTCAAACTATTTACGTTTTGCCAAATTTTTGTAAAAATTAATCAACCCTATAGGGTGTTATTGTGTGATATAGTTTCAAAGCGACCCTACCCTTTGTACGGAAGGTACCGGAAAGCGTGGCACTTTTGTGTCCAAATTTTGAGATTTTTTAAAAATTTGGCTTGGTACCAAAAGTGACTTATTTTCATGTTGCTGCAATTACGATTTGGGAATTGAACCTACATATATTTTATACTTTATACTGAAGTTTCCCTTGTTACGTTTTAATAAAAGTGCATAGTAAAGTGTTTGAACACTGTTTTATATTTTTTTTTGGTTTTATTCGAAAAATCGATTAATCGAATAATTTGATTACGTTTTGTTCGGTTAATTGTCAGATTGAAATTTACGATTAACGATTAATCAAAAAACCCGATTAAATGGGTACCCTATTGCCATTGGATCTCTACCTCTCAAAACACTTACAGTTTGCTTCTACAAGAAATATTTTCGTAGTTTATTCGAGTGAAGGAAGTTCCTCTACAAAGGTAATTTTTGAGCGTCAAAAAAGTTAGAATGCGTTTCTTCTACTTCAAGTGCAATTTGAAGCAAAATAAATGAAAGGTCTGTTTTTGTATTCCGGTATTAAGCGATTTTAAACGACTTCCCATACAAAGTCGTCGAAAAATTAATTTAGCAGGAAATAAAAAAACACATGTGAAGTGTTTCAGTGAAAAGAGCGTTAAATGTTCTATAAAATTAGGTCAAAAAACAAAAATCAGTTTTTTCGACCATAGGTACCTTTCCGTAGACCAGGCTGTTTTTTTTATTCCATTAAGCTATCGTCACTTACGACTTTCCAAATAAAACGATCCACGCTTAATACTACGCAATGTGACAACATTTGCTGTAATGATTGAATAAACGCGATACGGCAACACGTTTGTAGCCAGTGTCCAAGTACATGGTTGCAGCATATGTTGTTGTAGTTGTGAGCAGCAACAACAGGCATTTTATTGTCGTTCATTTGTTTCAGTTGTCAAACTCTACACAAATATATACCAACAATACAAGAATACAAAAAAGTATAAAAACAAAATACATATGATTTTGACAAGTGAAATGAAACGACTACTATCTATACCTGATAGGTAATTCTACCATTATCAATATGTATACCGCGCGTTGTTGTGAACAATTTAGTTCCAATTTTGTTTTCATCCGGAAATAAAAATCTATCCTTCAAATTTAGAGACATAAAAGTATACGTAGTCTTCCATTAAATAAAATAATTTTAGTGAACTTAAAATCTGTAAGCCATTTTGCAAATTTCTGCTTTTGACTCTCTCCTTGATAACATTTTCATTCGCAAGAAATGATAACAATTATCTAATACAGCATTCGCACTGGCATCTATTTTATTGATTTTGCCACTTTTGTTGATTTTAAGCAGAAATCAAGAAAATTTGCTTGATTTCCCATACGTTTTGACAGATGACAAGACAAATCAGGTATTTTTTCTTATTTATATAGGAAATGCTTGATTTGCTTTATGCAACGCTGTTTTATCTCACACTACTAACGAGTAGTACGTTTGTTTACAACCATTTCAATCACGGCGCATTGATGTGGTGGTACCACTAGAATAGCCGACTTTATATTTTTCTCCTTACTTAGGTATTTATTGTTTCCCAAACCTATATTTTTTATACTTTTTTGTTTACTTTTATTCCTGGAATACATTTGTGCTGAATTTGATTGTGGAAAAATACCAGACAAACCAAAATGCCGTATGTTGTAGGCTTGGTATGTTTCTTGTCGTAACACTACCTCGTCAATGCGCCTTGACTTTCAATCAAATCAGAAAAAACACCAATGCGAACACTTCAGATTTTGTTAGGACATTTGATACAAAATCGGGAAAATATTTTGCAGTGCGAATGAGCTATAAGATAACTTTTTGGTGCCATTTCTTGAAGTTGAACATGTAGCAACATTGTCATTGCTCAAGTCGGAATTTAAGCGGGAAATTGAAATGCCACTTAATATCCCTTAGCTGTCCTGTACAAATTAATCAATAATTAACTTTAGCGGGGTAGAAAAAACACACCTATTATTATTGATAAATACAGAATCTTGCTATCTCTGCACAATCATATATAAAAAATCAATGTGTTTAAAATTACAATGAACTCATATCTTCCCCTTTCCCTACTTTCCCACCTTTCTACTTTCATTTAAATTAAATTAAGTTAAACTAAGTTGTTACTTTATTGCAAAATTTATTGAATATGTAGATAAAAAATACAATTCGTGCGTTCTATAAAATATTCCCTAAAAATATTGGGAATCGTGCAAACTCTTGAAATAAGCGCTAAAAAATATTTATCTAAAAGTGCGTCAGCATTTATGGTTAGTATACAAACATTAAACGGAACGAATGTTAAACTAAAATTTTACTTAGTTTTAGAATATTTAGTAGTTGCTCGAGATTCGATTTTAAATGCATACAAATTAAAAAAATAAACTTTCTGTTTAAAATTTAAATTTAATATCTTGATGATTTCAAATTTCCGCTACTCAGTGAACTGCGACCACTTATAGACCAATTGGAATCAAAGCCACAAGCTGAATCCGAATCAGAATCGCCATTTAAATTATTAGCCACGCCCCCACCCAAACCTAGCGGTGACCTCAACTGATTGGGTGTTGTGGGCATACTACTGTAACCCGAATTGAAATTCGAACTGGATGTTGATGAAATCGAGTCTCTCGGCGAATCGGTAGCATTCGAGGCTATAGACGAACGTTGAGCATTTTTTTGTCGTTTCTTAACGGAGTCCAAACCTTTTGGTGGTGGCATTAGCGATTCATCTTCGTCATCTACTGCGGCGTTATTTGGCAAGTCGGCGGGTGTAGCATTTTGTGGTATATTATCGGCAGAACCCCAAGATTTATGCAGCACATCGAATTGTTTACTATTAATTGGCACACTGGCTCGGGAGCCCGGTGGCAGATTCATGGCCGTCGATGATGGTGTGTTGCTGTTGTTGTTCCTGTTCGTCATCATTGTGGATGTTGATTTTTTCATCATCATCGGATGCAGATGATGCTGATTCCGCATCGTACCAGCGTGATGAAGATGATGTGGATAGTGATGGTGACGATGGTGGCGCTGGTGAGGGAGACTTGCTGTTGAGGCTGCGTGCCGATGATGATGATGGTGATGCTGTGGCATTGAGCTCCCATTGCCATTGCCCACACCCAAGAAGTTGCTGAATGCTTCGGTCGTTTTCTTCACTCGGACATTCAAAGAGCCAATCCTTAGGAATCCCGAATCTTTTTCGGCTAAATTGCAAGTAGAAATAAAAAAAAATCTAGATTATAAATTGCATTTAAATTTTTATCGACATGCACAAAAAATATTAAACATACACAATAAAGGTCTCACATTTGGGGGCACTTTCAAAAAACTTAAAATAATAAATTGTTTATTTAAATTTTTGTTGTTTTTGTGGCAATTTTAAAGGGGATAATACGACATAACCATACCATATACGGACACCACTACGTGTAACCACTACAAGAGTTACAACTCTCCCTCAGAGAGTAAATCAAAATTCCGAACTATTGCAAGATATGAGCCTGGCAAAATTATCACTTTTTTTGCAAAAATTACCCCGAGGCCCCAAATCTTTGAGGGCCCATAAAAAAAGTCCACGACTTTGGCAAAACTGGGAGACACGGGTCTTTTGTTTTTTTGTCTTTTAGCACGTAGTGGTGTCCGTATATGGTTCTATTTCCATGACTTAAAAAATTACACGAAGTGTTACCGCTCTTCTCGATACCATGTAAGACTGTAATCGCAACACTATCACGTTCATAAAAGTTATCGACCAAGCTCATGCTCATGAATGACAAGTCTGTGGTTCGCTTTAACGGTATTTCCGGTTGGTCACGTAAATAGAGACATGGATTTGCGATATTTACGGATCCCGAAATTACTCTACCTTAAACTACAACGGATCAATTTATGTTCAAAGTTTCTAGACTTTCAGAGAATGTAGTCAAATTTTAAGGTACGTTAGTTTCTGAATGCAAAAACAATTGATGTGTTTCAAATTTCAATTAATGTCTTTTAAATTTCAATTGCTGTATTTAAAATTTCAATTAATGTCTTTTAAGTGTCGATTGATGTCATATACATTCATTTCAATGGACGACTTTTAAATTTCAGTTGATGTATTTCAAATTTCAATTGATGTCTTTCGAATTTCAATTGACTTTTAAAATTTCAGTTGATGACTATTTTTAAATATCAAATAATTACTGGGGACTTGAGAGAGCTTCAGACAATCAGAGAGCTGCGTGCTTTCAATCACTCACTGATTGGAGCCAACAGTTTTACCCGGATTCAGAATTTTCAAATTTCAATTGATGTCGTTTATATTTTTTAAATTTCCATCTCAAATGGTGTAGAAATGTCAAATTAAAGTAATCACTCCATAGCATAGAGTAATCTCATACTAGACAGAATATTTTGCTCATCTGACGTTTCCTTTCACATTGTTCTTGATGCGGTCGGTGTGATAGAGAGATGTTTGACGAAAAGTGACATAGACCAGGTGGAATTACAATAACTTCTTGGTTTAATTTTTCATGTCGTTTTGGTGAAAAACTGTGAAATTTAAATGTGTTTTACACTTTTTTTATTGATTGTTATTGTTAGTAGACATTTGTGTTGGATTGAACACAATAATTTTAACACACAAAACGAAATGCCGTTGTTGTTATTTTGTTCGTTGTTTTGAACCATTGCCTCTATCTGGTATTAGTAAAGCAATGCTTTTCAACATCGAACGTAAATATCACACCAGGCCAAACGTCATACATTTGGTGAGAGAACTATTAGGTCTACTATAAGTGTTAGTCTATGCTAATACATACATAGATACTTTTATTCTCTCATCTGACGTTTCATTTCACACTCTTTGTCGTAGTTTTGTGGAAATGAGAGAAATTAAATTTAAAATTAACTTACACCAGGTGGAGTTACGAAATATGTTAACTTAACTTTTTCATGTCGTTTTGGTGTAGAACTGAAAAATTTAAATGTATTTTTGCAATTTTTTGTTGACTTTTATCGTTGGTATACATTATTTGTATTGTATTTATCACAACTAGTTTGTCACAAAAACACGAAATTCTGTTGTTCTTCCTTTGTTGGCCGTTGTTTACTATTGCCTCTATCTGGTATTATTGAACCCATGTTTTCCACCATCCAATGTTTACTTTCCACCGTACCTATGACGTTTAATTTATTGAGAGAATAAAAGTATCTATGTATGGTCTATGAATCACTCCTTCGTTTAAAATTTCACTGAAATTTAAAAAATACTAGCAGAATCCACCACTCCACAAAAAAAAAAAAAAATTAAAGCAAGAAGTTATTGTAAATCCACCTGGTGTATGTCACTTTTCGTCAAACATCTCTCTATCACACCGACCGCATCAAGAAGAGTGTGAAAGGAAACGTCAGATGAGCAAAATATTCTCTCTAGTATGAGATTACTCTATGAGTGTGACACTTCGAATTTAACGTTACACTTGTAAAAATTTAAAAGTAACAAATTATCTAAGTAAGAGTCTTTTTTCTAAACAAATATTTCAAAAACATCTTTGCGGTCAACTGAACTGAATTTATTTCAAACAATACAAAAATACTTCACAATGCTACTACAAAAATCTATATCGTCCTTTTATTACTGATATGATGATACGATAATTATTGAGTACTCACCTGTAGGTTTTCTCTTTGCCTTGATTTCTGTAAAAATTCGAAAATAAAAAGAGTTTAAACGGGGTTTTTACAACGTAATTTTTAAACGTTTAATGAATGCGTTCACAAAAATGGATAATATATTTAATAAAATAAAATGTTTTTGTTCTGGATTTTAAAATAAATGTGCATGCGAAATGAGGAGACTTTAAAAAAGGAAGACCAAAAAGGAAAAAACTTACCATTGTTATAAAAAAAATTTTGTTTCTCAAAAAAATATATTAGAAAATGCAAAAAAGGCAAACATTTAAACGTAAAACCTCATAGCACTCAAAAAATGATTGGAAACTATTCCAAATTGTATTAAATTTATCTGCAAAACCCACTTATATCCCGGTTAAAAAAGCTTTAATGAACTGATAGGAATTAGCAAACAATTATTCAGCTGGTTAGGCAAAAAATTCCAAATTCTGGTTATAAAAAATTCAGACATGTACATAAAAGTGTAAGTATGTTTATTTTCCTTTCAGAGCAAGCGAATAATTCCATGAAAATAACTGAAATAAAAATGCTTTTATGCAAATCTCAAAAATTAACTGAAATCGCTTGAGCCAGCAAATTTTCAATAGGACCGAGCTCATTGCCCGCAGCATGATTAGCAATATCCACTTGCCTCCAGGTACCGTATCCATTGTTGATCAATTGTTGACGCATTGCCTGGATCTCTGTGAGCAGAAGGAATGCACCACGCACACACACACACACACACACAGAAGTTCCATTATTGATGATCAACCATCCCAGGCAAATGGGTGATTCAGATTTAAGGAGGATTTGGTGCATTGGAAAAAGAAAGTTTAATAATATTAAAGTTGTATTAAAATAAATTCATCGAAATAAGAAGTATTTTTATTTTGTATAACTGGTTTGTTTATGAGAAATGGCCAATCAGTTGGTGGAGTTTATGACATATTGGTGTTAAGGACTCAACGTCCAGGCTAGAAAAACATTTTCTTATCCTTGTTATTACACTGGCATGTTATTGTTGTTAAAATGTTTATATTTTCGTTCAATTAAGATAAAACAGAGATGTTGGTTTTAGATCTTTTTTATAGACAATCCATCTATCCATGCATTAGCAATTATGTTAAGTTTATTCATAGAATGTTAATGGACTATTTGTTGTTACATTCGTCGGAGCGCTGTGAATGCTCAGCATTGTTCGGCCACTGATTGATTACACTGTGGAATATATTTTTTAATTTTAAAAGATTTAAATAGTTCCAACGTTTTTACCGCATTTCTGGTCCACGAAATCGAACTGAATCATTAGTTTTGTGACCTATGTACATATGCATATGTATTGATAATTTTATTTCAAAAATTTTATTTCGAACTTTTGGCGTAGAATACGTCTTACCTTACGGTATAGGGAGTCATGTCAGATTGTTATTGTTGTAATCTTTATTTCATTGATTATGAGGAAACGGCGAGATAACTTTTTTTAAAAATTTTTTTGTAGGTAAATGAAGATGTTATCTTTCGTTTGATATAAGTACATTTCATATTGGTTGATATCTTCCTAATATTTAAATTTCTCAAATGAAAATTGTTTAAACACAAACACTCAAACATATGTGTGCTGTTTGGTTGAGTGTTTGAGTTTGTAGCGTGAACACAAACTATGCTGCTGTTTCAGTGTGGACACAAACCTTCGGCTGTTGTTTTGATTGATGAAATATTGAAATTTCGTATATTTACTTATGTATTTAAGTGAAACAAAATGTTAAATGTGAATTTGAATTTAACATGGATATATAATTATAAAAAATATAAATCAAACTGATTTGCGTCTGTTATTTATCATTTACCCTTACTTTTTTAATTTAAAAACATATTTATCCTATTTTTCCTACCATAAGCTTATGTATATTATCAAAAGTAACTATCAAATAAATAAATTCATTTGCTTATGTTATTTATCATTTATTGTTATATATGCTTTCTGTCTTATCGGATGGTGTATTCTACGTTAAACTTAATGGCCGTGTCTCTGACACAGCCTGCAGGGACAGTCCGTCGCCGAAGGCCTTGGACAACTGTCTGCTGTATTTTTTTTAATTAGGAGAACGGATTCTATGGGATTTGATGGTCTATAACTTGTACATGGTGGGGGGTTTCGGTAAACCTTATTCTGGGTCAGGATTTTCTAAGTTAATTTTTTTTTGGGAATTTGCCACGACCCACAAGTTAGATGTTAAAATCTGATTAAAGTAGATCTAAAGGAACATCTGTCTAAAATACGAGTATGATTTCAAAATAAAAAAAATTAAATCGCTTAAGAAATGCACACGCAGTATCATAAACAAATAAAAATATGCATTTGGCAAGAACTTTGACCTATACTGTTTCAGGAAGGGATCTACAAATTTTGTACAGAAAGGGGGGACAATAGCGTGTCTCTAATTGTATCACTGCACATCTCAAAAACATACTGCCAAAAACTGTACTAAACTTGAAAGCAAAAAAAAAAAAAAACAGCAGACAGTTGTCCGAGGCCTTCGGCCACGGACTGTCCCTGCAGGCTGTGTCAGAGACACGGCCATTAAGTTTAACGTAGAATACGCCAACCGGTAAGACAGAAAACATATATAACAATAAATGATAAATAACATAAGCAAATGAATTTATTTATTTGATAGTTACTTTTGATAATATATATAATATACTTTTTATAATTATATATCCATGTTAAATTCAAATTCACAGTTAACATTTTGTTTCACTTAAATACATAAGTAAATATACGAAATTTCAATATTTCATCAATCAAAACAACAGCCGAAGGTTTGTGGCCACACTGAAACAGCAGCATAGTTTGTGTTCACGCTACAAACTCAAACACTCAACCAAACACCACACATATGTTTGAGTGTATGTGTTAAAACAATTTTCATTTGAGAAATTTAAATATTAGGAAGATATCAACCAATATGAAATGTATATCAAACGAAAGATAACATCTTCATTTACCTACAAAAAAATTTTTAAAAAAGTTATCTCGCCGTTTCCTCATAATCAATGAAATAAAGATTACAACAATAACAATCTGACATGACTCCCTATACAGTAAGGTAAGACGTATTCTACGCCAAAAATGTATTTTCACTAAGTAATGTTTTAGATCATACGTCTTTAGCCTGCGTTAATAGTAAAATTCTCTTTTGAACACCCTTCTTAAATCACGAGCATTTACATTGTGCGTTCTACCCATGGGTTATTTTGTCGTCTAATCGGCTATTCTGCTTCTTACTTACATTCGTAGTAATTCAATTTTCAAACAAAGATGTCTGATTTTCATGTTGCTGGTATTTAGTAATCCAAATTTCCACGAATTATTGTATTTACGTATTTTATTTAATATTTTTCGAATTATTTCTATTCATATTATACAAATAATAAGAAAATAATCTACGCAAACGATGTTCTCCCTACAAAAGCAGAGAGAGTGTGAATCAACATGGCAGAAATACGAAGGAGATTGAAGAGAAATATCAAAAATCCTCTCGAATTCTCGTCTCGTCTGTCTGTCTACCCCTCTTGCTTCTTCCCTCCTCTTGCCGACCGAACACGAAAGTCTTGGGTGAAAGCCGAAGGTGAAACGCACAATCTAAAGGGTGTCTAAGTAATACTCCAAAAATCCAGACTATTGTCCAAAATGGTTCATATAAATCGAAGATTTAAGACGTTAAACCTCCTCTGCATTTTGCGTACAGCATCGAAAAAACTTTAGATCGGAATATATTTGGATATATTAGATATGTTGGGATAAAATCGTCTCGTTCGATCTCCCAGTAAGGGTACAATGAGTTATTATCCAATTGTTTCACGTCATCGCTTATAGGCTTCACAACAGTACATTCTCCGCAGTTCGGGGGGTTGCCAAATAAGAAAATCAGGACAGTATGGAGGATGAGTCATCAATTCGATGTTTTGACTGCTCAAAAATTCACCTGTTTGACGAGATGTGTGAGAGCTCGCATTGTCATGATGGAGAATGATTCGTCTTTGGAGGTTGGTTTTAAGAATTTCTCCGAAGACTTCCGGCAACCAAATGGTCGTGTACCACTTCGAATTGACCGTCCTACGTTGCTCAAGCGGAATAGTGGACACATGACCCATTCGGCTGAAGAAGCAGCCGACCATTTATTCTTCTACGAACAAATTTTGTTGTATTTAGCTCGTCTTGAAAGACCCACACGGTCTATTGCTGCTTTGTTTCCGGTTAATACGCATACATCCATGATTCGTCACCTGTCACTATTTTATACACGTCTTTTGAAGCACCACGGCCGAACGTTTTAATCATTTCCTTGCATTTATTGACACGAGCCTTTTTTTGAGCGATTGCCAATATACATATGTGGGATCCAACGCGAACAAATGTTTTTTACAGCCAAGAGTTCATGCAAAATCGAATGTATTGAAATGGAACTTATGTGCATGGATGCCTCTATCTCACGATATGTCGCATGACAATCATGCATTATCAGTTCACGAACTGCATCGATGTTATGTGGCAGAACGACAAATTTTACGCGCGAAAATTTTTACGGGTTAATTCTATTTTTTAGTGCTCGTAAGTAAAAACGTTCTATGTACGTTTATCCTAAAAAATTTAAAACTTTCCAATGGAAGTTCCAGTTTCATCTGGCAACACTAGTATTGCCAGTTCCCGAAATATAAATAGTAACCTTCGTATTATTCTAATATCGGAAGTGGTATTATGTAGACTGTGTTTATTGATGGTTGGTCGGAATACACTTTTCTTTCCCAATTTAACATTAAAATCGCCAAGAATAATCTTACCGTCGTGGTCAGGACAGCGTTCGTATACTTCCTCCAGACGCTCATAAAATGTTTCTTTAACAAGATGTTGAAATATTTCGCTTTCATGCGAATTGTGTCGATGCGTTCATTCCGCAGTTTTTGGTGCAACCACATCCTGTCCATCGCATTTCCTGGATAGCTGTGATGTCAGCTTTATATTTTTCCACAACATCCGCCAGTTGGAAAGTGATACTGTATAGTTTTCTTAAGTTCCAGGTACATATCCTTCAATCGAGGTTCTTACAAGGCTTGCGAGGGTCTACAACAGTTAGGGGGTTTGTTGGTTTATTCTTCTTGTGTATTTTCATTGCGTATATAAGGGTGGCGGTTAGTCCACCAACGTTTCTCCACTTTTTGTATCCCTTCCAAATAATAGGATTTTTCGAGGTCCATAATATAGGCATTTGTTTGATCAATAATTTCATCCTTGGAGCTAAATCTCTTTCAACCAAGCCATTTCTTCAGGTTTGGAAATAGGAAATAGTAACTGGGGGATAAATCCGGAGAATATGGCGGATGAGGGTACCAATTCGTAGCCCAATTCATGGATTTTTGTCATTGAGATTACTACGCCATATGAAATGCCTATGGCATCAAGAATCTCACGCACATTTACTCTTTGATCGGCCAACACTATATCGTGGATTTTTTCGACATTTTCGGGTGTATCGACGTTCAGCGTCATTTGTAATTGTTCGACCACAACGAAAGTCAGTAAACCACTTTTTTTACCATTGAAATCGATGGTGCAGAGGCCGCATAGTATTTATCAAAATTTTCCTTGGTTTGATTGACGGATTTTTTTTCCCAAACAATAATGTTTAATGGGATCTCGAAATTCACTTGTTTCCATTTTTAAAAAAATTCACGAAGTTGTATGTTTTGAACAGTTGTTAAGCGCAAAGTAAATGGCGGAACTTGCTAGTAGTCTATTAACATTTGGTACTTGATAGGAGCAGTGTTGTATTTCATATATTGATACGCCCTCGTACACAAATCTACAGAATTTATTTTTCCGTGTAGAGATAAATATGAAATTCAGGTTCAATTGCGTACTGATCTTATACTCGTACAACATAATCAATACACTGAAAGAATAAGATATATCGCACGAGTGAATTTGTTTGTCGCCTAAACGAATATTTTCATAGCCGTAACGGAACTGATTTCATTAACTGTCAAACCGTGTAGTTATTTCAGATCTACACACAGGGAAAAGATTAGTTGGAAATCAATTCAGGCATTGGAAATTCCATGCTAAAGTCTATATTTTGAGCAGAATTCGTAATTGTCAAACATCAGAATTATTTGTCGATGTTATTAGTCGTGTTTTGGTTACAAGCAAGCGATTATCGCTTGCTAAGTAGTAAAGAAAACGACTATTTAGCGAAAAGTGATTTTATTGCAAAATATGAAAAGGGTTGAAAACGGTATAAGATGTTAAAAAAATTTTATTTAAACTTAGCGAAAATGATTCGCGTCGCTAAGTTCTCGCTAAGTCTTCGCTAAGTGCTTCATACAAAACAAGCGATTATATAAGCAAGCGGTGTAACCAAAACACGCTTATTGATAGATTGAAAATCGGTCTTACTAAATACAAGTTGCTACTACCGAATTTTAGTTGTATTAACCAATTTGAGTATTTCAAAAACCTGATTCATCTGAAATGGAAGATACAACTAATAAAAAGTACAATATTAGAATTCGTGTTCAAATATTAGTTACTGTAATCATAATTTAGTTTCTGGTACAAAAACACTTGTTACAAAGTTATGTATTCGTTTTTTCACAAGAGGCTTTGTTGTTAAAGAGAAACTACGTATATTTGAATATTACAGGAGGACTTTACAGAAAAAGTAATTTTTAAAACAGAAAGTGATCAACGAAGTTGTGAAAAAACAATAAAGTGTATACTTATAGATATCAGCCAGCGAAGAATACATATTATCATGAATTGAGGTGAAGTGAGACTTTTAAACACAATCGTTGAATATGACGCCACTATTGACGACTTCACAAACACATGAAAACAATTGCTTTTATATTTTCGATCGAAATACGAACCCTGGTTATAAATAATAATAATTTTGTCTATATTTAAATGTAAAATACACAATTTTAATAAAAAATATTTTTTCTACTTTTTTCTATAAAATTCCTAATGGGTTAAAGCATCACCAAATGGTTGTGACAGCCATAAAATTCAAGTAATTACTTTAGTTGAGCATACCAATATATTATTTGGTGCAACCGAATTAGTTTTTACATTTTTCGTTCCTCCAACTAATAGAATATTCACCACTACAGGACAATTTGATTGGTAGAACTGAAACTCGACTGACAGATCACATTTATTTATTGTTGCTGTGGCTTCAACTAAATATTTTAGTTCTTGCAACCAAAACTGAATTACAAATCAATTGATATGCACAATATTTGGTGATGCGGAACACAATTATTGGTAATCACAACTGAATAATGTGATAGACCAAGGAACCGCCAACTTTTAGTTGGCTGTAAATATAGTTGTGACAACGAATCTCTTCTCTGTGTGTAGCCACAGATCTTTAATAGCGGTTGTTTGAAATGATGCTATTGAAAAATGCATCAAAGTAAATGCAACAAGAATCATGAGGACGAATTTCGCTTTTGCAAAACTAAATCTCTGTTAATAGAGCTATAGAACGGATTTGAGCGTGAACTAATAAAATTAAAAGTTGACAATTCTCAAAAACAGACCGAATACATACATAGTGGTATACAATTTGGCTGCCGGTGATGCAATGGTTAGTGTGTGCGCCTCTTGTACGTGAAATCCTGAGTTCGTTCCCTGCTCTAACCACCGTAAATTTCTTTCGGCGACGGTCACCTCGCATAGTGACGGCGAAACTGTCGAGTATTTATCCATGAAAAAGCTTCTCAAAATACCGTTCGGAACGGTGTAAAAACTGTAGGTCCCAATCAGTGTGTATAAAACTAGAAAGGGCACAGCTCACTGGTCTCCTCAATTCCTTCATGGAGTGCAATGGGAACTCATTTATTTTTTTTATACCAAATGTCTGTCAATGAGTTTGTTTATGGTTGTATAAAGTGCATTGAGTGGCGTAAAGACACCGTTGCTACGACTATTTAATAGCTTTATTCTATTCAAACCGGTTTTGTCAAACAAACATCTGCTTCGTTGCAGCAACACAAGTTTCACGTCAATTTCAAGTGTTTCACAAAATGTTGCAGTAATTAAAACAAAATACTGAAAAGGGACGATATAACCAAAATAAATAATAATAGCTAACAGTTAAAAATTGTATAATTTAATCCTTTTTGCCTTTCTTCGGATAATCGAAGCTTTTCACTGCTGCAATAACGGTAAATAAACTCATCGAGCATGTTGTGTCTATGGGTCAAAGCGATATTTTTTCCGCACCTACGAGTACATACGACTAAAACTGCAAATTGTTTCAACATTTAATGACATGTTGTAGAACTACAACATTTCCAATTGAAATTCGAAAAAAATCAATTGAAATTTTAAGTTGATGATTTTCATATCACATGATCCTCTTAAATTTCAATTGATTTATTTCAAATTGAAAATATAATTTTCAAATTGGAGTTGAAATTTTATTGGTTTTCTCAAATTGCAATTGCAATTTTAATGCTTTTTTTAATTTCAGTAGGAAAGGGCGTGAATCATTACGGAGTTACGAATAGAATTTTTCAAAAATTTCCGGTTTAACTTTGTTTATAGTGTAGATAACATAGAGTAATGACCATAGACGAATTTTGTGTAGACACAGTAGTTTGTTTGAAACCACAGTAAAAATGAGAGAGAGCACAGTGTTGTACTCCAATAGTAGTTAAAAAAAGGAGTAAAATGAAAAAATTTCCATTGCTGGTTCAAAGCAAATGTCAGAAAAATGAGGGAAAACAAATCTATTTGTTTACATTTCTAGTTTGCTTTGTGGTGGTAAGTACTTATTGCAATGTGATTTATGAATATAATCATTTACATCTTTGAATGCATTCATTGCTTTATCATACAATGATATAAATTCTAATATTATAAAAATTACATTAATTGTTTGATATTATTTTATATTTCTTTATTCACAAATGTGCGTTTGTGTTGTTTACAGTCAATACAGAAAACACAAAACAGAAATGAGAAATGTCACATGAAACCACAGTAGTTAACAAAATGAAATGATCGAAATGATCTCAAGAGAGCGAAACGCCGGCGTCCCAGCTGAAACGCGGTAAATGTGAATAATCTATATGACAGGAAATTGGGGAAAACTCGATACCAATTCAAAAGGTGTTAATTTCATCTAAAGGTACTAAAACACACAATAAAATCTATAGCCAAATTTTAAGTCTGTGAAAGAACTTTTAGCCCGGTCAAATATAAAGTTTTTGTATACAATTCGTTCTAAATTTTTTTTATTAAAAAGTTTTAATTTCTTATCAGATAAAACTATCAGATCATCTAGTAGATCGCCATCCAATAAAACGTAGTACACTACAAAATATACTAAATTATTCCAGAGTTTCCATATAACCCAAAAATACAACTGAATAAAAAATTGGCAACACTGCAATTTTTAAAAATGCATTTTTAAACTCTCTCTGAGAATAACATATATATCTCTCCGAAAATAACAGAAGAATCAATTGAAGTATGATGTTGGAAACATCCCTCACTGCGTTATTTTTGAACCATTCCAATAACAAACATAGTGAAATCGACAGTAAGCTGATAGGTTAGGGATTTTGAATGTGCAAGAGGTTATTGAAATATTTGAGAATCGAACAAAAGTAGGTGGTGGGTGATATATAACACTGGTGTACCATAAATGGGTATTCAAATTATTTACAAATTTCATCTGCCAGTTTGTGATTAATTCAGTATATTGTTGCTGTTTGTGTGTATAAGAATTAGTTATAATAAATTGTATGTATGTATAAGCACAAAACCAAATAAAATTAATAAAATTAGTTAAATTTAAATAAGTAATGCATGCACTATAATAATAAACAGATAATAATCAAAAGAAATAACCATAAAACAAGTGATAAATACATATGTAGATAATAATAGTAAAGTGATAAACATTAGAGTAAGGAATATAAAAACCATAGAGGTATAAACAAGATAGTATGTAGATATAAATGTTGTATTCCGTTTTTTGTTTGTTTGACGGATAATTTAAGAATTTGGTTAAAAACATTTGGAAATGAATCAATCATTTCTTAACAATTTGGTTAGTAACACTATCGGTATTGGTGTTGCGATTGGAGGCGGTAGCAGCACGTAGGGTTTTACGCAAAAAGCTCTCTTTACGACGTGCCACTGTACCAGGTCGTATGTCCTTCGGCGATCGATTGCGAGGCGTTGACTCTGGAGAACTTTGCGGTGATATCATCACATCACATGGCACCAGGGTGTCCTCTTCATCCTTGTGAAATTTCATGGATTGTATGGCCGCTTTCTTATCACGACGTCGCGATGCTGTGGTTAGAAGCGATTGCGTACGTGTTAGAGGATTGCCAGCACTAATTGTGGCATAATTTAATTGAGAGCGTTTTTTGCCGCGCGTCAGAGCACTACCCACTGTACCACCTCCAGGTCCCATTTTACCCGAAGCCATATTAGGTGGTAGTTCAAATTGAAAGTTGTTGTTAATTTCGTTGAGTAGGAACCATGAACAATACTCACTGCTGTAGGTGGATGCCGATACAGTTGTCTGTTGCTTACTGTAGTCCAATGGTTTGTTGCCCGCCCAATCAAGGAGATCGCGGTTTGCCTCTGAAATATAATTGATAAGATATGACATAAATTAGTAGAGCATATAATAAGTTCTAGACAAGATATCTCTATGCTAGTAGCTGTGATCACTGGATACTGTTCAATAGGCAGACACACGTCTAGACTCGGAATATCAACTCGTGATTACTGTAGAAGCTCTGAGGATGAAGAGTCGGACGAGAGCGTCGAACATCTTATATGATACTACCCGGCTTTTTGTATGAGTAAGAGAAAATATCTACAATCTTACTTCATGTTGAATTATGTTAGGAGATTTCTGCAGAGTACTATGTACTTGGTTCGCCAAGGATTAATGTACGTCTCTTCTTCAGCCTCATCTGAAATATCGGAATGAGGTATCACATGGCTATCCTAAGGTGTCCAAAGCAGGTAAATGTATAAGTTCAACTATGGGGATGGAATATCACGTCTCGTGATACAACAATCCTCATTGGACTAAGTGTGTCAATAGTGAAAGCCACTTACACCTAACCTAACATTTTGTCACGAATTTTCTAAGCGTAGTTTTCTGTCCCGTTAATAAAACAAGGTTCGTTTTAAATTACAATAATTACAACAGTTTAACTTCCTTTTATTTTACTTATTATAGTACAACAGTTTACTGTATTTACACCGCTTTACAATAAGTCTTATGTTTTACTATCAAATCGCGTTGCTTACTTTCGGGCGGTTAATCACAAACTGATTCATAATGCCAAAAACCTCCTCTATTTATACGAGTTACGCCTCTCGTCACCCTGTTTCCAGATTGTTCTACCCTGTAGTAGAATAGTTTTTCAAAATAATGTACCTGTAGCCGACTCGTCAACTGGTTTGTGGCAAGAGTGTACTTTAAGGCGCAGCATTAATCGCACTGTAAGTAAAAGCTTTTACTTAATTGTAATAATACCAATTTAACATTCACAATTGGTCTATGTTCAAACTGTTTACTATCATCATACTTTTGAGCAATTCAAAACAGACTGATTCAGCATCTTGGCTCACACCATTTAGCAATTTCCAGAACCAGGGCGTCGATTGCCATTTTGTTCTGGGCTGGTTTGGAGAAATATTAAGCGATTTAATCAGCCTTAAGCGACTTAATCGGTTGTAGCAATGGTGTACTTTCAGGCGTAACTAACATTATCAACATTAACATTACTTTGACAGCCATTTTAAATAGTGCATTGAGTAAAGTGTGTCTCAGTAAGAATGCACTTTTTTATTTTAAAATAAAACACGTATTTATTGAGATAGTTATGATTTTTTTTATTGGATTGTAAAGAAGACATGTTCCGATTAAGTATGGAAGCAAATATACGTCAAATGGCCCCCACGGTTCTGATGACAGGCCATTACACTTTTCTTGAAATTTTCCATGACGTTTTCACAGAAATGTGGATCTCGGATTTGAACTCAGGAATTGTCTCTGGTTTATTTGCATAAACCTGAGATTTCACAAAATCCCAAAAAAAGAAATCGCACGGAGTTAAATCGCATGATCTTGGTGGCCAGTTGACATCAGAATTCCTTGAGATAATTTGTTCTGGAAATTGATGCTGCAGTAAATCGATTGTTTCATGCGCGGTGTGACAGGTGGCGCCGTGTTGCTGAAACCACATGTCGTCCAAATCCATACCGACCAAAATCCGCACCAGACACTTGCTCGTTGTGGGTGCATTTGTTTCACACGGGTTGCATGTGGATTTACTGAACCCCAAATTCGACAATTTTGTGTATGCACGAAGCCATTCGGATGGAAATGCGCCTCATTGGACAATATGATTTCTTCTGCTGGTTTGAGTTCCTGAGTAAGCTGAATTTTGTTCGCACGAAGGTGGAGGTCTTCTGACAAAATTTCGAATTTCTCGACTGAAAATTCTTCGACTTTTGCGAGCGCTCTCAGCATAACTTTCCAAATTTTCGTACTAAGTTTTCACAATTAAAACGCGTTGTTCTTTCGTAAAGCGCTCCATTTTTAATAATTGGAATACATATATGTGGCAGCTGCCAAATTTCAGAGTTGCCACTTACACAGAGAAAGAGACACTAAATTTAGAAAGTTCAATCTTACTGAGACACCCTTTAGCAGCATACGGACAGACCCTCTGATTATAATTTATTTGTTGGTTGGTAATCTGTTGAATCCTGAGACTTATCATATATACATATATTCCATGAGATAATAGAATTCCTTTCGCCAAAAAATGTACGATAAGACTTTATAGATTATTATGATTAGACTATTGTTGGCCCAAAATTCACTTGTATGGGTTGTAAACATTTTGGAAGGCTCCAAACTGTCTAGGATGACTAGAAAAAGTTTAAGTCGAAATAATTGGGTACTTTGCTTATGTACATGGAATTGGTATTTTCCACAGATAAATAAAATGACTATTTTCTCTCCCGGAAAATAAGACTTGAATTCAATATGATCGTAATTGGTAAGAAATGCCGATATATAATATGACACAACAAGGAACGCAGCATATCAACTGTACAAACGAATCAGTATGCATTGGGGTGCTGACATGAGTTTTTACGCAGAACGCTTCAGAATGCGCTATTAATAGTTCGCATTACTACGTTATGAATAGGGAAATTTATAGCTTTTAATCCATTACAGACGAAAGAATTGAGATAATTGCCAGTGATACCGCCGATTCCGATACAGAAATTTCTCAGCTTTAAAGCTACATAGCTGTATTTGTTACTGGTCTGCTATCAATGACCGGCAATATTGACCAGATATGAGCATAAATCAGCTCCCAGTATGAATTCGGTTAAAAGAATGCAAGTGACATTGATTAGGGAAATTGCTGGTAATATACATATTTATTATCAAACAAGGTCTCAGATAAGGTGACAATTTACCGACGATTACATCAATATTTTACAGGAGATAATAATACTATAATAACTGCAGGGAATGGTACCATTATAAAGAAAATTAACAAATTATGATTGCTACTGATAATATTAGGTTTGCGAGACAAAATTTTGAGCTGAATACTGACACACACCTCCCAGAGAATATTGCTCAGGGTCTTTTTAATCCATTTGGTATTAAAGAAGGTGTTGGACAAAGGGACAACTAATCGATAATCATTTCAATGTCTTAATGAAAACTAATAAAGTACTAAACATATTACAATTGTGTCAGATTATATTGTTACGATTAAGTAAAAGCTTTTACTTACTTAAATGCCTAAATTATGTAAAT
Source organism: Phaonia tiefii (assembly GCA_963931995.1). Taxonomy (NCBI): domain Eukaryota; kingdom Metazoa; phylum Arthropoda; class Insecta; order Diptera; family Muscidae; genus Phaonia; species Phaonia tiefii. The sequence goes on along the minus strand of OZ008369.1, from coordinate 90,163,282 downwards.
AACAGGGTGATTAATGTTGCGCCTGAAGGTATGCCTTTGCAGCACCATACCAGCTCGCCAAACCAGTTGGTTAATAAGCTGCAGTACCGATTGAATACGGGTGGCATCTATTTCCACTAGACGAGAAAAAGATGGTAGTACCACCGAGTAATACTAAGAAAAGTGTGCATCAGCTGTTTTATGTACTAACGAAGACTGTCGAATACGTGGAAAACATATAGAGAATTTTATCAATTAGAGTGTTATTTGTGATGTATACAAATAATTTTACACTAACACTTCATTACATTTTGACTTTTTCCACTGAATATCCCTTTTTTTAATCGATTTATTGGCAACATTTACTCCCAGTTATTGTGATTTGTACTTTTGGCTTGACATGCTCCAGCAAAAGTACGAAAATTACACCACGCAACCTATCACCGTGAAAGCGTCTTCTCTATTTGTTATCCAAGTACTAACTTGATCAGCAGTCTCACCGATACCGCTTGGGTAGTACCGTCTGCAGTTCTCTATAAGTTGGAAAAATAACAAAAATGTTATAACGAAAAGATCGACAAACAGTTCCTGGAAACGGGGGGAAACTTCAGCGAACCACACACTTGTCATTCATGATCATGAACATGAGCTATCGTTGATGTTTATTGTCGGTTTATAGCCCTTCTTGATACCAAACAAGAACGAAATCGAAGTTGTTTGCGTCACTATCTCACGTTCACAAAATGGTTTGGTAATATTTTTTCCAATTCATCAGCCAGATAAAAAGTTATCGACCAAGCTCATGTTCATGAATGACAAGTCTGGTGTTCGCTTTCTAGAGAACCTAACGGCGAAAAATAGAACTCGTACAAATAGCTGAGGTTTCTGGCACTTGGAGTTCGTCTGTGATTAAAAGTACGCAACGCTAAGATATAGTAAAACGGTTGAAGATAGACAGTTGTGAATGTTAATTATAATAGTGAACTATTGTACGGTGTAAGTAAAATAAAACGAAGTAAAACTGTTGTACTTAACGTACTTTAAAACTAACCTTGATTTATTAACGGGAAATAAAACAGCGCTAAACGCAGGACGATTATAAAATTCGTAACAATATCATGATTGGGAGCCAGAGTTATTATGATTGCGTCTGATAATATTATTATTGCATGTGATCATATCTGTGGCATCGCATTATAATACTTTAGTTAACAAATTATAGTTTAATTTTAGGGATTTATGATTTTTTAAATATTACGATTTTAATATATTTCTTTAACTTTCGAATTTCAATGTTTCAAAGTTCTGAGATTTGAAGGATCATGAGTATATATTTATAAAATCTTTATTTTGAAAATGTGACCGAAGCTTTTGCGGCATTATCAAAATCACGTCTAGAGACAGGTGTTATTTTTTTTTCTTTTATCAAACCAACACTCAGGGGATGCCCCTATATATGCAGTGCATTGTGTTGGCGAAGGGAAATTGAGGTAGTAGAGGGTGGAAAGAGGGAGTAGTGTCTGTTGACATTTGCCTTGAATGTTTGTATGTCACAATTAGTGGGAAATACACTAGCCGGAAGTTTATTCCACATACGGACTGTACGGCTGAAGAAGGCATTTTCTCTATAGTGTGTAGTGCGGTCAATCGACCACTCGATAAAAACGGATGAGAGTTCCTGAAAAGCCGCGTACTTCGGCTAAATATCCTCACGTCTGGCATAAGTTGACGGATACCCGAGGAACACATACCGTGGATATAGCGATAGAACAGCGACACGCAACCCACATTTCGACGATGCTCAAGGGAGGCAATAGAGTTGGATACCCTACTGTCCCCTATTAACACCGTCGCTCTTCTCTGGACACGGTCGAGAAGTCCTGGGAGCACCTGCCCATATCCATCTTTGGCCTGATGTAGGTGGTGTAGATATTGAGAAGATCAGATGGAATGAAGTATTTCTTGCACCGCTTTAAAAAGCCTAGACACTTGAATGCATCTTTCGACACTTCGACAGTTTTGGCCAACGGACATCACATTGTATTTTCATGCCCAGAACATCAAGAGCGTCTGATTCATGAATATCAACACCGTCCATAGACAATGACGACACACCTGGGTCAGCAATACGTTTATGCGACAACAAACAACACTGGGTCTTACTCGCATTAAAATCTACTCTATTCATTCGACCCCATTCAATAATGGACACCAGATCCCGGCCGAGTGTTTCATTCATCGTCCGGCGTTTGACTTCAATCTCTTGAAGACTTGGCCAACGGCCGAATGAATAAGAATGACAGAGATTACTGTCATCGGCAAAAGAGTAGATTGGATTCACAGTTTGACCCAGGAGATCGTCAATGAAAATAAGAAAAAGAGAAGGAGAAAGAACAGAGCCAGTCAATTTATGCTCGTCGGATGAAACCCCATCTACAACAACTCGTATAGTGCGATCTCTGAGAAAACTCGATATAAATCGAGTGAAGTTATCACCGACACCAAAAGCAGCGAGCTTTGGTCGTGCCATACTCGTGCCATACTCTGTCAAAGGCCTTGAAAATATCAAGAGCCACTACCTTACTCTCACCAAGCCGGAGGATGGATCGACTCCACTGTTCCGAAAGGAACGCCATCAGGTCTCCAGTAGATCTCATTCTACGGAAGCCATACTGCCGATCGTTAAGAAGGTTATTGGACTCAAGATATTTCACTAGATGGTGGTTAACCATGCTCTCCATAACCTTCGAGAGCGCAGAACGAATTGCAATTGGGCGGTAATTTGCAGGGTTACTTGCATCACCTTTTTTAGCGATTGGCTGGACATTAGCAACCTTCCAACGCGCCGGGAAGACTCCGGCACGGTATGCAAGGTTGAAAAGGTTGCGCAGTGGACACGCCAGTGTCGAAGAGCACCTACTCAAGACCAGTGCAGATATGCCATCCGGGCCCGGGATTTTACCTACGGCGAGATTCGCAAGAACCTTTTTAACTCCTCTCGTTCGAAAAAATATCTTGGGCATGGAACAAGATACGTAATTGATCACGGGGAGTGGTTGATTGCTATCCGGCAAGGAAGACTACCTTGTAAACATTTCAGGCAGGAGGTTAGCTTTATCAACCGGTTCAGTGAATGTTATGTCATCTTTAAGAAGAGTTGGGATAGAGGAAGAACTATCCTTTATTCTTCTTGCAAATGACGAAATGCTCTTACTTCCACTAGGGAAAGAAAGGACTTTAGCATGAATACGCTGTTCGTGAAGAAACTTTTCGCGTCGAAGTACTTTGGTACACTTGGATCTTGCCTGTTTGCGTAGCAGTTCAGTATTAACGTTTTGCATACTAGTGGCTTTTGTATTAGAACGCCAGTCTCTGAACGCGTCCTCTTTGGATCTGACAGCATTCTTGCATGTCTGGTTACACCAACTTTTTTCCGATGGTTTAACCGAAATAATTTTCGTTGGGATGAATGAATTCATACCAATCAATATTATCTTCTAGATCATTTCAGCAGCAGCATCTATGTCATTGTCTAGAAAACAAAGCTTCCAGTTAAAATGCTAATAAAAGTTGTTGAACTCAGCCCAACGTGCCTCTTCGTAGATACAAATTGTTCGCTTCGGGACTGTGTTTGAAGCGAGACGAAGAGCTGAATACGAGAAGGGCGCTGAAATGATACAGTGATCCGAATTACCCAGACGTGCAAGCGTGTTAACTTCGTACTTTTCAGGGTGCGAAGTTAAGAAGAGGTCAAGTAAATTTTGGTTGTGCCCTTGAACACACGGAATATGCGTCGGTTCGTTCACCAATTGCGGCCTAAGTACAGACTTTAGAGATAAGACCGTCTCTCGAGAAACGAAGATGCAACTCTATCAGACCCTGATACAATCTGTCGTGCTTTATGGCACAATACCCTGCTTCATACATGCTGAAAAATATCAGCCCCAGCAACATATTGCAGGAATCATGAAATTTTTTTCAAGCATTGTGTTCGTGAATTGAAGATCTGCAGCTTTTTTCTTCTTTATTGTCTGTCACGTTTTTGTTTTCAATAGTTTTCAACAAATAAAGCCACATTTGGGTTACAAATACTTTCCATGTATTATAGCATATTAATCATTAAGTGTGTTTGTTTTACCTCGATAAAGTTAATTATAGCTTAATTTGTACGGGTCAGCTAAGCGATATTAAGCATCATTTCAATTTCCCAGTTAAATTCTTACTTGAGCAATAACAGTGTTGCCACATGTTCAATATCAAGATATGACAACAAAAAGTTTTCTTAGATAAATTTTGTTATCATTTCTTATGAATGAATATGTTATGAAGAAGGAGAGACTCAAAACCAGAAATTTGAAAATGACTTACACATGGTGGTAACTTTATTCAAATCAGTTTATTTAATGGAAGACTACGTATATTTTTATATCTCTAAACTTGAAAGATAGATTTTTATTTTTGATTGTAAACAAAATTGGAATTAAGTTGTTCACAACGACGCGCAATAAATTTTAGGCAGATTGATCACTGTAGAATCACCTAGCATATCATGTCAATGTTTTTATACTTTTTTGTATTTTTGTATTATTGGTATATATTTGTGTAGAGTTTGACAAATGAAACGAATGCACAAAAATAAAATGTCTGTTTGTTGCTGCCTACAACTACAGCAACATCTGCTGCTACCATGTATTTGTTGGCACTGGCTACAAATGTGTTGCCGTATCGAATTTCTTCACCCATTACAGCAAATGTTGGCACATTTCGTAGTATTAAGCGTGAATCGTTTTTTTCGAAAGTCATAAGTGACGATAGCTCAATGAAATGCAGAAAACAGCCCTATTGTATCCCAAACGTGTTATATTGAATAGCAACCACAAAGTTGTTGGACACAAGTACACTATTTTTTGCGACAAGCTACAAACACGTTATATTTGCGTCCAAACAACAAAAGAAGCCAAATTGTCAGCGTGTACATACTAACGAAACGACACTGGGAGTTTTCGAGAGTATAATCTTCGAAAAATATATGGCCCTATAATAGTTAATGGTGAGTATCGACGACGTATGAACCACAAGCTGTATAAACGGTATCTCGCCATCGATGTAGATCAGTAGATCAAAATAATGCGATTACACTGCCTAGGCCATGTCTGTAGAATGTACCACAATGAACTAGAATGAAAGGTATTCGAAGACGTACTCGAAGAACATCGCTGGACCAGGTGGAGATATGCCTGCGAGAGATTGATGTTAACACTGGAGGAAGAAAGCTAAAGATCGAGCCGGATGGAGAAATATGATATCTTCGTTTTGTAAAGGCCTTAATCTCTGTGGGTTGTTTGAGGCCTCCTAAGTCCGTCAGTAGAAGTTGAGGTTGTTAAAAGAAAGTGGGTATTCTCAGTGTTGCAAACTGTTCCGAAGCAAAAATCGCTACGGTTTAAAAAAGGAAAAAAACTTGAAGTGTATGCATATTTAAGAGCTGAATATATACATATGTATATAAGTATGTTCTACATTGAATTTATGTTTGTTAGTTGAGAAAGGTTTAAAGTCTTATATCCAATCTAGGTATTCACAAGGAGTCTTAAAGTTACGTTTCGGAAAGCCATATTTCATAAAAAATTTACGTAAAGCGCCAGAAAAAGCAGTAAACTATTTAAAAAGGGAAAATAGAAAATAATTTCAAATTTGTCTGGGGAAAGATATTAAAACAATCATTTTATTTAAGTGAATTTGAAAACAAGCATCACTTGGTATGAAGATGTTTTGGAAGCTATACGCCGAATTTCCGAGTTATAAAGAAATTTGTGTTTTCGCGATTCTTATACGAGGGCGGATAAATAAGTGCGTTTTCGAACTGCCTTCGCTGTTATATGAAATGCAACACTGCTCCCATCAAATACCACCTGTTAATAGACTACTGTCAAATTTTGAGCAAGTTCCGTCATTTACTTTGCGTTTAACAGCTGTTCAAAATATACAACCTCGTGCATTTTTTTAAAAATGGAAAAAAGTGAATTTCGAGTGAAAACCGTCAATCAAACCAAGGAAAAGCTTGATAAATACTATGGGGACTCTGCACCATCGATTTCAATGGTAAAAATGTGGTTTACTGACTTTCGTTGTGATCGCACAAGTACAAATGACGCTGAACGTTCTGGACGGCCAATTGAGGTCAATACACCCGAAAATGTCGAAAAAATTCACGATATGGGATTGGCCGATCGAAGAGTAAAAGTTCGTGAGATTGTTGATGCCATAGGCATTTCATATGACAGTGTGATTTCGATTTTAAATGATCAGTTGGGTTTAAGAAAGCTGTCTGCAAGATGGGTGCCGCGTTTGCTCTCAATTGACCATAAACGTACGGGTGCACACGTGTGTAGTCTCAATGGCAAAAATCCATGAATTGGGCTACGGATTGGTACCTCATCCGCCATATTCTCCGGATTTAGTCCCCACTGACTATTTCCTATTTCCAAACCTTAAGAAATGGCGCGGTGGAAAGAGATTTAGTTCCGACGATGAAATTATGGATCAAACAAATGCCTATTTTATGGACCTCGAAAAATACTACGTTTTGGAAGGGATACAAAAATTGGAAAAACGTTGGACTAAGTGTATTGAGCTAAAAGGAGATTATGTTGAAAAATAATTGTTTTGTTTTGCAAAAAAAACTGTGTTTCACTCAACAAGTCACCGACTAATTGATCCGCCCTCTAAATATGTTTTGCTACTATGTGAAGTTGACCCCATTGCCTAACACCATTAGAATTGTACCCAAATAACGGTACGTTTGAGATTAGATTACCTCATGATATTCTAATATTGTTGGTCTGATGAGTTGTTAATTGTACAGTCGTAAAATATTTTTGACGAATACAACAATTTAAAACACCCTTTTAAATACCCTAAATATTTGCATTAGTTTCATCTACAATCAAGAACAAAATCTGTAGAGTAAAAATAGCTACAGGCGCTACGCAAAAATTGTTAAAACCGACACCGTAGCAATTTTTTTTTTGAAAAACCACAACTTTACTAAAACAGTGGATTTTGAATATCAAAAATAACCCAGTTGGCATCACTGGGTACTCCAGCCCAATTACAAATTTCTCTCGCGCAGGGGGAAATGGTGCGTGAGATGGAGTTGGACTTCTACACTGTATTTAGTTCCCATATGACAACAGATTTTCTAGGATCCTATTTCTAAAGAACCCCATACGTAATTTAGCTTAAGTCGATATGAAATATCCTCCGATATTGACACAGATATTATTATTAGGAGGTAATCATATTATGGTTACGAGGAAATCATATTATGATTGTGTCTCATCATATTATAACAAAAAAAGAGACATACTAGGGCTATGTTTAATTATTAGAAGGAAATAATATTTTATTAGTGTTTGATTATGTATATTACAGTTGGGTGAAGGTCACATGCTGTTTGTGCTGTGCCTCACATATTACTTGGGAGTGAACACATTATGATTGGTTGAAATAGTTTGCAAATATTGTGACAACCAAAAACTCAATCGCACTCTAATCGCATAAAGTATTTCTTCTCACAAAATTTCAAACAGACGGGAACGTTAGAGAACGTTATCTGGAGTTTACGCGAAATTCGGAACGTGTCTGTCGAACAAACCAAATGTTCCGCCAATTTCTGACGTCAGAAAATTCTGAACAAAATTCGGAACTCTTACGAAAATGCTATCAGAATTCGTATCGAATTCTGAATGAAAAGTCTTGGGGGAATTTCATAAACGTACTTTTCGAAATTCTGAAATTTTTCTGATCCAAAAAATTGTGGAATTTTTGATTTCAAACTAATTTGCATGCGGATATGTTTTTACAGTTATAGTGCGTTACTCCGAATTCGATACGAATTCTGACAGCATTCGGAACGAATTCTGAAGGATTTTTCTGAGCATTCTTAGAAAAGACACGTGTTTCTAATCATACTAGATTTCGTAGTTGTTCCAAAGAGTTTGAGTCGTACGGTCGCATTTTGTTTGTTTAAATAAGTGTAAAATTCAAATTAAAGACAGAAATTAAAGTGAATATTTAATAAAAGTTTATTAAAAGTGAATTTTAACAAAGGTTTGTGAAAAATACTAATGAAATACTACTAAAAATACTACTGTCCGAAAATGAATTTCAGAAAGTTTAAAACGAATATTTAAAGATGACATAATAGCCTCGGAATTTTTTGGACAAACGCAAATGATAATCTAAGTATAAAAGACATTAACTTCATAAAAATTCTGAAAGACACAAAAATATGATTAATTTAATATCGTTAATTTATTAATAAATATTGGAATTATTTTTATAGATTTGGCGATAGACAAAAGACATTTCGACTAACAAGGTCTACAATTTAACTCTCTTTGCGGGAAGGGAAGCATCCTTTAATGGCTTTGACACCCTTTCAGATTCCATTTCTGAGATTTTGGGGACAGTGAAATTGTTGTTGCTGGTGACTTCAATGTCCATAATTCCTCCTGGCTAACCCATTCGAGCCATACAACTGCGGAGGCCCAATACGCTGAGCTCTTCGCCGCGCATAATGACCTAACGCAATTGGTGAATGAACCGACTCACATTCGCAACCAAAATTTACTTGACCTCTTTTTAACTTCAAACCCTGAAAAGTACGAAGTTAACTCGCTTGCACCTCTTGGTAATTCGGATCACTATAGCATTTCAGCGCCCTTTTCGTATTCAGCTCTTCGTCTCGCTTCAAACACAGTCCCGAAGCGAACAATTTTTATCTACGAAGAGGCACATTGGGCTGAACTCAACAACTTTTATTAGCATTTTAACTGGAAGCTTTGTTTTCTAGACAATGACATAGATGCTGCTGCTGAAATGATCTAGAAGATAATATTGTTTGGTATGAATTCATTCATCCCAACAAAAATTGTTTCGGTTAAACCATCGGAAAAAAGTTGGTGTAACCAGACATGCAAGAATGCTGTCAGATCCAAAGAGGACGCGTTCAGAGAGTGGCGTTCTAATAAAAACGTTAATACTGAACTGCTACGCAAACAGGTAAGATCCAAGTGTGCCAAAGTACTTGGGCGCGAAAAGTTTCTTCACGAACAGCGTATTCATGCTAAAGTCCTTTCTTTCCCTAGTGGAAGTAAGAGCATTTCGTCATTTGCAAGAAGAATAAAGGATAGTTCTTCCTCTATCCCAACTCTTCTTAAAGATGACATAACATTCACTGAACCGGTTGATAAAGCTAACCTCCTGCCTGAAATGTTTACAAGGTAGTCTTCCTTGCCGGATAGCAATCAATCACTCCCCGTGATCAATTACGTATCTTGTTCCATGCCCAAGATATTTTTTCGAACGAGAGGAGTTAAAAAGGTTCTTGCGAATCTCGTCGTAAATAAATCCCAGGGCCCGGATGGCATATCTGCACTGGTCTTGAGTATGGGCTCTTCGACGCTAGCACGTCCACTGCGCAACCTTTCAAACTTGCATTCCCGGCGCGTTGGAAGGTTGCTAATGTCCAGCCAATCCCTAAAAAGGGTGATGCAAGTAACCCTGCAAATTACCGCCCAATTGCAATTTGTTCTGCGCTCTCGCAGGATATTGAGAGCATGGTTAACCACCATCTTGTGAAATATCTTGAGTCCAATGATCTTCTTAATGATCGGCAGTATGGCTTTCGTAGAATACGATCTCCTGGGTCAGACTGTGAATCCAATCTACTCTTTTGCGGATGACAGTAATCTCAGTCATTCTTATTCATTCGACCGTTGACCAAGTCTTCACGAGATTGAAGTCAAACGCCGGACGATGAATGAAACACTCGGCCGGGATCTGGTGTCCATTATTGAATGGGGTCGAATGAATAGAGTAGATTTTAATGCGAGTAAGACCCAGTGTTGCTTGTTGTCGCATAAGCGGATTGCTCACCCAGGTGTGTCGTCATTTTCTATGGACGGTGTGGATATTGAAGAATCAGACGCTATTGATGTTCTGGGCATGAAAATAAAATGTGATGTCCGTTGGGCAAAACATGTATTTGAAGTGTCGAAGGAGGTATTCAAGTGTCTGGGCTTTTCAAAGCCGTACAAGAAATTCTTCACTCCATCTGATCCACCTACATCAGGCCAAAGATGTAATATAACTCCCATATATGGGCAGGTTGTCCTAGGACATCTTTGGAGCATCTCGACCGTGCCCTGAGGAGAGTGACGGTGTTGATAGGAGACAGTAGGGTATCCAACTCTATTGCCTCCCTTGAGCATCGTCTAAATGTGGGTTGCGTGTCGCTGTTCTATCGATATTTCCACGGTATGTGTTCATTGGAGATCCGTCAACTTATGCCAGACGTGAGGATATTTACGCGGCTTTCCAGGAACTCTCCTCCATTTATTATCGAGTGGCCGGTTGACCGCACTACACACTATAGAGAAAATTCGTTCTTCAGCCGTGGAATAAACTTCCGGCCAGTGTATTTCCCACCAATTGTGACATACAAAGATTCAAGGCAAATGTCAACAGACACTACTCCCTCTTTCCACCCTCCACTACCTCATTTTTCCTTCGCCAACACAATGCACTGCATTTAAATGGGGCATCCCCTAAGTGTTGGTTTGATAAAAAAAATTGACGCAGACCTGTAGTAAAGGGGATAGGGACAGCAAACGACGCCATATTTTTCCCGTTCTTTTGACATTTCTCTTCAGTATGGTTTGCCATTTCATCATGGAAAGATATACGAGCCAACAACGAGTCGAAATTTTTAAAATTTACTACCGAAATTTGGAGTCAGTGGCCTCAACTTTAAGAGCGCTACGTTCAATTTATGGTCGTCATAATCGTCCTACCAGAACAACAATTGAGCGTCTAGTGGAAAAATTTGAATCCTCAGGCACAGTACAAAATGCTCCCGTGCCAGTGAGACAAAGAAGTGAAAGATAATATGGACTTGGAGGACATGTGGTTCCAACAGGACGGCGCCACAAGCCACACAGCGAATGCCACAATCAATTTATTGGAAACCAAGTTTGGTGAACGTGTTATCTCACGAAATGGCCCAGTCGATTGGCCGCCTCGGTCGTGCGATTTGACGCCGTTAGATTATTTCCTGTGGGGCTATGTCAAGTCTATGGTCTATGCCAACAAGCCAGCGACGACTGATGAACTTCGTACGAATATCGAACGAGAAATTGCAGCAGTATCGGCCGATTTATGCTTGAAAACCGTCGAAAATTGGGTTAAGCGTCTGGACTTCTGAAAGCGTGTCCGTGGTGGCCATGCAAAAGAAATCGAGTTCCATACATAATGGCATCGAACGTACTTTCACAGGAATAAAGAATTTCATTGGTATCTAAAACCGGTTTTGTTTTATTGAAAAACCTGTTACAATGGTTGAAAGCCAAATATTTTTGTTTTTAAATTTATCTAAAGATTAAGAAAATTTGAACTTAATCAGTAAGTGGTAAAAAATAATTAAATTTATATGATCTCGCATATTTCCAAAAATACTTAATTTTATGTACAAAAGAAGTATTATAATTATATTTTTTATTATAAATTGAAAATACTATTCAAAAAATATATATTTTTTTTGAAATAATTTATTGTAGTTTTTCTTTCTTTGAAATGTAAAAAAGTGTATTTTGGAATAAAAATCTTCAAAACAAAAATATTTTACAAATATTCTAATCACATTATACGAATTCAGTTTAAATTCTTTCCAAATTTGGTCCAAATTTTGTCAGAATATGACCCGAATAAATGCTGACTTCTGTCGGAGTATGATAAGAATTCTTACAAAATCCGATTCGAATTCGATTAGAATTCGGTATGAATAGGAATTCTGTCGGGATTCGGTACGATTTTAAATTTCCTTCCAGAATTCCCTTCGGTTTTATTTGAGAAGTCGGCCAGGAATCGGTACGAAATAGCGTTGAATGCATCAGAATTCCCTCCGCTGTTTCGATGCGAATTCGTGTCAATCCTTCGATATGTTTTACGGTGAGTAGGCGGACAGAATTCGGATCTGAATTCGTAAAAATTGTCAGAATTTCGTTTCCAATTCGGTTCGAATTCTAAACATTTAGTTTGTTGGGTGGTTATCTAAGTAAGTCTGATTTTTTAGAGTTGATATATTTAAGTAAAAGTTGACTAGCCTCTATTACTGTAAGAGCGACATTTTCACGGTGATTTATGTATATTTCCATTTTACTCTGAATTGATATCAGCAAAACTAGATGTCTTTGATGACAGAACAAACTTGGTAGACCCGTTGTTAATTTACGTGGCTGTTTGGGTAATGATGAAACATGTAATCAACATGAAAGTAATACCGCCATTGATTTTCTAATTGAGGCAATAGTTAACATTATGATCAAATATCTTGTATTTAGATTGGACACCTCCCACTCTGTCTGCGCTTTGAGCCTAAACAAACATACATGGTGAGTGCGCAGGGAAAGTGACAAAGAGTCAATATTGAATTTGACAATTAGTTATTGATATCATCGAGAACAATGATCACTTAGGAGTCGCAGTCGTAGGTTGCCCACATAACCAAGATAACAAACACAATATGATTGACAGTTTGTGATAAGAAGACCCAAACTAATAAAATCACTGAGAGTTCTTATCTGAAATAATATTTGTTAATAATAAAAGTTAGGAAAGGGAAGGAATTGTCCTATTATTGTGACAAACAAAAAGGTGTTACTTACTGTAAGTGTTACAGAGTAGGGCAAATATGTTGGCTCTTCCGAATTGCATGGCGATGTGTAAAGGTGTATAACCCTAGAGGAACGCGGTGGAAATATAAAATATGTAAAAGGAAAAGGATTAAAAAGGGGTTTCATTAGAAATTTCAAATTTAAAATCATATATAAATACAAACATGAAACATTTTGAAAATTGTATATCTTTTGTCTTTTTGAAAAGCATAACAATTTGATTACAACCATAGCTAATAGGCGTAGTACATGGTAAACAAAAACGGTTCACGTAAAATCTGTACGCACTAGAATGTGCAAAAGACTAACCGTTTTATCGCACAAGTCATATTCATTGCACCTGCCACTTTACACATTGAATTCTAAACAAACGAAGTAAATTAAGAATAATATTTTCATCTATACTTATGTAAAACTGGTCATACACTAAAATCATTTGTCAAGTTCTTAATTTGATATCGAAGATTGGCGTGAATGTGAAATGATCAGGCCCTATAAAAAATATCAATGAGTGTTCGAACTCACGGGCGATGTGTTAACACCTTTTTGTTACACGGTACCTGTTCGATTTCTATGAACACATTAGTAAATATTACATTGAAAAATATTTCTATACCACGTAAAAATACAACTATGTGATATAGATTAAAACTCACCTCAAAGCAATGCAACAATGCGAGAACGCATGAGGAAAAGAATAACATGGTGGAAAAATACTGCCAGTTCTTGTTGTTGGAATTATAGGCCTTTCAGTGATGTTGATACTTAGGGATCTTCGATCGATACTAATTCGCACATGTGAATTGCAGAATTGAGTTTGTATATATACGATTGATGATCAACCGATCATGGTATCAATTCAGGCACAGTAGTTAGGCATCTGATGATGAACTTGTTACGGAGTTCGAAACTAGTCATGCCAGTGAGTGTGTTTTGAACTGAATTGTCTATTATTTCCAACAAAAACCAACCATTTTTCAATTAAAAAAATGTTCGTGACTTGTAAGCTTGTAGTATGAATTTCTCATACATTAACCAAAAAAACAAGAATCGATTTTGTGCTGAAGGCTCTTTTGCTTTGCTATTGCACTTTCTTTTTTCTTACATCTGCTTTAACATTAGATGTAATATTGTTAAAATAAATAAAGCAATATTTAGCTCCCTGAAATAATTGTTTTTGTTTTGTCAGAAACAGAGCGACGACGATCTGCTTGTTTGAATGCTGGCATACAACTGAATATCAACCAACATTTAGCTCCCTGAAATAATTGTTTTTGTTTTATCATAAACAGAGCGATGACAAAAAGTATTGAATCTTATAGAGAACTTATTGCACTCTTTTTACGCTCTAATGTAGAAAGTCTGAGTAAAAGAGCATAAACAAGTCTTATTCTCTTTATAGAATATTATATGCAACATTTCGATAATGTTATTACATAAAAAAATACAAAAAGCATAAATGTTTCAAAAGGTATCAATGTTTCACATCAAAGTTATGAAATGGACCAAGTTATGACAAAAAGAAAGTAATACGTTTTTAATCATTCGCCAGATGTCGCCAGTACTTTTGAGTCATACAATTCGTTCCATGAGTTCTCTATACTATTCAATACTTTTTGACGACGACCTGCTTGTTTGTTCGCTGCCGCTACATCAATACCATCATACTTATTTTCAGGCAGAGACTATTTTTGTACAAAAACCACGTATGTGATGCTAACGCTGTGTATTGTTTGCATGTGTTCACTTTGATAGATTGCCCTACCCATAGAGTAAATTTATAGTAGAGCCGCCATTTGTCTCATCTGGCGTTTCCTTTCACACTCTTCGTGATGCGGTCGGTGTGATAGAGAGATGTTTGACGAAAAGTGATATACACTAGGTGGAATTACAATAACTTCTTGCTTTAATTTTTCATGCCATTTTGGTGAAAATCTGTGAAATTTAAATGTGTTTTCAACTTTTTTATTGACTGTTATTGTTAGCATACATTTGTGTTGTATTTAACACATTTATTTTAAAACACAGAACGAAATGCCGTTGTTGTTATTTTGTTCGTTGTTTTGAACCATTGCCTCTATCTGGTATTAGTAAAGCAATTCTTTTCAACATCAAACGTATACATCACACGAGGACAAATGTCAGAAATTTGGTGAGTGAAAGATTTTCTCTACCCATATTTACTCTATGGCCCTACCCGTGCCTATAAGTGTTAACACATCAAAAAAATAAGACAATTTTAAAAAGTACTGTATTATAGACAACAAACGGTCATAAAGGAGCCGGTTGGAATAGTGTCATCTGATGTGAGTGCCATTGGTGAGCTTCTGGTTTGATACTTTTATCGACTATAGGCATTATAACATTGCTCTATTAAATTTACAAATTTACAAAATTAACATTTTGTAGCCAAAGAAATGCGTACAGATTCTATATAACCCATTCTAGCAGAGGGAGAATACATACAAACGAAATTCAACACACCAAAGTGTCAATCAATCCACACATATTTGATGTTGATGGGATATTAGGCAAAACAACAACAGCAGAAAATGTGATTAAATCGAAGATGTACAAGTACAGATGAACGGATTGAATGGATGATGGCTGGCTGAATGGATGATGGTTGGTTGACTTCACTCACAGTGCAGGAAAATCATTTCATTTGTGGCGACAAATGTGTTGCCAATTTCAATTTTACACTTTACATGTATAGACGCGCGTAACAAAATTTATTTAAATTTTTAAAATTTCACATTTGACAGTAACAGAATTGAATTGAAATGGTACACATAGTATATTGTATGTTCTTCACTTCACTTCATTTAATTTCCATTTCCAATTCCATTTCGTTATGTTGACATGAAGATGCATGAATAGTTAGTTGTTGGCTGGCTGTCAGGCCAAACCCTTTCACCAACCCCTTTCGTACATGCGAGCAATTCGATTTGGTTTTATTGGATTTTAAAGCGCCTCAAGAGAACAGGCATCTATGTATGTACATATGTATGTTCCTTCAAAGGATTGAGAACTCAAAGTGATATCTCGCTAATAAAGTGTCTGTTATTTTTGGTGGAACAAAACTTGTCGCCATGTGTTGTTCTGATGAAGATGGAGACATCTTTCATATTAAAAACGAATACCAATATATAGCAAGCAACGAAATATTAAAAACGAATACCAATATTGATAGACATACGTATACAATATACAAATGCTTCATGTTTAATAAAATATTATATTGAAATAGGTTGATATAAAATAAAAATTAAGAAATACACTTACGCCATTCTAAAGTTTATCCGCCAAAAACGAAACAGATTTGAAAAGAAAAATAATAAAAATATTTTCATAACATTAGTGTAACGTGATTTTTAAAATATATTTCCACTTACAGTTCTTGCATTAACGTCGGCTTTGTAGGTGCCAGCTATTAGTTTACATACATCTTCGTTGCCATGTTTGGCGGCCCAATGTAGAGCGGTCTGTAAGAAATTACACAAAATCATTAACAAAAATTATAAAGTTATAAAACGAAAAAATTCTTTAATTGATTGGCTAAACAAATACGTAGTTGTTTTCTAAAAAGAAATTAAATCAACTACGGGAATAGTTGGTTGGTTGAAAAGGTTGCAAGACAGCACGCTGTCTAGCACACTTAGGCTAAAGAAGTCCATTGTGACAGCTGCACTTTCCTCTGTAGCAACTATTGACTAGTAGTCTAGCAAATTTGCCCTTTCAATGAATTTGTCTATAAGACCTACAGGAATATTCTGTAGGGCTACGGTGCTAACTATATCCTACTACTCAGTCCTGCCAGAGCAGGGCAATCTAAGAGAACCTGTTTCGTCGTTTCCTCGTCCTCTTCCATGCAGCATCTACAGGGAGTGGAGTTTCTATGTCCCAATCTTAGGGCGTGTTTTCCTACAAGACAATGTCCCGTAAGTGTTCATATCATTGTGGATGACCTGCCTCTCGACAAGTTAAGTAGTTGCCTAGTCCTCTTCTTGTCCACCTGTGGCCAGAGGACCCTGGCTTGTTTGCAAGTTCAATTAAGTCTCCACTTGTCCTTGAACATATTGTCGGCCCACTGCCTGATCTGCAAACGGGAGGTAGAGATTGTCATACTAACACCTTCTTTTGCCGGAACAACCTGTGTTGTAGTACCATGTCTAGCTAACGCACCCGCTACGCAATTGCCTGGAATCTCGCTGTGTCCCGGTACCCAGATGAGCCTGATGTCAAAATACTCTGCCATCACCCTAAATGATGAGTGGCATTCTTTCACTGTCAGGGACGTAGCAAACATTGCTTCCAGGGATTTTATGGCAGCCTGGCTGTCTGTGTAGACACATATTCTCCGAAGGGTTGTGATACTACTTTTCAGTAGTTCAGCAACCTCCAGTATGGCGGTAATTTCCGCCTGAAATACACTACAGTGATCAGGCAACTTGAAGGAGAAATTTACATTTAGGTCCGGTGAATGGACCCTATAGCCTACTTCTTCGTCCAATTTGGATCCATCCGTGAAAAATCTGATACTACTGGTGTCCCCTTCCAGTGACTTTTCCCAGGTATTCCTGTTCGGAATAGAAGTCCTTAGATTTGTCGCTGGTAGAAGATATAGTACTTTATGTACAATGTGTAATGATTGTCTTACTTGACACTAACTTTTTAGTTTAGTTGAATACAAAAATAATCATCAATATGTTATTTGGGACAGTATTCTAAAGATCCCGAATGTAAATGCAAGCGCCAATGAGAAAGCCAAAGTCAAAACTTGTTAGTTTATATATACGCTGAAAAACAACGGCCTCTGAAACATATTCTGCAGGAACCATGTATATGTATGTTTAGAACGCACTTCAAACATTCATATGTTTGCAAGTGCCAAACTCACTTGTATTTAAATGCAAACAGGAGCATGTTCACTGGCAAACATGTATGCTTTTGCGTGGACACATATGCGTTCTTCATCAGACAACCATATACTTCCGTGGAATCATTCGTGTGTTTCCCCAAACCCAAATAAACTTACTTGGCTACATATGCGTATTTCCTCCCAAACATAATATTTAAAAATGAATTATTCTTTGATTAAAATATATATTTATTATAATTAATTTTATCAATATCAAATGAGAATCTGCTGCTCTTTTGCTTCTCCCTTCTTTGTTGTCTCTCATGTTTTTGGTTTCAGAAGGTTTCAACTATGCGTTGGTTATCACTATAGATAATCAGTGTACTTATATAAAAATCTAGTTCATGCCAGCTAAGCGTGTATTAATTACCTGTATTTTTTATTATATTTCACAAATGGTCCGCCGTTCCGATTTTCTCAGTAAAGGCTCGGGCAGACAAAGGGTTTCAAGTTGTTGCCCTTTCCAGTTTCTTTCCTCAAAATCATTTCTCACTTTGGTAGCCATACATATACAAAACCCAAAGCAACATCACAAACCATCCCTGCAAACATTTTGACGAATGTTGGAAGATTAATTAGCTGAGCGAAGAATCCGCGATTCTTCTGGGCGATCATTAGACCATGAATCGCTTGGGAAGAATATTTGGCGAAGAATACAAGATTCTTCTTGATGATCATTGAAGTCATACAGGAAAAAAACGAAAATTGATATTGTCTGGTTATTATGACCGCTTGGGCAGAAGAATCAGCGATGAATCCGCGATTCTTCCTGATGATCATTAAAGTCATACAGGAAAAAAAACGAAAATTGATCTTTTCTGGTTAATCTGATCGCTTGGGCAGAAGAATCAGCGATGAATCCGCGATTCGTTGCGACGATTAATCTTAACGGGATTATTATTATGAAAACAAACAACAATTAGAATATTCTCATATTCGTTTTGGAAGTGATTAGTGACTATGAAACAATTTCCAAAAAGTTTAATCAAGATAGAGTGAAGATTATATTTATAAAAAAGATGCAATCTAACATTTCTTTACAAATCTGGCTCAAAACTTGGTTAGCCTTTTCGGAACATGTTTCGTGGGATTCTTCCCTTTTTCATCCGTTTATTTCGATCGCATAGTCGTTTTTTCGTGAATCGCATTTAATTCGGTACCGCGATATTGCTACGAATCGCTGAAATGATTCGCAGGCGACTTATCGTTAAGATTCGCTTGCAAATCATCAAGGCGATTCGCTAAGCAGCGGACAATTTTTCACGACTTGGGATTCGCGGATTCATCGCAAATGATGATCGCCGCGATTCAGTGCATCTTCCAGATGATTTGCGGATGAATCATCCACGATCGAAAATTTTTGTAGGGATTTAACCGTCCGAGCTTTACACGAAACTAAAATGCAATATATCAGCCAAGGTAAGAAACACTGACGTCATCTTCAATTTACACGCCCATTCAGGAATATTTTGGAATCACTGACTGAGAGAACAATACAAAAATACAGAAACACTGACTTCATCTTCAATTTACACGCCCATTCAGGAATATTTAGGAATCACTGACTGAGAGAACAATACAAAAATACAGATACACACTACAGACTATCTCGTTGTCCCTCTTTTATTCTCTTACTCTCGAGAGAGCATAAACACAGCAACAAACACAGCTGTATTTGTATCACAAATACAGATATATTTGGGTCGCAAACACACATCTTATAACATCTTAATCATAGAGTCCCTAACATGTAATATTGAATAGCAACTACAATGTGTTTGGACACAAACATGTTATATTTGCGACAAGCTGCAAACACACGTTATATTTGCACCCAAACAACAAGAAACTCCAGATTTTCAGCGTGTATCATTTCGCGCTTACGTTCGCTTACGAAAGCAGTCACTGACATTTCTAATTTATAGAGTTGCCCAACTCTAATAAAAAATTATAGACTAGAAAAAATAACTTGAGTGAACTGCACACAATTAAAAAGATTAAAAAAGTTAGCTCTATTTCAATAGATCGACATATTTTAACAATGCTCTTGTTTATATTACTGAAAATAGCAACCATATTTAAGGAAATGCCCATAAAGTGTGTAAAAATCAATAACATAGGTTGTAATGTCAAATATATTTTCCAATCTGTATTAAATTAGTTGTCTTTGCAAGAAATACGTGCCATTTGGCCATTTTGTTTAACAATGCTTTAACGTCAGTTGATGTTATTATTGATATGATGCTTGTATTTTTTTAAAATTTAATTATAATAGAATATAATCAGGAAAGTTCAAATAAATAATGGGTTGCAAATCATTTAATTGGACTTTCCACTTATAATTTCAAAGTTTCAGTGGGTAAACCAAATAATTGTGTTTGTAAACAGGATATTTTAAAACTGTTGCTGGCATTTTTCGATTCTCAAGACCCACTAAAGTATAATATGGTAAATTTTGGATATCTGGGTCCACAGACGTCGCTCTACAGAAATAGTGACACTATTAAATGTGGAAAAAATGCCTTTCATTGGATTACCCAGATGCCTGTTTCTAATTGTCCCTAAATGGATCCATAGGTCGGTTCGAAAAAAAATAAAATATTTTTCGTGTTCTTATATCAACAAAGTTCTGAACCTCGTCAGAACTCAGGCAATTCAGCCAAGATTTGTATTCATCTCTGTCATTAACAAATCAAATTACCTACCTATTGTTTGCATTTTATTGCTAATTAAATAAAAATTAGAAACTATTTATAAGCAATGAAATACAAAATACTTTCAGCTGCCCATCCACGTCCGACATTTTTCTTTCAATTTGTAATTTCTTCAACTAATGCGAGAAATTATGGCCGTTCGAATTTGACAACCGAACTGATTAAATAAGTTACGCTGCGTTTTATGACCTACCCATTCGGTAACGTAACTCAACGCAGGTAGTCACGGAACAACTGTAACATAACGCGACGTGACTGATTCACGATTTATAGAATAACACTCTTACTCAGGGTTTTCGATGCCCACAGCTCATCGAGTATGCAGCTGGAAAATCATGCAAAAGAACGTGGATGAAGGAATGAGCGATAGGCAAACTAGGTTTAAATTATGTTTGATTGATACCATAATGTCTTTTAAATTGTGTTCGATTAATACTAATGGCATTTAAATTAGGTTTGATTGATGATAATGACTTTTATATAATGTTTGACACTAGTTTTGTCATCTGCAACTTCAACTCGATGAAATTCCAACTTGGAACGTGTCATCCAGTCAAAGCTTTAACAGCTGTTGCAGACTCTATGTATATTACTCTATGCTCTTACTGATCTATTCTGGAATCGTTACAATAGTCACCACGGTTATAATTGACCACTTTGGTTCCAAATTCAAAACATGGGTATTCCGAATTCTTGATACCGTGACAAAGGTTACAAAACTTGTTATCTGCCTATAAGGAAGTAACACACTAGTTACCGCCGTTTTGATACATATTTTGAGTTGTAAAAATCCAAATTAAAATTATTGAAGTTGCGCATAAAACTTTTAAATTTTCAAATATAGAATGGAAGAAACACTTTTATATAGAGTATTGACGTATAGAGACGCCAACTCTCTCAGTAAATTGATGACATTTTGTGTGTTGCAGATGGGCGGTTGGATGTTGGAAAGTATTGCTTTAATAATACCAGATATAGGCAATGGCTCAAACCATCCAACAGTAAATCAGCAACGGCATTTCGATTTGTGCGTTAACATTTTTGTGTAATTATCCCACAAATATATACAAACAATAAAATATTACAAAAATGTCCAAAATATGTTTAAATTTCACAGTTTTACATCAAAATGACATGAAATATTTAAGTCAAAAAATTTTTGTAATTCCAGCAGGTGTTAAGTCAATTTACGTCAAATAACTCTCTATCGCACCGACCGCACCACGAATATTGTGAAAGGAAATGTCATATGAGAACAATGGCAGCTCTATACGTCATTATTCTATGCAAATTTAGCTCTTTGAGCTATGGATATGGAGCAGGAAGCGGTGGTGGAAAGGAAATGGCTGTTAAGAAACCTGCGGGATAGCAGTGACCCATTCTGAATGTCTGACACAGTTTAGCTCGGAATTTCCAATCGATTTTTGTAGGGTAAAACTCGTTGTTTAAAGCAAAAACTTAAAAATAAAGAAATCGGTGCTAATCCCTATTTTCGGAGTTATGGTCCCCAAATGTTCGGACATTCGAGACAGTATGACGAGTCTGGTGCCGTCTTATGGGACCGATGTGCCCACTTTTTTATGTAAAGAGTTGAACTAAACAAACAAAATAAACAATTTTTTTCGTTAACTGTCTTAGCTATCGGGATATCGAATGAGGAATTTTTAAAAAATATTAATTTTTTAAAAGATTCACGAAAAAAATATGGGTCTTAATAGTATATTTGTGTTATAAAGCTTTCTGAGTGGCCAACCTTTTGCCGGGCTTAGGGAGTTTCTCCTCTGGGGTAGGTCCAACACCGGCTTCGGCAGAGTATTGTAGTATAAAGCTTTCTGCATGGCAGCTACTCGGCCGGGCTTAGGGATTTTCTCCTCTGGGGTAGGTGCAACACCGTCTTCTCGGCTGCGGCAAGGTATTTCTGTGTCATAAAGCTATAAAATAACATAAGCAATAAAAATTTTCTATCGGTATTATTCTGAGATAATAAGGATTTTTTCTCAAAAAGTGGGATTACAAAAGTCGAATATTGGACATAGGCTCGCAACGGGTCAATGGATCTTAAAATCTTGCATGTAGCTTTGAAGATATTTTGTATCAGACCGTCAATATATGTGGAATATATGCTCAAATTTGGAAACCTGTAACCAGGGAAATATGGGCTAGCACTCAAAAAAAATTTCAAGTTTTTTCTGGATGACAAGTTCGATCCAGTGATGGTAATTTGGACCCCATACAAAATTCTGATCTAGACTAGATATTCATTAATCAGTTGTGAGTGAATTCATCATCAGCTGTCAAAAGTGCTAATAATAACTTTACTTTCACCACAAGGTGAACATTTCATTGTTACGAAGTTGCCAGAATGCCGGTCACAAAGTTGTAACAAATTTATGTATGAAAGTTTCTGACAGCCATTCACTTGGGAGTGGCCCGAAATGATTCCTTCATTGGACAGTCCAAGCAGCTCACTACTTCCACGTAGTATTTTCTGGGCAATAGCTTTATCGGATACATCTTTAGCTATCTAAAGTGAGAAGCCGAAACGAATGAGCAGCCTGATTGGTTATGCGATCACTGATGTGCCTCAAGCTTAGTAGGTGACTGATGTTACTGAAGTTCATTAAGCTATCGGGCATATTCTTTTGTCGTTAGAAGGCGGATGAGCCAAACATATGGGCCAACGGCGGATAGAAACCACAAGAAGAAGATCCAGGTTCGACATATTGCATCCTGGTCAGCGTCTGATCCATAATTGGTGGCTGCAATCAAATCTCCAGGCAGTAGGTAAAATGCAAAAACCCGGTGGCCTGGGTTTGCCTTCCGCCACCGTTCATAATGGCAGTGAAAATACAAGAACGAAAAAGAAAACATCAGCAACCCCTATTTGTTAACGACCCCCGCAAATGTTATAAGGACCACGATTTACGGATTAATCGTAAAAAGCCACGACGGAAGCAAATTTATTGTTCTTGTAGCTTGTTATACATTTTCATATTTAATAGTTTTACTTAACTATCATATAATAGTTTTACTTACTAGACTACAACATCGAAAATTATAGCAATATTAAAAAATATTGTTCTTTGTTAATCTAACGATATCTTCGTTCTACCTGCCAAATGATATTCTAAATTGTCTTCATAGTGATATTGCTATATTATCTTGTATATACATATGTAATCATATTCAAATTTTAAAGAGATTTTCATGTATCCAAAGCCTTATTCCGGTATGTGATTGAAATCGACCGATTTAAATCGAATACGATTTGACATAATAATGATGTTTATTTTTGCAAATAATGGATATCAATTAATTTATTCTCTTTCTATGCCACTAAATAAAGAATATATAAGATTTTGGTTCCCCAATATTAGGAATTGTGTCAATAAAATTCACCAAATACTCGAATCGTATTCGATTTTGACTCGATTGTTTTTCATCACACGCCGGATTAAGTTCAAAACATTTAGTTTTATTCAAGTCATAAAATTATTTTGAAATTTGCATAAAAATTGTTTGGAAAGTCATATCATATTTGAAAATAGAAATCATGTTTCTTAATTCCAAAATTTCATTAAAATTCGAAATCATATAATAGTTAAGTAAAACTATCAAATATGAAAATGTATAACAAACTACAATTTGAATAAAACTTTAAAATTTTTTTTAATTAAAACGTAATTGTGATATTTAAATAGGGTTTTGCAAAAATTAAAAACCGAAGACCGGTTTCTTGTAAAATTGATTTTTCGAACAAACCGAAAATCGGGTTCCAAAAAATGCAGGTTCTTTGGACACTTTACTTTCATCTTAGTACTGATCATCTTCATTCTACTGCAAATAAACTCGTGAAGTTCGGTAAGCTCTTCTGGAATACCATCATTCTCCCCAATGTCGGATATTACGCAGTTGCCAAACTCCAAATTTCTAGGAATCTTTAACACTGTCCCGAAGTGGACACTAGCTCGTGTTCGGGAGGTAGTATCCTGGGTGGCCGAACGGTATGCCAAATGGAATTTTGGTATGTGCTCGTCCCAGTCTTTTGCGATGCACACTCACGACCTTTTTCAAATATTCCTCAAACGCTTGATTAAATCTCTCTGCCGTGCCGTCAGTCCGAGGGCGCAATGATGTCGTTCTTATACCACGTATTCCATTCATCTCGCATATTTCCTTCAAGATGGCAGATTCAAAATTTCTACCCTGCTCCGAATGAAATTCTAAAGGGACACCAAAACGACTTATCCAGTTGTCCACGACAGCTTTGCTTATTGTTTTCCCTTCTTTATTCGGAATAGCGTACGGTTCGGACCATTTACTGAAGTAGGCCACAACGACTAGGACATATTGCTGTCCAGAGTTACTTGATGGAAATGGACCACCCACATTCATGGATATTCGCTCGAAGGGAGCATTCTTTTGACGACCAACCCAATAGAAACTCACTCTACACAATAAAAGTCCTCGGTTAGTGAAAGTGTATATACATACTGCGGTGGCTTAACGGGCTAGATGCAGCTGAAGATGGTGCTCACAAACATCGAAAAGATCGTCCAGCGAATGTGAGATCGAATCTCACCCGCGACATTTAATTTTTTTTCACAAACAGGAAAAACAAGATCTGTTAGCCTAAAAGGAATTACAAGGTTGACTTAGTTTCTCCATAGTTTTGCCTTCACCGAGGTGTCATTATGAAACTCTGCAATTATCTCTTTTACTTTCAAGGCAGGATTTTGTACAACTAGATTTTTCTCCATTTTACCGTCTTCACTTTCCCATATCCGGTATAGACAGCGATCAAGCAATCTCAGGCTATTCCACTAGGCCCAATATGATTTCAAAATGGGGCTCTCTTCATTCCGAGTTAATCGTCTATCCTCTTCCTTTGCCAACATAATTTTTGCCAATACACGATCACTTCTCTGTGCCGTGAACCCAATTCAATTCGCAGAGATCGGACATCAATAATTTGCTCCTTCATCTAAGCTTTAGTGTCCTGCTTATACTCAATTTCATGTGGACGGTCATTTACTCGTCCACTATCGCACGTCGTCGCTGGAGATCGTTTTCGCGGGTATCTACAGTCCCGTCCCATATGGTCACGATCGTCACGTCTGCCGCCTTTCAATTTGTTTACTTGCCATAACGCTTATATGATAATCTGAACCACGTCTCTCAGTTGGCTAACGAATTCATGTAAATCTTCCGTTTCCACTCTGCGAACATGATGCGTCTGCTGCCTGGAAACAGCCCCCGCTTTCTCATTCTACAAAGCAAACAAAATGTTTCAGCAACCGTAGCTTTTTGCGAGATACACGGCATATTTAACGTCAGGATCATAAATGCCCTCAACAAATGGCTCAATCTTAAAACGCACTAAACAAAAATGTGGCCCTCTCCAGAATATTCCATTAGCACCAAACGTTCCATATCCGTTGCGACATCTTGTAGCGTTTCGTTATGCTTCTGCCCACGGCCTCTTAATTCCATGCGATATAAATCTTTCATGTGATCGCCACTTTCGTGTGTAACGCAGCCAGTATTTCATTGTAGTTGTTTCTGGTACTGACGGGAACGCTGTGAAGTAATTATGCTGCGTTGCCCTGCCTCTATGTCTTTGTCGTTGCTGTTCCACAAGTTCTTTATCGTAAATATTTCAAACTGGAATTTGAAGACATCGAATAGGGTAGAGCTAAGGAAACTTGGAGATTTCAGTTAATAGAACCTTTTCAAATTAATCGCACTCGCCCCTCTTGTAACTGGAAATCATTAAATTTCCTTTGGAATTCAGTAACATAATTTTGTAACACCTGTTGGACTTTCTCTCTCTCTTCTGTCGCATTTGCTCGATCTTCTGGACTGCTGCTTTTCTGTTTCTTTATTGTTTGCCACGTTTCTGTTTTCAGCAGTTTTCAACAACCAAATCTACATTCGGGTCACAAAATCATTTACTCGTATTATAACCTATTAATCATTGTGTCTCAAACATGTAACATTGAAAGGCAAACACAATGTGGTTGGACGCAAGCATAATATATTTGCGACGAGCTACAAATAGGTTATATTTGCCTTTAAACAACAAAAAACAAACCGATTTTTCAGCGTGTACATGGTTCCTGCATAATGTTACAGGGGGTCATCTCAAGTTGTAATAGTAAAATGTTTGCAAATGTTAATTTCTTAGTACCATCCATCAAAGATAACATTATATTTATTGACAATATTTCTGTTTTAAGTCCTTGTCCAGGAAATTTAATCGGTTTTTGTCTTCCTATTTTTCGTCTTCCTTCGGTTCGGTTTCGAAAACCTTTCTTGCTTGTTCCTCATTATCCATTCTACTGACATGGCTTAGACAGCGCAATCGCGTAATTTTGATCCGCTTAACTATGTCAATGTCTGGATATAGCTCATACTGCTCATGGTTCATGCGTCGCCGGAACTCTCCGTTGTGCACTATAGGGCCATAATTTTTTCGGAGTATTTTTCTACCGAAGACTCCTACAGATGTATCGTCTGCTTGCGATAACACCCAGGATTCTGCGCCATAAAGCAAGACTGGTTGTATGAGAGTCTGGTATAGCTGGACTTTTGTTACTCGAGAGAGGGCTTTATCTCTAAAGTGCTTGCTTAGCCCAAAATAACATCTATACGCAAGCACAATTCTCCGCTTGATCTCAAGGCTGACGTTGTCGTCCTTGTTTACGGCAGATCCGAGGTATATAAATTCGTTCACCACCTCGAAATTATAACGGTTATCTACGTTCACACTTTGGTCTAATCGCGTGGAGGCACAACTCGTTGAAACCATTAATTTTGTCTTGTCCTCATTTACCGTCA
Source organism: Phaonia tiefii (assembly GCA_963931995.1). Classification (NCBI taxonomy): domain Eukaryota; kingdom Metazoa; phylum Arthropoda; class Insecta; order Diptera; family Muscidae; genus Phaonia; species Phaonia tiefii. The sequence continues at coordinate 90,136,094 of OZ008369.1, read as the reverse complement.
GACCCACTTTTCTTGATTCCTTCTCAATTCTCGAAAACACCGAAGTAATTATTCTAATTGTGCGCCCAATGATATCGATATCATCGTCCAGGTCATTTCTCAAAGGCGTTTGAGTTTTGCTGTAATACCCAGCTCTGACTTTGCTTTATAGAGTTTCTTCCGTATCGGGCTATCGAAGGCCGCCTTATAATCGACAAATAGATGATTGGTGTTGATTTGCTTTTCGTGGGTCTTCTCCAGGATTTGACGTAGCGTAAAAATCTGGTCAGTTGTCGATTTTCCAGGCCTGAAGCCACACTGGTTTGGTCCAATCAGGTCAACGATAACACTGTGAGACAAAATTAAATTTTTTCAAAATTATGGGGTTCTGTCAACGGATTCTGGTAGAAAAGTCTAAAAAAAATATACGTGTGTCGGCGTTTTGCCAGATCTGATCAGAATTTTTTTTAGGGCGGGAACTCGGAACTTTGCTGCAACATATCGGCATGCAAAATTGTGTGTTCCTTACTTCTGAGATACAAAGTATGTTCAGAAGTTTTATAGAAAAGATTCAGATAAACATTTTTGTGGAACAAATTAACCCTCCAGCTGTTACGTATAACCATAATTTAATAACCATAAAACTCGCAAAAAACTGCTCCAATATGACGTGGGGCGTGGTCAAAATGTTCTACAAAAATTATCGCCATAAAATTTTACTATATGTGTCCGAACACCCCAAACACACAAATCTTAGCCCAAGTGCTAGATAAAAGATGAAATATGATAAAATTCATTACATATATTATGTGGACTATTTTTAATGGAAACAGCAAAATGACAAAAATCATTATTAACCCTTAGAAGGCAATTAGTTTTTGCGAAAACTTTGACCCGCCCTAAAAAAAATTCTGATCAGATCTGGCAAAACGCCGATACACGTATATTTTTTTTAGACTTTTCTACCAGAATCCGTTGACAGAACTCCACAATTTTATTTGGTGTCGCACAGTGTAATTGGTTTTGCACATTATACTTGATAGAACCTTATATGCTATTGATAAAAAAGCCTTATTCCACGGTAGTTGGCTCAGAGACTCGAGTCTCTTTGAGAAGCTCTCCCCAACCTCTTCTTGGTATGTAATGGGAAACTATTTTTTTTTAAATTTTACAAATATGTTGAGGTATAACAACAAAATCTGGCAACTCTATTTGCGAAGTTGGCGTAAAAGTTATTTTAAAGTTTCTTAACATTGAATGATTATTAATATTAATAAAAAAAATTCCGATCTCCATCTGGAATGAAATAACTTCATTCAAAGGCCGTCTACGTTTGAAATTAGCTCTGTTGCCTGCAAAATACAACAAATAATTACAGTGATTAGATTTTGGATTAGATCCCAAATCGATAATTGGTATAAAGTGTTTATGAACACAACTCACTGTGGCCACTACTACAGAGCGAATGTTCGTTGTCTCAAGATATTTGCTACAGTTTTATTAGGCCGTTTTGTTCTACATATCAATAGCACCCAAGAGAACGAACATGAACGCAGTGTGTCCTGGATATGAGACTGCAGAATCTTTGCTCCGTTGTGACAACATTTAAGTTGACTCCTACCATAGAGATTCATTGTATGCGAAACAAAGTGTTTGGTTGCGTGTATCAGTAACAGACAGAAAAATTACACGAAGTTAAACAAATCGTTGGACAAAATAGGGCGACGCTAAAAAGACATAATAACACACAACATATTGTTGCACACAAACACACATGCGACAAAGGAATGGAGCGATGTGGCCAGGATATTGTTGCAATACTGATAGTGGGACTATGCTGGTGCAGCTTCGGTGAAATGCCAAAACCAAAGTTGGATCGAAATAAATTGACATTTAATGGAGACACTTTTCTTGGTTGTTGTGGTTGTTGTTTTTGCTGTGTGTTTCCCCCTCACAATGTTGTTGGATTTTCGAGCAAAGCGGCAAAATGTCCAGGAACAAAGCAACACTAAACTAACTCAGCAACATATTGGGGGGATGGATGGATTAAGACCAAAAAATCCAAAGTACCAAAGGTTTAGCTATCGGTAAATAAAATCTAAGTGCATATTTGTACAAAGAAACATTGAAAGAATGGAATGAATACTCAACGTCCAGGATGGGGAGGACGATCGGTTGGAGAAGAAAGAAAAAGCTTCCGATGCAGCCATAGTCCAAAGGTAGGGAAGGGTGTTGGTTAGGAAGCGACCAACGTAAGCAATCTGCTTATACTTCCAAACACATTTGTTCGGCCATCAATTGCCAGCTATTGTTATGTTCATTCTTCTCTCTCCGACAGCCACCACCAGCGACCAGCGACCAACAACCGGCAACATATATCGGAAGCTGTGGCCATATCCATAGTATACGATAGTAGTCTCAACATCAGGAGTGGTAGTAGTAGCATCTGTATCAGTATCAGCCTTTGCCTAAAGTGCCGGATGATATTTGTGTTGCCAGCGCTAGTGGCAGTGGATGCAAATGTCGAGATGGTTGAGTAAAATAAATAAATTGCCCGGTATAAGTGAATTCTTGTTTCAATTATATCCATGTTAACATAATAATTTAGTAAAACGACCAAAACGTTTGCGTCTCCATACGCAATGCAATGCATCCATTACTGGATGAGCTTACAGTGACTCTCTCGTGCATCTAAAGTAAATCTTGGCAGATATATTTTAGTGGAGGAAGATTGTGCGAGTAATGGTCGACTTCAACACGTTCTCTACACATCGAGATAATTTCTAAACCACGATTTTGTCACGAATATTCTGGTACGTTCCATGCACTGAAAAAAATTACTGTCGTAATATTAGTAAAATAGCCCTGATTAATAGTTCTTCATAAATGCAATAAATACCACGAATATTCTGGTGCCTTCCATGCACTGAAAAAAATTACTTTCGTAATATTACTAAAATAGCCTCGATTAAAAGTTCGGAGCAAATTTCTTTTAGCAGCAAAATTGGATTTTTTCGTCTTTTTTTGCCTGGTAGAGTATTAAATGCGGATTAAAACAAAAGAACAGAAGTTGTCGGAAGTCCATATTTCCCGAAATATAGGTCTCTAAAGCTCTAATGTATAATCGCGCATAACTCTGCCATTTAATAAATTTCATAAATCGTTAAATTTGTACTCCAACAAGGAGAATCAAATTCTCTCTGTAGCTTAAGTCGATGTGTGACAAAATCAGAAAAATCGCGCGAATTTTTAGAAATAATTTTTTTATTTTGGTATGTAAAAACTACAACAAAGGGCAACACAAATGAAAGACAACAACAACATCGACCAAAGACAACAACACCAAAAGACAAGAACAACAAATTGATTAAACCAAAAAAGTGAGGTTAACAAACATTTTTTAAATGAGCCCTCAATGGGTTAATAAAAGAAAATATATTTATATACAGAGTTATAGAGTTTCACAAGGGCTTTGTAATGATACATATTTCAAGCAGATCCGATGATAAATACCTGAGATATGAGCGATTATATACTCAAGCTTTGGAGACCTATATTTCGGAAAATATGGACTTCCGACAACTTCTTTTCTTTTTTTTTAATCCGCATTTAATACAATACGGACCATTTGCGAAATAAGTGTAATAAAAAAAAAACACAAGTAATTAATCCACGCTTGGCTTGATTTGTATATAAATATCTTGTTTGTGTACCAACGCATAGTGACAACCAACGCATAGCTGAAACCTTCTGAAAACAAAAACGTGAGAGACAACAAAGAAAGGAGAGGCAAAAGAGCAGCAGATTCTCATTTCATGAAAACACAAATAATGCATTCAATGCAAACAAATGTATAAAGGGCGGTTTAAATCTATTAATTTTAGGTATTAATTATCTATATATGTGGATTTATATTGTTAAAATTAATTCTAATAAATAATACATATACATATATTGAAATCGAAGAATAATTCCTTTCTAAATATTATTATATTTGGGAGGAAATATGCATATGTTTCCACGTAAGTATATGTAGGCTTGGGGGAAACACGCGAATGCTTCCACGTAAGTATATGAATGTTTGGGATGAAGAACGCATATGTCTCCACGTAGAAGTACACATGTTTGTCAGTAAACATGATACTGTTTGCATTTAAATACAAGTAAGTTTGGGACTTGCAAACATATGAATGTTTGAAGTGTGTTCCAAACATATACATTGTTCCTGCAGAATATGTTAGAGAGGACGTTATTTATCAGTGTGTAGCGATGTTCCGTCATCAACTAGAATTTAGTTAGGCCGATGTTCAAAACGGTGTTTGTAATTTAGGGTGTAGTGAAATGTGTCCACATCATGTCTTTAGTTTCCCAAAGCTCCGAAGTATTGACCGATACGTATTAATATGTACATGCAACATTCTTTGCATGCAAATACTGGACATTTAAGTCAGGTTTCCGAAGAAATTTGATTATTGTGTTGTTTTAGTCTTGAGTCTTTTGTTGTGCCACCAAATCTTCTCAAGCTTCTTAGGATCACAACCGAAAGTCTTTTGTTTCATAGCCCACGAAAAATCCTTGTTAAGAAGCATCACATACCAGCAGGCGACGACTGCAGTGGAAACGCGTTTTAAAACAACAACAAGAACAACGACAACAACAATCCACTGAGAACATGGAATCAATAGTTGTATCAGCACCTGAAATTGTTTGTTCTCCATGGAGATATCAATGCGATCTCATGTTGTCGGCATTTAATCTTCATTCCATTGTCCTCCACATCTGGTGTTTAGCAACTGGCACCAATGCTGGTGGGTTAATACATACGAGGAGTACAACAACGATTACGGCTAGATAGAATCTTCTAACTTAAATTTCAATAGCGAGAAAGAAAACAGAAGCTTACGAGATCAGTTGAAGTTTAGCATAAGTCAGCGACGACGATAAAAAACATATCAATAGACTTGAGTGAAAGGATATCAATACTTTCACTTGTCATCCAATAGGCAACAAAATATGGGTCAATTGTACCAGCATATGCTGCTCCCTTGGACTCATTCGTCTCAAGTCAAGTGTCCTGCATGTGGTGGTTGGTACCAGCCAGTGCCCTTTTAACTTTATATCCTTTCAATTTGTAACATTTGCCAGTTTAATAACGAAACTCCACAACTGTGCGCCACTCGCAAATGATCATAACACACAATTATTGAGCATATTTTAATAATATGTTTGCAATTTGTTAATTGCTACTTAATTTTAACACAATAACCCTAAAACGGGTAATAAAATTACTCCGCGCTCATGTTTGTACTGAAGTTGGTTGTTATCACGAAGACGCTAAAATGCTGCGGCTGCGACTGCGGACAGCTAGGAGGGTGACAGTTTTAAACATTTTTGTGACATTCGACAAGTTGGCAGAAATTTACACGTTTTTATTATCATCTGTCAATAATCGGGAATGCGTGTTTGCATTTACAGTGAAAAATAAAACAAAATATAATTGCATGTTTTCCTTGAGAAAATTGCGCTGGTCTATAACTAGTATTGTTGCCCTAAAAAGGAGACAGCAGCTGGATCGTGGTTTGTTAATTGCGGGAACAAGGGAAACAAAGTTTTTTCATTTTCAAAATTAGTAACAAAAACAAATCTTAGATTCTTAGAAGAGGAGGAGAAGAGAAGAAGAGATGTATATCGCCTTTGCAAGCGAAACAAATACTTATAATGTTACCACATGCTGACAAATTTGTCATTACTTGTTGTTTGGATGCAAATATAAAGTGTTTGTAGCTTATCTCAAATATTATAGTATTGTAGTATTTAGGTTAGGTTAGGTACAAGTGGCTGTCACAATTGACACACTTAGTCCATTGAGGACCGTTGTGATACCACGGGACGTTATCTTACGTTCCCATCGCTGAACCTGTAAATTGATCTGCACCGGAATTCTCTAACTTTTTAACGATAAAAATCGGTTTTTAAATTGTCAGAAATCATAAAATGTGAATACAAAATTTCCGAACTTTGTCACTTTTAAAATTTTGTCTTGTTAAAAATTTAGAGAATTCCGGTGCTGGTATTGTTCAGGGGCGTTCAAACAATATGATACCGCATGCCGATATTCCAGGATGAGACTGAAGACAAAACGTACTTTGGTCCCTGGCGAACCAACTAGTACTATTCAGAAAGCTAAGAAGATCATTCAGCTTAACTTCCCGAATGTGTGTTAGATCCAACAAGAAGTAAGATCCTATATATTTTCTGCTACTCCTACGAAAGGCCGGGCAATAGCGATCACGTCCTCCTCTTCATCCCCACAGCTTCTGCAGTAATCCTGAGCTGTCTTTCCATGTCTAGACCCGTATCTGCCTAATAGAAAGTGTCCAGTGATTACAGCTACTACACACTGAATAAAACGGCCCCAGCACCATATTGCAGGAAACATATATATGTTTGTAAGCATGGTTTTAATGAATTGAAGTCCTGCTGCTTATTTGATTCTGTGTTTTCTGTCACGTTTTCAATTTTCAACAAACAAAGCCACATTTAGGTCACAAAAACATATATTATAATCTGTTAATCATTGTGTCCCAAACATGTAATATTGACTAGCAAACACAATGTGTTTGGACACAAATATACTATATTTGCTAACGTTATATTTGCATCCAAACAACAAAAAAAGACAGATTTTTCAGCTTGTAGCATAGAGATATCTTGCCTAAGAACGAATATCAAGTTTAGCGTACGATTTAGGGCATAACTTGGCTATACTTTTCTGGCGATCGTGCAATTTGTGTCATCAGACCATCTATTATTCGCATGTCGTAGAGCTTCGCTGTTCAAAATGATTTTGCATGCAGAAGGGGGATTACTTGTTCCATATCCGGTGGAACAGATAAGGCAGTCCCTAATCTCACCATATTATGCGCCATATGCATCCCTGGAATGTTCCTGTGCCCATACAAGGTTTATGCCACACTAGAGTTTTATCAACGCGCGTTTTCAAGAGCATACATAGAAGTATACACAATCAAATGTGGCTGGTCACACTAGCGTTGTTTAGTTGCGCGTTTTCAACTGCCCCATGTTGAGTTTCTACAATACTCGAGTTTTTAAAAGCTCTGTCTCCCTCTCATTGTGTGTATGTTTGTTTTGTTAGCGACGTTGTTTCTATCAGGGGGTATCCATGACACAGCTGATCGACTATGTACTAGGAAAATGGTAGAGAACAGAGAGAGCGATAAGCAACCCGAAGCAAACCATGCATCAAACTAAGCTTAAATAGTGTTTGATTGATACTAATGACAGCTAAATTACGCCAAATGTTGCTGCATCGGCAGAAAATACTCATTACCTTTTATTTCTGTCCGTTTCCTGTTCAATCAAAGAGTAAAATACAAAAGCACTCGAACTCGATGAAATGGCCTACTAGCTCGTCATCATTGAGAGAACGTAAAGAGAGGGATATACCCTCTTGTCTATTTTGCTGTGTATCTATTAACAATAGACAAAAGCCTCTATCCCTCTCTTTACTCCCCTATATAATGACAAAAGGGCAATACACAAGAGTCTTTATACCTCTGTTTACGTTCTCTGGATGACGGCTGTTAATTTTTACTCTTCGGTTGGCCATAAAACGGAATAGTGTTTGATTGATACTAATGACAGCTAAATTAGGTATTACGTTGGTTGCATTGCACGAATATACGCATTCATTTTTCTATCTGCCCGTTTTATGTCCAACCAAAGAGTAAAATTCAACAGGAACTCGAACTCGATGATGGGATAGAGACTTTTGGCTATTTCTCTATGTTTGTTCACAGTAATTTAGTTGCAAGATGGACGCAGAATTAGCTCCATGAACATAAATACCTTGCAGTGTTTATGGGATGCACACAACAACGCCTGTGTTTTTCCGTTTTCTTATATATTTGCTTTTTCTTATATAGGGTTATCCATTTCGTGGTTTCAAAAGTATAGGGCTGGAATTTGACATCTGTCAAACTAAGTTGTTAAACCAATTTTTTTTCTTTTCAGTTGAAAGTCTGACATTGACGAAAATGGATCGCTTAACTATCACACAACGCATAAAAATTATTAAAACCTACTACAAAAATGGTGATTCTTGCACAGCCAGATATCGTGCTTTAAGAGGAGATTATGGTTTACATAATCGTCCAAATACGCAAGCAATTGGCAAAATTGTGAAGAAATTTGAAGAGACTGGAGCGGTTACAGATATTGTAAGGCCTGTGCATCATCGTTTCGCTCGTTACGATGAATATATCGCTGCAGTGAAAGTGAAAGTGTTGCCGAAGACCCGAATGTGTCGATTCCTCGTCGTTCTCAGGAATTAGGACTGTCTTACGGCACATTATGGCGTATTTTGCATTTGGATCTACACCTACATCCATATAAAGTCCAGCTCACACAACAACTGAAGCCAGCTGACCATTCACAACGTCGTAGATACGTGGAATGGGTGCTTGAACAACAGGCGGTGGACGGCGATTTTTCGAACAAAATTTTCTTCAGCGATGAAGCACATTTCTCACTCGGTGGGTATGTTAATAAACAAAATTGTCGTATTTGGGGTTCCGAGAATCCTCAAGTAATTGAAGAGAGGCCATTACATCCAGAAAAAGTCACTGTTTGGTGCGCTCTTTGGTCCGAAGGTGTGAGTGGACCTTACTTCTTCGAAAACGACGATGGAACGACTGTCACCGTTAATTCGGAGCGCTATGGCCATATGATAACCGACTTTTTTTTCCCTGCTATTGAAGAATACGACTTGGAGAATATGTGGTTTCAACAAGACGGTGCCACATGCCACACAACTCGAGCGAATATGGCTTTATTGCAAGAGACATTTCCTGGCCGCGTAATTTCTCGTCGTGGCGATATCAACTGGCCACTAAGATTATGAGATTTGACACCATTAGACTTTTTTTTGTGGGGCTACGCGAAAGACCGTGTTTATGCAGATAAACCTTTAACTCTTGAGCACTTAAGAACCAACATTCGTCAAGTTATGGCTGAGATACCGCCCAATATGTGTCAAAAAGTGGTCGAAAATTACCTCAAAAGAATCAATGCTTGCTACACTTCGTGTGGTGGTCATTTAAATGATGTAGTGTTTCACACATAATGCCAACGTTCAAACTTTATAATAAAAAAGAAATATCAGGAAAAAATATATTTTATATGTCTTTTATTTTATATTGCTTTGTAATATATTTGCTTCCCCGTTCGTTGTCTATTAAGCAACTAAAAATTAAGCACAATCTTTTCCCATGTCTTTTCCCAACATAGCAAACGCTAGTGTGGCACCCGACAAGAGTACACGATGTTGAGTTCTTTTTTGGGCAGCAGAGCTTTTGAAAACGCGCGTTAACAAAACGCCAGTATTTCCCGAACCTAAGGTGAATATCGAACTGCTTGGTCATCTCATTTAGAGACGCCCGGCAGCTCTTGAAGCCAAAAATGCAGATTGAAGAGATTTTATAGCAGCCTGACTGTCCGAGTATATGTTGATACCCCAGGCGTTGATAACGTTTCGTCCCAGCCAAAGCGTAACTTATTCCATTGCCATGACTTCTGCCTGAAATACACTACAATGGTCTGGTAGTCTTCGAACAAGGTCTAGACCCAGCTCTTTAGAATATACCCTACCCTACCCCCTACCTTACCTTCAAGTTTGGAGCCTCCAGGGTAGCAGCCTAAATACCTTCTATAGCTTGGTATGCGTCCCTTCCAGTCCTGTCTGTCCGAAATATAAGTGGAGAAGTTTTTCTTAAAGTTTGAAGTGGAGGTCATCTAGTCGGCTTTTTTTTTACCAAATATCCCTTTAAATGGACCCATGACCATATGGGCGAAGAATATCAAGGCGGATTGCCGCATTTACAGCCATTTGTATACCCAGCAAATCTAGTGGTAACAGGTGTAGGACTACACCAAAACCCTAGATAGGGGTTGTGTGAAGAGCACCCGTGATAGACAGCATTGCCCTGGACTCTCGCCAACAGACGTAGGTAAGTGAATTTTTTCAGTACTGGCGACCGAACAACAATGCTGTAAAGCAATTTCGGGCTGACAACACGCATCATCGTCCTCCGATGGCCCTTTTACACGAATATAGGACCACTGTGGCTCTACTGATCCTATGCCTTGTGTTTGACTTAAAATTATGCTTTCTCTCAAGTATCACAGCTAGATATCTTGCATTATTCTTCCCAGTGTGCCATATGAATCCATTTTGAATTCGAGACGGAGAACGCTTCTTCGTACATTTGCATGTGTGTGTTTAAGTGGGTCGGGCACCTATTGACCGAACTACGAGTTTGGTTTCCTCACGAGATTTTGGCAATTTCAATTTTTTCACGAACTCAAAACGGATCCGCCAAATCACAATTTTACTGATTCACTTTTTGTGCGCTTTCCGGACTCGTAACGGGCTTGAAAGAGACCTTTACGCCGCTGCCGCCGTTGTTTGAGTTTGTTGCCGCACCGCCGCCTGATTACGTAGACATTGGCGCAGCGTCGGCGGCGGTACGGTTCAGCGGCGATCTATTAATCACATTGCCCTGATTTACAACACACTTTGCAACCACAACAATCAAAAACATATAAACTATAAACTACACACAACCAATAACAGTCAGTTTAATTTCCCAAGAATTAACTTATGGAGTTAAACGACACTTTGAATTTTGCATAACAACAGCCAGGCGAAATTCCATACGCTATAAGATCAACATCCAGTCGCATTCCCTAATAGGTTACAGCACACATTACAACTAGCACAACTGCTGGTCAAATTTTCTAAGAATTTAACTCTACGCACCAGCAGCCAGGTCAATTACCTAATAATTAGGAATAGCTGCCGCCGCCGGTTTTCCCAGGTCCCAGGCAGAAATAATCGGCGGAAACCTCTAGTTCGAAACGGGTTCGAGAACTTATATATCGCTCTTTTTTACGGACCCGTACCGGGGTTTTAGACAAATTGCTCTTCCACATAGAGTCACGGGTTGAATATACAGAACCTTTTCCTCCTGGTAAAGAGTACGAACTCAAGTTTCTCTGGATTTACATCCAGTCCATTCTCCGTGGCTAAAGACTAAAATCAATCGATTTAAGTTCGATGGCCGTGCTTGGTACTGGACCAAAGATCCAAATACTACTACCCCGAATGCAGATACTCAAACCATGAAACATGGTGGTGGATCCATAATGGTGTAGGGATGTATTACGATCAATGGAGTAGGTCCTCTGGTTAAAATTGAAGGTATTAGGAAAATATTAAAAAAGAGCAACATCTTTCATTTCTGCAAAATCATTTACCAGCTGCTATAGAAAAAACGAGTGGATGAATGATTTGTCAGCACATCAACGACCCAAACCATTCGGCCAAAATCGTTAAAAACTGGGTAAACATTCATCAATTTACAGTCAACGGTCTTAAACCCGATCGAAAACTTTTGGAGTTACATAAAATCTCAGCACTAGCCAAGTACCCAGATGCTCCAAACAAGCTGTGGGATAGAGTAAAAGAAACTTGAGATGCGATTCCAGCGGTAATGACGGCAAAAGTTTACAACAGCATGTCTCGCCGTATACAAGCTCTTAAAAAACAGAATTCAAGAAAACAAATAAATTAACATAGAACCAGAGTGCAAAATTGTAACATTTGTATAATTTTACAATATTTACAATTCACTTTGTAAATATCGACATAGAATTAAAATTGTGTTTGTTTTTATTCACGAGAGAACAATAAATTAATTTAGTTAATTATTTTTTTTTTTTGGTTATAACAAATATTAAAAAAAATATACAAATTTATTTCCAAACTGTGTCAACCCTGTTACAATTTTGCTCTTCACTGTGTCTGTCAAAATTTTAAAAATATTTTGCGAAAATTCATCAGGGATGATTTTTATTTATACGGCCTTTTTTGTTGGTACTTTTTCATTTTATTACTCAAGCTCGAGGCCATTCTATATCTCTATTAATAGAGATATAGTTTTCAAAGCATGGGACATGGGACTGTCCGTGGAGGTGGAAAGTTCTGATAGCCATTCACTTGGGAGTGGTCAGAAATGATTCCTTCATTGGGCAGTCCAAGCAGCTCACTACTCACGCAGTATGTCGTGGGCAATGGCTTTATCGGAAACCTCCGTTAGCTAGCTAGAGTGAGAAGACGAAAATAAATGAGCCGCCGGATTTGGTTATGCGATCACTGATGTGTCTCAGGCTTAGTAGGTGACTGATGTCAGTGAAGCTCATCAAGCTATCAGGCATATTCTTTTGTCCATTAGAACGCGGATGAGCCAAACATATGGGCCAACGGCGGATAAAAAACCAAAACAAGAAAATCCAGGTTCGACATATTGCATCCTGGTCAGCGTCTGATCTACAATCAAATATCTTGGCAGTAGGTAAAATGCAAAATCCAGGGGGACTGGATTTACCTCCGGCCATCGTTCATAATGGCAGTGAAAATACAAAAACGAAAGAGAAAACATAAACAACCCCTATTTGTTGACGACCCCCGCAAACGTTATAAGGACTACGATTTACGGATATGCACCTGGAATGTGAGAACGCTATATAGATCCGGTGCAAGTATCCAATTGGCAGATGTCCTCGAAAGTTATAAGGCTGACATTACCGCAATCCTGGAAATGCGATAGAAAAAGAAACTGCGATATATACTACAGTTGCCATGGAAAAAACATGAATTTGGTTGCGAATTTGTCGTTGGGAAAAGACTGCGACATCTAGTCTCTAGGTTAAATCCTGTGAGTGAACTTAGAGCCACAATCCGAATAAAAGCGAAATATTTTTATATTTCCCTAATTTGTGTGCATGCCCCGACAGAAGAGAAAGATGATGATGCCAAAGACATATTCTATGAGCTCCTAGAGGAAACGTATGACCGCTGCCATGGCCATGACACTAACATTGTACTAGGAGATTTTAATGCTAAAGTAGGCAGGGGGAATGTGTGCATCCAATTATTTGCAATGTCAGCCTACATGCTGACAGTTCCGAAAACGGTATGAGACTGATTGACTTTGCCGCGGCAAAAAACATGGTCATTAGTGGTACAAGATTCCAGCATAAAGACATCCACAAGGCTACTTGGGTATCCCCTGATCAAAGAACGAAGAACCAAATTGATCACGTGGTAATTGATGGAAGGCAGTCATCCAGTGTAATGGACGTACGAGTGATCAGAAGAGCTAACATCGATTCTGATCACTACCTGGTAGCAGAAAAGGTTCGCATAAGATTACGTAGAGCGAAAATTGTACGAAACCAGACGCAGAGGAAGCTGGACATCGGAAAGCTGCAATTACCAGACGTAGCCACAGCCTACTCAAGGAAGCTCTCGCAACTTTTGGCACAGCACCCACCTCCTCCCGATAACGATCCTGAAGCGCACTGGAAATCCATTTCCTACTCTATAAAAACTGCCGCAACAACCGTACTTGGTTTTGAAATACCCCTTCGCAACAAACCATATTACGATGAAGAGTGTCGCATTGCAAATGATGAAAAGAACGCTGCATGTATGACGATGCTTCAGTCAGCTGCGACTGAGCGGTATAGGGAGAAAAGAAAGGAGGCAAACCGTCGCTTTAGGCGTAAGAAACGGCAGTGGAGAAAGCGCGAGAGTGAGAAAATTGAGTCATACAGAAGGAAGAACGAAGCCCGAAAATTCTACGAAAAAGTCAAAAAACGGAAATAATAGACATGGTTCAGGGCCCCCTTCTGTAAAGACAAGGACGAAAATCTCATCGCAGATGTGCAGAGTATGTTGGGAATATGGAGAGATCATTTCTCCGCGCTACTGGTACCTGAGATATCCAATGATGATGAGACAATCGATCACAATATGGACGACGATGTCGATAGCCCCCCTCCTAACCCAGACGAGGTCAGAACAGCTATTGCCCGGCTTAAGAATAACAAAGCCGCAGGAGCCAACGGATTACCGGCGGAGCTGTTTAAGGCTGGCGGTGATGAGCTGATAAGGTGCATGCATCAGCTCATTAGCAAAATTTGGTTAGATGAATGCATGCCCTGCGATTGGAGTCTTAGTGTACTATGTCCCATATTTAAAAAAGGTGACGTGAGTCTCTGTGCCAACTACCGAGGAATAAGCCGTTTATCCTTAGCATATAAGGTTCTATCAAGCATAATGTGCGAAAGACTAAAACCAATTATGGCAGACCTGATTGGACCTTACCAGTGTGGCTTTAGGCCTGGAAAATCGACAACCGACCAGATTTTCACGCTACGCCAAATCCTGGAGAAGACACACGAAAAACAAATCGACACCTATCATCTATTTATCGATTATAAAGCGGCCTTCGATAGTCCGATACGGGAGAAACTCTATGAAGCAATGTCTGAGCTTGGTATTCCTGCAAAACTGATACGCCTTTGTAGGATGACCTTGACGAACACCAAATCCGCAGTGAAAGTTGGTAAGGATCTTACCGAACCTTTCGAAACTAAGCGAGGCCACAGTCAAGGTGACACCCTATCGTGCGATCTCTTTAACATCTTAATAGAGATTATTCTGAGAAAAGCTGCTGTCAACATGAATAAAACCATCAGCAGCAAAAGTCATAGGCTGCTCGCGTATGCTGATGATATCGATATCATTGGGCGCACAATTAGAGAAGTTACTGCGATGTTTTCGAGAATTGAGAAGGTGTCAGCAAAAGTGGGACTGACGGTAAATGACAATGACAAGACAAAATTAATGGTTTCAACGAGCAGGGCCTCCACCGATAAGACCAAAGCGTGAACGTTGATAACCGTTATAATTTCGAGATGGTGGACGAATTTATATACCTCGGATCTGCCGTAAACAAGGACAAAAACGTCAGCCTTGAGATCAAGCGGAGAATTTTGGGAATATATGTTATTTTGGGCTCAGCAAGCACTTTAGAGATAAAGCCCTCTCTCGAGTAACAAAAGTCCAACTATTCCAGACTCTCATACAACCTGTCTGGCTTTATGGCGCAGAATCCTGGGTCCTATCACAAGCAGATGAAACATCTGTAGGAGTCTTCGAGAGAAAAATACTCCGAAAAATGTATGGCCTTATAGTGCACAACGGCGACGATCGGCGACGCATGAACCATGAGCTGTATGAGCTTTATCCTGACATTGACATAGTTAAGCGGATCAAGATAACGCGATTGCGCTGGCTAGGCCATGTCAGTAGAATGGGTGAAGACGAACCAGCACGAAGGGGTTTCGAAACCGAACTCGAAGGAAGACGAAATATAGGAAGACCAAGACTCCGCTGGAGGGATCAGGTTGACGAATCCCTGCGTACACTTGGTATTGTCAACTGGAGAGATAAGGCAAAAGATCGAACTGGTTAGCGAAATATGTTATCTTCGTTTTGTAAGGTCCCTGACATTGAATAACAACATGTGTCAATTTGGTCCATAATCGGGTTTGAGTTGATTGTTATTTTTTAAAGACCATATATTTTTTTTAATTTTCAGTAAATTATTTATTGATAGCAAATTGTGCACATACTTCTTTATGAATTCATGAAATTGCAACATAATATTTAAGCTTTTAATAAGTGATGATTTATCCGACCTTTCGTATTACATTCAAAAATTAAATTATTCGAGCGTTTGGGCTTTTCGTTTCTATTTAATAATTGTGTTTGTCTTCCTGACGATGCTACCCAAAGGGTAGCGAAATATCGAAGAATAAAATTAATTAAAAATACGACCAAACACAATTTAATTTTTGAATTTTAACTTTTATTTTTTTTTTTTATATAAGCCTAGTTTCCTATTTACTGACGTCAATAGCTGTTAAATAAACAAAGGATAGTGTCATCAAATTCCAAATTCCCTACACAAACCCTGATCGTGATCATAAAAAGGATGCCAAACATATTTCTCTTTTTCGATTCTTTTGCTTCCATATCCTCTTCTCAGAGATTAAGTTAGGTTTACCTCGATTTCATTTGTTTTGGGATAGAAAAAGGGACAATGGTGTGATACATATTAGCACTTCTCATACATCCTACCAAAGTATTGACTCACATTATGACGAGTAGCAGGGGGCAGCACAATGTATTGCTGCAGATATTCATTCCAAGGCATTGCACAGTTGCTGATAATATTGAATTGTTGGAAATGTTTTGTAACCCACCCTCCTTTAAACAACCAACCCGAATCCACGAAACCACAAATCGTTATAAATCTTTTCATCTGATTTGAAAGGAATGACGCCGGGGAACGTTTTGTTTGCCAGGTTATTTCGAAGTCGCTGGAATCTCTTCAGTTGGTATTTCAGCGAAACAGGAATGCGTTTGCGTATGAAAAGCAAGAAAGAGGTTTTGTTTTTTATCCAGCTGATAGCAAAGATTGTAAACTCTTGATAAGTATCTCTTTTGGCCAAAAGAGCTGGGACGAAACCAAAATAAGGAAAGACAAAATCATCCCACAGACATAAGGCAGCGGACAGAAAAATTTGCATAAATATGATCACAAAATGAGCACAAATAAAATCGTGGGATAGAAATGTTGGCAAAGAGGTTGGAGCAAAAAAAAAAGAGAAAAAAACACAAAAATACAAAATAAAATAAAAGCAGACACCAGCAACCAAAAAAGGACAATTCAAATCACAAATATTTCAGCCAAAAAAGGGGTTTCTTCTTCTATACGAGTGTTGCCATCAGTTCCTTCATATACAAATGTTTGCAGAAATTATACGAATAAAATTATATATCTGCTTATTTTCTGCATTAACTATGTCGATTTGTTTTTATCTAAATGATATTCAATGATAATCTACGCGGAAATAGCGGTAAAGGGTACGTATCCCAATACTTAAGCATTTTAAGCATATTTTGGCCAGAAGAGCGGCTGTAACTCGCCTTGGAGACAACTCGACCAAGACCATGCTGGTCTGTTTTACCAAAAGGTACAACAACCTCATCATGGAACGCATCAATGTAATATAGTCTGAGGTTAACAGCCTGTTATTCTATTTCTAACGAAAAGCTAAGCGAACGCAAATCAGTCACTCTTCGACTCAAATTGGGTTCCCCTAAGTCGAAATTTCTTTCTGTTTGTTCCCAAGTGACAGCAAATTCGAAATAGAGAAACCAAAATTTGTACTGAAAAGTTTTGGAAAAAAGTTACTTTTCATTTCATGTTTTATTCATTCGACTCAAATTGGGTTCCTCTATGTCGAAATTTCTTTCGCCGGACTCTATGTTTGTTCCCAAGTGACAGCTCATTCGAAATTGAGAAACCAAAATTTGTACTGAAAAATTTTGAAAAAATTTATCTTTTCATTCGACTTGAAATTAACTTTCTTTCGCCTAGAACACGAACCAAAGCTCTCGTTCGAGATAGAGAAACAGTCTGTTAGATTGGCGAGTGTTTTAAATATGTGGGCTTTGATTTGGAAATCAAACTTACAAGCAACGAAAAAATTTCGTCCCGCACAAAATAAATGTACGACAACTAAACTGTGTTTGAGGAATTTATTTGCGGTAAGTGGACATCAATGTTCATGAGAAACGAAAAATGTGTATGGTTTAGCAAAAAACGAAAGTCGAAAATGACATAACGACCTAAAATTATTGTGAAAACTACGCTGACTGGGATTGATTTTGGACTTTGTAAACAGGATTATTTTTTCCCAATTTTAAATGAAAATTTATTTTAGAACTTACATTTCCCCTGAAATGAAGTTGATCCCAGGCACCATGAATGCAAATCCGCGCGTCTATCGACCGAGCTGGTCCAAGCATTGCGCGTATACGACAAATACTTTGGCATGAGGATTAGTCCAAGATGTATCTATTCCACAGCCACAGAAAAATAACCAATTTAGCTGTAACCGAACTTAGAGGTTGTCGCAACCACATTAGATGTCATCACATCCGGATTCGAGGTTGCCACAACGGCATCACAGGTTGTCACCAACGTATTAGAGGTTGTCGCAACCACATTAGATGTCATCACATCCGAATTCGAGGTTGTCACAACGGTATCAGATATTGTCACCAACGAATTAGAGGTTTCAACTGCAATTCGGTGGGAACAACTCAATTTACGGTTGCTACAACCTATTTTGAAACAATTACAATTACTGTGAGTACAATTAGGAGTATTATTACAGGGTCTTTCAAAAGTGACCACCCTATTGGAAGATGCTCTTATTTTTGCAAATAGTCGCCAATGTCAAATCTGTTTTGACATTTCTGGACTAGACAGGTGTAGAATACATGTAAACAAGCCATGGAGCGATACTCTACCCAAGAACGCGGAATAATCCAGTCTATTTTTTTGCGTAACAATTCGTCTGTGGTGTTGGCGCAGCGCGAATACTGTCGCCGATTCCCCGGCCGTCCGACACCGACTGCGCAAATACTGCACCGTTTGGCCACTAACCTTGAAGAGTATGGGACCACACGAGACGTTGCCAGGAGTATGTTGCCGAGGATGTCGAGCTGTCGCCGGAAACATCGACCAGACGCCGTGCCTCGCAATTAGCCATCAGCCGGTCGCCCCTATGGCGAATTTTGGTCAAAGAACTGCACATGTTCCCATACAAAGTCCAGTCCGTGCATCAGTTACTTACTGCCTGCCTAAGCCATCCTCAATCTCGTGGACGAAGTGGACGATTTTTCCACCAATATCGTAATGAGTGATGAGGCTCATTTCCACCTCATCGGGTAGTGATGCACGAGGAGCCCGCTCCCGTTCAAAGTGACTGCATGGTGCGCTGTTCACGCTGGAGGAGTCATCGGGCCATTTTTTTCGAGAACGCCGCTGGTCAATCGACAACAGTGGACGGTGCGCGCTGTAGGGCCATGTTAACCGAGTTTTTTCTGCCGCAATTCGACGAATTAGGACTGGAGGATATGTGGTTCCAACAGGACGGAGCAACGGCACACACTGCACGAGCCACAACCGATATTCTGAAGGCGGCGTTCCGGGTCGCCTCATCTCTCGTTTTGACGATTTGCACTGGCCCGCAAGATCACCCGATTTAACCGTTCCAGACTTTTTTTGTGGGGTTTTTTGAAGTCCCGTGTTTACGTGAACAAGCCCGTGACCCTGGAAGCTCTCAAGGTCAACATTTGACACTAGTGCGAGAATCTGTCCCCCGCAGTTCTCGCCGAAGTGATGAAAAATGCCATAAAACCAGCGTATGGTAATCAATTGTGACGGCGCCCATTTAACCGATATCATCTTCTCAACTTTACCAATAAAATTCTAAAGGTTCAAATAAACATCAAAAACCAGAATCGAGGTTTTCATTTAGAAAAAAATGACAGCCAAACAACGTCGGATGACTTCTTTTGAAACACCTTGTATTTCATCGTTGCCTAACTTCACATCCGTTGATAAAATAAAAACGCTGCTGAAGATGATGCTTCACGAACATCAAAACTATCGTCCAGCGAATGTGAGTTCGAATCCCACCCGCGGCATTTACACTCTGTTCACTATCCGGAAACAACACGATCCGTTAGTTTAAAAGGAATTACAACCTTCTAGAAATGACCGATGTTGTTTATTACAACATCACTGCTTCCAAACAATACAATGGTTTCCCATTGCTTCCCATGAAGGGATTGGGAAGAGCTTATCACAACGAGTGAACTGTGCGCTTCCTAGTTTTACATTCACTGATTAGGATCTACAGCTTTACACCGGTTCCGAATGGTATTTTAAGAAGCATTTTCATGGCTAAGTACTCGATACTGTCTAAGCGAGGTGACCGTCGTCGAATGAAATGTAAGAGCAGGGAACGAACCCATGTCTCATGTACAGGAGCCGCGCACCATCGACGGCCACCATAACTGCTGCCATCTGATTATATACATCTTGGAGTAGCTCTTCGTGTTTTTTGAAAGAAGAGAAAAACATTCCAGACACTTGTTAGTGTGTGCGTGTGTGTGTAGCTCGCTTTACACATGTTCACAAACGTTTTCCACGTTTGCTGTAAAAGAAAACTACTAAAATTTTGGGGTAACTGGAAGTTCGACTTTTACGATGTTAATTTGCGCTCAAACGTGCGTAGACATACATAGCAAAAAAAAAAAAAACCGGCGGGCGACCTCCAAACATGATGTTTTCTTTACGTTTCTTTTCAGATCCAACATGGTTGAAATGGTCAAAAAGGCGATGATAACCCTTAGATGATATTCCAAACACTCCTGCATATTTGGACTACACGAAAGCGCATCATACATTCGATAGATACAAATGACTTCCTGGCTTTGAGGGATATGTGGATTTCTAATAGCATGGGTCAAACCATAGGGCAATAGAAAAGAATCTCCATCCCTCTCTTTACGTTTCTCGATGACAACGAGGTAACAGATCATTTCATCGAGTTCGAGTTGTATGTTACTCTTTCGTTGGACTAAAACGGACAGACATAAAAGGGAATTCGTATTTTGCTGCAACCAACATCAAACATAATTTAGCTGCTATTAGTATCCATCAAACACGCTTTAAGCTTAGTTTGCCGCGTGGTTTGCTTCTGGTTGCTTATCGCTCTCTCGCCTACGTAGTCTGTTTTCTATCAAATTCGTACTTCATAGTCGATCAGCTGTGCCATGGATACCCCTGGTGAAACTAAATGTCCAGCACCGGAATTCTGTAACTTGTTAACGACGAAAATCGGTAGTTAAATTTAAAAAATTCTGAAATTTTGTATTGAAGTTTTATTAATTTTGACAATTTAACTACCGATTTTTGTCGTTAAAAAGGTACAGAATTCCAGTGCAGGTCTATACTAGAGAACTACGTATGATTCTCGCCGTAAACTACCTGAGCATTATAGCGAGTAGAAGCCTGAACACTAATATTACCGCCGTGATGGAGGACAATGTCTTCTCTGACAGCCAGGCGCCTATCAAGTTCCTGAAATCAGTCTTCATGAACTCAAGATGCGATAAGTTCAAGATTGGCGCAAATATTTAAGCAAAATATTTGATGTCAGCAGTATGATATTTTATGGGGAATTCGGGGGAGTCGCAGAGCGGATAAACGGCAAGACTAGGAACTTTCTTGCGGGACTTGAAAGCATATTCTGCGCGAACGCTACTTTGTGATGTTGCTGGATAGGGCGACTAGTTACATCGGTTATACAAAAGACATACCAGGGCGACTTTGGATAGGAGGACATCCATGAACTTTCTGCCTATATCAATGCCCAAGACCACAATGCTTGCATCAGTTTTGTCAATCAATCGCATGGTTTGAAACTGGAAGTAAAGTAGAGCATACACGACAAGCATGCTTGTTCGATCGGTGAGTGCTTGAAGCCATTTTTCTCGTTTATGGCGTTGTTGACAAACCGATCGCATGTTTTCTTTGAGTCGTCAGAGAGTCAACATATACGGATATAAATGGCGTATGCTAACAAAGTGTTTTTAGACGAGTTTATTGAAAAGTCAACCATCACTATGGAACACAAAGCGGGATGGTTACAAAAAAATAAATAGAAAACAACAAATCGTGGAACAAAATATTATGTATTTTTCGTACACAAGTGTAGTATTAAAAGTGTCGTTCGCTATTGTATTTTCCATTTTTAGTCACCGACGTCCACAGCTGAAATGAAGTTTTTTCGATCGGTTTCCCGTGTATGGCCACCGATATTCAAATCGACCGAACGAGCATGCTTGTCGTGTATGCCCCGCTTAAAGGCTAATGACTTTTATGCAAATACCTTCTCAGATTGCTTCACATTCAATTCAATATGCGGGAAGAAAAAGAAATAGGCCAAACAACTTACGAACGATTTAAATAGAAAATAAGATTCATAAATTTATGAAAACAATTTTTGAATTTAATTTTCGCTTTAGATCGCTCGCAAGTGGTTTCTACTATTCCTTTTTCTCTCCGATTACGCGAATCTACATCGATTCAGTTGTTGGGCTCTTGAAAAGCTTAATGAAGATCCATTGTTTTCGAAAAAAATGTTGTTAAGTGACCTTTTCTGATTTACTGGCTACGCCATTGCCGTGTTTGGTCTGAAGAAGAACTCGGCGAGGTTCAAAAGCTAAATCAATTCAAACACCTGCTTGGTGTTGTTTATGGGCAAGTGAAAACATTTGCGAGCCGAGATTGGCCGGATGGCGCTCGTTAGTGTACCATGATAATGCACTTTTTGCTGCCTGAATGCTAAGAACGTGTTCTCGACGACGACATTTTGTACCAACAATATTATCCACAAAGCCGCTACGAATCAGAGAGCCATCGCCTTCGGGTTGCTTAATTTTTGCGCCGCCGCCGACTAACAGCGCACACAGCTTGAAATATACTGCTGTTACTTCTGTCGTGGTCGCCGTTGGTGCATTGTTTAGTGTGCGCGTCCCTTGTACATGAGAACGTGGTTTCGATCCTTGCTCTAACCATCTTACATTTTCTTTTGAAGACGGTCACCTCGCTTAGTGATGGCAACACTATCGAGTTGTGAGCCATGAAAAAGCTTCTCAAAAAACCGTTCGGAACCGGTGTAAAACTTTAGGTGAGTGTAAACCTAGATAGCACGCAGTTAGCTGGTTGTGAGAATCTCTCCCCAATCCCTTCATGGAATGTAATGGGAAACTATTTTTTTGTCTGTTTACTTCCTACGTCGTTGGCTTAGATCTGCTCAATTTATTGTTAAGTTCATCTTCCTAATCTTACTTCAATTTGTTCCACCTTTCAACTCAGTCGTAACCATCGTGAATTTGAAAAGAAGTAGCACAGAAGACGCCAAGATGTTCAGACGGCGCGCCACTGCTGCGATAGTGGACTTAACCAGAAGACAGCGGCAAGAGTACGAAATGCGACGCCCCTCAAGTCGATAACACATATTTGTAGAATACCTCCAAATAAGCAGAAAATTTAAAAAAAGTTATCGGCAACTCCCAGAGTTATCGACATATACCTATATCGAACCAAAGACTTGTCATTCATGAGCATAAATACCTCCTATCGTTGAGGTTTTTTGCCAGTTTAGAATGCTGCACGTCTGGCAATTCTTCAGTCAGTTGCAACCCGAGCCGCGACAGAGCGGTATAAGGAGAAGAGTAGAGACGAAACACAATTGTTTAAGAAGATACATCGGTTGTGGAGAAAGCAAATTGTGAGACTGAGCAAATTCAATCTTACAGAAGGAAGAATGAGGAACGCAAATTCTGCTGAAAAGTACAAAGTCAGATCAACGGAAATGGATCAGGTTCCCTTTTGTAGAGCTAAGTATGCGAATATAGTGCAGAGGATGTTGGGAATATGGAGAGATCACTTCTCTGCTTTACTTGCCCCAAGAGAGAACGATGGCGTCAATTGCCCCCTCCTAACTGCAATTTCCAGGCTTAAGAACAACAAAGCCGCAGGTACGGATGTACACCGGCTAAACTGTTTAAGGCTGGCGGCTATGAATTGGAAATGTGCATGCATCAGCTCATATGCAAAATCTGGCTGGACGAATGCATACCCCAAGATTATTACAGGGAAAACGACCCGAGTATATGTAGGAACTATTGCGGAGTAAGCCTTTTATCCATCACATACAAGGTCCTCTCGAGCGATATGTGCTAAAGACTAAAGCTGCTTGTTGTAGATCTAATCAGTGCGGCTTTAGGCCTGGAAAGTCAACTATCGACCAGCTATTCACGTAAATCCTGGAGAAAAAAAAAACAAATCGACAACTATCACCTCCGTGGAGATACATTATAAGGTTGTCTTCGATAGCCCTATACGGGGAAGGCTGTACCAAGCTATATCGGAACATTCATTATCATTATTCAGTATCATTCTACAAAAGGAGAAGTGTTTTTGCAAACAGGTGTTATTTCGGTCTCAGCAAGTGCTTCAGAGATACGATCCTCTTTGGAGAAACAAAAATCCAACTATATCAGACTCTCATACAACCTGTCTTGTTTTATGGCGCAGAATCCTGGGTCATATCGCATGGTGATGAAATAAAGCGCTGCATGAAAATATTCTGTTTGTTGACTGTAGTGCTGTACATGCCGTAGCGGCACTTTGCGAACGAAGAATGTAAACAACAAAACGAATAGCGAATAGAAGCACAGCTTATCGAGCCGATTATGGCATTGTAGTGGCTTCGTATGACATACATTGATTCGTGCTACTCGGTAGTCGAAAACAGCTTTGTTCGTATTCGGTAAGCGAGAATTTTCTAAAGTAATCGAAGACAGGAGATGCTACACCGAATATGTCGAAAATACCGTAATTGTCTTTACTTATTTTCAGGGTTCGTATTTCGTGGGTAATGGGTTACCCTGGGTTAACCATAATTATTGCCGTGTGTAATGGGTAGCGATCGTTTACCCATTACTCACAGGGTAGGGTAAAATAATGGGTAGCTACCCAATAGAATGGGGAATTACCCATTACCTTCAAGTTAATGGGGAAAATATTGGGTAGCTACCCACGGCAATGGGGAATTACTCATCACGATTACCCAATACCCTCAGGGAAATGGGGAAAATAATGGGCAGCTCCCCACAACGATGGGTAATGGGTTACCCAAGGTAACCCATCCCCATTTTTGATCGAAAATATGGAAAAGTTAAAAAAAAAATTCTATATCTCGGAAACGGAGCGTCCAATCGAAAAAATAAACAATTTTTGCAGTTTTCTAAGGGTTTTTCATAAAGTGGTCCAATTCGTATGACATATTTTTAAAAAAAAAAAAAAAACAAAATTAGAAAATCGCTAAAATAAAAAAGTGGATATCACTCGGAAACGGTGCGTCCAATCGAAAAAATAATACAAATTTAAAAAATAATAATAATAGGAGGCTTTAACCTATGCGTGTCTTCCACATGGCATCACTTTTTTTTTTAAATCGCTAAAACTAAAATTTTTCAATGTAAAAGCCGCTAAACCGCCCTTATGTTTATATCTCGGAAACGGGGGTCCAATCGAAAAAATAATCAATTTTTGCCGGTTTCTAAGGGGTTTCCTTAATGTGGTCCAGTTCGTATGGAATTATTTTTTTTCGAAAAATGGCCAAAATAAGAAAATCGCTTAACCAAAAAAGTGGCTATAACTCGGAAACGGTGCGTCCAATCGAAAAAATGATCAATTTTTGCAGGTTTCTAAGGGGTTTCGTTAATGTGGTCCAATTCGTATGGAATATTTTTTCTTTTTGAAAAATCGCTAAAATAAAAAGTTGATATCACTCGAAAACGGTGCGTCCAATCGAAAAAATAATAAAAATGTAAAAAATAATAATAATAGGAGGCTTTAATCTATGGGTGTCTTCAATATGGCATCACTATTTTTTTTTAAATCGCTAAAACTAAAATTTTTCAATCAAAAAGTCACTAAAACGCCCTCATGTTTATATCTTGGAAACGGGGCGTCCAATCGAAAAAATAATCAATTTTTGCCGGTTTCTAAGGGGTTTCCTTAATGTGGTCCAATTCGTATGGAATAGTTTTTTTTTCGAAAAATGGCCAAATTAAGAAAATCGTTAAAACAAAAATGTGGCTATAACTCGGAAAATCGAAAAAATAATAAAAATTTAACCAATGGATGTCTTCAATATGGCATAATTTTTTTCGATTTATAGCCACTTTTTTATTTTAGCGATTTTCTTACTTTGGCGATTTTGAGACACATGTTATACTCATTCTGTAAGGCCCTTGATCCCTCTGGGTTGTTTGAGGCCACCTATGTGTAAATAAGTAAGTAGTGCAAGGGTTAGAGTGGCCAGAGTTCGTTTTCCACTTTTTTTGATACAGGTTTAATGTCGACATAATAATAACTTTTTTACCAAATAAAATACCTATGTCGACATGCAATTGTGGCCTTGGGTGGTGCAATGGATAGTGTGCGCGTCTCTTGTACCTGAGAAAACGGGTTCGATCCCTGCTCTGGCCACCTTATATTTTTTTCGACGATGATCACCTCGCTTAGTGATGGCGACTCTATCGTGTCCTTGGTCATGAAAAAGCTTCTCAGAATAGCGTTCGGAACCCGTGTCAAACTGTAGGTCCCAATCAGTGGGTGTAAAAACTAAAAAGCGCTCACCTCACTGATTGTGAGAAGCTCTTCCCCATCCCTTCATCCGATGTAATGGGAAACCATTGTTTTTATGTACTTGTACACTGTGTAAAATAATAATGTATGTACTTTTTTGGCGAACAATTATTTTCCAGTTCAAGCAAAATACATGAACAGCTTTATAGCTGGAGGCTATACAACAAATCAGAAAAGAAACGCGATGGGGAAAAGTGTTTTAGTTTTCGCAGAGATTTGGATCAATATGCAAGAGATGATTTCATATCGATCATGTTAAATTAATTGTTTTTACAGCATTTTCACGTTGCATGTTGCATGAGCAAATGTTGCACTGACTACCACTACACTACTACTACGTGTTAGCGATTAATGCCTGAGTTGCATTTAAGGCGTTGCACCTTTTAATGTATTTTCCATCAATGTAATAGAAACTAAATTTACATTTTCAGGCGGCGTTGAGAGAGAAAAACTAAAAAAATAAAAACAACAAAAATGTACAAAATGTTGGGCAATGCAATTCTAAAATATGACGGCGCAGTATGACAAGTCTTGAGTGATTGTCGCAGTAATAATGAAAATAAAAACAGAAACCTGGCGTAATTTCTAAATATCTGGTCGGCCGGTCGCAAAGGAGAAATTGCGTACAGGCGCCTACAAACACTATAAAATTGAATTAAAACAAGTGCAACTTTTCAACACTTTGTCACAAGGGGATGCAACGCGATGCGATGCTCTGCGATTATACGGCCGCTGTCCATATTCTCGGGCGTCAGACGATTCGATCATAATTGCAATTGTTAAACATGACATGATCATGTGCGAATTCCTCTTAAACATCTTGTTTAACTACCGCATGTTCGTTTGTTCGATCTCTTCATGTTCAGTGGCACCACTGCTGCTCTACCACTAGGTGGATGGAGAGGCGTGTACCTAAAGGAGGATGTCAGTCAGTGTTGGTGGAAGCTAACGAGGGAGGCAGTCAGCTACAATATACAATAAACAAATAAGTAACAAATCCCAGCAAAATGTTGCTGCTGCTGCTGTTGCAAAAATCCCATCAAGCATATAAAGTATTGATGGTGTTGATGTATTTATGAGATAATGGTACCGACAGCAGAAGCGGCTACAGCAGCAAAGTGATTTATGTTGTCAAGACTGCCGAAAATAAAATCCATTGTTCTTTGATTTTCTGCCAAACGCAAAGTCCACATGTGTCGGAGACCGAACATTCACTATTGCACAGTGGTGAGGATACTATAATATATTGCGAAAAAAAACTTGTGTGATTTTGAAAGTATATCACTGTATTGCATTCCTGCAATTAAAAGTTTCGTACATTCTAACATTTTGTCGTTGTTGCAACGAATCGTGTCATATACAATTTTTTTTCGGGTTTTGCATTTTTGCAACAAATCAATGTTTGTTGTTGTAACGAATACATTAATGGCGCATTTTGGTTGCAGAAAGGGTTAAATAATAACAATTTTAAGTGTTTGACAATTAACCTATTGTCATATGGGTTATTCGTCGGTGGTTCGCCGTTCACGTATATGCGAATGTGGGTTCGATCCCTGATCTGACCACCCTTCATTTCTCTTAGTGAAGGCGAAACTATCGAGTACTTAGAAAATAGAAATAGAAACGCTTCGCAAAATACCGTTCCGATCTGTGATAGCCCGGAATCAGTGAGTCTAAATCTAGAAAGCTCACAGCTCACTGGTTGTAAGAAGCTCTCCCCAATCCCTTCATGGCATGTAATGGGAAACCACTCTTTTATATGGGTTATTCAATACCTTTTTTAAAAAAATTATTATTTTTTTTTTTATAAAACCATCAGGGGATGCCCCCTATAAATGCAGTGCATTGTGTTGGCGAAGGAAAATTGAGGTCGTAGAGGGTGGAAAGAGGGAGTAGTGTCTGAAGATTCGCCTTGAATCTTTATAAGTCACAACTGGTGGGAAATACACTACCCGGAAGTTTATTAAACATATGGACTGTACGGCTGAAGAACGAATTTCCTCTATAGTGTGTAGTGCGGTCAACCGGCCACTCGACACTAGTGCGGTCAACCGGCCACTCGAAACACTCGGCCGGGATCTGGTGTCCATTGTTGAATGGGGTCGAATGAATAGAGTAGATTTTAATACGGATAAGACCCAGTGTTGTTTGTTTCACTAGATGATGGTTGATCATGCTCTCCATAACCTTCGAGAGCACAGAACAAATTGCAATTGGGCGGTAATTTGTAGGGTTACTTGCATCACATTTTTTAGGGATTAGCAACCTTCCAACGCGCCGGGAAGACTCCCGCAAGGTATGCAAGGTTAAAAAGGTAGCACAATGCACGTGCCAGCGTCGAAGAGCACCTACTCAAGACCAGTGCAGATTATTTTGTTTATAATATATATATTATATTTGAAATTATTTGCTGCACCGAAGGAGTCGTTTATGGTACAGGGTGGCGCGCGCATCGTGCTACAAAAACAAAACGTAATAACTTTTTTTTCTGTGTAGGTAATCGTCTTATTTTTTTTTGCAGGTTACTATTAAGATTTATCAAAATGAATGCGTGGAATTTATGCGGGAGTTTGGCGCCACTCCTCCGAGTAGATGGACCATTATATACACGTTTGTCGAATCTGGAAGCATCGCACGAAGACCGTACCAATCGAAATCTCTATATTCGGGTTCAAGATACAATCGTGGCTGTAGCATCGTCAATTCCAAGCGTTTCGACACGAAACTTATCGGCGCAAATAGAAGTTAGCACACTGTCATTTCAACGGATAATTCATGAAGAATTAAAATTGTTTCCATACCAAGTACAACCTACAAGCAAGTTGAAACCTCTGGATTTGCGTATTCGTCTGGAATTTTTCCAAAAAATGATTGAAGTGGCCGAAGATGGAAACAACTTGATAAATTGCTTGTTTGTGTCTGACGACGATTTTGATCTAAACCGCAATGTAAACAAGCAAAATTACAGTATATGGACTGAATCTAATCCTCCATGAGACGGTCCGGAATACCCAATTTTTGGTGAAAAATCGACTTGCGCGACCTCTAAACCTTTTTCGAAAAATCTGAAATAAATCTCAAAAATACTTACTTTACCCCATAAGCTTTCAAAAATAAAGCTTGAGCAAAAACAAATTTTTATTGATGGGACACCCTATTGTGCATGCGCGTTTTTTGGCAGATCTTAGAAATTAATAGAATAGTGGGTCGGGGACGAAAGCCAAAAATGAGTCTTACTGCTGAACAACACTCTGTTCGAAAAATGACTCATATTTCTCACGATTCAGACGATTCCATGATAAAATGTTAAATATTACTGAACAAAAACGCCATGACAATTCGATTTGTCATAAAATCCCTGCCGGAAAAATAACCCCTTTATAAATCTCTGGATGTAATGGGTATAAAGTCGTGTCCCAAGTTGTAAACGATCTTTCTTTTATGATATAATTTTGCCCCTTTTTTACTAAACTTTTGTGAACTTTGCAAAAGTAATATTTCTCTTGAATTGCTTCACTCTCCTTTCAAAGGATACAAAGAAGGAAACCAAAGTGTGAAGCAGACAGCGTAAACGCGTAAGCACCATAAATAACATCGCCAACGTAAATGTTTTGAAAATATGAATATAAATTGCTATTATTTTATGAATTGTACTTTAAAATGTACTTAAAATGCCATCATTGAATTTTCCTTAAATTGTTATAAAAATGAATTGTATGCGCAAACTATTATACAAAATGAATTGTACTTAAAATTACCACACTATGGTGAATTAACGTCAAAATCCATAACTGTTAGAATGACGTTACATTCGATCCTGTATATTGTTAAATGACTTTTTTTCTCAGCAGCATTCTTAAGGTTGGATTCCCCTGTGCTCCAGGAACAACCCTTTGGGGAAAAAATTGTCAATACAGTCCACTCCGCTCAAAGATACTAAACCACAGTAAAGTGTACAATAGGTAAGTAGATTAGAAAAAGGTTTGGGAATAATATTTTGGTTTGGCAATATCAACGACGTTTACAATAAAGTTCTTGTATTTGGGGGATACGAGAGTACGGCCAACACTGTGTAGACGTAACGAACGAAATTTGTTTGCTGCAAAAGTATTTTTGGTTTGCACTAAACGAATTTATTTGGGGGAAACGTAGATATAGCAACCTAAATACTTCTGTAGCAAACTAAAGTGAAAATATATAAAAACAGTATTATAAATATGTACCACTTTAATCGGATTTTAATCTGGGATTCTCGGCTGCTTCCGTTTACTAGTCGTTTAACATAAAACGGGAAATTTCGTTTGCCGCAAACAAATTCTTCAAAGCGCTAGAAGATTCGTCGAAATGGAATGCAATTTTTAGACAGCGATTGTAGTCACACACAAATAATCTTACCGCCCTTTGTTTAATATGCTTTATTTTAAAATAGATAATCTTAACAAAAAAAAAAGCTAAGTAGAATTTCAAAAACAAAGCGAACAACCTGTGTGATTTAAAAGAACCATTAAGAATATTAACAATTTCCCACTGTTCATTGTCGCAAAAAAATACGGCACAATTGTACAATTCTCATCAAAAGTTTGTGTCATGATACGTTAAACATTATTGTGATCCTCCCAAGAAATGATACAGCAAGTTTGTGGGAGGGAGTCTGATGACCTGCCCGATAGCGCGTTCCACAACCAAAACCATATTGCTGAGGCGGCGGCTGCAACGTTGTAAATGTTGTTGCTGCTGGCTGTCACATTTGTTTGCATTGTCGTTTCCCTATTGAAATCGGTGTCCACAAGCGACATCTACACTCCACCAATTGCAGCAGACCAGTCGCTTACCCGCAGCAGCACAAAAATGACAAACTGCTGCAAATGTTGTTGCATTTATGTCGTACAAACTTGTTTCGATGTTTTACAAGGTATTTTTTGCACATAAAATATGCGACACAGTGGCGATTTACATTCGTCCATCTACTATGTGGCCGGTTATTCAGGGACAACGTTTCTATGCGGCGAAGTAGTGAAGTGAACATTATTGTATGAATGGGCGGGCGAGTGTCCAAACTCGCTAAATTTGATCAATACAAACAAACCCTCATTTTTAGAAATGACTGTTTTGCGATTTTTTGGGCGTGGCACAGTGGGAAAGTTTTCGAAAAAACGCGAAAATGGTCGAAAAGAGCTCCATTTGAAATACAATAACTCAGAATCGGCTGAACCGATTTCCATGATCTTGGTATCATTAAAAAGATATTTTAACAGGCTTTATGAAACGTTTAAAAAAAAATACACTGTAAAAAATTTTATAACAAAAAAAAAATTTTAACTAACGAAAAAACCAAAAAGATCAAGGGTTTTTTACAGTGTATTATTTTTTTAGAAAGGTTTATCCTTCACCTATACCATATCAAAAAATAAAAATGGGTTCTTGTTTAGTTTTTTTTATATAATTTTTTAAGTAGTGACTTCTAGTAATTGCCCTTATATTTCATATTTACAGGTAAAATAAATAAACATTGTCCCAGGAAAATTCATTTTGCTCCATTTAAACTACAATAACTCAGAATCGGCTGAACCGATTTCCATGATCTTGGTATCATTAAAAAGATATTTTAACAGGCTTTATGACACGTTTAAAAAAAATAAAAACATACACTGTAAAAAATTTTATAACAAAAAAAAATTTAACTAACGAAAAAACCAAAAAGATCAAGGGTTTTTTTTACAGTGTAGTATTTTTTTAGAAAGGTTTATCCTTCACCTATACCATATCAAAAAATAAAAATGGGTTCTTTTTTAGTTCTTGAGAAAATATATAAAAACAGTATTATAAATATGTACCACTTTAATCGGATTTTAATCTGGGATTCTCGGCTGCTTCCGTTTACTAGTCGTTTAACATAAAACGGGAAATTTCGTTTGCCGCAAACAAATTCTTCAAAGCGCTAGAAGATTCGTCGAAATGGAATGCAATTTTTAGACAGCGATTGTAGTCACACACAAATAATCTTACCGCCCTTTGTTTAATATGCTTTATTTTAAAATAGATAATCTTAACAAAAAAAAAAGCTAAGTAGAATTTCAAAAACAAAGCGAACAACCTGTGTGATTTAAAAGAACCATTAAGAATATTAACAATTTCCCACTGTTCATTGTCGCAAAAAAATACGGCACAATTGTACAATTCTCATCAAAAGTTTGTGTCATGATACGTTAAACATTATTGTGATCCTCCCAAGAAATGATACAGCAAGTTTGTGGGAGGGAGTCTGATGACCTGCCCGATAGCGCGTTCCACAACCAAAACCATATTGCTGAGGCGGCGGCTGCAACGTTGTAAATGTTGTTGCTGCTGGCTGTCACATTTGTTTGCATTGTCGTTTCCCTATTGAAATCGGTGTCCACAAGCGACATCTACACTCCACCAATTGCAGCAGACCAGTCGCTTACCCGCAGCAGCACAAAAATGACAAACTGCTGCAAATGTTGTTGCATTTATGTCGTACAAACTTGTTTCGATGTTTTACAAGGTATTTTTTGCACATAAAATATGCGACACAGTGGCGATTTACATTCGTCCATCTACTATGTGGCCGGTTATTCAGGGACAACGTTTCTATGCGGCGAAGTAGTGAAGTGAACATTATTGTATGAATGGGCGGGCGAGTGTCCAAACTCGCTAAATTTGATCAATACAAACAAACCCTCATTTTTAGAAATGACTGTTTTGCGATTTTTTGGGCGTGGCACAGTGGGAAAGTTTTCGAAAAAACGCGAAAATGGTCGAAAAGAGCTCCATTTGAAATACAATAACTCAGAATCGGCTGAACCGATTTCCATGATCTTGGTATCATTAAAAAGATATTTTAACAGGCTTTATGAAACGTTTAAAAAAAAATACACTGTAAAAAATTTTATAACAAAAAAAAAATTTTAACTAACGAAAAAACCAAAAAGATCAAGGGTTTTTTACAGTGTATTATTTTTTTAGAAAGGTTTATCCTTCACCTATACCATATCAAAAAATAAAAATGGGTTCTTGTTTAGTTTTTTTTATATAATTTTTTAAGTAGTGACTTCTAGTAATTGCCCTTATATTTCATATTTACAGGTAAAATAAATAAACATTGTCCCAGGAAAATTCATTTTGCTCCATTTAAACTACAATAACTCAGAATCGGCTGAACCGATTTCCATGATCTTGGTATCATTAAAAAGATATTTTAACAGGCTTTATGACACGTTTAAAAAAAATAAAAAAATACACTGTAAAAAATTTTATAACAAAAAAAAATTTAACTAACGAAAAAACCAAAAAGATCAAGGGTTTTTTTTACAGTGTAGTATTTTTTAGAAAGGTTTATCCTTCACCTATACCATATCAAAAAATAAAAATGGGTTCTTTTTTAGTTTTTTTATATAATTTTTTAAGTAGTGTCACTTCTAGTAATTGCCCTTATATTTCATATTTACAGGTAAAATAAATAAACATTGTCCCAGGAAAATTATGAATATGTTTTAACCCCAAAAAGTTCTTGCTTGCCTTAAAAATTGCTATATAAATGCAGCTGATGAAGGTACCGAAATTCATAATTATAAACAGTTTCGAGAAGGCAAGATATCCCATTACAATTTTTACGTGTATAATTTAAAAATTTA
The DNA here is from genome assembly GCA_963931995.1 of Phaonia tiefii. Classification (NCBI taxonomy): domain Eukaryota; kingdom Metazoa; phylum Arthropoda; class Insecta; order Diptera; family Muscidae; genus Phaonia; species Phaonia tiefii. The sequence goes on along the minus strand of OZ008369.1, from coordinate 90,102,379 downwards.
GTGAATATGAATTCAAACAATAAGTACAGATGCATAAAAGTATCTAATAAGTGTTGCGCTTCGCTTCGTAAAATAAGTGAAAACGAGGCTGCAAATATAATTGACTATTTTCCAGCTGTCGCCAACATTCATTTGAGCAGCGCAAAATTTCTTACAAATAATTAACTTAAAAAAAATGTAAATAAAATAAAACACAAATTAATAAAAACATGGCAAATAATATAAACAATCGCTGATGGTTTTTTATTTGTAAACATTTAAAAAATGTTAGAATTGTTGAACTATTTTGTAAATGTGTAAGAATGTGACCTGATATTTTCGCTGTTATTCGAATTATTTCGAAAACTTTCGGTACGTATTACTAGAAGTGACACTACTTAAAAAATTATATAAAAAAACTAAAAAAGAACCCATTTTTATTTTTTGATATGGTATAGGTGAAGGATAAACCTTTCTAAAAAAATACTACACTGTAAAAAAAACCCTTGATCTTTTTGGTTTTTTCGTTAGTTAAATTTTTTTTTGTTATAAAATTTTTTACAGTGTATGTTTTTATTTTTTTTAAACGTGTCACAAAGCCTGTTAAAATATCTTTTTAATGATACCAAGATCATGGAAATCGGTTCAGCCGATTCTGAGTTATTGTAGTTTAAATGGAGCAAAATGAATTTTCCTGGGACAATGTTTATTTATTTTACCTGTAAATATGAAATATAAGGGCAATTACTAGAAGTGACACTACTTAAAAAATTATATAAAAAAACTAAAAAAAGAACCCATTTTTATTTTTTGATATGGTATAGGTGAAGGATAAACCTTTCTAAAAAAATAATACACTGTAAAAAAACCCTTGATCTTTTTGGTTTTTTCGTTAGTTAAAAATTTTTTTTGTTATAAAATTTTTTACAGTGTATTGTATTTTTTTTTTAAACGTGTCATAAAGCCTGTTAAAATATCTTTTTAATGATACGAAGATCATGGAAATCGGTTCAGCCGATTCTGAGTTATTGTAGTTTAAATGGAGCTCTTTTCGACCATTTTCGCGTTTTTTCGAAAACTTTCCCACTGTGCCACGCCCAAAATATCCCAAAACAGTCATTTCTAAAAATGAGAGTTTGTTTGTATTGATCGAATTTAGCTCAACATTTCATCGATATCTGAGGTGGTCGGGTTCAAAATTTCAGTTTTATCTCGATTTTTAAATGAAATTCATCAGCTGTTAAATAGTTACTAAACATAAGTAGAATTAAACAAAATAAATTGCCATTATATGAAAATTTAGAAAAAGGAAAATCGAGGTCGGATCCATAAGTCCGTCACTTTTCGAACTTCCCTCGTATTTATATGAAATCCAACACTGCTCCCATCAAGTAACACCTGTTAATAGACTACTGTCAAATTTTGAGCAAGTTCCGTCATTTACTTTGCGTTTAACAGCTGTTCAAAACATACAACCTCTTGCATTTTTTTAAAATGGAAAAAAGTGAATTTCGAGTGCTCATTAAACATTATTTTTTGTGAAAAAAACCCGTCAATCAAACCAAGGAAAAGCTTGATGAATACTATGCGGACTCTGCACCATCGATTTCAATGGTAAAAAAGTGGTTTACTGACTTTCGTTGTGGTCGCACAATTACAAATGACTCTGAACGTCGATACACCCGAAAATGTCGAAAAAATCCACGATATTGTGTTGGCCGATCGAAGAGTAAAAGTGCGTGAGATTTTTGATCCCATAGGCATTTCATATGGCAGTGTGGTTTCGATTTTAAATGATCAGTTGGGTTTAAGAAAGCTGTCTGCAAGATGGGTGCCGCGTTTGCTCTCAATTGACCGTAAACGTAATCGTGTGACAACTTCAAAGGATTATTTGGAGTTGTTTAACCGCAATTCGAAGGAGTTTTTGCGGCGTTTTGTAACTGTGGATGAAACACGGATCCGGAGACCAAGTAGAAGTCTAAACAATGGATTTATCCGGGTGAACCGGCTCCGTAGAAGGCCAAGGTAAGTTTGTCGGCCAATAAAGTGATGACTACAGTTTTTTGGGATGCACGCGGGATAATACACATTGATTACCTTCAAAACGGAAAAACAATAAAAGTCGAATATTATGCCAACTTATTGGACCGATTTAACGAGGATTTGGAAAAAAGACCCCATATGGCCAGGAAAAAAAGTTTTTTTTCATCAAGATAATGCACGGGTGCACACGTGTGTAGTCTCAATGGCAAAATTCCATGAATTGGGCTACGAATTGGAACTTCATCCGCCATATTCTCCGAATTTAGCCCCCAGTGACTATTTCCTATTTCCAAACCTAAAGAAATGGCTCGGTGGAAAGATATTTAGCTCAAACGATGAAATTATGGATCAAAAAAACCTATTTTATGGACCTCGAAAAATTTTATTTTTTGGAAGGGATACAAAAATTGGAGAAAAGGAGATTATGTTAAAAAAATAATTTTTTTTGCAAAAAAAAAAATATGTTTTGCAAAAAAAAACTGTGTTTATTTGAAAAAGGACTTATTGATCCGACCTCCTACTTGCTAGGGGGTATAATTCCGGAAAAGATCACAGCCTTATTCGGCGTTGATCTGCGGCGTTGCCCTCTGCTTCGACTGTTGCCTGGCCTCTAGTGCAGTGAAGCTTCGGAAAAACTCGTCCATATTGCAGTTAAAAAATAGACCTGCTTTTGTATTACCTGCTGAACTAATTTGACGACCAATTTGTATGGGAAGCTTGGCCTCTAGTACAGTGAAACTTCGGAAAAATTCGTCCATATTGCAGCTAACAATAGGCCTGCCTTTGTATTCCCTGCTAAACTAATTTGTCGACAATCAATTTGTCTCGACAATCTCGCACAAGATTGCAAGTGCTAAGCGGACCACAGACTTGTCATTCACGAGCATGAACATCAGCTATGATTACCGCCATTCTTGATGCCAAATGAGAATGTAATCAAAGTTGTTCGCATCACTATCATGTTTGCAAAATTTGTTGGCAATATTTTTTCAAATTCATCAGCCAGATAAAAAGTTATCGGCCATGCCATGCTCATGCTCATGAATGACAAGTCTGTGGTTCGCTTTAGTTAATGGGAGCAATGATGCGTTTGAAGTTACAAGGTCGAAATGCCTCTTATCCGAACTCAAATAAAAGTTCTACAATGCACTCACAGAACTATGGGAGCCAAAGATTGGGAGCCTTCTGTTCTCAATCATGCGCCTGTGACTTTGTCCTCCACGTGGTGGATCCCGGGCAACGCTAGAATAGAAGTCAAGGCTTTCCGATGAGCAGTCTGATTGGCTATGCGACCACTGATGCGTCTCATGTTTACTAGGTGACTGATGTCACTGAAGATCATCAAGATATCGGACATATTCTTTTGTCCATAGAAGTCGGATGAGCCAAACATTTTGTATATTTTCATAATTTGTGTGCATGCCCCGACAGAAGAGAAAGACGATGATGTCACAGACATATTCTACGGGCACCTAGAGGAAACGTATGACCGCTGCCATGGCCATGACACTAAGATTGTACTAGGAGATTTTAATGCTAAAGTAGGCAGGGGGAATGTGTTTCATCCAACTATTGGCAATTTCAGCCTACATGCTGATAGTTCCGAAAACGGTATGAGACTGATTAGACTTTGCCGCGGCAAAAAACATGGTAATTAGTGCTACAAGATTACATAAAGACATCCACAAGACTACTTGGGTATTCCCTGATCAAAGAACGAAGAGCCAAAATCATGACGTGGTAATTGATGGAAGGCACTCATCCAGTGTAATGGACGTACGAGTGATCAGAGGAGCTAACAGCGATTCGTCAAATGCTTATTCAAGGACCACTTCAACTTCAGACAAATATAATATATCAGCAAATATAACAGTGTTTGCAGTTTGTCGCAAACATAGTCTTCTTGTGTTCAAACACATTGTGTTTGCTATTCAATATTGCATGTCGGGGACACAATGATTAATAAGTTATATATGTGTTTGTGGTGGCCGTCGGTGGTGCAATGGTAGTAGGCGCGCCTCGTGTACATGATATCCTGGGTTCGATCCCTGCTCATATCACTTTAAAATTTATTTCGGCGGCGGTCACCTCGCATAGTGAAGCCGACACTATCGAGTATTTAGCCATGAAAAAGCTTCTCAAAATACCGTTCGGAATCAGTGTAACACTGTAGGTCCCAATCAGCGAGTGAAAACTGGAACGCGCACAGCTCAGTGATTGTGAGAAGCTCTCCCCTGTCCCTTCATGGGATGCAATGGGACACCTTTTTTTTTTATTTTTTATATGTATTTGTGAGCCAAATGCGACTTTGTTTGTTGATAACTGCTGAAAACAAAGACGTGATAGACAACAAAGATTCAAAAAGCAGTACATCTTCAATTTACGAAAACAATGCTTGCAAACATGTACATTGCTCCTGCAATATGTAGCTGAGGCCGCCATATTTGTTATTAACATTTGGCTATTATTGTAATACTGCTAATGAAATTGGCAAAATATTCAAACAAATTCCGCTCTTATTTTAAATATAATAATAATTTTAATAATTTTCAAAATCAAATTCATGGTATTACATATTTCTAAAATTTTTGCAACAACACAAAAGTTGTTCGCTTTGAATTGCACACTCATTTAAATTACACTGTGCGACAAATAAGGACTTTTTGAAAAATACACGGATTTGGCAGTAGAGGTTCGATACTACTACCAAAGAGTAGTAAAACTCTATATATTCAGTTTCGCGAGTTTGGTGACCATTTAATTTTTATGGGCCTCAAAAGATTCTGAAAATCAGTGGGCCCTCGAAAAAAAGGTGTCATCACTTGTTGTCCAACAATTAATTCAAACTTGGTTTTACCGATTAACTTTGTATGGAAATAATGGAGCTAAGAATCCGATTAACAAACCTCACTAATATTTAAAGCGAAAAAAATTATTTTTTCCCGCACATTTTTTTGAAAAAAATATAGGTAAAATTTTTTTTCACGTTTTTCAGGATAACTTACAGGTACTCCTAATTTTTCACTAACAATATTCGGCAAAATTGTAGCCACAGTAAAGGTGGACAACTTTCGTGAACATATCAATACAATCCGAACGTGGCTAGGTACCCTAAATATCTCATAAATACCACTTTGTAGTTTAAAAATGTGCAAACTGTGCATTTTGTCTAATTAATGTCTTTGATTTTATTTTCGTTTTGCCTACTTTTAGGCACATTTTGCGAACGCAAAGAATACCAGTACAATTACATGCAAACAATTAAATTTAACAAAAAAAAGTAATTAGTTTCGTGTTAATAACTTTAATAAATTATTACTTAATAGGGTACCCATTTAATCGAGAGTTTTGATTAATCGGTTAATCGTTAATCGTAAATTTCAATCTGACAATTAACCGAACAAAACGCAATCAAATTATTCGATTAATCGATTATTCGAATAAAATGAAACAAAAAAAAAAAAAAAAAAAACAGTGTTCAAACATGGTACTAGGCACATTTATTAAAACAAAACAAAATGTAACAAAAGCAACTTCATTTTAAAGTATATAATGTATGTAGGTACAATTCACAAATCGTAGTTGCAGCAGCATGAAAATTAGTGTCTTTTGGTACCAAGCCAAAATTAAAATAAATCTCTGAGTTTGGACCCAAAAGTACCACGCTTTCCTGTACCTCCCACACAAAGAGTAGGGTCGCTCGGAAACTATATCACACTATAACACCCTATTGGATTGATTAATTTTTACAAAAATTTTGCAAAACGTAATTTCCTGACTATTATCCATATTGTATATAGTTTGAGCAGAATCGGACCAGGTATTTTGATACCCCCATACAGTGTGGCCGTCGGTGGTGCAATGGGTAGTGTGCGCGCCACTTGTACAGGAGATCCTGGGTTCGAACCCTGCTCTGACCACCTTAAAAACATTTCTTTCGGCGGCGGTCACCTCGCATAGTGACGGCGATACTATCGAGTATATAGCCTTGAAAAAGCTTCTCAAAATACCGTTCGGAAGCGGTGTAAAACTGTAGGTCACAATCAGTGAGTGAAAACTGGAAAGAGCACAGCTCAGTGATTGTGAGAAGTTCTCCCCGGTCCCTTCATGGGATGTAATGGGAAACCATTCATTCATTTCATACAGAGTGGTCCAATGGACCACCCAATTTAATGAACCAATTTTCAGACAATTTTTTTTTATGTAGTATGTCTATGAGCACTGTGCGACGCTTTCTCCCAACAAACTATCAAATCTGTTCGAAATGTGTGTAACGTTCTGAAATTTGTTCGCAAATCGTTGTCATAAGAGTTGCCACATTGTAGGAGTGTATAAAGACGAACTGCTTGCCATAAACACGTCTTATATTTTATTAATCGATTAATCGCTATGATTTGTTCGAGTTAATCGTTAATCGAAAAATGTAATTATTAAAATGTTCGGTTAATTTTATAGCAAGACTAATCGATTAACCGAATAATGATTAATTGAATAGTTACCCTATTACTTAAATGTACCGTAACCCAAACAAAAGTTTAATAAGTCGTTTCAAACATATTCTAAACGGAAAAAATTAAAAATCTTTCAAAGCGAAAATAATTATGGGGTTTAAAGAGCGAAAATGAATCAGTGGCACTTTTATACCAAAGAGAAGAAGACATAGCCTTAGTCCGGATATTCGTAAATTGATGAAAGACGAGCGGAGCGGTTCGACAACATTTTACTCGGTGCTGAAAAGGATGCTGGAGCTCAATAAAAGAATTAATAACCGGTTTCTTGGGAAAACAACGCTCACAAAACTAATAGCAATCCGTAAAAAAACATGTTGACCGCATTTGAAACAATTGGAGTGTATATCGATGGTGTTGCGTAAAAAGGGCCAATCTGCTGTTTCCAATTGTCTGTAAGATATTCATAGATTATAACGTAGCAAAAATGGTTATGGCTATAGAAAGTTATGGTTGGGTTCTTCGAGCAGTATAATTATCTACCTATTTCGTTGCAGAAATGTCGTTAAAAATCCATTTCTGGCACCATCATTTGGAATATTCTAGCCGCCAACTTTCAACGGAATCGGATGAACAAGGTGAACGGCTCCATCAAATAACATTGCCATTTGAGTTAAGGTAATAAAGACTGTTTATACATTTTTATATATATTTTGAATTTCTGATATAATTGTCCTCAGATATAGAGGAAAGGGGTATCCGGACGCCGTAATTTCAGAAATTTGCTACAAACCCAGATTTTAAAACAAGGACAAAGAAGATGAAAGTAGATGGCGAAGAACAGGAAGTCCAAGACCACGATGAACTAGCATTATTTGAGGATTACGAGGATTCAGATTATGACGATGCTAAATACGATTATGGCGAAGAGTTACAGAAATCTTTCTGATGAAAACTAAATGTCTTAAAAATAGTTTAAATATACCACATCAATATTACAACACACCACAACAGAGAAGTGTGCACTTGATTATACTATACACTAACAAAAATATATTACTTACATACTGTTCTCCAATTCCATTACAATTATGAGATCCAATTGACAGACAGCAAATTCGCCCATTACAATCCAGTATGAAAAGAGACGGCCAAAGAGAGAGAGAGAGAGGAGAAAAAATTAAAAATAATTAATATTTCGTTGCAATTAAATAAAAAATGCAACAAATTATATGAAAAGTATAAGATCCTGTTATATTAAAAGATACCGAACAAATGAGATACTCACACAAGTAAAACGTCAACCCCTAACAAGCAGCACAACCAACGGAGATAACACATAATTTGTCGGCAATAATTTGGGGGTAAATAGTACAGCTTTAATGGTCAGTCGGCTGGATATTCCAACAAAAGTGGGACGACGCTTACATGCACTCAATAGAGTGCAGTTTCACAGATGCAAATCCCAAAAGTGCAGGTGAACTACCTACGTAAGTGGCACGTAAGTGGTTACGAATTACTACTTGAATTACTTGTACTGGCAACAACATACTACCTACTACTTATTACCTGGTGGTGGCTGTTATCTCATTATGAAAATTCGTACTCGTACGTATTATTGGTATTCTGCAATTGCGATTACTTTGTAATTAGCTGTTAATGCAGCTCGTTAGTGGGCAATAGCGTTAAACAAGTGCAAGTGTTTCGTAAGGTCCGGTCCGTCGTCCTTTCGTCAGTCTGTTGATCACTTGGGCGTTGGCTGGCAGAACATGAGGCAGCTGCCCTTATTAACGGAAGAGCCACCACACTGCTGATACTTTCTAGTAGCAGGCTAGTGACGTTGATACTACGTCAATGTCCTTGCATCGTCCATGTAATGAAGGCAGTGAATAAATTGCATTTATAGTGCTAAATATGATAATTAGGGTTATGTGATATCTTTTGCAATTTTTCGTGTTCTGAGTTTGGAGCTGGAAAAACTGCGCACTCAACTTTCAATGGTAGAGCCACATGTGACAAACGAATGCAACTACACTGACAAAAAAAGAGAGACTCGTAAAATTCGAATTTCTATTCAAAAAAATAAATTTGTCATACAAAATGCTATACTTCTGAACTCCGACTTACTTTTATTGGCTATTTTACAACCACATGAGGTCAGATGCATAAAACATATTAACTGTTCGGAAAAAATAGAATTGGTGAAATCAAACAATTACAATTCTATGAATAAAATTTCTGGAATTCAAATATTCATTTCTTTAAATTGAAGAAAAAATTCTTGAAATCAAAATACTTTGTTTTCTAGATTTTCAAATTAAAATTATTTGATTTAATAAGCTAAATGTTTCACTGTTATTTCAAATAAAAAACTTCGTTAATGAATTGGTAAAATCAATTCAAACTTTAGAATTTTTAACCACCATTTGTTGAAATTTTATCTCGAAATATATGATTTTTAAAAACTTTCTGATGAGTTCTCTATGACGTCACAGCCTACGAGAAAATTTAGTTTTTGATGATACTTAGGGATCTTCGATCGTTACTATTTCGCATATGTAAATTGCATAGTTCAATTTGTATATATACGATTGATGATCAACCGATGGTATCAATTAGGGACAGTAGTTAGGCGTCTGATGATGAACTTGTCACGGAGTCCTGCCAGTGAGTGTGGTTAACAAAATTGTTTTTTATTCCAACAAAACCCAACCATTTTTCAATTAGAAAAATGCTCCTGACCTTATAAGCTTGTAGTATGAATTTCTCATACATTATCTGAAAACTAACGCCATCGGTCATAAAATTCAATTTAAAAACGGCAACATTTGCATCCACCAAAATCACTTGAAAATTGTAGGATTAATTCAACAATTTAGCAATTTTTTTCTTCCAATACTGAGAAATTTATTTTTCTAAAAGCCAGAAATATTTCTTTAATTTGACTAATTTTAATTTTTGTTATTCGTTGAATTTCCAAAATTTATGAATAATACTATTTCTAATTGTAATTCGTTAATCAATACATAGAATTAATTAAACCTAGGAATGTTTTTGTTGAATCAAAGATTGACAAATAGAATTCTTTGAAAATAAGAATTAAAGATTTGAAATATTTGCAAATGGTTTCTTGAAACTAATGAATTAGTTGTCAGTTTTAAAAAAACCGTAGGTTGAAAAACAACCAATCTTGTCTTGTTACGTCAGATAAACTATTTCTATGACTGAAAATTATACAAAAATTTGTTGAAATCAGACGCGATATTATCCGATATGTGGCATTTTTGATGTGTTAACATCTAGAGGCGCGGGTAGGGACTAAATTCACAAAGTGAACACATACAAACAAACACAGTTTGTCCGACTGCGATCACACAGATTGTCCGACTGCGATCACACATATTGTCCGACTGCGATCACACAGATTGTTTAGCATTAAACTCCTCCGAAACGGCTGGACCGATTTGTATGACATTTTGTGTGCATATCGGGTAGGTCTCAGAATCGCCCAAGATCTATTTGTCATACCCCTAAATGGCAAGGGTGACTCACCCATATATAGAACACAGATTTGTCCGACTGCGAAACACAGATTGTCAGACTGCGAAAAAGTTGTCTTGTATGGGTGCGGATCCCTCTCAGAGCAAAGAGAATAATGATGTGGTTATACGTATATAAAAATGAGATTGCAAGAGAGCAACGAAAATCGTGTGAACTTATGTAGCGTATGTGCGAACATAACAATGGCTGTATGATCATGTGGCTGTTGCCACTCTCTTGTTTTCTGTGGGAATAAAACAAAAAGTATTAAGCACGAAAATAATGACACATGTGCTTGCACTGGGCTTGAAATAATTTTAAGTATTAATATTATTTAAATGTAACGTCATCATATGATTGAACGCTGCCTTTTATTTTCCAATGTAGCATTTACTAATGTGTTCATAGAAATCGCACAGGTATCGTGTAACAAAAAGGTGTTAACACATCGCCCGTGAGTTCGAACACTCATTGGATTTTTTTTTTGTGTAAACAAACCAATTTTAACATATTCTCCCAACTAGTTCTATCCTCCGACTTTTCTCGCCAGCTGGCGGGATTCTTCGGTCTGGCCTTTCCAGCGGGGTCTTGCTCGTTCTGTTTTCCTGCTTCCATCAATTACGTCATCGAAAACTTTTCGCGCTGGTTCATCTTCATCCATTCTCATAACATGGCGTAGCCAACGCAATTACTCTTATTTGACTCGCCTAGCTATGTTTATGTCTATACAAAGTATACAGCTCGTGGTTCGGTACTCGCCACTTTCCCCAATAGTGCCATATATTTTCCGGAGAATTTTCCTCTCGAATACTCCCTGGTGTTTTTCATCCACCTGCGATATGACCCAAGTTTAGGTGCCACATATCAGGACAGGTAAAATGAGAGTCTGCTATAACTGGACTTTTGTTTCTCGAAAGAGGGATTTGTTCTTAAACTGGTTGCTCAGCCCAAATTAACATTTATTTGAAAGCACAATTCTTCTATTTATCTTCAGGCTGGCGTTAGTCGCGTTTTCGCTACAAGCTAGCGGCTATCGCTTGCTTCCTAATAACAAAACCGCCAAACTAGCGGTAATTTATTACAGTATATATAACCGTCTTGCTCTAACGCATGGCTTGTAGTTATTCTTGCATATGGTGTATTCTTCTCCTGGTCTTTGAACTCACAATAATGATATCCAACACAGTTTTTCAGATTTTTTCTTAGCTGGCAACTTGGCGCCTATTTAAAAGGTGAAGTATGTGTAGTCGCCCTGCTCGAACGCATGGTTTGTAGATATTCCTGTAAATGTTTAATCTACACTGTCTTCCACAATAAACGTCTCCTAACTTCACTGGAAGATTCTGAGTGGAGTAGTACTGAGAACTGTTCTCTCCATATTTTAATTTTAAGCATATGTGTCATCGGATTCCCATTCTCGTCCTTGCAGGAGGTCAGCTCAGTATTCGGTCTCTTGTTCGATCTTCTTAGCCTCAGGACAAATTTTTGGGATTCATTAGTTATCCCGCACGCTTCGGTATTTTCACCCTCATTCTGCTCCCACTGACAATCGTTCTGTCTAAACAGGGGGATTTCCACCCTTCTAATTCTTTAGTAGCGCTGATTCTCAGAATGAGTTGTAACTGACGGTTACGTTTCCATACGTGCAGCGTCTTTTTCATCAGTTGGCCGCTTCAAGAATTTTTCTTTTTGGCCAACGTCTACAAGGATAAGCTGACTACGACTGAGGAATTGTAAGCGAACGTTACTCGTCTCATTAGCCAAATACCACTCGAATTACACGAATGTGGCATCGAAAATTGGAATCTCAGAACGGCCCACGTCACCCCAGGCTACAGACAATATTTGAACAAAATAATTTTTAAAAAATAAATGCCAAGAATTGTTACGGGGCGGTTCAATAAGTCTGTGACTTTTTGAATGAAACACAGTTTTTGTTTTTTGCAAACAAAATATTTATTTTTCAACATAATCTCCTTTTAGCTCAATACACGTAGTAGAACGTTTCTCCAATTTTTGTATCCCTTCAAAGAAAAAACCAGGAATTTTCGAGGTCTATGTTTGATCAATAATTTCATCGTTGGAGCTAAATCTCTTTCCACCAAGCCATTTCTTTACGTCTGGAAATAGTCACTGGGGGCTAAATCCGGAGAATATGGCGTATGAGGTACCAATTCGTAGCCCAATTAAACAACTCCAAACAATTCTTTGAAGTTGTCACACGATTACGATTATGGTCAATTGAGAGCAAACGCGGCACCCATCTTGCAGACAGCTTTCTTAAACCCAACTGATCATTTAAAACCTAAAACAAACTTCCATATGAAATGCCTATGGCATCAACAATATCACGCACTTTTACTCTTCGATCGGACAACACCATGTCGTGGATTTTTTTTGACATTTTCGGATGTAGTGACCTCAATTGGCCGTCCAGAACATTCTGCGTCATTTGTACTTGTGCGACCACAATGAAAGTCAGTAAACAACTTTTTTTACACTTGAAATCGATGGTGCAGAGTCTGCATAGTATTTATCAAGCTTTTCCTTGGTGTGATTGACGGTTTTTTTTTTCCCAACAAATTATGTTTAATGAGCACTCGAAATTTACTTTTTCCCGTTTTTAAAAAATGCACGTGGTTGTATGTTTTGAACAGCTGTTAAACGCAAAGTAAATGACGGAATTTGCTCAAAATTTGACAGTAGTCTATTAACAGATGGTTTTTGCAGTGTTGCATTTCATATAACAAAAATTTTTATTTAATTTTTGTTCTGAGAAAAGTTCCTACATATACAAGGTGTTTCAAAAGAAGTCATCCGATGTTGTTGGCTCTCATTTTTTTTCTAAATGAAAAACTTCGATTCTGTTTTTTGATTATGTTTATTTGAACCTTTAGAATTTTATTGGTTAAGTTGAGAAGATGATATCGGTTAAATGGGCGACGTCACAATTGATTACCATACGGGTTCGTTTTATGGCATTTTTCATCACTTCGGCGAGAACTTCGGGCGACAGATTCTCCCACTCGTGTCGAATTTTGACCTTGAGGGCTTCCCAGGTCTCGGGCTTGTTCACGTAAATACGGGACTTCAAAAAACCCCACAAAAAAGTCTGGCACGGTTAAATCGGACGATCTTGCGGGCCAGTGCAAACCGCCAAAACGAGAGATGAGGCGACCCGGGAACGCCGCCTTTAGAACATCGGTTGTGGCTCGCGGAGTCTGTGCCGTTGCTCCGTCCTGTTGGAACCACATGTCCTCCAGTCCTAATTCGTCGAATTGTGGCAGAAAAAACTCGGTTAGCAAGGCCCTATAGCGGCGTTCTCGAAATAAAAATGGCCCGATGACTCCTCCAGCGTGAACAGCGCACCATGCAGTCACTTTGAGTGGGTGTAATGGCTCCTCGTGCATCACTCGTGGATTTTCGGTGCCCCAGAAGCGATAGTTTTGCTTGTTCACGTACCCGCTGAGGTGGAAATGAGCCTCATCCCTCATTATGATTTTGGTGGAAAACTCGTCCACTTCATCCACGAGTAGGTTACACGCGTTTGGCGGTCGACAGGCAGCAGCTGATGCACGGACTGAACTTTGTATGGGATCATGCACAGGTCTTTGACCAAAATTCGCCATAGGGACGACCGGCTGATGGCTAATTGCGAGGCATGGCGTCTGGTCGATGTTTCCGGCGACAGCTCGACATCCTCGGCAATAGCGGCGATATTCTCGGCAGAATGGGCGCTCTGGGGCCGGCCACTCCTGTCAACGTCTCGTGTGGTCCCATACTCTTCAAGGTTAGTGACCAAATGGCGCAGTGTTTGCGCTGTCGGTATCGGACGGCCGGGGAATCGACGACGGTATTCGCGCTGCGCCAACACCACAGACGAATTGTTACGCAAAAAAATTGACACGATTATTCCGCGTTCTTGGGGAGTGTATCGCTCCATGGCTTGTTTACTGGTATTCTACATCTGTCTAGTCCACAAATGTCAAAACAGATTTGACATTGGCGGCCATTTGCAAAAATAAGAGCACCTTCCAATAGGGTGGTCACTTTTGAAACACCCTGTACATATAAATCAATCGCCCATTATTAAATACTTATTTAAATTTCTCTGCGTGTAGCAATATCAACAGGACATTTAACAAGTTGCATTTTATTCGAAGCAGAAAAAGAAACATCGACAAAAGCTAAAAAAACAAAGAATTGAAAACTTCTGAAACGTGACCACTACTAACTGCTAAATGAAGGAAGCGGGAGTTGGTAAATGTAGTAGCTTTTCTCTTCTTCTTCGCCATAGCAAATGCACGTAGACAATTATTCATTGGGTACTTAAAGGCAGAAAACTAAAGACAAGTTTTCCCCTCTGCTTGGAGGTGATCTGTTCCATTCAGTTCAGTTCAGTTCTTGATCGAAATTTGATATTTATTCGATAATAAACACGCATCATGTTTTGTTTGTTGCACATCCGTTGAGTGTTTGCGCAACTGTATGTGGCAAAGTGGCAAGTTGGTGAATGGAACAACAGCATTTAAAGCAGATGCAGTTGCGCATTGTGGAAAGTGTGTGCTAACATTTAGAGGATTGTTTTGCCACCTTTACGGCCGATTCATTTGACTCTACAGGTTTCATGTGAAACGAAGAGACTTGCATGGTGTTTAGCATCCAAAGTTGCTACGTTTGCAGTTATTGGTGGCAGCAGTTTGACCACCTTAAAGTAGTTTGATCAATGTGTCAAATGTGTCTTGTCCAACAAGTACTTTGCTCATATTCATTGACAGCTTAAGTTGACGCACATTATTGTCAAAATGATAGATGAACGTCGGATATAAGCGAGTAAATATGGTTTATTAGTTATAATTGTTATATTGTTGGATCAATTACACCATGAAACAAAATTTAACTTTTTGCTTTGGAGGTGGAACCAAATGATTACATTAGATGTATGTAATTAACGCATCCTCCCCAAAATGGATACCGCATCTCTTCATTGTATAACATACTGTGTACGTAACTGTCCATTTTGTTTTAAAAAAGAAAAGTAGGAGAAAAGGATTTTTGTCCGTGGCGCCTCGTACTGAAATCTGTTGAGCAATAAATGTGCAGAACATTTTGATCCATTTTAGTGGTCTCTTTGGTCGCTCCTCAAAAGGACGAAAAATAGCTTAAAAATTGTGGAAAGACAAATAAATACGCCAAATTCTTCTGTACGGCATTTTATATCGTTTAATTGCTATCCTTTGAATTTTAATTAATGTCCTTTGAATTTCAATTGATGCATTTTTCTTATACGAGTATTAAGTCTGTGAATTGTAATTGATGACTTTTTAATTTCAAATCTTTATTTTAATGTCTTTTACATTTTAATTGATATCTTTAGAATGTTCATTGATGCCATTAACATTTCAATTAATGTTTTTTTTAAATGTTAACTGACGTCTTTTAAATTTTTGTGCATATATTTTTTTAAACTTCATTTTAATTTAATTTAACAACTTTCAAATTTCAAACTTCAATTGATATTTTCAAAATTTCAGTTGATATCTACTGACTTTCAATTAATGTTTTTAAAACTTTAATTGCCGCCTTTTGAAATTCGATTCAAATCTTTACAGTTTTAATTGAAATCTCTTGAATTTCAATTAATGTATTTTTAATTTCCATTGATGTTCTGTGAATTTCATTTGTTGTCTTTTTAATTGCAATTGATGTTTTATGAATAAACCACATTTTTTTGAATTCAATCGATGTTGTTTGACTTTCACTATATGTCTGTTTGATTTCAATTCATAACTGTTGAATTTTATTTATTGTCCTTCTACTTTTATAGTTTAAAGTTCAATTGACATCCTGAAAGTCAATGTGAGTTCGAATCCCACCCGCGGAAAAAACATGATTTTATCAACTGAACTAAACTGAAATTTATCAACTATTGAATATTAAATAATGATTTCAAAACTTCAATTGATGTGAATTTGAATTCGTTACATATCTTTTGTACTTCAACTGATGTCATTTGAATTTCTATTAATGTCTTTTGAGATATAATTTATATGTTTTAATTTTTAACTGATTTTTTTCGGATTTCAATTCATTTCTTTTTAATTTCAAGTATAACATTTTAAATTCAATTGGTTTGTTTTAAATCTCAAACAGAATATTCAAAAACTAATTGATATTACGCTTTTCTTTACGCAGATCATGGAAACAATAGTTGTAGCCATCAGGCCCATCCAAATTAAACTTCTTCTTATCCGTAAATACAGTGGTTCTCCAGTCGTTCACATGACCTCTTGGCTGCACATCCCGTACCATGTAGTCTCTTGCGATTTGACTTTTTTCCGATAGATTTAAAATTTTTTGTTTTGCTATTTTGACTCGTAAATAAAGTGCCTTAATTCAAGTGAACCACAAAAATATAGAACTTTTTTTATAAATTGCTCAAAAAAAGTTCTTTAGTTAAGAAACCACTATTGTCAAACATTTTTTATATGTCAAACATCTCAAGATGTTTAGCTTCCATTTCCATTTTAAAATTCTGCAATCGGTTATAAATTGCAAAAGATACAGGCTGGAATTTTTAGTGACTTTAAAGAAGTGAACCGGAGTGTATAAACAGTAAAACAATTTCAGGGATAGGCCAGTTATTTGCGGTAAAATTGGAGAGCGGTAAAGGATTTCAAGTTACTTTTTCTCCACGGACTTGTAGGTAATGAAGTTGTGATGTAAATATCAAATATTTTGACAAATAAAAGGGTTACCATTGTAACCACCCACGAGTATTTACGGAAATGTACAATTATTATCATAGAAATTATATACACTGCTTTTCAATAATTCCTGACGATAATTTGGACCTTTGTATAATCAGCTCACTCTAACGTAACTATGGTATCAAGTTGAGCACCGTATTCAGTTCTTATGAAATTTTCATGTCCATAAAAAGTAAACAAAAAAAAAATGGTTTCCAAATGAAGAGCTTCTCACAACGAGTGATCTGTGCGCTTTCAGTTTTCACACCCACTGATTGGGACCTACAGTTTTCCACCGGTTCCGAAGAGTATTTTGAGAAGCTTTTTCATGGCTAAGCACTCGATAGTATCGCGGTCTCTAAGCGAGGTGGCCGTCGTCGAAATAAATGTAAGCTGGTCAGAGCAGCGATCGAACACACATTCTCATGTTCAAGAGTCGAGCACACCAACCATTGCACCACCGACCCATAAAAAGCGCGTGTATAAAAAACAACAAAAATTTTGTGAACCAAAAATTTCGCTCACTTCCCACTTGCCAGTAGAGTGTTTCTTCGGGAATTCCCGGTAATCCCGCACATTCCCGGGAATTCCCGGAAATTCCCGCAAAATTTTTTTAGATACAAATAAACTTTCGATGGCAACACTTTTGTATTCCAGAAACCATAGATAAAGAAATTAACTAGATGTAACACAGGAAATTAGAAAGTTTTAGTGTAGTTTTCTAGGTGGCGCTGATAGCAACAATGTGTTATTTAATTGTTTTGTTTGTCTTTTTTTGTACCAGCCGCACAGGATACCGCCTAGCGGCAGTACTTCACTACTAGTTATTTACTTTACCTATGCGAGCACCTACTGTGCAAGGACCATTAAACTACTACAGACACTATAAGAACCTTTGCAGACGTACTACCGCATCTGAAAGCTCTAGATGTCACTAGATCGTGTACAAAACGATGTAGAAGTACGTGTGTCCCCATCTATAGACCAACGTCTGCAAACGGCATAGCATGTCTATAATAATTTAATGGTCTTTGGTACTGTGTTACAAACAGCTGTGTATGAACAGCTGTTTCACAACAAAATTTTTTAAAATCAAGTTGTTTAAAGTGGTAATTCTTCCCTCCAAGGTAATTTGTTGACTTTTATTGTTTTGTTTGTTTTAAAAAGTATATATGTACATTAACTCGTTAGATGGAAAACTCGGTTGTATGGCGATATTTCAAGAAAGGTGCAGTAGGTACCGCTGTCTGCAACATTTGCTCTAAAATTATATCTTGCAAGGGGAAGAGCACAAGCGGCCTCATGCGACATTTGCAAGGCATCCATCCAACAACTTGGGAGAAAAAAGAATATGAAGGAACACCTCCGCAAAAAGTAAGAAAAGTTCAAACAACTTTGGAAAAATATTCAATAAAAAAAGACGGGTTAAGTGTTATTGTTTCCAAACTGGCAAGTGTTGATGGGTTGTCTATTAGAACAATAACAAGAAGTTTATTTATTAGGGAATCTATAACTCTTCGAGGGTTTCATCTACCAAAAACTGAAAGAGACGTCCAAAAATTAATTATTCAACAGCTTTCAGAAGTAAATCAGATAATGCGAAATGACATCAAAAGTAAATTGGACGAACATCATCGATATTCTTTAGTTATGGATGAATGGACAAGCATTAAAAACCGAAGATATTTAAATATTTGCCTGTCCGGAGATGATACAACGTTTTTTAATTTGGGAATGGTTTATATTCCCGGTAAAAGTGGAGCAGCTGAAATCAGAAGCTTGATGGAAAAGCGTCTAGGTGTGTATGAAATTAATTTGGAAAATCATATTGTCTCTACAATTACCGACGGTCCCAACGTAATGAAAAAATTTGTGAAAGAAAGTCCAGTTGAGGGTGTTTTTTGTCTCAGTCACGCACTACATTTAGCCGTAGTAGATGTTTTTTACAAGAGAAAACTTATCGAAGTTGCGGATGATGATTCAGAAACAACCGATGGAAATGACTTCGAAGCTGAATACGATGATTTTGACAGCAATGATGATGAAGGTGATATTGTACTGATTAACCATAATTACAAAACAGTTTTGGACCAAACGCGTAAAATAATAAAATTATTTAAAAGAAGTCCTACGAAAACCTGTCTGCTACAAAAGTACGTATATGAACAACACAAGAAAGAAATATCGCTGGACCTGGATATTGTAACACAATGGAACTCAATGGTTCCCATGATAGAAAAGTTTTTACTTTTAAAAAATGCAATTAAAAAAACCTTAATAGATTTAAACATTGCAGAGTTATGGGCTGAAAACAACATTCCTATATTGCACGATTTGATAAACGTTTTAGAGCCTATAAAAAATGGCAGTGGAAGCTCTTTGTCGTCGCAATACAAATTTACTTACAGCTGACACAATTGCAGTTGCCCTCTGCAAAAAAATTTCTTTAATTCCCACTTCTCTGGGTCAGACAATGTCTGACGCTCTTAAAAATCGAATTGGAGAGAGAAGAGATAAAAAAATTTATTCACTAATAAAGTATTTAAAAGATCCCAACTTTTTTAACATAGTTGATGACAACTCAATTTTTTTACATGCCACTAAAAATCTTGTTATTACGTATGCTGAAAGTTTGCTAAATTGTCTTTTCGGAGCTATTAATGAAGTCAACGAAATTGCAAGTTCTGATGATGACAAATGCAACGATTCACCTGAAATGTCATTTGAAGAAGTTTTAAATAAGGCAATCAATAAAGCCAATGCAACGACAAAAACTAAAACGACTTCAACATTGTCGGTCAAAAAGGAGTTCAAATACTTTGAGGGAAGTGGCAACAGAACAGCAAATCTTCAACATTTATTTGACGCACTTCTGACAATAAGGCCTACTTCTGTTGAGAGTGAAATAATATTTTCATTAACAGGACTGTTCGTTAATAATATAAGAAATAGACTTTCGGATGAGTATATAAACGCACTTTCCATATTAAAAACTTTTTTTCTTCAGTAGACTAACTTTTGTGTGGTTTAGTTTAGAATTATTTTTTTAGTCAAAAGAATAGACTGAATACTTTTAGTTTTGATCTCACTTATCAATTTTTCGTTTTACCTAATTAAACATGTTTTATTATTTTTTTTCTTTTTAATAATCTAAGAAATATGACTTTCTTTTTATTAAAATAAATTGTTTAACAAAAAATGTGTATAAATTTAATTTTTTTTAAACTGTTTTTAGTGAGCGGGAATTCCCGGGATTGAAAATAAAATCCCGATTTCCCGGGAAATGAAAAAGTGCGGGAAAAGAAAAACTCTACTTGCCAGGTACTCAGTTGTTTGCGAAGATTTTGTTAAGCAAAATAAATTACAGGCTTGGAAGCCAACGTTATTTCACATGGAAGCAATTCTTTGACAAATGTTTGGGACCAGAATTTTGACATTTCGTTTCTTTTAACAAACAAAAACATTTAGTATTGCGTCAAAAATAAAAAGGAGTTCGTAAAACGATTATTAATGAAATATTTGCAAGGTAAATCAGAGATAGAGGGTAACCCTATGCAACAAAATTTTCCGTTTAGAGATAAATGAAAACAATTCTTATGAAAATTTCGCAAGAACTGCATTGCAAATGTGTATTTTCTTCTTCATATCTTTTCATTCACAATAACGATATCGTATCTAGCGTGGTTTTGTTTAATTTTTCATACTAGTAACTTTGTGACTGTTTAAGAGAGTAATGTAAACGGTAGTATCAATTGCCGCTTAATATCGCCTAGCACCTCATACTAAGTTAGCGATAACACTGTTGTAGTTTTTGGCATGAAATGACTGTATCAACGTTCTAGTAAATTGTATCGGTTAGACACAAATCTACTTAGTTAATCGGTACCCATGAAATGTCTGAATCAAGTCTAATTTAAAAAAAAATTTTGATTTTTACCAATTCTCAGATGATGGGTTTTATGATGAGTAATACAATTCTCGACAAAATGAGACACCTTCAGTAAATTGTGCATAAAATGGAAATGCGTCCATAGATTTTTATGATCCATATCTCATTTTGTTCACAGGTTAAGTGACTTAGGGATAAACTAATAAAACTTTACACTTTTTGCCGTTTCTTATGTTTCTTATTTTTTAATAATAAAAAATTTAAATTCTTTCAGCAAAAAAATATTTTTTTTCACCATTCTTTTTTTATAACTGCGAAACTGTTGATTACATTGAGAAATAGTATAAGAGTAGATTAAAGGTAATGTAATTCAAAATTTTTCGTTATTTAATCGGATAAAATCGGACACGTGGTTCTCGAGTAATGATGACATATCCATACAAGTGACCATTTTTAAGATACAAAGTGGTTTAATGTGCTATATACGGTGACTAGTCACGTTCACATTGTATTAATATGTTCACAAAAGTTGTTCAGCTTTATCATGGCTACAATTTTGCTAAATATTGTGAGTGATAAATTTGCAGTCTCTTGAAGTTATGCTGGAAAAAGTGAAATAAAATCTTTTTCTTCTTAAAAAAAAGGGGCAGGAAAATCTAACAACTGGTAAAATGTCATTCTTTCAACAATTTCAAATTGTACAGACATTTCATGGGTACCGATCAACTCAGTAGACTGGCCTCTAACCAGGGGGTATCCATGACACAGGTGATCGACTATGTAGTAGGAAAATGAAAAGCAAACCATGCAGTAAACTAAGTTTAAATAGTGTTTGATTGATACTAATGACAGCTAAATGATGTTTTATGTTGGTTCCATGGAACGAAAATACGCACTCCCTTTTATTTACGCCCGTTTTATGCCCAACCAAAGAGTAAAATACAACAGATCGAACTCGATGAATCGAACTAAGGGTTTTTCAACAGAGACGCTACAAAAGTAAATCGATAGAGACAGCAAACTACGCCATATTTTTTCCCGCTCTTTTGACATTTCTCTTCAGTAAGGTTTGCCATTTCATCAGGGAAAGATATACGAGCCAACAACGCGTCGAAATCATTAAAATTTACTACCGAAATTTGGAGTCTGTGGCCTCAACTTTAAAAGGCCAACTTTAAGAGGCCTCAACAATTAGCGATGAGGCTCAACATAATACATGTAACCGAAGAATCACATTTTCATTACTTCGTAAGTACTTCTACACGCAGAAAAATCTGTCGTTTTTTGTTGTTTGGATGCAAATATAACGTGTGTTGGAAGCTTGTCGCAAATATAATATACTTGTGTGCAAACACATTGTATTTGCTATTCAATATTACATATTTGAGACAATTAATATTAATATGTTGTAATATATATGTGTTTGCGACCCAAATATATCTGTGTGTGAGATACAAACCCAGCTGTGTTTGTTGTACTGTTTATGCTCTCTCGAGAGCAAGAGAATAAAAGCGGAACAATGAGAGAGTCTGGCTTGAAAGTGTGTATCTGTATTTTTGCATTATTCTATCAGTCAGTGATACATTAATGTTCCTGAGTGTGCGTGTAAATTGAAGATGAACCCAATAAGTACATTGATTTCGAGATCGGGTTCGTTCTCGATTCGAGATCGGATACTAAAGCAGCCACAATTCCGAAAACGATCTCGAAACGAGAAATGTGTCCGATCTCGAAACGACATCGGATCCGATCTCGAAATCGAGAACGGACCCGATCTCGAAACGAGAAGTGGGTCCGATCTCGAAATGAGGTCGGGTCGGGGAAGTCAACGTTTCTTACTTTGGCTGCTGTATTGCGTTTTAGTTTCATGTATTCAGTGGTCAATGGTTCATCGGACAGAGGATATCAAAAGCGTTTGATCAGTGAAAAAATAATAAACAAAGGCTCGGACGGTTATATGGTTTATGATGCGGCTTTGGGTTTTGTGTATGTGTTTCGTATATATGTGTATGTGCTACCAAAGGGAATAAAGGAAACTTGAAAGGGCAACAACGTGAATTCAAAGAATAATTCGTTTCTAAATATTATTATGTTTGGGAGGAAATACGCATATGTTTCCATGTAAGTATATGGAGGTTTGGGGGAAACAAGAATGCTTCCACGTTAGAATATGGATGTTTGGAATGAAGAACATATATGTGTCCACGTAATAGCGTACATGTTGGCCAGTTAACATGCTATCGTTTGCATTTAAATAGAAGTGAGTTTGGGACTTGCAAACATTTGCAGGTTTGAAGTGTGTTCCAAACATATACATGGTTCCTGCAGAATATGTTTGGGGGAATATGCTACAGAGGCCGTTCGAAAAATTTCAATCAAAAGTTAATAACAAAAATAAATCTTTCTCAAAAGGAAATTATATGAATGAATATAAAGAAAAATGACAATTCGTTCACGTCAATTATTTTTAAAAAAAATTCTTTGAAGTTTTGCTCATTTTTGATAAAAAAAATATTGATTTATTGGAACTTTAGCAACAACACCAAAGAACCTTCTACTGCTAATTGTCCCTCCAAAGCATTTACATCATGTCCCATTATCATTTAGCATGGCCAAGAGCATGCGAAGAAACCAGGCTGAAACGAACGCATTAATCATGATCCCTGACAGCAGATCCTTAAATTGTATATTTTGACCAAGAAATGCATGTTTTGAAAAATGCATTCCTCGCTCTCCCATTATCATTCATTTGGTTAGATGGTCAGTCTGTTGGTGGGTCGCTCATTCGTTCATCCATTTATGGCTTTTTAAATGTTTATTTGTCTTGTGGGTTGAGTTCGAAAATTGGAGCTGAAAACCAAAGTGTAAAAGTAAAATGTGTTTTTAACTGTCAACAGTTTTACGCCCATTGTCTTTTAGTAATAATTTTCTCTTTAACTGAATGATATATGAATGTATTTCTCTTCTGCCACTCACACTCCGGCAGAGTTGTGTGGTTCCCCTCCTCAGTTGGACGGCCTTCCGGGCAAACGAATCATTTGCTTGGTTTGTGGACAGAAGGTATTTAGCCAACGATTCGCTTCAGTGATATTTTTGTTTGAACAGTTTCCAAATTGAGTGAGGGACACGCCCGAGAAAACATTCCGTACAATGTTAAGGGATTTTCGAACTGATGAAACATTTAATTTTCGTGAAATTATCTGGTTATAGTACTGAGAGAAAACTAACTACACTAATGACTTCTTAATTAGCTACGATTTAGATCTTCCTTCGTAACCGCTACAAACAAAATGAAATGGAATACTTACGCCCTGTTAGAGATGGAATGAATGGCATATGGAAAGATTGTGCCAGCACCCGATATTGCATTGCATTCAATGACGTGGATGATATTTCAATGTTACAGCAATTGTGGCAACCCAGCAGCCATTGAAGCATTCAGCCATTCAGTCCATAGCAATGTAGCCATTCATTGAGAAGTCCATGGAGGAACACACCACAGCCATTAAGAGCATTTAGTCGAGACGCATAAAGATGATCATCCGTCATTGTGTCACATTGGATAGCAAAGAGAACGAGGACGATATGGACGAAGGCATTAGAGCCCGCCACAGCAGGGTTGTAAGGTTGCAAGAAGGGAATGGAGATCAATAGTTTGAGCATCATCAACACACAGCACCAAATGCATTTATCATTTTGGCAATTAATATAATGTGCAGTGGAATTGGTGAAGCCATCATCAGCACCAATCGCAACAAGATATTCCAACACATCCATCCACATTCCAAGTGAAGACAGAAGCGTTTCGCACGTTATCACATTACCAGTGGGCATCATCATTTTTATTGGTTTTCCGAGTTGTTTTTCAACCAAAGCGCCCAGAGCAAGGTGCGCAATCCGGTCCAGTCCAGTCCATGGATTGAGTGTTGAATGTTAAGATTTGCCGTCCAACACATAGGCCGGCCATCATCCACGTCGTCGTGATTGTTGTTTTAGGTGTGATTGTGGTCACCATTATTATCATTATCGGACATTATGTGTCAGCGGGATGGGCATAATTTCCATGATGATGATGATGGAACGGTTGTCAGCCAACATTATAGTATGTTGTAAGCAATTTTTGAAAATTCCATGAAATGAGAAGAAGAAAAGATATTTTAGTTAAGATTAGTGGGAAGAATTGTCAAACGAGTTTTAAGCAAAGAAGATCATACAATTAAGATCAATTTATGAAAACTAGTACCATCCGCATTTGAAAATGAAGACCAGCATGATTTTGAAGTCACAAATAGATTAAGTTCCACGAATTAAAAGATTAAATTAAATTATAATTGTGAAATAGAAAATTATAAATAGTGGAAACATATTAAGTGTAAACTAAATATTGTACTTGGGAATGGCTTTCGACAATTTTGTCGTTGCTGCGACGAAACATAACAAACTATACTTCTTTAGCCGTTCGGCGCTTCAATAATTGTTCTGCAAAATACTTAGGAGTACTCCTGATTCATAAAAAAAAAAATGGTGTCCCATAACATCCCATGAAGGGATTCAGGAGAGCTTCTCACAATTATTTATAATAACGGGGTTTTCAACAGAGACGCTACAAGAGTAAATCGATAGGGACAGCAAACGACGCCATAAAAGGAAACGCTCTTTTGACATTTCTCTTCAAAAAGGTTGGCCATTTCATCATGGAAAGATATACGAGCCAACAACAAGTCGAAATTATTAAAATTCACTACCGAAATTTGGAGTCAGTGGCCTCAACTTTAAGAGCGCTACGTCCAATTTATGGTCGTCATAATCGTCCTACCAGATCAACAATTGAGCGTCTAGTGGAAAAATTTGAATCCACAGGCACAGTACAAAATGTTCCCGTGTCAGTGAGACAAAGAAGTGCCCGTAGTGTCGAGAATATTGCTGCCGCTGAGGCTTCAGTTCAAGAAAGCCCAAATGTGTCTCTCACACGTCCTTCTCAAGCGTTGGACATCTCTGTGACGTCGTTGTGGCGAATTTTTCGAAAAGATCTTGGCCTACATCCTTACAAGATCAAATTGACGCAAGAACTGAAGCCGCTTGATCACCATAAGCGTCGTTTGGTCGTGAATTGGGCTGAGCAACAACTTGAAAATGATTCGGATTTTCATCGGAAAATCATCTTCAGCGATGAGGCTCATTTCTGGCTGAATGGCTTCGTCAATAAGCAAAATATGCGTTATTGGTCAGACAGCAATCGACACGTAATCCATGAGTCACCATTGCATCCCGAAAAAATTACGGTTTGGTGCGGTTTATGGGCCGGCGGCGTAATTGGGCCGTACTTCTTCCGTGATGACCAAGACCGGCACATTACTGTGAATGCGAATCGTTATCGTTCAATGATAACCGAATATTTTTGGACCCAATTGGATAATATGGACTTGGAGGACATGTGGTTCCAACAGGACGGCGCCACAAGCCACACAGCGAATGCCACAATCAATTTATTGGAAACCAAGTTTGGTGAACGTGTTATCTGACGAAATGGCCCAGTCGATTGGCAGCCCCGGTCGTGCGATTTGACACCGTTAGATTATTTCCTGTGGGGCTACGTCAAGTCTATGGTCTATGCCAACAAGCCAGCGACGATTGATGAACTTCGTACGAATATCGAACGTGAAATTGCAGCAGTATCGGCCGATTTATGCTTGAAAGCCGTCGAGAATTGGGTTCAGCGTCTGGACTTCTGCAAGCGTGCCCGTGGTGGCCATGCAAAAGAAATCGAGTTCCATACATAATGGCATCGAACGTACTTTCACAGGAATAAAGAATTCATTGGTATCTAAAACCGGCTTTGTTTTATTTAAAAAAAAACTTTTGTAGCGCTCTTATTGATAAACCCTTTATCTTCTATTTTCACTACAGGACCAATGCCCCACAAAGTGAAACATTTCCACAACATTGCTGTCCATTGTTTGGTTGACATGGTGTCTGTCGCTGAATGGTTTCACAGGGCGACTTCCAACAATATGGTATTCCATTAGATTACTTACTTTACTTGTATTGACTATTTTACAACCTCATGAGGTCAGATGTCGTACACATATTAATTAAACAAAGAAATAAACAAATTTTAACATATTTCCCCAACTGGTTCTATCCTTCGACTTTTCTCGCCAGTTGGTAACACCAAGGATACGGAGGGATTCTTTCGCCTGGTTTTTCCAACGGAGTGTTGGTCGTCCCCTTTTTCTGCCGAAAACCTTTCGCCATTCTGATAACTTGGCCTAGCCAACGCAATTGGCCTAATTTGATTCCCCTAGCAATATCCACGTCGGAATACAAATTATATAGCTCCTCTGCACGCTGAAAAATAACGGTCGCTCTAACATATTTTGCAGAAACCATGTATATGTTTGGAACACACTTCAAACATCCATATGTTTGCAAGTCCTAAACTTACTTGTATTTAAATTCAAACAGTATCATGTTTACTGACAAACATGTATGCTTTTACGTGGAAATATATGCGTTCTTCATCCCAAACATCCATTGCCTTACGTGGAAGCATTCGCGTATCTCCCCCAAACCTACATATACTTATGTGGAAACATTTGTGTATTTCCTCTCAAACATAATAATATTTAGAAACGAATTATTCTTCGATTTCAATATAAATGTAAAAAAACCGGTTCCCATTACATCCCATGAAGGGATTGGGAAGAGCTTCTCACAACCAGTGAGCTGTGCGCTTTCTAATTTTTTACTCACTGATTGGGACCTACAGTTTTTACACCGATTCCGAAGGGTATTTTGAGAAGTTTTTTTTATGGCTAAATACTCGATAGTGTTGCCGTCACTAAGCGACGTGACCGCCGCCGAAAGAAATTTGAAGGTGGTCAGAGCAGGGATCTCATGTATAAGAGGCGCGCACACTACCCATTGCACACATTATCAATATATGTGTATTATTTATTATAATTAATTTTAACAATATAAATCCACATTTATGAATAATTAATCCAAAAATTTATAGATTTAAAACGGCCCTTTTTACATATATTTGCATTGAATGCATTATTTTATTTCATGAAATGAGAATCTGCTGTTCTTTTGCTTCTCCTTTCTTTGCCGTTTCTCACGTTTTTGTTTTCAGAAGGTTTCAGCTATGCGTTAGTTGTCACTATGCGTTGGTACACAAACAAGATATTTATATACAAATCAAGTTCAAGCAAGCCAAGCGTGGATTAATTACTTGTGTTACACTTATTTCAGTTTCTTTCCTTAAAATCGTTTCTCACTTTGGTAGCACACATACATATATACGAAACACATACACAAAAACCAAAGTAACATCACAAACCATTTAATCGTCCGAGTCTTCGTTTGTCAGAGATGAACCATTGACGACTGAAAACGCAATACATCAACCAAAATAAGAATCTGCAATTTACACGAACATTCAGGAATATTTGTGACTCACTGACTGAGAATAATGCAAAAATACAGATACACACGTACAGGATAGACTGTGCCGTCGCCCTTCTTTTATTCTCATGCTCTCTCGAGAGAATATACAGTGCAACAAACACAGCTGTATTTATATCACAAACATAAATATTTGTGGGTCGTAAACACATATATTATAATATATTAATCATTGTGTCTCAAACATGTAATATTGAATAGCAAACACAATGTGTTTCGACACAAGTATTTTATATTTGCGACAAGCTCCAAACACACTTTATACTTGCATCCAAACAACAACAAAAAGAGAGACTTTTCAGAGTGTGGTTCAAAAGAAAGTTAGATAAATTCATCAAACACTTCAAAATTAAATCGGTTGTCGACATTCAAGTGCGGACCAAGTCGAGAGGATTTTCTAGTCGTTGACACAATCAATTTAGTCCTGCCCTCAGTAACAGCAAGACCCACCTCTCGCAAATTTCGCCCAATGATGTCTATGTCGTCAGCATACGCCAGCAGCATATAGCTTTTCGTGTTAATGGTCTTGTTCGTATTTACTGCAGCCTATCTCATTATTATCTCCATTAATATGTTGAAGAGATTGCACTATATACACTATGATTATCTCCTGATCTTCAGTGGAAGAATCTGAGTGGAGTAGTGTTGAAAAGTGGTCTCTCCACATTTTCAGCACACACTGCTTCTTAGTCACCAGATTCCCATTCTCGTCCTTGCAGGAGGGCAGCCCATTATTAGGCCTGTTATTCGATCTTCTTACCCTCTGGAACAACTTTCGGGATTCACCATTCATCCTGCACATTTCGGTTCTTTCACTCTCTCTCTGTATCAACTGCCATTTTTTCCTTCTAAATAGTTGGTTTTCCTCTTTTCTCAGCCTCTTGTACCGCTCACTCGCAGCACGCGTTGTAACTGACTGTTTCGTTGCCAGACGTTCAGCGTCTTTTTCATCCGTTTCAATGCGACAGTCTTCGTCGTACCATGGCTTATCTTTCTGCGGTATTTGATAGCCAAGTTCAGTCCTTGCATCGGTTTCCAAAGAATGGGAGATGTGCTTCCACTGCGTTTATTGGTCCTCAGGAGGGGGAGTATTCTGCCCTAGCAAGAGAGTTTTTGTTAATAGGACTTTGATATCTCCGGTATTTGTAGCATTACAATAGCTGGCTGTTCCCATGTTCGGCTTCGTAAGTTTTTTGCCCTGCTCAGTCTTGTGCGAACTTTCGCAGCCACCAGGTAATGATCCGAGTCAATATTGACATTTCGAATTATACGTACAGTCATTACACTAGAAGAGTGCCTGCCATATTTTACCAAGTGATCAAAATGGTTCTTCGTTCTTCGGAGATAAAGACGCCGCCTTATGTATGTCCTTATGCTGGAATTGTGTGGTACTAACTACCATGTTCTTTGTAGCGTCGAAGTCTATCAGTCTTATTCCATTATCGGAGGTGGTATCATGGACACGCTGAAAAATAACGGACCCAGTAACATATTGCAGGAACAATGTACATGTTTGCAAGCATTGTTTTCGTGAGTTGAAGATCTGCTGCTTTTTGATTCTGTATTATGGCAGACATCAGTGTTTTCAGCAGTTTTCAACAATAAAAGCCACATTTGGAACAAAAATAGATATATTATAACCTATTAATCATTGTGTTCCAAAAATATTATATTGAATAGCAAACACAATATGTTTGGATACAAGTATACTATATTTGCGACAAGCTACAAACACGATATATTTGCATCCAAGCAACAAAAAAAGGCAAATTTTTCAGCGTGTAGACTGTGATTACCGATGATTGGTCGAAAGACACTTTCTTTTCCCATGTTTGCATTAAAATCGCCTAGAATAATCTTAATATCGTGGTCAGTGCAGCGTTCGTATACTTCCTCCAAACGCTCCTAAAATGATTCTTTGGTCTCATAATCTTTATCCTCTGTCGGTGCGTGTACACACATTAACAAGATGTTGAAATATTTCGATTTGCTGCGAATTCCCTCACTGGGTTGAATATTGAAACTAGGTGACGCAGCCTCTTGCACCTACAAATCCGCAACCAAATTCATGCTTTTTTCATGGTATATATCGCAGTTTCTTTTTCTTGTGCAGCCATGTCCTGTCCATCGCATTTCCTGCATAGCTGTTATGTCAGCTTTATATTTTTCGAGGACAGCCGCCAGTTGGAAAGTGGCACCCGTCCTGTATAGTGTTCGCACATTCCAGGTACATATCCTTAAATCGTGGTCATTATAACGTTTGCGAGGGTCGTCAACAGTTAGGGAGTTTCTTCGTTTATTATATTTTTTGTGTATTTTCATTGCCTATATAACGAAGGCGGGAGGCAAACCCAGCACACCTACACGCTGAAAAAAAACGGCCTCTGTAACATATTCTCCCAAACATATCCTGCAGGAACCATGTATATGTTTGGAACACACTTCAAACATTCATATGTTTGCAAATCTCAAACTCAGGTATTTCAATGCAAACAGTAGCATGTTTACTGACAAATATGTATGCTTTTACGTGTAAACATCTGCGTGCTTCATCCCAAACATCCATATACTTACGTGGAAGCATTCGCGTGTTTCCCCCAAACCACCATATACTTACGTGCAAACATATGCGTATTTTCTCCCAAACATAATAATATTTAGAAACGAATTATTCTTTCTTTCTATCCACATTTACTTCTATAAATAAATAATACAACAAATTAAAAGATTTAACTGATTTTAACGTTTACTTGCATTGGATGCATTATTTGTTTTCTTTTGAGTCTGATGCTCGGTTGTTTCTCCTTTCTTTGTTGTCTCTCACATTTTTGTCTTCGGAAGGTTTCAGCTATGCGTTGGTACACGAATAATATACTTACATATATACAAATATAGTTCATGCAAGACAAGCGTATATTAATTACTTGTGTTTTTTTTATTATATTTCAGAAATGGTCCGCCAATCCGAGTTTTTCAGTATAGGCTCGGGCAGAAGAAGGGATTCACGTTGCTGCCCTCTCCAGTTTCTTTCCTCAAAATCGTTTCTCACTTTGGTAGCCCACATAAATATATGCGAAACACATACACAAAAACGAAAGCAAAATCACAAACCATTTAACCGTCCGAACGTTGGTTTATTCTTCTTCACTGATCAAGCGCTTTTGATATCATCTGTCCGATAAACCAGTGACGACTGAATACATGAAATTAAAACGCAGTACATCAGCCAAAATAAGAAATACTGACTTGATCTGCATTTTACACGCACATTCATTATTCTCTCGCTCACAGAGAGAATAATGAAAAAATACAGATATACACTTACAAGAGATACACACTCGTTGCTCCTCTTTTATTCTCTTGCTCTCGAGAGAACATAAACAGTGCAACAAACACGGCTATATGTAAACATATGACAAACACAGATATATTTGGATCGCAAACACATATGTTATAATATATTAATCATTGTGTCTCAAATATGTAAGATTGAATAGCAAACACAATGCGTTTGTGCACAAGTATATTATATTTGAGACAAGCTCCAAACACATGTTATATTTGCATTTTTTCAGCGTGTATTGCCAGGATGATTATGTTACGCTGACCAGAATGCTGTGTGTCGAAACTGGGTTTTGGTTTCTTCAATTTTGATCCGCCGTTGGCCAGGGGTATTGGCTCATCCGCCTTCAAAGGAGAGAAGAATATGTCCGGTACTTCGAAGAGCTTTAGTGACAGGGTCACCTAATAATCCTGACACGTATCAGTGATCGCTTAACCAATTAGGCTGCTCATTCGTTTCGCCTTCTCACTTTAGCTAGCTAACGGAGGATTCCGATAAAGCCATTGTCCAGTACATACCGAGTGGAAGTAGTGAGCTGTTTGGACTGCCCAAAGATGGAATCATTTCTGGCCACTCCCAAGTGAATGGCTATCAGAAACTTTCCCATATAACGGGTTTTTCAATAAGAGCGCTACAAAAGTTTTTTTAAATAAAACAAAACCGGTTTTAGATACCAATGAAATTCTTTATTCCTGTGAAAGTACGTTCGATGCCATTATGTATGGAACTCGATTTCTTTTGCATGGTCGTCACCACGGGCACGCTTGGAGAAGTCCAGACGCTGAACCCAATTTTCGGCGGTTTTCAAGCATAAATCGGCAGATACTGCTGCAATTTCACGTTCGATAATCGTACGAAGTTCATCAATCGTCGCTGGCTTGTTGGCATAGATCATAGACTTGACGTAGCCCCACAGGAAATAATAATAACGGCGTCAAATCGCACGACCGAGGCGGCCAATCGACTGGGTCATTTCGTGAGATAACACGTTCACCAAACTTGGTTTCCAATAAATTGATTGTGGCATTCGCTGTGTGGCTTGTGGCGCCGTCCTGTTAGAACCACATGTCCTCCAAGTCCATATTATCCAATTGAGGCCAAAAATATTCGGTTATCATTGAACGGTAGCGATTCGCATTCACAGTAATGTGCCGGTCTTGATCATCCCGGAAGAAGTACGGCCCAATGACGCCACCGGCCCATAAACCGCACCAAACCGTAATTTTTTCGGGATGCAATGATGACTCATGGATTCGCCACAACGACGTCACAGAGATGCCCTACGCTTGAGAACGACGTGTGGGAGACACATTTGGGCTTTCTTGAACTGAAGCCTCAGCCTGGCACGGGAACATTTTGTACTGTGCCTGTGGATTCAAATTTTTCCACTAGACGCTCAATTGTTGATCTGGTAGGACGATTATGACGACCATAAATTGGACGTAGCGCTCTTAAGGTTGAGGCCACTGACTCCAAATTTTGGTAGTAAATTTTAATAATTTCGACTTGTTGTTGGCTCGTATATCTTTCCATGATGAAATGGCAAACCTTACTGAAGATAAATGTCAAAAGAGAGGGAAAAAATATGGCGTCGTTTGCTGTCCCTATCGATTTACTTTTGTAGCGACTCTGTTGAAAAACCCGTTACATGGTCCATTAGATTGGAAACGATTAATTTTTGTTCCATCCGACCAAATCACTCGTTTCCAGTTATCAGATGTCCAGTTTTTATGGGGTTTTCAACAATTAATACGAGCCCTCAGATTCTTGTCCACATTCTTTTATCCACATTCATGTAACCACTTTAGTCCAGTACTGCACCTTGACACTGTTAAAAGCGCCCATAAAAGCGGTCAGGAACAATTTGTTGTTATACTAGGGAAACATATTTTGAAAAAGCTTTTTCTCTAAACGCCTTTGTGCTTTCCTTATTTCTGTTACTTTGACTCACTAATAGTCATTGTATTCCAATGATTTAAAACCATTTTAACAAAAGTGCATTTCAATTTCATTTGTATTAACATGTCTACGGGAAATTACGCGATTTCTGATTCCGACAATTCCGACATCTCTGTGATGTTAATACCTTTGCTTAACTAGTATCGCATGACAACATTTAATAGCTGAGCTTAATGGTTATTACCAAAAACAAATTGCATTTCAGTTTATAGATATTTAACGCATACAATGTTAAATTTTATGATCGACATTATCACTATAATAATCGTAATAAACTGCAAAATCCAGCCTTAAGGGCCGCGTTCAATTTATCCTCACCAAACAAGTCATTCATTCATGCCAACCGCTCAAACAAAAAAAAAAAAAAAAAGAAAGGGTTTTGGTGGCAGCTTAAGAAACAATGAAATAACAACAACAGCAGAAACTGCAACACACAATTCATCATCGTTATTATTACGAGTATTGATATTTTGACATGTAAAATCGAAAACGAGTCCAAGTATTTTAACAACTTAATAATACAGAATGTTTTCCATGCGCATGCGTTGCCTTGTTGCTGCGGTGATCTCTCCGATCAGGGCCGATATACATCTCGACAAATGCATCTGTTGAAGGTGCTACAAAACAGTAAATAAAACATTTTCACCCTTCGAACGTGCCACATTTATGAAGAATATGTTTATTCCTTCCGCCGTCCACGATCATGTAGATACTATGTATGTTGTTGTGTGGATTGTGTCCTAAGTTTAAACTGCGAACCGATCGAATATTACCCCTCCCCCCTCCATTCGACCATCACTGGATAGAAGTTCGAAGATTGACCATTTGATCCTTCGTTGGGTTGTACGTTCGTCCACTCGTTCATTCGCTTATGTTGAGTCAGTTACAATTATGCCTTTTCACCTGTCCGAATATTTATCGATTGATCTTATGAATTGGCTATGTAAGTTTATCAAAAGACTTTGGCACACATCCAAAAGTTCAAATACTTGCCTCTTGTCCACCATTCATATGTAGGCTGACAAATGAGTTTGACTTTGGATGAATATTTTCCGCTGTGTAAACTGGTAGAAAAAACGTCAGTTCAAAACTGCAAGAGCTGAGCTATTTATGGCCTCTGCGCTTCGCAAGAGGCGTTAAAACGACAATAAACGTCAGCGATAACCAATGCTCTTGCTCATGATTGACAAATATGGGGTCCACTTAACAGCCTGTTCCCCGATGTCGGAAAAAAGATTTCTTTCGTGTTTTAGTGGAAAGAAACTTCATTTGGTTTCCACAAGCTTGTAATTTCAAGTCGAATGTCAACATAAAATTATTCAAAACTTTTCAGAGTCAGTCCAACGAAAATTTCGAATTAGAGAAACCCAATTACAACCCTATTCTGGCAGGATTACAAAAGTCACCACGGTTACTATTTGACAGCACTGCGACAATTGGCACAAATCGGTATTCTGACACAATTTTTTTTGGTGACAAAAGTATCAAAAATTGTTACCAGCCAAAGAGGAGGTAACAACGCGTGACAGCTGTTTAGTTTGCCGGGAATGTTGATACAAAAACATTTTATAAACTCTACAAGAAAACAATATATGTAAGTGTATACGGGAAAAAATAAATAATATATTTTGTATCAAAACGACAAGAGAGCATAATTAATTAGAGGAAGGACTTTTGTTTCGCCGTGTTATAGAAATGGAGCAGAAACAAGAAAGGACTTGCTTTTGTGTTAGAAAGATTGAGAAGAATGAAAAATCGTCAATTGTATTTCAAAATTTTGAACGTAAATATCTCCGGTCTTTGAAAGGATATTGGTGAGTGTTATATATTAAAAAAAAACCTGTTATTATGCCTGCTATCGGAGCCTACCAAAAAATAAGTATAAAAGGGCATTGTTTTGAAAAAACAAAATTTTTAATCAGAAAAGTGAGGTTATAAAATCGTTACCTGCCCATTGGGTTAATAATAAATAAAATATATATAATTTAGAAAGATCTTTGTAATGATACCCATTTCAATCAAATCGGATTATAAATACCTGAGATATGTGCGATTATATACTCAAGCTATAAAGGCCTATATCTCAAGAAGTAGGACCGATCGCGGGGAAAAGAAAACTCAGCGCAGAAGCTTTTGTCGGTAGCAAAATTTTGGTGTAGATCAGAGAGTTGGGGCTAAATAAACTTTCTTCTTCTATTTGCCGCGGATGCACAGTCTTCCCCCTTAACATCTCTGGATTTTCCTTGAGGAAGGCAATATAGCATTCCAGTTGTGCATTTGCGGTGCCCTCAATTTTCCCAATTCAATAAAACGTAAATATATTAAATTCTTACTTTTGCCTTTTTTCTGCTTTCATTTTGCGCAGAAGACCATATGTTTTTGTTTTGTTTTCTCTGCTTTTGACAACCTGGTATTGTGAGGTGAATTATTTCGTACGAGGTGAATTTTTCGTTGTCACCGTGTTGCCAAAATACAAGATATTAACAATGGTGATAACTTTGTAACAATTTTGTGGTTACAGTTTGATTGTTACCACATAGACAGAATGGAGGTGTTAGAGTCGACACTGACATTCGTTCGCTTAGCTTTTCGTTCGAGATGTTTGATGTATGATATCGATTCACTAAAGCATAATCTGCTGTTTCTTGTGTGGTTACGAGGTATTTTTTTGTTAACGTTTGCCAATAACATAAAAAAAAATATATAAATATTTTCCCATTATATACCAGGACGGGGTAGGAGAGAGTTTCTCACAATCACTGGGCTGTGTGCTTTCCAGTTTTCACTCACCGAATGGGACCTGCAGTTTTACACCGGTTCTGAATGGTTTTTTGAGAAGCTTTTTCATAGCTTATTATTCGTTAGTGCCGCCTTCACTAAGCGAGGCAGCCGTCGTCGAAAGTCAGGTGGTCAGACCAGGGATCGAACCCACGTTCTCTCGCATAAAAGCCGCGCACATTAACCGTTGTACCACCGACAGCGGTCAATGACCTATGAAGGCTTAAAATTGGTTTAATTGTCGATACATATTACATATAGGGAAGCAAATTTCTTCTACGATTGACATTAGGTTAACGCAACTTCTACTATGGGAAGGGAATGGAAAGGAATTGAATGAAGCACCGAACATACATATGTCGACTACGTAAACGAAATGTACCTTTCACAAGTTCTGGTATTTCGCAAGATATCGCATGCGTTTACGATGTCGGCGAAAAAGCCGTGTATGTACCGGAACTTCTGAAACGTAGATTCTGGTTAAGTAAAACAATGATAGAAAAACGCACATACTCGCCATGAGATGTAATAGCAAAGTTAAAATATATTACTCGAGAGAGCGACTAAAAAGGAAAACAAAACCAGTACATAAGTTTCAGTCGGGTGAACCGACTTAATCATTCCCTCACCCTAAGTCATCCATTGCGAGGGAGTTCTGTTAAATAAAAACGACCATACTCAAAAGTGACCATATTCAATAGCAGATTGACGACATTGCGCTAAATATTATTGAATACCAAAATTAGTTAGTTTCACTCCCAATATTTATATACGAGGTACAAAAATGGGCATGGCAAGTTGTTGCCAAAATTTTGATCAGTACCAAATTTTATCAAAATAGGTTATGATATATTGGCAAACTGCAAATACGCCAACTTTTGTATGGGAGGCATGAAACTGGGCGTGGCACAATAGTCAGTTATTAATTACATAGTAGCTTTTAGCAAAATATTGCTTAGTACCGAATTTTATTAAGATCGGTTGTAGTTTACGAGAGTTATCGTGTCGATCAACAGGTCATCCGCCCAACTTTTATATGGGATGTCCCAGAATGGGTGTGGAAAAATAGCTAATTTTCTATAGAAGAGTTTTATTTGACTAAATATTGACTAGTATAAATTGTCATAGATTGTTAGGGTTTTGCGGGGCTTGTCGTGCCGAACAACCAGACGGCCAAACAACTGTTGTATGGGAGTCACCACAATGGGCGTGGCAACCTCACCCTTGCTTTACTCGGTGATTGGTGTTTGATAATTTGAAGCCTTATACCTAATTGCATTAGGGTCGGAAGTGCTTCACGCGATTTATCGGACTGACAACCCGGACGAACACCCTGTTTTGTATGGGAGGTACCAGAATGGGCGTGATAATCTCGCCCAATTCCTCCAGTTAACTAGGCATTTACAGATTATTAACCGGTGTGAGAGTTGAAGCTAATCACATCTACCAGAATTGGATGTTTGGGATGAAGCACGAATATGTTTCACGCAAAAACATACATGTTGGGAAGTAAACATGGTATTGTTTTTTGCATTTAAATAAAAGTGAGTTTGAGTCCAAACATATACATGGTTCCTGCAAAATATGTTTGGGAGAATATGTTACATAGACCGTTATTTTTCAGAGTGCAGGAATTGAATTTTGTGGGCACGCCCAAAGTACCTTGCAAGCACATCCTGCATAAACAATTATATGGGATGAATCAGTAAAGGTGATTAAGGGTCACAGATCTTGTCATTTTAAGATGAATGAAAACATAAAATTGTTCAACGCTTTCCAGTACAAATTTTGGTTCATCTATTTCGAATATAATGTCATTTGGAAACAAACACATACTCGCTGAAAAATTTGTCTTTTTTTGTTGTTTGGGTGCAAATATAACGTAGCTTGTCGCAAATATATTATGCTTGTGTCTAAACACATTGTGTTTACTATTCAATATAACATGTTTGAGACACAACGATTAATAGGCTATAATTTATGTTTTTGAGACCCAAATGTGGCGTTTTTTTTTGTTGACAACCGTTAAAAACAGAAACGAGGCAGATAACAAAGAGACAACAAGGCAGCAGCTCATCAATTCACGAAACCAATACTTGCAAACATGAGCATGGTTCACGAAATACACTCCGGTTCACTTACTTAAAGGCACTAACAATTCCATATTCACCAGCCTGTATCTTTTGCAATTTGTAACCGATTGCAGAATTTTAAAATGGAAATGGAAGCCAGATATCTTGAGATATAAAAAAAAATCATGACACTAGTGGTTTCTTAACTAAAGAGCATTTTATAAAAAAAAGTCGAAAAATGTGATATTTTTTTGGTTCACTTGAATAAAGGCACTTTATTATTTTTTTTTATTACTTTTAAAGTAAGCGATGATTTTTTGTAGGGAGCGTTTGTTTATTACAATTTATTACTTCTTAATCATTTTACGAATCAAAATGGTAAAACAAAAGATTTTAAATCTATCGGAAAAAACTAAAATCGATGTTTACCTTTCTCTAGGATATTCTAACCGCGCAATAGTTAAAAGCATTGGACGGAGCCCAACAGTTGTCGACAATTACATCAAGGACACCGAGGGGTATGGCAAAAATTTTAAAGAAAGGGTTTCATTGCCTTTATCTACGTATGAGAAAAGAAAAATCACCAGAATTGCTTCTAATTCTGCCTTATCCTTGTCAAAAATAAGAGCTCAAGCTGAAGTGGAATCGAGCAAGTCATCAGTACGTAGAGTAATTAAGAGCTGTGAGTATCATAAATACCTGAAATTACAAAAAAGCCCCTACTTAATGTTCCTCGTAAGGAAAAGCGGCTTCAATTCGCAAGAGACTACATGGTATGGGATGTGCAGCCAAGAGGTCATGTAAATGACTGGAGAACCGTTGTATTTACGAATGAGAAGTTTACTTTGAATGGGCCTGATGGCTACAACTATTATTTCCATGATCTCCGCAAAGAAAAGCGTTTTTTGAACCGACATCACAGCCGAGAGGGCGGCGTTATGGTGTGGGGTGCTATTACGTTCTATGGCACCATCGATCTTGAATTTCAAAGTTCAAAAATGACTGGTGCAAGCTATAAAACGTTATCGGAATCGGCTTTTCCGAAGTTCAGTGAACTATTTGGTCCCATATCTTGGATATTGCAACAGAATAAGGCCAGAGTAGTAAAGGACTTCATTGCAAGCAAAAATTTTAATATTTTTGACTGGCCACCCTATTCGCCAGATCTAAACATTAACGAAAATGTCTGGAGTTGGTTATCTCGTAAGGTCTATGAAGGAGGTAGACAATTTGATGACAAGCAGTTACTAATTTAGGCCATTAAGGATGCTTGGAATCAAATTACATAAATTCTCTTTAACTCTCAATGAAAACCCGTATATTTGAAGTTATTAAAAACAAAGGGGGTGGTACCCATTACTAATAGTTCTTAAATAAAGTAAAATAAATTAGAAAAAGAAGAAAAACTGTTTTTCATTAAAATTAGTTAAAGTGCCTTTATTCAAGTGAACCAAAAAAATAGCACATTTTTGGATGTTTTTTTATAAATTGCTCAAAAAAATATCTTTAGTTAATAACCCACTATTGTCATAATATTTTTTATATCTTAAGATGTTTCGCTTCCATTTCCATTTTAAAATTCTGCAATCGGTTACAAATTGCAAAAGATACAGGCTGCTGAATATCGAATTTTTAGTGTTTATAAGTGAACCGGAGTGTATCAGATGACATTTTTTAATTCAAAGTAAAATTTTAAAATTTCAATTGATATTTTTCGAATTTTAATAAAAAAAAAAAGAAAAACGTTGAAGAACAAAGTATTCCAATATTTGCGACATTATTTATTTGCTAGACTTCGAGAATGGAGTTATTCCCATGCCCAAATAATTCGTGTTATAAGATGAAACAAAATTGAAGTTAATGAGAATTGTTGCAAACAATTACTAGTATGAAAACATCCATACACAATTCACAACTATGCCACAGCTTGCTAAGGAAGTTTGTAATAATACATACAGGGTGGAGCGCGGTAATTTGCTTATTTGGAAATTAAATAAAAAAATTATGAACCTTAGTAAAATTTATTTTATATTTTAATTATATTGAACAGGAAGGGAATATTTAAATTAAATGGTTTTAAATAGCGTATCTGGCAAATGTCGACCTTCGCTATTCAGACACTGCTGCATACGTTTTCTGAAGTTCTCATGAACTGTAACAAGCATGTCGACTGGTATTCTGCCAATTTCAGCTTCGATATTGTTAATTAGGTCTTCCAAGGTGTTGGGACGGTTGATATACACCTTCGACTTCAGCTAATCCCAAAGGAAAAAATGGCTAAGTGTGGTGAGCGTGCCGGCCAGTTCGCATCACCCCTCTAAGAGATAAGCCGTCCAGGAAAGGTCCGCCGTATCAAATAGTCCCGTGCTGACAACTGGGTGAAAATTCAGTTCTTTATGAAGAATCCGGTGGAGAGAACGTCTGGAAATGCCAAGAGCAAGTGATTGCTTATTGCTGCTCTAACTCTCTCGATGTTATGTGGTGTTGTAATCCTTCTCTCAGGCAGCGTTGCCATTTTAGCGCGTTTCGCGCTATATTTAGCGCTTTTCAACTACCCAAATGTCGCATTTTTACTCATCAGCGCGTTTTTAAAAAACGCGCAAAATAAGCGCATTTTTAAAAAAATAGCGCTTAATTAGCGCGTTTTTCCTAAGAACTTTTGTTAAGATGAGAAAGCTCTAGTAAAGAGGAATATGCGATAAGTTTAACGGTTGTTTGATCGTGTTTTCGCGAAATTGCAACTGTGCATGCCAGAAAAAGTACAAAACATATCAACTGATGTGTTGTCATTAAAACTTTGTTCTTTGTTCACTTCGCTCTTAATCAAAAATAGTTTTCTTTTTCAATGTAAAATACAAATTTCAATTGCGTGTTGTTATAATAGACCTTTATCAGTGGTAATTTCTTATAAAAATTTTGATAGCTATACACATCTTATATACATAATGATGATTTGTTTAGACTGTTGCAAAGTTTGGTAAATAAAATAATAATACCAGTTGAAGATTTTGATTATATGGAAGGTGATATCGACTCTGTGCTAAACGAAAGGTGTTATCTAGGATATAATTTTGAAAAAGTTTGCTCTGAAAATAATATTGAAAGTAATGAAAAGGAAACAATTAGACATAATTTAATAATTTTTACTAAATCACTTATCCATGAAATAAGAGCCAAGGTGCCAACTAACTTCAAAATTTTAAAAAACTTATCGTTATTTAGCGTTGATAAAATATTTTCAAATAAATCAAATGAAATGGTCTCATTTATTAAAGAATTTGTAGATTGTAATAAAGAAGTTGAAGAAATAGAAAATTGCCTAAATAACTTAAGACTAAGTCAATGGAAAAATTTAGATAGCACTGAACTATTTTGGTTAGAGGTACATTGCTTTAAGAATTCTGTTAATGAAAACCCTTATATTAAACTGTCAACATTTGTTATTAATTTATTAAGCTTTCCATATTCAAATGCTGAAGTGGAAAGGTCTTTTAGTGTTATGAATTATTTCAAATCAAAAATAAGAAATAGAATGTCACTTAATACCGTAAATTCTTTAATTCAAATAAAATATGGTCTGAAAATGCAAAATGCATGCTGTGAAAATTATAAAATACCGCCAATTATAACTGCAAAAATAAATTCGAGTGATACTTATAAAAAGTCGAAGTACTACATAAAAACAGTTTTATGGCCTGATGATGAGAATGACGCTTTATTTTTTCTTCAATCTGAAGACATTTAACATATTTTTATAAACTAGATGCTACTTATTTTTTATATCTTCATCGAAAATGTGAAATTGAATTTAGATGTTTAGTTTTTAATCATTATTATTTTTTTTAATTAATCTTTTCCCTTATATATTTTAATATGAATTTAACACAGAAAGTCTGAATTTAAATGATCTCAAGAAGAGTACAAATATGTGTCCATTGTTATGTTTTTTATTATTAATAAAATATTAAAATTAATTCAAAATTCAACACTTTTTTTAAATGTAATTTTAGCGCTTTTTGGCGCGTTTTTAGAATGTGACCAGCGCGTTTTAGTTATAAATTTATGGCAACG
The DNA here is from genome assembly GCA_963931995.1 of Phaonia tiefii. Lineage (NCBI taxonomy): Eukaryota > Metazoa > Arthropoda > Insecta > Diptera > Muscidae > Phaonia > Phaonia tiefii. The sequence goes on along the minus strand of OZ008369.1, from coordinate 90,060,038 downwards.
CTGCTCTCAGGTCACCTTCGTACACATGACACATTCCCTGCTGTTCTCAATGAAGTTACCCAATTTACGAAAGGAACACTTCCGCGTGGGAGAACAGCGAATCGTAAACGAAAAGCACGCTGCACTGCAATGATCGAATGCGCATTTGAAAAATACGCTTCAACACAAAATGACCTCTCCACACGTGTCCAATGCATGATGGCAACTCAAAGGCAGACGAATACAAATCTTCCGTTAGCCACTATAAGCCACGCACAATCTCCACTCTCTTTGACCAACTGTGCCGCCATAGCCTGCAGTGAAAGAAAGCAAATTACCGCGCTAGAGAATAGAGAAAAATCAGTGTTGCCATTAAGTTAACACAGAACATCAGAACAAGGTGCCGTCTGAATTCTCATTCCATTGATGCTCGGGCTTAAACTTGGAAATATCTTAATCCATAAGGTAATTTTCCATATTTTCACGTATTCATTTTTTATTTGTAGTTCATGCAAAATATTCGCTTTTAACAGACATTTTTGCTTGGGTGCATTCATTTGATATTTCCTGATTATGAACCCAATTAAAGATATCATATAACGCCAGAATATTGAACTGACATATTTGCACAATAACGTCCACGATGACGCTGACAACAAACATCCATCTCATCCTGGTTATGTCGCTAAACTTAACTTACTAACAATAAGTCAACAAACAGATCAACCCTTTGTGGTGGCTACTGACTGCAGCGGCATGAAGGTATCGACTCCTAAACGACGTGGCAGGCAGCAAGTTGAAGAAACTCATAAATCATAGTATCATCATCGTATGTGATGCAGAAGACTGACTTTGGGATACAAAGAGAAGCTCCGACTTGCTAACAAGAGACTAATGTCGAATTGTGTCCTTTTTATCTTAAGTTGCCCTCAAAAGGCGAAAGAAAGATATTGGATAAAAAAAAATGAGTGAGCCAGTCATCGCAATCGTCGAACTAGAATGCCTCCAAAAGTCAAGCTTATTATCATGAAACTAGGTGAAGCATGCACCTGCCACAACTTGTACTCACTTGGCAGCAGTCGGTCGGTTGTGACGGAAAAACGGTGCAGAGTCGCAAAAGTTACTAAAGTGAAAAACAGGATCCACCCATGTTTTCGCCAAGACTTAAGTTTGAATATTTCATCAAACTACTTTGTTGGAGTTTTGCCACCACCAGTCAGTCAGATATGTTCTGTCTTATGATCAAATGAATGGGTGCTGGCCAGTTGGCTGCCGTGGAATGGGCACTCACATCACATCATTAATAAGTCCAGTGCTAAGTGAAAAAGCGCGCTCGGTATGTTGGTGTGTAAGTTGGAGAGGGAAGGAATGACCGGGAGTCAGTGAAGAGTTAAGAAAAAGAAAATAACAGCGATTAAAGCAAACAAGCTCAATTGTCGGTTAAATGACAACGTTTTGACAACTTGTGAAATGACAATATCATCCACAATTCCACAAAAAAAAAACAACCACTCATCAAAATTATAGATGATGTACGACAATGACTGCGATGACTACGAACCCAGCAATTATTTGTCTCTAAGGTATTGCTGCGTTCCCTATGCCTCAAGGCTACAGTGTCGGATATTTAAATAGATGCAGACGTATTGTAATTAAACTATAATTATATTTCAAATCGTCAGTAAAATTTAGTTGCCTCAGACATCCGTCGGGGGTGAGTGTTCTGTAGAATTATGTAGTTCACGAACGAACTAGTTCAATTGAACGATTCACTCTTGTGAATTAGATGAACTAGTTGAACTAGTTCACACTGTTCCGATCGTTTGTTTCAGTAGTTCACTTGTTTCAGCAGTTTTTTGTATTTCAGTTGTGCAGTTCTCTCCGCCATTTTCTAGTTCATGCTCTCTATGTCTCACTCAATTTGCCCAAAGGTGCCCAATGTTGCGATCTTTATGGAATGGATATGTTAACTACAGCGCCAATGGATATGTTAACTACACCGCCGAAAGAAAATTTGAAGGTGGTCAGAGCCGGGTTCGAACCCAGGATCTCATGTACAAGTGCCGCGCACACTAACCATTGCACCACCGACGGCCACATAAGTGTAATAACACATGTAATTAATCCACGCTTGGTTTGCATGAACTTGATTTGTATATAAATATCTTGTTTGCGTACGAACGCATAGCTGAAACCTTTTGAAAACAAAAACGTGAGAGACAACAAAGAAAGGAGAAGCAAAAGAGCAGCAGATTCTCCTTTCATGAAAAAGAAACAAATAATGCATTCAATGCAAGTAAATGTAAAAACAGACGTTTTAAATCTGTTATTTTTTTGTATTAATTATTCATAAATGTGGATTTATATTGATAAAATTAATTATAATAAATAAAACTTATATATTGAAATCAAAATATAATTCGTTTCTAAATATTATTATGTTTGGGAGGAAATACGCACATGTTTCTGCGTAAGTATATGGAGGTTTGGGGGAAACGCGCGAATGCTTCCATGTAAGTATATGGATGTTTGGGGTGAAGAACGCATATGTGCCCACCTAAAAGCATACATGTTTGCCAGTAAACATGCTACTGTTTGTATTTAAAAACAAGTGAGTTTGGGATTTTTAACCATATGACTGTTTGAAGTGTGTTTGAAAAATATACATGGTTCCTGCATAATATGTTTGGGAGAATATATTACAGAGTCCGTTTTTACCAGTGTGTTTAAATCAATACCTTCCAATATTTTGTTCGATCCTGGAACAACAAGTCAGTAACATTTCTACGTTTGCCCCCAACTATTTGCCCCTCACTGTCGTCTAATGAATACGCATTTAAGAAAACGCTGATGAAAACCCTTAATAGGCCACTCAAATTGATAATCCGCATAATTTGAGGTTTCCGTATCATCATTAACAACAACCGGCCGTGAGCGAGCAATTGAGTGAGCCCGATCAAACCCACAAACAGACATCCACACATCCCAGTGACAACTAAGCTAACCCAAGAAGTTCATATGTATGTATGATTGTGCTACATCGCTGTCCGCGAGTTACACGTAGTTCTGGTTAACTCTGGTGGCTGGCTGTTTGTTTGCAGTTGTTTAGCGCTTAATACGTCATTTAGATGGTTGGCCACAGATAAAATGTGACTGACATGCGTGTGTATCGTATTTAAGTGACCAGCGGAGTTATACGTTTTATCACCGCTGCCATCATCAGGGGCGTTAGGGTATCACCTTGTTAGGTCTCCGAGCCTAACCAGTACGTGTAGCCCTTAAAGGTCACGATTATTTCCAACAATTCGGTATAAACGAGATCTAATTATAACCTTCATAATTTGGACTACCAGTACTGGTCTGTATGCTTGAATAAATAAACACGATTCTTTTTGGAATCTTGTAGCTGTTCATGTTGTTTCCTTGGAGAATGGGACCGGAAATAAACTTTCTAATCAATTAAATTTTTATCGTTAAATTACATCGTAAATACATGTAAATAGAATCTAATTGCAGGCACTTTGAGCCCATTCCACTAATAGCTACTACGATATTCAGATTCATTTCCACACTTGAGTAGCTGGAAATGGTTTCCATTTCATGTGTTCTAGTTATGTTTCTGTTTACCGAGAGTAACTGTTCCAGTTGTCGTCGTTTAGGTCTTGGGAATTAAAACACCTTGTTCATGTCCATGTAGATTTGAAAAAGATTATATTGTGATTACGAGTCGTTTTGGGATTTTGGTATTTGCTTGGTATCCTCTAGCTTCGTCTATAATTTGTATTAATTTTACTAACATTTAATGTAATAATGCTCATGTTTCAAGTTTGAAATAGAATAATAATGTTTTCACCTGGTACATTTCCTTTTCGATTAATGTAATTAATAATATATAAGCAAAAGTGAGTAACTGGACTAAGGGCGTTTACGGGGGAAAAGTAGAGCATAAATGAGTCTTTGCAGGAAATACACGGACATAACTACACTTCCACAGAGTGTCTCGCATTTGACTATTTGCTACCAGTAAAATGGTCATACTTGCAAAAAGTGGTGCGTTCAAATGTTGAAAATTTGAATTCGTTCCTCTACTTAAATATTGAAATTAATTCTGAAAATTTATAACATATCGTATAACAATATAAATTTTCTACTCCATTTCCAATTCAAATTTGAAAAAATCAATTGAAATTTAAAAATTCTATTTGAAATTTTTCAATTGAAATTTAAAAACAGCAGTTGAAATTTAAAATAAATTATTTGAAATTTGATACACAGCAATTGAAATTTAAAATACATCACTTGAAAATTAAAAGACATTAATTGAAATTTGAAAGACACCAAATGAAATTTAAAAATCACATACATAAAATCGGTTAATAATTTTTAAATTACAATTGATGTCTTTTAAATTTCAATTGATGTCTTTTAAATTTCAATTGATATGTGTGCAATTACAATTGACGTGTTTTAAATTTCAATTGTTATATTTTAAATTTCAATTTATGTTTTTTATAATGCAATTGATGTCTTTTAAATTACAATTGATGTGTTTCAAATTTCAATTGATTTGTTTGGAATTACAATTGATGTGTTTCAAATTGCAATTCATATCTTTTAAATTTCAATTGATGTCTTTCAAATTTGAATTGATGTTTTTTTACATTTTAGTTGATGTATTTCAAATAGAAATTTTAAATTTGAATTGAAGTAGAGGGCGGATCAATAAGTCCGTGACTTTTTGAATAAAATACAGTTTTTTTTGCAAAAAAAAATTAGTTTTCCACATAATCTCCTCTTAGCTCAATACACTTAGTCCACCGTTTTTCCAATTTTTGTATCCCTTCCAAAAAATAGGATTTTTCTAGGTCCATAAAATAGGTAATTGTTTGATCAATAATTTCATCATTGGAGCTAAATCTCTTTCCACCGAGCCATTTCTTTAGGTTTGAAAATAGTCACTGGGGGCTAAATGCGGAGAATATGACGGATGAGGTACCAATTCGTAGCCAAATTCATGGAATTTTGCCATTGAGACTACACACGTGTGCACCCGTGCATTATCTTGATGAAAAATAAACTTTTTCTTGGCCATATGGGGTCGTTTTTTTCTAATCCTCGTTAAATCGGTCCTATAAGTTGGCATAATATTCGCCGTTTATTATTTTTCCCTTTTGAAGGTAACCGATGTGGATTATCCCGCGTGCATCCCAAGAAACTGTTGCCATCGCCTTTATTGGCCGACAAACTTACCTTGGCCTCCTTCGGAGCCGGTTCACCCGGAGAAACCCATTGTTTAGACTGCTGCTTGGTCTTCGGAGTGTTGTAATGGATCCATGTTACAAAACGGCGCAAAAAATCCTTCGAATTGCCTTTAAACAACTCCAAACAATCCTTTGAAGTTGTTGTCACACGATTACGTTTATGGTCAGTTGAGAGCAAACGCGGAACCCATCTTGCAGACAGCTCTCTTAACCACAACTGATCATTTAAAATCGAAACCACACTGCCATATGAAATGACTATGGCATCAATAATCTCACGCACTTTTACCCTTCGATGGGCCAACTTGACATTTTCGAGTGGATTGACCTCAATTGGCCGTCCAGAACGTTCAGCGTCATTTGTACTTGTGCGACCACAACGAAAGTCAGCAAATCACTTTTTTACCATTGAAATCGATGGTGCAGAGTCCCCATAGTATTTGTCAAGCTTTTCGTTGGTTTGATTGACGGATTTTTTTCCCAAAAAATAATGTTAAATGAACACTCGAAATTGAATTTTTTCTATCTTTAAAAAAATGCACGAGGTTGAATGTTTTGAACAGCTGTTAAACGCAAAGTAAATAGCGGAACTTGCTCAAAAATGGACAATAGTCTATTAACAGGTGGTACTTGATGCAAAAACGATGTGCAAGTAGACAATCAAAATTTCTCTTCACTTAAATTCCAAAAAACACAACGACTGAAACCCCAACCATTCTCTGTTCTCTCTCTTACTCTCTTCATTGAATATTTCAATACACGAGCAGCTTTATGATAGTGTTATTGTATATAACTATACAAATTCCAACCATGTTGAAGTAAAATTACATAAACTATGCAAAAAGTATGAAATAATCAAGATATGATGCATGAGAGAAATGCCTTTGAGTGAATTTCTAGCACTTTTTAGTTCTCTTTTACCAGAGTTGCCAAATTGCGCACATCTTCTGGTCGTCTAATTCTATATAACTAGATAGTTATTTATCAGCCTGCATTAGAAACAGATGTCATCGATGTCGATTGAGATGGGCTGATATACATAGAACACATCATAATTGGGGTTGTGGTCCATGAACTAGAAAGTGGCTCGTGAGGAAGTTTAGGTCCACGCTCACGAAAGATAGCACGATCGTGCACGAAGATTTTTTTGGCACTCACTTTCACGAAAATTACTCACAAAAATAAAACAGGACTTTTACATGAAGCATTTGCTTTAATTTCAAAACAATATTAAAAAATATATTCGAAATAATGTTCGAAAAAGGTAAAATGTTAATTAAGTACATTAAATAGGACCAAATTCAGGTAACAGACACATCTACTTTTAGGGCCATTTCCTCAATGTCAGGTTAAAGTGTCTTCTTACTAGTCGGTATTATAATTTATCAGAACGATCTACCACTTGTTAACGTTTTCCATTTTCTCATACTACGGGTAATTTAACAGGATTTTATTTGTTTTACGATGGCAACTCTGATGAAATTTATGACAATAGTTGTCAGCACTGTAACATATCAGCTGTTTACTTTATTATTGTTTTTGTGCAATGTGTAATTTATTCAAATTATGGCGGAAACAATCAAAACAGCGAAGAACTTCTCAGTTGCCGAGAAACATTTAGGTTCCTCAAAATCTTCCATCGAATGAATTTCAAAAACTCAGTCGTTCACTTCTAATTAAATGTTTATTTATTTTTCAGTCTCAAAAACCAAATACTTAAATCATAACAACATGAATACATGAATACTAATAAAACATATATAAAACTCGCCATCCCTCTCTATACGTTCTCACGATAACGACGTGGTAGTACCCAGCGGGCAAAAAACCGAGCCTTAGCGAGTGTTACGCTAAATGCTCGCAAACGGGCTCAGAAACGAGTATTTACCGGACCAAAACCGGGGGAGAAATTAAACTCGCCCAAATGTTCGCAAACTGGTTTAAAAACGGGTGCTAAACGGAAGAAAAAAGAAAGAGAAACATTGTTGTCGTTTTGTCGTGTGGCAAACAGAGGCACACACGTGCAGGCACACGACACAACAACAAAGTTTTGGCAATTGCATTTTGTTTTGTTTTTCGTGTTGTTCTCGCAAAAGATATTGCAAAAGTCTCGCAAACGAATCTCTTGCAAGACATCGTAACCGAAACTTCTACTGCCACAAACTGAGCGACTGATGATTCATTTTCCAATCGTTTTCGAATCTGTTTTCGAGAGTTTTACCCGCAAAAAATTCGCGTAACTCTGGTATGCGATATCGTATACGAAGTTTTGGTCCGCTGGGTAGGTCATTTCATCGAGTTCGAGTTGCTGTTGTATGTTAGTCTTTGGTTGGCCTCAAAATGAATAGAAATAAAAGGGATTGCGTATTTTCGTTCGATGCAACCAGCATAAAACAACATTTAGCTGTCATTAGTAAAGCGTGTCTCAGTAAGATTGCACTTTTTAAATTTAGTGTAATTTTTTTGTGCAAGGTGCAACTCTGAAATTTGGCTGCTGTCACATATGCTTAATCGGATTATTAAAAATGGAGCACTTTAAGGAAGAACAATGCGTTATAATTGTGAAAACTTATTACAAAAATTTGGAAAGTTATGCTGAGACGGCTCGAAAACTTCAACGAATTTCAGTCGAGAGAAGAATTTTCAGTTTCGTGAATACACGAAATTCTCGAATTTGGGGCTCAGAAAAACGTCATGCAATCCATGAGAAACAAATGCACTTACAATGAGCAACTGTCTGGTGCGGATTTTGGTGAAGCGGCGTGATTGGGACTTACTTTTTTGAAGATGTGGCTGAAATTGCAGTGACTATGAACGGCATTCGTTACAGGAACATGATAACGGAGTTCTTGTGGCCTCAACCGGACGGCATGGATCTGCAAGGCATGTGGTTTCAGCAATACGGCGCCCCCACAATCGATTTATTGCAGCAACGATTCCCAGAACAAATTATCTCAAGAAATTCTGATGTCATCTGGCCACCAAGATCATTCGATTTCGCGACCTTAGAACAACAAGATTCTAAGTGCACCAAGTAATTTTTGAGAAGAACCAGACGACTGAATGCTCTTTGTTAACCAAATTACACTGTGCGACACCAAAAAAAATGATGGAGTCCTGACCCGCCCTAAAAAAAATTCTGATCAGATCTGGCAAAACGTCGATACACGTATATTTTTTTAGACCATTCTACCAGAATCCGTTGACAGAACCCCATCATTGGGAAAATCATCTAATTTTGTCTCACAGTGTTATTGCAGGAAAATATATAGTAATAATTTTTCCTATTAGATATCTCGTCGACGATATATAATTATTTCGGCAGCAGTAATCGAAAGGACATGCCCATTTTATTGCGATGAGATATGGAGATGAATTTATTAAAAATTATCAGTTGGAACCTGGTGGTGCTAAGGTCGCGATTTAACGCCGTGCGATTACTTTCTGTGGGGTTTTGTGAAATCTCGAGTTTATGCGAATAAACGAGAAACAATTCCAGAACTCAAATCCGAGCTCCTACGCGTCATCGATGAGATACAGCTACATCTCTGTGAAAATGTCATGGCCAATTTCATGAAAAGAGTAACGGCCTGTCAGGAGAGCCATGGGGGCCATTTGACGGATATTTTATTCCATACTTAATCGGAACATATCTTCTTTACAATCCAGTAAGAAAGACACAACTATCTCAAAAAACACGTCTTTCTATTTTAAAATGAAAAAGTGCATTCTTACTGAGACACCCTTTATCAATCAAATACTATTTAAACTTAGTTTGCTGTGTGGTTTGCTTTTTTGGTTGCCTACCGCTCTCTCACCAATCTGCTCTTTTTTCTATAAATTTTCTAAATAATAGTCGATCAGTTGTGTCATGGATACCCCTGTAAAGTTTGAATTCATAACCATAGTTTTGAACGTATTTATACTTACATGCAGATATATGTATTACTATTTTTACATACCGTTGATGGATCCTGAAATTATAAGAAATAAATAATTATAATTGGTGATAAGAAAATCATGATAATAACATTTATATATTATGGAAACATATATAATTTATTTATTACATAAAAAGAGACCTACACTGAAAAAAATTAAAAAAATACAGTATTATCTGTTCAAAATTTTCTGAACAAATTTTATAATGGTCAGCAAATTTACTGAGTCTGTACATAACAATATAATGATCAATTCATTGAAAATGTTAAGGAAATCTCAAATTTGTTCAAAGATTTTTCAGATGTTTCATGATTTTGGATATTTTTTGATCATTTGCGTACTAAAACCTTCTCATAGCATTTAGAGTTTTCTAACTTTTACAGTTTTTCCATTGTTTACATACGAGGGCGGATCAATAAGTTCGTGACTTTTCTAATTTCACCTGTTAATAGACTACTGATAAATTTTGAACAAGTTCCGTCATTTACTTTGCGTTTAACAGCTGTTCAAAACACACAACGTCGTGCATTTTTATGAAAATGGAAAAAAGTGAATTTCGAGTGCTCATTAAACATTATTGTTTGCGAAAAAAAAAACGCCAATCAAACCAAGGAAAAGCTTGATAAATACTATGGGGACTCTGCACCATCGATTTCAAATGGTAAGAAAGTGGTTTACTGACTTTCGTTGAGGTCGCACAAGTACAAATGACGCAGAACATTCTGGACGGCCAATTGAGGTCAATACACCCGAAAATATCGAAAAAATCCCGATCGAAGAGTAAAAGTGCGTGAGAGTGCTGATGCCATATGGCAGTGTGGTTTCGATTTTAAAGAGATAAGAGTTGGGTTTAAGAAAACTGTCTGCAGGACGGCTGCCGCGTTTGCTCTCAATTGACCATAAACCTCAAAGGATTATTTGGAGTTGTTTAACCGCAATTCGAAGGACTTTTTGCGGCGTTTTGTAACTGTGGATGAAACATGGATCCGTAGACCAATCAGCAGTCGAAGCAATGGGTTTCTCCGGGTGAACCAGCTCCGAAGAAGGCCAAGGTAAGTTTGTCGGCCTACATGATGATGGCAACACTTTTTTGGGATGCACGCGGGATAATTCACATCGATTACCTTCGAAAGGGAAAAACAATAATCGGCGAATATAACGGGTTTTCCAATAGGTACTTGAAAACTTTGAATTTAATTTGTCAACGCACTATTTCACTGGTCATCTAACTGTTACTTTCCTTTTTTCCAGTAAACTCAACATTTTCATCATGGTAAAGTACAGGAGCCGTCGGTGGTGCAATGGTTAGTATGCGCGGCTCTTGTACATGACATCCTGGGTTCGAACCCGGCTCTGACCACCTTCAAATTTTATTCGGCGGCGGTCACCTCGCATAGTGACGGCGACACTATCGAGTATATAGCCATGAAAAAGCTTCTCAAAATACCGTTCGGAATCGGTGTAAAACTGTAGGTCCCAATCAGTGAGTGAAAACTGGAAAGCGCACAGCTCAGTGATTGTGAGAAGTTCTCCCCGGTCCCTTCCTGGGATGTAATGGGAAACCATTTATTTATTTTTTAAAGTACAGGAGCGAACAACATATGCAAATTATAAAAATGTACTACCGAAATTCGGAGTCGGTGACCGCAACTTTAAGAGCTTTAAATCCAATTTTCGGTCGTTAGTATCGCCCTAGTATACAAGCAAAAACAAGTTTGAGTCTAGATATTCATTGTGTGATGCTGCCGTGCCAGTGAGACAACGGGTTGGTCGAACTGACGAAAATATCGCTGCCGTTCAGACGTCCGTAGCAAACGATCCCGATCAGTCGATTCCATTTGACGCGACGTAAGTTCTCCGATTGGGCTCTGGAGAAGATGCGCCAAGACGATGAATTTCATCGCAAAATCATCTTCAGTGACGAAGCTAATTTTTGGTTCAATGGGTTCGTCAATAAGCAAAATATGCGTTATTGGTTTGGTGAAAATCCCCATAACTGTTTGGTGCAGTTTGCAAGTCGGCGGCGTCATTGGGTCCTATTTTTTTGTCGACAATAACGATCGTCACGTTACTGTGAATGGCGATCGTTATCTCGCCATGATTACCGATTATTTTTGGCTCGAATTGGAAAACACGGACTTGGACGACATGTGGCTTCAACAGGACGGTGCCACAAGCAGGGTTCGTATTTCGTGGGTAATGAGTTACCCTGGGATACCCAGAGTAACCCATTATTATTGATCAAAAATGGGGATGAGTTACCCTGGGTAACCCATTGCCCATCGTCGTGGGTAGCTACCCATTATTTTCCCCATTTCCCTGAGGGTAATGGGAAATCGTGATGAGTAATTCCTCATTGTCGTGGGTAGCTACCCATTATTTTCCCCATTGCCCTGAGGGTAATGGGTAATCGTGATGGGTAATTCCCCATTTCGTGGGTAGCTACCCATTATTTTCCCCATTGCCCTGAGGGTAATGGGCAATCGTGATGGGTAATTCCTCATTTTCGTGGGTAGCTACCCATTATTTTCCCCATACCCTGCGGGTAATGGGTAAACGTTCATTACACATTCCCCACGACGATGTGTATGGGTTACTCATGGGGGGGTAAATACGAACTCTGTCCACAAGCCACACAGCACACGTTACAATCGATTTATGGAAGAGTAAGTTTGGTGAGCGTGTTATCTTAAGAATTGGAGCAGTCAATTTGTCGCCTCGTTCGTGGGATTTAACGCCTCTAGACTTTGGGGCTACGTCAAATCATTGGTATATGCCAACACGCCGACGACGTCGGAAGAACTCAGAGTGAACCTTGAACGCACACGGCCGAAATGTGTGATCGAGTCATCGAAAATTGTGTCCAACGAATCGACCGCTGCCGATGTGCCCGCGGTGACCATATGAACGAAGTCCAGTTCCATTCATAAATGTTTTGATTGTATTTCAAGACGATCATAAAGTTTTGAAAATATTTCAAATGGTTTGCGTTTCTAATTTAGTTGTCTTAGATCCTCGTTATTTTTAAAGTTGTAATTTCCTTTAGGCTGGGATTCGAACTCGCCGCGGGTGGGATTCGAACTCACATTCGCTGGACGATCGTTTCGATGTTTGTGAAGCATCATCTTCAGCAGCGTCTAGCCCGTTAAGCCACTGCGGTGTGTATTCACACTAGTCACTAACCGAAGATGTTTATTTTATTGTGCAGAGATTTAAAAAAAAAAAGTTGTCAAGGCCTTATTGGTAAACCCTTTATAACTTATTGGACCGATTTAACGAGAATTTAAAAAAACGACACTATATGGCCGAGAAAAAAAGATCTTTTCCATCCAGATAATGCACGGGTGAACACGTGTGTAGTCTCAATGGCAAAATTCCATGAAGTGGGCTACGAATTAGTACCTCATCCGCCATATTCTCCGGATTTAGCCCCCAGTGACTATTTCCTATTTCCAAACATAAAGAAATGGCTCGGTGGAAAGAGATTTAGCTCCAACGATGAAATTCTTGATCAAACAAATGCCTGTTTTATGGACCTTGAAAGTCCTATTTTGTGGAAGGGATACACAAATTGGAGAAACGTTGGACTAAGTGCATTGACCTAAAAGGAGATTATGTTGAAAAATATTTTTTTTTTTTGAAAAAAAACTGTTTCATTGAAAAAGTAACGGACTTATTGCTCCGCCCTCGTAGTTATGAAAATGAAATCAAAGCATTGACATTCAAAATTTTGCAAAAATTTTCTAAATTTTTAGTGAAAAAATCATTAACAGTTCCATATCTAGCATATTTGTTTTCATTCATGTTTACAATATATCAAAAATTTCTTTGAAATTGGAATTATACTGTTTCAAATTCCTTATATCGAATATTGATTACGTCATTTGTACAGCACAAACAACTTGACAATACATGAAACAGGGTTGCGTTAACTTGCATTTGTACCAAAGTTCATTACGAATATGCACTTTTTCATCAATAATACACAGAAAAAAATAATTTCTCAATTCAAAAATTAAATTATTCGAGCGTTTGGTCGTATTTTTAATTAATTTTATTCTTCGATATTTCGCTACTTGACAACAATTGTTCTCATTTCTAATTAATATTGTTCTCATTTCTAATTAATAATTGTTATCTTCCTGACGATGCTATCCAAAGGGTAGCGAAATATCGAAGAATAAAATTAATTATAAGTACGACGAAACGCTCGAATAATTTAATTTTTGAATACAATACGAAAGCTCGGATAAATCATCACTTATTTTCAATTAAAAAATTCGAAAATTCAAACAAAATATTAATTGACCATATTTGTAAAAAAAAAATTCTTTCGGCGGCGGTCACCTCGCATAGTGAAGGCGACACTATCCAGTATTTAGCCATGAAAAAGCTTCTCAAAATACCGTTCGGAATCGGTGTAAAAACTGTAGGTCCCAATCAGTGAGTGAAAAATTAGAAAGCGCACAGCTCACTGGTTGTGAGAAGCTCTCCCCAATCCCTTCATGAGATGTAATGGCAAACGGTTTTTTTTTATATTTGTAGGTTGTTTATTGGAAAAATATTATTTTTCAATCGATGCAAAATTTCACCCATCTACGAAAATATTTGTTACTTTATTTATCAAAATTATTTTCGTTTTTAGTCGACGAAGAATTTGACATATTTACAAACTAAATTGTGTATCAGTTTTCGTTTTGGCTTCGATCCGAGGTATTTGCAGAAAGTTTGTTTATTTAAAAAAACAAAATGAAACAACCGCGGTAGGATTCGAACTCACATCCACTGGAAGATCGTTTCAATGTTTGCGACACAGCATCGTTTCGGGCATCTCTATCTGAAGTTATGTGGTTGTTCGTATCGTATTTACTTCGTTAAATATTGGGGTATTTGTTATGAATTTTTTTGTTGGTACCATTTATCGATTTTCATTTAAATATTTCAGTAATTTGTTAGTATATCAATGAAAAATGTAATTGAGTGCTAAGATATTTCACGTACCAATTTTCTTGTTAAAATTTTACAGTCGTCTTTTTTTTTCTGTGTATGTAGTTTTTGTTTTGAGGGTACAAGAAGGTGCACATGTACAGAAATAAGCAGGACAAATTCCAAGGATATTATTATGCTCACAATTTATAAATTTTATTTTTACTTGTATTTACATATTTGGAAAATTGCCTTTTTACTTTTCAATAGCAAACCAATGTGATTCCATGCAATCATTTAGACATCACCTTACTTAAGTTTTGCGATGCCCTGGGTCAGCGATTTTATTTTCGCGATTCCCTTGTTCAGTGATTTTATTTTCGCACACTTATATTTCACGGAACGAGAGAGAATCCCAGGGGAGTTTTCATAAGACAACTAAATAATCACATCAAGAATTGATTTCTTATTTTAGAGTATAAAATTTAATTTAAATTTCAAGAAGAAAATCTTTATACGCATGTTTATTTACGTCGACTGCCTGAAGCTGAGATGTTTAAGGAAGAACAGAAAATTGAAGACAAATACATTTGTACCCTACATTATTCTTATATTGTGGAAGACACAACCAATTGTTTGAATTGTAAATGCATGCAAGGTAACAAAGATCACTGACTTGATTTTCGTTAAAATATCCAAACTGTTGTACGAATAAATTCAAGGTTCCTTATAGATGATTGACCTGCAACTGAGAACCACAATGTGGCCTGCAACAAATCTATTTTAGCCGAAAAGGAGTTACATTCAAGATATCTTTTTTTATCAAACTCCTTGGGTAAGCACTATTGTCGTCATTTTAGCCAGAACTTGAACAAATAAGGCATCTAATTAAGATGTCCATACTGGCTAATAGGGAAAGATCGCAGCACTTATTTCTTGAATTTATCCTCGAGGCGTCTTGAAACTACCGCGAGAGTAGTCATTTAAAATGCCTCCTTTCATTTATTAATTTCTGGATACGAATATTATATTGCTACATCTGATGAGGTTATTGCAGGTACCCATACGTCCTTAAGCCTCACAAAAAAACCATGTGTTAATAGAAAACTTTTGTTGTTGGCCGTCGGTGGTGCAATGGCTAGTGTGCGCGGCTCTTGTGCATGAGAACGTGGGTTCGATCCCAGCTCTGACCACTTTACATTTCCTTCGGCGACGGCCACCTCGCTTAACGATGGCGACATTATCGATGAAAAAGCTTCGAAAAATACCTGTCGGAACCGGTGTAAAACTGTAGGTTCCAATCAGTGAGTGAGTGAGGTTGTGAGAAATTCTCCCCAATCCCTTCATGGGATGTAATGGGAAACGGGGTTTTTTTATGGAAAACTTTAGCTTCTGGCATTTGATAGGCTCCTGCATTAGGTCCACAACAACCTCGCCATTTGATACCCGGCAGATTAATGCGGCACATGTTATTTTACTATAAGAAGGTGATCTAAAGAAACCTCAATTGCTGTCTTTACACAACACATTATTACAGGAAAAAAAACATATGTTAGTAACAATTGCAACTGCAGTAATATCTGGCAAATTGCCTGCTGATAAGTTACAAACACTGTTTGCTGTTAATAGCAAACTTTAGTTTTTCAGTGTATCCGCTGTATGTAGAAATGACTCCATACACACTGTATTTTGTTGTTGTTTGAATGTGAATATAACATGTTTGTAGGTAGTTGCAACCAGATTGTGTTTGCTATTTCATATTTCATGTTGCAGACAGAATGATTAATAGTAACTATTTTTTTGTGACCCAAATGTGGCTTTGTTTGCTGACAACAAAAACATAACAGACGACAAAGAAACAAAATAGAAGCAGATCTTCAATTCATGAAAACAATGCTTGCAAACATATAAATACATAGTTCCTGGAATATGTTGCTGGGGTCGTTTATATGTTGGCTGCTTTTTCGCGAACTCGTACAAAAATGGTAATGAAACTGTTCATAATTTTATTAAATGTATTTTTTGATTTTATTTTTATGAAAACGTACATAAACATTATGAAGCGGTCACTAATCGAATGAACTTTTTCTTAACTCAATATATTATGAAAAGATTCCCTTTTCAAATACACACGCTGAAATATTTGTATTTCTTGTTGTTGTTTGGGTCCAACTATAACATGTTTGTAGCTTGTCGGAAATATATTAAACTTCTGCCCAAACACATTTGGTTTCTATGTTGTCTGTCACGTTTTTGTTTTCAGCAGTTTTCAATAAACAAAGCTACATTTGGGCCACATTTATTTTAACCTATCAATAATTGTGTCTGAAATATGTAATATTGAATAGCAAACACAATGTGGTTGGACACAAGTATACCATATTTTCGACAAGCTACAATCACGTTTTATTTATATCCAAAGAACAACAAAAATACAGATTTTTCCGCCTTTGCTTGTTTTCATTAAGATTTTAAAAAAGTATATAGATACTTATGCCTATTGAATAATTATACCCTCACCCATAGGGATGGGGGTATATATCATTTAATACGTAAAAAAATTTAACACATAGAAGGAGCCATATTAGACCCTTAGTATCTTTGGACAAAATTCGTTTTAGGACTTTTTAAGACGTTTGAGCCATGTCCGTCTGTCTGTCTGGCTGGTCAACACGATGACTGCCGTAAATCTTTACAAATCACAATGAAATTTTGTCAGTGACTATTATTTGTCAATATTGAGTTTGAGATTGAAAATGGGCGTTTTGACCACGCCCCTTCTGGTACCTCCCATACAAATCGACACATTTAACACAAAATCATATTTCTTTCAAACCTTTCTTCTGGTAGATGTGATTAGCTTCAACTCTCACAACGGTTAATAATCTGTAAATGCCAACTTAACTGGAGCAAATGGGCGACATTGTCACGCCCATTCTGGTACCTCCCATACAAAACAGGGTGTTCGTCCGGGTTTTCAATCCGATAAATCGCGTGAAACAATTCCGATCTTAATGAAATTAGGTTTAAGGCTTCACGTTATCAGACGGCAATCAGCGATTACAATAAAGGTGATTTTGCCACGCCCATTGTGGTACCTCCCATACAAAAGTTGTTTGGCCGTCTGGGTGTTCGGCACGAGAAGTCCCGCAAAACCGTACCAATCTTTATGAAAGTTTGTACTAGCCAATATTTAGTCAAACAAAGCTCTCCTATAGGAAATGAGCTATTTTACCACACCCATTCTGGTACCTCCCTCATAAAAGTTGGGTGGATGACCGGTTGATCGACACGATAATTCTCATAAACTACAACCGATCTTAATAAAATTCGGTACTAGGCAATATTTTGCTAAAAGCTACTGTGTAATTAATACAGTTTCGTACCTCCCATACAAAAGTTGGGCGTATTTGGGGTTTGCCTACTCGATATCTCCAATATATCATAACCGATCTTAATAAAATTTGGTACTGATCAAAATTTTGGCAACAACTTGCCATGCCCATTTTTGTACCTCGTATATAAATAATGGGAGTGAAACTAACTAATTTGGGTATTCCATAATATTTAGCGCAATGTCGTCAATCTGCTATTGAATATGGTCACTTTTGAGTATGGGCGTTTTTATTTAACAGAACTCCCACGCAATGGATGACTTAGGGTGAGGGTATGATTAAGTCGGTTCACCCGACTGAAACTTACGTACTGGTTTTTTGAAAGCTCCGTATCTCGGCGACTTCACTTTTTTAAAATTTTTTTTAATGATTCTGAAAGGTCTCTTAAAGGCCTTTCCAACAAGCCCCAAAACAAAAAAAAACCGCCCACTGGTTCAGAATTTAGCAATTTTACCCTAGTACCCTCCGACCACTAATCCGAAAATTTTCAAACCGCTGCCATTTCGACCACTTTCATTTTCGGGGATGGTCGTAGATGGACATATTTTCATGAAATGAGCCAAGGAATATGCTCGTGAAATTTGTCCAGTCGTGACTGAACCACCCTGTATACTACGGAAACGGTGTAGTCCCCAAATTGGTATAGTTCACCAATTCTAGGTCTAGTCGTAACATAACCTCAAAGAGAACGGCAGTGATTAGGCCAAAATGTATCTCCTAACCTGTTGCGCCCAGGCATTAATGTGGATGCTAGTAAAGCCCCGCATTCAATTCTTCCGAAATTTATTCATTTATTTCTAAACGGAAAATTTTGTTGTAAATATTTTTGATTTATAATTTCTCTACGCACTCCTTTTTATTTTGTTTTACTTTTGGTCGTTAAAATTATCGATATGTCAAAACTCCGGTCCCACAAAAAATTGTTTTCGTGCGAAATAACTTTGGTGTAGCAACCCTGTAATTGATGTTGCCTACGAAATTTTCGCAAAGAGCTGAGTACCAAGCAAATGAAGAGTGAGCGAAATTTTCGGTTCATGAAATTGTCGTTATTTTTTATACACGTACTTCTTATGGCAACGAAAATTTCGTAAAAACTGAATACCGGGCTTAATACTTGACCACTCCTTTGAAGACGTCTCAGTTATACCATAGAGCAATAGACAAGAGCCGCTATCCCTCTCTTGAAGTTCTCTCGATGACGACGAGGTCGTAGGTCATTTCATCAATGTTCGAGTTGCTGTTGTATGTTACTCTTTGGTTGCCATTAAAATGGAGAGAAATAAAAGGCAATGTGTATTTTTGTTCGATGCAACCAACATAAAACATAATTTAGATGTCATTAGTATGAATCAAACTCTATTTAAACTATGATTTGGTTATTGCTCTTTCGCCTATCTACTCTTTCTATCTATTTCCAACTTCATAGTCGATCAGCTGTGTTATGGATACCTCTTGATTATATACCATTGTAAAGGTATAGACCAATAATATCCTCCAATGTCACAAACCAAAGGATGAACTAAGTATAACTATCTTGGATACATTATCAGTTTGCCTGACAGATTCCAGCACCAAATGAAGCTGTTCCACCAACACATCAAAATGTAATTTTTCACCATCTGGATGCAGTGCAATGATGAGAGTAATAATGATCAGCCAGACTCCAAATAGGGTTGGAAGAAGAAGCAACAAAAAAAAAGTCATCTCATTTCAAGTGAAATAATGATGGATGGATAGCAAAACTATAACAACTGACCTAAAGTTATTGCGAAAAGAGCCTTTACGTTTTTGGTGGCAATTTGTGAATTGAATGTTAAGTAGAAAACCTGCGGGTGGCTCTGGACACAAACCTGCCACCACCAACGATCATCGGCGGAAGAAACCATACATGGTCACACACACACAGAATTCAGACCAAAAGGAAGGTCTCGCATAAGGTATTGGGAATTAATTTAAGAAACCTGAGAGGAATGTTGCAATTCCATTCCAAAGGCAATGTAGGATGATGATATGCCAAAGGTAGGAAGAAGAGTTTACTCGGCCATACGTTTCGATTACTGATTTAATTGTTTGACTAATTGAGAGATTTTCATTTTTTCTCCGGATTTTTTTTCTGGAAACAGCAACAACTATTCATGATTCGTATGACGATGGTAATCATTTCTGTGATCATGGAACTGCTCTTGTTAAGTGAGTGACAAACGTAATGACTTGATTTTGTTTTGCTCCAAATACGAGCCAGCAGCGACCGCATCATCACTATCAAATGGAACAGTTTTATGCTTGAGGTTGGTGGGTTCCATGACTGGCTTGCTGGCTGGCTGGTTGGTTGCATCCAGTGGTGTGGGGAAGCAAAAACGTTGTAAGCAAGTGCACAACTATCACCAAATTGTCGCCGCCGTGAATTGCGGCTGAATGCATACATGCCTGAGCGCATGCATGCTTGCATCCTGGCGGGCGGCATAACGGCGACAATGAGTGAACGAGCGTTCGATGGAGCGACCGCATTGATCATCATGATCTTATTGCATGATGATGTACGCGAGGAGCGAGTACGTCGGTCGATCTGTGGTGAATCAATACCGAATTAATTAACTAACTGCCAAGGATGCTGGTTGGTTGGTGGCGCAACCTCACAAGTTGCTGGGAGTTTCAATTTCTGTCATTGTAAGCCCTGCGAACTGTCGATGTCATCGTTGCAAGGGTTTTTTCTTCTCCTCACTGGCCATAGGAAAACTAGAGTCTTTTGTTGATGTCTTGTTAGACACGACGAGGACACACAGGAGCTTACCAATTCCATGTTTGTTTTATACATATGTTCATACAGTATATGAACAGTGCATGTGTGTTGGCACAGACAGCTGTAACGTTGGTCATGGATTCTCGTATTTTTGCTCCGCCAGTCTGGCCAAAACTAAGTTTTTTCTGCATTGGAATTTCATTGAATAAACGTGCAACAGTGTCCGAAAGATGGTCACATTTTGGGACAAATTTAAGGCCACAAGTAAGCAGAAGAAGAAAACATCGATTGAATCAAATTCTGGGGGACGTTTTCAAATACTTTCTAAGCCGTTGAAGTTATCTTTCACTGTGGCAACAGTCGTTAGAACTGTCACTATTTATTCTGCAGTACAGTGTGTGAATATTGGCATTATTTGGTGGAATTACACAGTGCAACACGAAAAAATATAACCATATACGGACACCACTACGTGATAAGACAAAAAAAAAAACGACCCGTGTCTCCCACTTTTGCCCAAAGCAATTTTACTTATGGGCCTCCAGAGATTTGGGATCTCGGTGTCATTTTTGCAAAAAAGTGATCATTTTGTCAGGCTCATATCTTGCAAACCGTTCGGGATTTTGATTTACTCTCTGAGGAAAAGTTGTAGCTCTTGTCATGAAATTGTGAACATATAACATCAAAAAACTTCATCTTCAAGGCCAAATTTCAAAATACTTTAAAATATTCGATTTGTTTACCTTTTTTCCCCTGTTCAGGTCCATAGGTAGCAAACCGTTAAAAATTCAAGGAAACAATCAACTACAAGAATGTACCTAAGATCTCAATAAACAACTTTCTAGAATATATGAACTTCCAAGGAATGATTTTGAATTTGACATTGAAGATGAAGTTTTTTGATCTTATATGTTCACAATTCTTTATGACAAGAGCTACAACTTTCCCTTAGAGAGTAAATCAAAATTCCGAACGGTTTGCAAGATATGAGCCTGACAAAATGACCACTTTTTTGCAAAAATGACAAATCTTTGGGGCCCTAAAAAATAAGTGCATGACTTTGGGCAAAACTGGGAGACACTTGTTTTTTTATTGGTTTTTTATCACGTAGTGTCGTCCGTATATGGTTATATTTCCATGACTTAAAAAATTACACACAGTGTTATATTTTCAATTTGACTAAGAAAGTTACAAATAAAATTGAGAATTTGTAGTTATAATTGTGAACATTTGAAATTAAAAAAAATTCTACCTAAAATTACAAATAGCATAATTCATTTCCATTTCGTATAGAGAATATTTGAAATTAAATTGGAAGTTTTTAGTTGTCCGAAATTCGTAACTTCTTTCTATGCTCCTTTCAGCATTACAAATACTATATTTTTACCCAGAATCATAGAATACAGATACCTACAGTTAAAATTTCTCTCATCTGACGTTTCATTTCACACTCTTCGTGGTGAGGTCGGTGTGATAGGGAGATGTTTGACGTAACGTAACTTACAACAGGTGGAGTTACAAGAACTCCTAACTTGCATTTGTCATGTCGTTTCGGTGAAAAACTGTGAAATTTATATGTGTTTTACACTTTCTTATTGACTGTTATCGTTAGCATACATTTGTATTGTATTTAACACAACAAATTTAATACACAAATACGAAATACCGTTGCTGTTTTCTTGTTGGTTATTATGAACTAATCCATCTAACTGCTATTATTAAACCAATACTTTTCAACATCCAACGTTCATGTCACATCAAGCCTAATGTCGTAAAATTACTGAGAGCAGTGGTTACTCTAGGTCAGTGGTAACCAACCCATAGTCTCGCGAGTCAGACAATAATCGTATCAAATACACACGATCGGCAACTCACATGTACACAACAACTATGTTTCATTCGAAGTATCAGTCTATGCCTGTGCGTTTGCGACCGCACACAAGCACATAATACGTATGTGTGCGTGCGTTCGGTTTGTTTATCACTGCTCTAGGTGTATTTTCTCTATGGCTACACTGAAAGAAAACCGCTTCGTTGCATGGTTGAAACATATTCGGCAATATTTTAGGTTTCCGTAATGAACAATTTCGTACATCCGACAATTTGGTTGTTGCTGCATCGAAATATTTTATTAAATTCATTAATTTGACAATTTCTCAGCAATGAAACAATTTCATTGTGGCAATGAAATAATTTCATTACAGCAATGAAACAAGTTCATTGTGGCAATGAAACAAGTTCATTGTGGCAATGAAAAAATTCGTTGCAGCAATGGAACATTTTCATTTCCGCAACAACCACAGCTTTGATGAACACATTTTCCTAGAGCGAATGAATATTTCATTAGCTCACTTTCGATGACAGAAGTTGTTGGGACGACAAACATTTTCATTCCTGTGACGAAGCTTTTTCGTTCAGTGTCGAATTGGTGTTGAGACGGAGTCGTAATGTTGGGATTGAGTTCGGGGAAAACTTTCAATATTAGGAAACGAAAGAATTTGACTCCGCTATTATTGATGGTGCAATGGCTAGGGCTCGCAAGACTGCGGGTTCTAATATCGCACTGACACTCTTTATTCACTATTACCTTGTCTAGTACAGATATCACTATCGAGTTTTATCTGTATATAAAACCCTTCTCAAGCATAACTAATCGAATCGGGTGTAAAAGAACAGGGCCCGATCACTGAGAATTCAAGATGAAATCGTACAGCCCTGAGTTTTGGGAAGTCCTAGACCAATCACTTCATGAGCTTTAATGTAAAATCATGATTTTCACCAGAGTTTACAAATAATAAGGTTATACATATGTTAGTGTGCCGTCGATGGTGCAATATGGAGTGTGCAAGACTCTTTTACATGACAACGTGGAATCGATCCCTGCTCTGACCACTGTACATTTTATTTGACGAATGCATACATACAAAAACAAAAAATGTTTCCCATTACATCCCATAAAGGAATTGGAGAGAGCTTCTTACAACTACTGAGTTGTGCGCTTTCTAGTTTTAGACTCTCTGAATGGGACCTACGGGTTTACACCGGTTCCGAAAGGTATTTTGAGCAGTTTTTTCATGGATAAATAATAGTGTTGCCATCTCTAAGCGGGGTGACCTCCGTCGAAAGAAATGTAAGGCAGTCAGAGCAGGGATCGAACCCACGATCTCATGCACAAGAGCCGCGCACACTACCGTTGCACCACCGACGTCATTGTTGGCCTCAAACAACCCAGAGGGGTCAACGGCCATACAAAATGAGGATAGCATGTTTCTCCACCCTGCTTTATATTCAGCTTCTCTTCTCCGTTTGGTAATACCAAGCTCTCGTAGGCAATATTTCACCTGGTCTTTCCACCGAAGTCTTCGTCAGCCTATTTTTCGATGTCGTTCCAGTACGTCTTCGAATACCTTTCGCACTGGTTCATTCTGATCCATTCTGCTGACATGTTCTAGCCAGCGTAAACGTTCCATAACTATGTCGATGTCGGGATATATATTAAAAAGCTTGTGGTTCATCCGTCGTTGATACTCGCCGGATTTATACATAGGACCATATATTTTTCGAAACATTTTTCTGTTTTATCAGCATCCGATATAACGCAGGATGCTGCGCCATAGAGCAAGACAGGGTTTATGACGGTCTGATATTGTTGGATCTTCGTTCCACGAGAGAGGGTATTATCTCTGAAGTGAAATAACATATGTTTACAAGCACAATTCTCCGTTTGGTTGCTAGGCTGACGTTACTGCTTCCGTTCACAGCAGATCCGAGGTAAATAAATTCGTCCACTGGGTCCAAATTCTAACGGTTATCAACGTTCACCATTTCAAGCAATCGCATGGATGTTTTGCTTGTCGAAACCATTAATTTTGCCTTGTCCACGCTTGCTCCCAAACCCAGTTTGGTTTATTCCTTCTCAATTCTCGAAAGCACTGCAGTAACTTCTCTTAGATTTCTCGCAATGATGCCTAAATCACCAGCATACGCGAGTGCACCATGTGACTTTTGCTGCTGATGAGTTTTTCGTGTTGACAGCAGCTTTTCTCATGATGATCTCAATTAATATGTTGAAGAGATCGCACGAAAGGGTGTTGCCATTCCTGAGGCCTCACTCCGTACTAAATGCGACTGACCGTGGAGGTGTAAATATAGTCACTCACTTGGGAGTGGCGAGAAATAATTATATACCAGTCGCAGCAGCTCACTACTTCCGGTATTCGACTAAGTATGTCCTCCAATGGCTTTATTGGAACCATCCTTTAGTTAGCTAGAGTGAGAAGGCGAAACGAATGAGCAGCCTGATTAAAAAAAATAACTGGTTTCCCATTACATCCCATGAAGGAATCGGGAGAGCTTCTCACAACCAGTGAGCTGTGCGCTTTCTAGTTTTATACTCACTGATTGGGACCTACAGTTTTACACCGGATCAGAACGGTATATTTGAGAAGCATTTTCATGGCTAAATGCTCGATAGTGTCGCCGTCACTACGCGATGTGACCGCCGTCGAAAGAAATTTCAAGGTGGTCAGAGCAGGGATCGAACCCAACATGCACCACCGACAGCCTGATTGGTTATGCGATATACTGATGTGTCCCAGATTTAGAAAGTGACCCTGTCACTAAAGCTCTTCGAACCAGCAGATAGATTCTTTGTCCTTAGAAGGCGATGGAGCCAACAACACTGAGCAACGGTGGATCAAAAGCAAAGAAACAAAAATCCAGATACCACACACTGCATTCTCGTCAGCGCCTGATCCATAATGGGCGGCTGAAACATAATCAGCCTGGCAGTAGGTAAAATAAAAAAACAACGGTTGGCTGGACTTGCCTGCCGCCACCATTGTGTTGGCAATTAAAAATAGAAAATTTGAATGACAAATAGTAGTAATGAGCCAACAATTTATTTCAGTTCATAGCTCAATGAAGGGCTCGTATTTCGTGGGTAATGAGTTACCCTGGGTAACCCATTATTATTGCCGTGGGGAATGAGTAGCGATCGTTTACCCATTACCCGCAGGGTATGGGGAAATAATACCCACGAAAATGGGGAATTACCCATCACGATTACCCATTACCCTCAGGGCAATGGGGAAAATAAAGGGTAGCTACCCACCCAAGTGATGCCATATTGGATACACCCATTGGTTAAAGCCTCCTTTGGAGGTAAATTTTTTATTATTTTTTCGATTGGACGCACCGTTTTCGAGTTATAGGCACTTTTTTATTTTAGCGATTTTTTTATTTTGGCGATTTTTGGAAAAAAAAATTCTTCCATACGAATTGGACCACTTAATGAAAAACCCTTAGAAACCAGCAAAAATTGGATATTTTTTCAATTGGACGCTCCGTTTCCGAGATATAAACATTTTTTCTATTTTTTTCATATTATCGATCAAAAATGGAGATGAGTTACACTGGGTAACCCATAGCCCATCGTCGTGGGTAGCTGCCCATTATTTTCCCCATTTCTCTGAGGGTAACGGGAAATCGTGATGAGTAATTCCCCATTGTCGTGGGTAGCTGCCCATTATTTTCCCCATTGCCCTGAGGGTAATGGG
This sequence comes from Phaonia tiefii, assembly GCA_963931995.1. Taxonomy (NCBI): domain Eukaryota; kingdom Metazoa; phylum Arthropoda; class Insecta; order Diptera; family Muscidae; genus Phaonia; species Phaonia tiefii. The sequence goes on along the minus strand of OZ008369.1, from coordinate 90,034,237 downwards.
TAATCGTGTTGGGTAATTCCCCATTGTCGTGGGTAGCTACCCATTATTTACCCCATTGCACTGAGGGTAATGGGTAATTCCTCATTTTTGTAACTACCCATTATTTTCCCCATACCTTGCGGGTAATTGGTAAACGTTCATTACACATTCCCCACGACGATGTGTATGGGTTACTCATGGGGCGTAAATACGAACTCTGGCTCAATGATTGTATTATATCTCTTCAAGGGGATGTACTGGGAAAAGTTGAATAGGTATGTAACCCACCCAATCCGGAGAATGCTTATTCAGCTCTTACACGCTGAAAACTTTGTCTATTTTTGTTGTTTGGATGCAAATATAACATGTTTGTAGCTTCTCACAAATATAGTACACTTGTGTCCAAACACATTGTGTTTGCTATTCAATATAAAATGTTTGAGACACAATGATTAATATGTTTTTTTGACCCAAATATGACTTTTTTTGAAAACAATGATTTAAAAACATGTATATGGTACCTGCAAAATGTTGCTGGGGCCGATATTTTTCAGCGTGTACTATTTGGTGCGTCAAATCTGTTGTTTTCTAGAAAAACTAAATACTCGTATGTCGACTGACTTTGAGATTATTGTATGGAAGGAAGAATTCTCTTCCACACAAGCAACAGTTTAGACAACAGAACTTTGCTTGAGGAATTTATTTGCGATGAACGAAAATTTGTTGCATCAAACACATCACTTCTTTTTAAGAAATAACTAAAAACGTTTGTGTGCGAACACCTTATTCTCTTCTGTTGGTATTTAGGGTGCGGCGATTCTTTCGTATAGGAATTTGTATACATACCATTGATGATCTAACCGCGGTATGAATTTGGGCCCAATAGTTGGACATCTGATGATGAACTTGTCACGGAGTTCGAAAGTGGTTTTGAGGGTGAGAGTGTTTTGCTCGATGGTCCATTATTCCAACAAAAACCAAACATTTTTCAATTAGAAAAATATTTCTGACCTTGTACTCCTCTAGAATGAACTTGTCAAAAATTAACAAGTGAAAAACGTTTAGGACAAAATGTTATTATGTTTTTAGGAAACGATTTACATTCACCTCAAACTCAAAAACGAAAAAAAAATTACAGAAGGTGTCAGGGGACATCCGGTTGGAACGAAGTTCCTTTCGCTATATATTATGTACTAGTTCGTTCCAACACGCATAAGGCGCATGTTGAAAAATACTGTAATTTAAATGAAACTTTAAGAAAATATACTTTTTATAATATGATTTTAAGAAATTTTTTATATATTGAATGTATTTAAAAAAAAAAACCTAAAAGTACTTTTGTAAGAATATGTATTATATTTTCCTGAAAAGGTCCTTTCTTTGATGAGAGGTACTTCTTTTATTAAAAGCTAATGTTTTTATGTAGGAAAAAGCATCACAGTGCTTGTGATGTAAAAACAAGATGAACAATAACCGATACACCGAATTAAATTTTTTTTATTTAATTGCGACAATGAATTTCAGCAAAATTTTAAACATTAATGGAACAAACTATTCAACAAAAGGTCAATTACTATTTGATATATTCATAAATTTGGAAGAAGTGCCAAGAAATCATATTGAATTGGATTTCAGTTTCGGGTAGTCGAATATAAAATCGGATAATAGGAGGTAGTTTAAATGTTTTGATTTTATATACATCACTATGTAAACAAAAGTTAATTTTGGTTAAAAATGATAAAAATTGGAACGAAACTATTTGGTTGCTTAACAGGATAATGTGACACTATAAACTCTGCAAATACACACAAAATAATTCTAATTGTTTATATCGCACAAATATTTAAGTACGGCACGCGTGAAACGTAAAAAAATTATTTCATTTATGTATTAATGCGGATAAAATGGCCTTAAAGAAGGGTTGAACGTTCAACAAAAATGGCGACGTTAGAGAACTCTTAACAGAGGAATTTTTCGATTATGAACACAATTTTTGGGCTTTACCTTCTTAAACCTTTAACAAACCTATGACAACTTTTTATGAATAAGGCCGTAAGAGTATGAATTTTTTTTTTACAAAGAAATACTTTTTTTTAAGAACGGGTACTTTTTAAAGAAGTGGTACTCTTTTTAGGATAAGGTTATTTTTTTTAAGAAAATTTAGGCTACTTATCTCAAGAAAAGAAAAGAAAAGGTATTATTTTATTTTTAAGAAAGGGTACTTTTAAGAAAATGAATTTTTGTAAGAAAAGGTATTTTTGTAAGAGAAGGTATTTTTTTTTGAAGAAAAGCTTTTTTTGTACGAAAGAATAGGTACAATTTTAGGTGTAGGTACCTATCTCAAGAAAAGTTATTTTGTTTTACAAAAAAGGTACTCTTTAAAGAAAAGGTAGTTTTTTAAGAAAAGTCAATTTGTTGTTTTGTTTGTTTTCTTAAGAAAGGGTATTTATTTAAGAAATTACATTTTTTAATAAAATGTACTTTTTGTAGGAAAATTTACTTTTTTAAGCAAAGATACTTCTTTAAGATAAGGTATTTTTTTAAGTAAAGGTACTCTGTTTAAGAATATGAATAGGTTTTTTTTTTGAGAAATTTTACTTTTTTTAAGAAAACTCACTTATTTAAGAAAACACTGGCCCCACCTAGAAAATTTCCCATTAAACACGAAATATCCCCCCATATGTTAGTCTAGACACAAACCAAACCAAAAGTACGAGTCATAGATAAAGGAATTAACTAGATATCGCACATGCCTTGGGAAATTTCTTTTTCAATGGGATATTTTCTAGATGGAGCTGGATGCAATAATTACAACGTTTGATCCCAAACAAAACATACCTTGCAAGATGTATTTAGAACAGGTGCTAACAATAGGTATGGTAGGCAACATCAACAGGGATTTTGTTTTTGTTTTGTGGTCCGTTGCTCTCAAATCCAACATCAACATCGAACACCAACAACATCGAACACCAACAATAGCAGTAAACAAAAAGATGCAATCAAAATAACAAAATTTTAACTTGAAAGTGGGGAACACAACGACATGAAAAAAACTAAATTAGTTGTTTGAATAGCACAACCTGGAAAATGATTCTATTTTTGTTTTGAAAAAATGTCCCACACTGTTGAATAAACGTCAGTGAATGTTATGAGAAACGTCAATGAAAGTTACAAAACGACAACACAGCACCTAGTGGCAGTACTTGACAACGCCTGTGGGATATCTACTTATTTCCTTTATCTATGGTACGAGTGTAAGAGTAAGTGTGCTGCCAAATGCAAGTCCATGCTCAGGGTTGTACTTCATGGATTTGCCAGTCTTGCACTTTGGCTTTTCTACATTTACTTTTTATTGGGTTCAAAACTACAATATAGAATACAAAGGCTCCATCTACAAAACTTCCCTTTAAACCAAACCCAAAGTACCCAAGTACCCAATATAGTTGATAATAATGGGTTGTAATAAATTAGTTAAAAAAAAGTTGTTTAAAATTTTTTCATTTAGCCCCCATCCCGCAACGTGCGATAAGGAACTTCGTTCCAAAATACTTATGAGCAACGAAAAATGTGTATGAACTTGTCATGGCGGTAGCCCATTCGACTAGAAAACGGAAGCTGTCGAGTAGCCCAAGTTCAAATCCCCGTAGAGTCAACGATTGTTTAATTTTTTTTTTATATTTTTCATGCTGTTTGGGTGGTTTAGCACCCATGATTAAATGTTTGATACGTAATGCATTAAATTTATTATGAAAATTCAGCTGAAAGGGAGTTTAGTTTACCCTTAGAATAAGTTAGGTTTTTTTGGAACTAAAATTCAATTTAATTTAGAACATTGCCCCTAAACTGGAGTTCGACCCAGGCACCACGATTGCAATTCCACACGTCTATCCAATCCACCGAGTTATCTCAAGCCTTGACCCAACCATAATACTCGGAATTGCTGGTCGTTTTTGTTATTGAAGGGTGTGATAATTTTTTAGTGTAAGCGTGTATACTAGAGGTTTACGCCGATTGTTTCAGGCGGCGGCGAGACAGAAAATCTCAAAAATCGGCGGCGGCGTTAAGATCTTTGGCCGAAAAAGTAAATTATGAAAATTTTGGTGTAAATCGGCTTTTATTTGGGGCAAACATTTAAACTTTTGTAGGTACGGATGTGTAGACGCACTGACAGATTTTTTCTGTTAGAAATATTGACCTCATATGGACCAAAATAAATCGTTTTACGCTTGAAAAACGTATGGAAATATGGGCTTTACAGAAGCTCCAATCTGACATCGAATTTGGCGGAGAAAATATCTTTTCTGACGGGGTGCATTTTCACCTAGCCGGCTATGTCAACACACAAAATTTCCATATCTGGTGATCGCAAAACACGCACGATATTATCGGGAAACCAATGCATCCACAGACAATGAGAGTTTGGTGTGGGTTTTGGAGTGGCGGCATCATTGGCAGAATTTTTTCGAAAATGCTGCTGGAAACGCCACTTCAGTCAACGGCGAGCCTCACAGGGCCATGATTTCGTACTTTTTATGAGCTGGAATGGAAGATATGAACTTGTATAATCGTCGGGTTCAGCACGATGGCGGAGAATGTCATACATCTCTTCAAACAATCGATCAGAATTTTCGATCCTTGAAGTGCAACTAATGCGTCAACAATTCGAAGAGTGATCAATAAATTTAAAGAGACTAGGTCGATTCTGGCCAATAAGTCTCCTGTGCGCCAACGTACCGGGTGGTCTCCCGAAAATATTGCTGCTGTAAACGAGAGTGTCGTCGAAAACCGAGCTACAACAATTCGGCATCGATCACAACAACCTGAAATTTCGCGAAGCAAGGGCAAGGGCATGTTATTATAACCGCGGGTGCACTTGCCAGATACTTTTCCTAGTATATACTTTCGGCGACATGGTTAGTGTCCAAAACCGAAACCGACAGCCCGGTGAAACCGTTTAACCGGGTTTATTGCCATTAACCGTGTGCCGGTTTTTTAAAAATCGTAATTTTCGAACAAAACGGAAACCGGTTACTTGTCGTCGATTAGCCGGTTAATCAGGTTTTTTTCTCAATTTGTCTTTTTTAAATCCTTAAATAAATTAATAATAATTGATATGATTTTTGAATGTTAATAACATTTTTGTTAATGATTTCTATTCTCAAATATGATTTTATGCTTCAATAAGTTCTAAATCATATTTCCACGCATTTTTATTCAAAGTTCAAAATGATTTTATGACGAATAAGAATTAATTAATACTTAATTAAGAGTTAATTAAACTTCTCAAACCTTTTTTTTTTCCCGAATTTCAAAAATAAAATAATGTTATAAATGTTTCATACTTAATAAGATTTTCAGACATGAAATATGAATGTGAATATTATTTTCGAATTGAAATCAGATCAATGTGAGTTTGAATAAAATTAATAAATAATTTTTGACAAATATTAAAAACCGACACCGGTTTCTTAAAAAATTGATTTTTCGAACAAACCGAAAACTGGTTTTTAAAAAACGGCGGGTTTTTGGACTCTCTAGATATGAAACAACCTCAAAGCAAAATCGTGTGTATTTTGGTTTTCCAAGTTATGATTTTGCATCAATAATCACCATTTCCACCCACTGTTCACAATCAAAACCATGTACAACGACAGGTCATAAGGCTTCTTCATCCTTTTAGTGTTTTTTTTTGTGAATAGATTTGTTGCTGTTGCTTAGAATTCAAGTCTCACAAACAAAAAAAATATACAGCGGCGACAGTGACTCTTCGTCGTTCTATGACTACAACTGAAGCGATCATGGATAGATGTTGTTACATGGCTGGACTTGGACTATTATCGTTTACAAAGTGGCGCCAACCGAATTTGATGACAAGATTTATGCAAATATTTCGCAAAAGACAAACAGTGGGAAAGGACTTCATTTCAAATTCCCCTCCTTTTTACATAACCACACTCCTGGTACTCTGGATAAAGACACAACTTAATTTCATTGGCAGCGCCAAAAGATTCAAATCTTGTAAAGATTAACTAAAATTAAGGCCATCATGATGAACCGCTGGCTGGCAAAGACGGTGTTAGACATGAAACGGTAATGTTCAGTGTATATAGCTTTGGTTTTATAAGCATTTTATTAAAGCCATGCAGCTTTTTTGATTAAAATCGCAAAAATATCGACGAACATCATCACATGCTGGACAGTTGCGATCAATTGATCCTTTAAGCTGGCGAGCAGTTGATTGATGACTGGTGCGATCCATTGAACCGAATCGCAAAACTTAACATTACAATATTGATCACGTGTTGGTAATTTAGTTGGAATTCTTGTGTTAAGCGTTGATGATGCAGCGCACCGGTAGACACGGACACCCGTAACATGTTCCCAGCTCCCATGTAGGCAGGCGATTTAAAAGTTAAATGCTACTAAACTAATTTAAAAACGATTGAGAATTTGCTGCTTTTGATGAAGTTTTAATCATTGACAGCACAAATAACAGCAACGGCAGCGGCACTGCCATCGTCAAGATCCGTCCGCACATTGAATCGATCATTTTGGGCGAATAAAAAACAAACTGCCACAAAAAACACAAGGCAGATGTGAATTATTTCAGAGTCTTGATTGGGGTGAAACCAGAAGAAACGCAAAATTAAAACGTTGCAGATTTCGATGCAAGTGGCGCAACGCACGTCGTTCACTTTGCCATGAATGTGGTGGCTGGCGACGGCTCCGTGTCAAATACATTGTACCGACCGAGTTAATATCGATGTCAATAATTTCTGCTGAACATGTGTATTACTACTACTTGGTATTAATTTGTTGTTTTCCCTGCAGACAACAAAAGTTTAAATTATTTTTCGTTTGCTGTTTTAAGTGTTGCCTAAAGTGACAGACAGAAATAGAAGAGACAAATACTCTTGAATTTTGACAGTTTCTCAGACTTGAACGTTTCTTAGACTGGTGTAAAATATAAGGGAGCACGCCATTTCTGGCCGCCGCACTGAACACATTTCATATCTTCCGGTGTCGGTGTCAAGCCACGGAAAAGCTTTTCGAAGCATAACCGTTCGCAATTGGTGTACAACTGCCACAAAATCAAATAAAGTTCCCACTATCTGTTCATCAACTTTTATTTCATTAATTTTATGAATAAATTTCATAAACTTATGAATAGATCAGTAAATTTAATGAATATATTCAGAAGTAGTTAATGATCTATTTATTGCAAAAGTTCATAAATTCGGTAAATTTTTACACAAACACAACAGTTTTTTTTCAGACGTTTCGTTTTGTGATGATTTACGTTCTAAAGAATTCTCATTGCATTTAAAGATTTCCTTGCCTATTGCTGAATGATTGTTTCAATTCAATTCCGAATTTTCGAACAACCGCTTCATCCCGAACAAACGCTGCTGAGGGGTTGCACCTAGATCTTGAATGAAATAATTCATTAAATTTGAGGAACTTTTTCTGAAAACCAAACAAAGAACAATTTCATTAAATATATGAATGTTTCCGTTAAGATTTATGAAAGTTTCAAAGAATGTTTGTTTGTTTCCTAAATAAATAATTTGTTTCCTAAATATTAAATAATAATGTTTCCTAATAAATATTAAATAATATTCACAAAAGTGATGTTTTATAAAACAAGATTCATAATTTTAATGCATTTATTCATTGGTTGCTTTTTCATGAAAAAGTTCATTGCGAAGATGCACTTTTTCATAAATAATATGTACCTTTTATTTGGAGTGTGTGGGTTCGGATCAGTGAGGCTACAAACGGAAAGCACACAGCTCTCCGAGAGTGAGAAAAAACATGGTTTCCCATTAAAACCCATGAAGGGATAGGTGAAAGCTTCTCAGAACCAGTGGAGCTGTGCGTTTTCTAGTTTTACACTCACTGATTGAGAACTATAGTTTTGCACCGGTTGCGAACGGTATTGTGAGAAGTTTTTTCACAGCCAAATACTCGATAGTATCGCCGCCAATATGCGAGGTGACAGCCGTCAAACGAAATCTAAGATGGTCAGAGCAGTGATCGAACTAATGTTATCATGTACAAGGGACGCGCACTCACCTTTGCATTACCGACGGCCACGCCAATTGTAAGCACGAATTCATTCGTGAAGTGCAATACGAAACCGTGATCATAAATTTACTGTAATCGTAAAGTAATATACATCACGGGCTGGACATATGTACAATGATTTAAGATTTAAGTTACTTTATAATGGAAGTAAGGAATGGTAGCACAGGTTCTTCTTTTTCCGATTCCGATTCCTTTCCTTAGAAAGTTCGTATAGCATTCAAAATATTCTGAGAGTTGTACAACCCGTTCCGTTGAGACGTTCCAAACTAGTAAATGTATCATCGATACAATACCACATGCCCCTTTTACTACTCACACGCCCTTCTTTGGCTCGGCCACCTTGGAACGATTAAATTGGAGTTTATTCAGCATCAATAAGCCGATGTTCTTGTTCCCAAGGTTCAAAAAATACTGCTCGGAACCAATGTAAGACTGTAGGTCGCAATCAGTGAGTATACAACCAGAAAGCGTACTGCTTGTGACAAGCTCTCCCCAATCCTATCATGGGATGTAATGACTACCTTTTTTTTGATGTGTGAACGTCTATAGGCATGGATAGTGCAATCTATCAAAGTGAACACATGCAACCAACACACAATATAATACACAATATATACAATAATAGTCTCTGCCTGAAAATAAGTATGATGGTATTGATGTAGCGGCAGCGAACAAGCAGGTCGTCGTCGCACAAAGAGTATTGAATAGCATAGAGGACTCATGGAACGAATTGTATGACTCAAAAGCACTGGCTACATTTGGCGAATGATTCAAAACGTATTATTCTCTTTTTGTCATAACTTTTCATAATTGGTCCATTCATAATATTGATGTGAAATAATAATGCCTTTTGAAACATTTATGCTTTTTGTGTTGTTTTATGTAATAACATTGTCGAAATGGTGCATTTATATTGAAATATTCTATAAAGAGAATAAGACTCGTTTATGCTCTTTTACTCAGACTCTCTACATGAGAGCGAAAAAAGAGTGCAATAAGTTCTCTATACTATTCAATATTTTTTGTCGTCGCTTTGTTTATGACAAAACGGAAACAATTATTTCAGTGAGCTAACTATTGCTTTATTTATTTTAACAATATTACATCTAATGTTAAAGCAGATGTAAGCAAAAAGAAAGTGCAATAGCAAAATAACAAAATCTATTCTTTTTTTATTTTCCAATGTAACATTTACTAATGTGTTCATAGAAATCAAACAGGTACCGTGTAACAAAATGGTGTTAACTCCTCGCCCGTGAGTTCGAACACTCACTCATTTTTTATTTATTCTTGTCCTAGAGCGGCCGCCTCATAGGATATTCGATGTTCTTCCTCCGTGAAAAGTAATCCATATTCTGTTGTCATTCTTGGCCACTATTGAAGCTACTGCTCGAAAAATACATACACAGACCGTTGGTTGGAGTCCTTTCTTGTCTGTATTTTTCTCATCCAACTCACTTATTCCGTGGTCGCATATAACTCTCTGCTGGCAAATATGTTATGGTTTGGAAAACGAAAGTTATGCCCAATAAATACTAGATATCTGCCCAATCCCTTCATGGGATGTAATGGGACACGGTTTTTCATCTGCACGGAACCGTTTGAATGGCCATTCAAGACATTTGCTTTTTTCAACACATGTACATGTATGAGTATGAGTGTGTAGCTGTAGAGCACAAAATAGTCTAATACTACTACTTCTACTTTGTTTCACATCGTATTGTGTTTTTATGGACACACAAATACTCGAATGCTTTGTCGACAGTACCCCGTAGTACTTGGTTGCCTCAACTTCACTACACAGTGCATGTCTTGAAAAATGCAAATGCCCTGAATGACCATTCAAATGGTCTTGTGCAGATGTCTAATAAATCCGTTCTAGAGCCGTCAGTAAAATAGCGGTTTCCTCGTCAGTTGTTGTTGATTTCGGAACCCCGTGCCAAAGATAATTGTGTATCATTCTGCCAGAAACATTGCTTACGGATTGCGGTCGGTTCTATGTTCTAATGGTAGAGCACTATCAGCTTTTCCCTTAAAATAAAATATGCTGGTTAAAGGATCTATGGTTCATTTAGATTATGCTAAATTTAGCCGAGTACCACTGCTTTTCACCCATAGTAACCAGCTTGACCAGCTCGTTTTGCAGAGATTTTATGATAGCCTGCCGTTAAGTCACAGTAAAAGTGCAATCTCCCCGGTTGCCATGACGTCTGCATGAAACTACAATTGCCGCTCGACGTTGACGGTAATGTCCTTGCCGTTCTTATTTTTAAAGAAGTAAGAACCAACGATTCCACGGGCCCATAAAGTACACCAAACTGTGAGTTCTTGTGGATGTTATGGTGTCTCGTAAATCTCTCGTAGATTCTTTTCAGTCCAAAGGCAGCAGTGTGGCTTACTGATATGTCCATTGAGCCAAAAATGAGCCTCACCACTGAACAGAATATTGGAATAAAACAGTGGGTTGACTTCCTGTTTATTTTGTAGCCATTAACCGAATGTACAACGCACATAAGGGTAATTCGGTTTATTCATGATGAAATGGCCAACCAAACTATGTACAATAGCGTTGCCAGATCTGACCAATTTGTTACCATTTAATCGATATCGGAAAATATAATATAATAAAAAACCCCGATATCTAGTAAACTATTTTCCAGTATATGTCTCCACCGCCCGGCGATGTCGTTTCTTCACGAAATGTATGCTACTGACAAGTATGTCATGCAGACGAAAGCTTTCCTGCTACTGCAACTTTCCAGCCTTCTCTTTCGAAGATGGATTGATGTTACAGGTGTTTATCGTGTGGTTGTCCTAAAAAATTCAATTATCGTTATCACTTTTTGTGTTCTTCCCGTTGTTGTTATTAATAATTTTCTTAATTGGTGCTCCCGCGGAATTGAAGGGGATTTGAAGTCGACCATGGCCCTCAGTATAATAGCAATAACTTTGATATAATAGAGTCACGGCTAAAATAAAGTCCGATACCTCCGACTGCAAACTACGAGGGCGGATCAATAAGTCCGTGACTTTTCGAACTTCCCTCGTAGTTATAGTACCACCTGCTAATAGACTACTGTCAAATTTTGAGCAAGTTCCGTCATTTAATTTGCGTTTAACAGCTGTTCAAAACATACAACCTCGTTCATTTTTTTAAAAATGGAAAAAAGTGAATTTCGAGTGCTCATTAAACATTATTGTTTGCGAAAAAAAACGCCAATCAAACCAAGGAAAAGCTTGATAAATACTATGGGGACTCTGCACCATCGATTTCAAATGGTAAGAAAGTGGTTTACTGTCTTTCGTTGAGGTCGCACAAGTACAAATGACGCAGAACGTTCTCTACGGTCAATTGAGGTCAATACACCCGAAAATGTAGAAAAAATCCACGACATGGTGTTGGCCGATCGAAGAGTAAAAGTGCGTAAGATTGTTGATCCCATAGGCATTTAATATGGCAGTGTGGTTTCGATTTTAAATGATCAGTTGGGTTTAAGAAAGCTGCCTGCAAGATGGATGCCGCGTTTGCTCTCAATTGACCATAAACGTAATTCCATGAATTGGGCTACGAATTGGTACTTCATCCGCCATATTCTCCGGATTTAGCCCCGGGTGACTATTTCCTATTTCCAAACCTAAAGAAATAGCGCGGTGTAAAGAGATTTAGCTCCAACGATGAAATTATTGATCAAACAAACGCCTATTTTATGGACTATTTGTTTATTTTGGAAGGGATACGAAAATTGGAGTAACGCTGGACTAAGTGTATTGAGCTAAAATGAGATTATGTTGAAAAATAAATTCTCTTCCTTTTTTGAATAAAACTGTGTTTCATTCAAAAAGTCACTGGCTTATTGATCCGCCCTCGTATCCGAGGGAATGGTACGACGCATGGTACCCTGAATTTGAGGGAATATTTTTTTGAGGAGCACTACTATTGCGATTTGTCTTTGATTCCTGTAGAGTAACTCCAGGAAACAGTGGTTCCGTAATATATGGATTGATTGTATGATAACCAGCTGCAACTAACATGAGAATCAGTAGACAGTAACTGGCCTGTCCATTCTGAAGGTGACCGGCTCAGCCTACGCAAATGGATGCGTGGCGTGATAGGAGGACATCCAAACGATCGAACACTTTAACTAATACAATATATAATTTACACACTCCTCCTTCAAGAAACTTATTGACAACATTTTTCAATTCCTTCAAAAACCGCTACATTGACCACACTGCTGTCAATAACCATGTTCAAGTCATGTAAAAATTAAAAACTACATACTACAACAAGTTTGTTTAGCCAAACTTAAAATGGAATACAGTAGATCTAATGTGGAAGAAGTAAACGAAGCGAGGATGCATCCATCCTTTATGCCAGAATGACTTGTGATGATTTTACTCATCGTTGTCACGTACTCCCATTGAATGTACGACGTATTACAATATGCATGTAGAGTACTCGGAGTAGCGCTGGCCGTACTAGTGGCCTGTGTCTGATGGACATTTGCCCGGAAGTTAATAGATTTCTCATTCTCATTCATCCAGGCGCTGAGTGCCGTTGCTGCTGCTGAAGTTGCTTTGAAATCAAAAGAATAAATATTAAACGACGATGTTGTGTTCGACATTTTCATTAAAAACATTTTGCGAAATTGCTTTTATGTGGAATTTAATTTGTGAACCACAAAGAACAAGCAATAATAACAACAATTTAGCTTCCTGCAACAAAATGATTGTCGAGTCTAAATTGTTTTGATGGATCCAACTAAACTTCGTCTGGATGCGCTCGGACCGGGCACCATTTATTTAGGGGAATGTATGCACGTACTGAATGAAATTCATTATTCTACATGCTCGCATTATTATTATGAAAATTTTGCAAACATTCTGTCAAGATGACTGACAGACTGACTGAAGGACTGAATGACGCGCGGTTAGTCCATTCCAAACTATCCAAGTAATTTGGTTTCGGATATTAAAAAGGTCTAATCGCTGTTATCACAGACGTCTGTAATAAAATGGGTAGGGGGGAATAAACGTGGCCCAAAGTAGTTGTAGGTAGCCGTGTTCCATCAGCCGATTCATTGTATGCAGCCGTTAGCCAAGAGTAGCAAGAAGTATTTAGATGTTGCATCTTAAAGTTAATGATTGTGGTATTAGATTTTTAATAGCCACTTTGGAAACCTAAAAGGAAAATGTTTTTAAAATTGTGCTGCCGCAGATAATTGCGTGTTTAAGACCAATTTAATTTGAAACGTTTGAATCCTAAGTTAGCGGCTGAATTTGGGGTCTTCAAAAATAATTGAATCAATTGAGAAATTATACAAGAAGTTTCTCAATTTCTCAATTTTGCGAAAATTCCCAATTTTAAATACAAATTCTACATTTCATCTGAAATTTTCTAAATTTGAAATTTAAACTTATTCAGAATTTTCATAACTTGAAAGAAGAATATAAAGAGTGTATCCGTAAGAATGCATTTTTTGATTTTCAAATATAAATAAACACGTATTTTTTAAGATAGTAGTGATTTTTTATTGGATTGTAAAGAAGACATGTTCCGATTAATAAAATATCTGTCAAATGGCCCCCACGGTTCTGATGATAGGCCATTACTCTTTTCATGTAACATTCGATGACTTTTCACACAAATGTGGCTGTAAGTCACCGATGACGCGTTGGATCTCGGATTTGAGATCAGCAATTGTTTCTGGTTTATTCGCATAAACCCGAGATTTCACAAAACCTCAAAATATAGAAATCGCACGGCGTTAAGTCGTATGGTCTGGGGGCCAGTTGACATCAGAACTTCTTGAGATAATTTATGCTCGTTGCTGCAATAAATCGATTGTTTCATGCGCGGCGTGGCAGCTGGCGCCATTTTGTTGAAACCACATATCGTCCAGATCCATGCCGTCCAGTTGAGGCCGCAAGAACTCCGTTATCATGTTCCTGTAACGAATGTCGTTCACAGTCACTGCAATTTCAGCCTCATTTTCAAAAATGTAAGGCCCAATCACACCGCCTGACCAAAATCCACACCAGACAGTTGATCGTTGTGGGTGCATTTGTTTCTCATGGACTGCATGAGGATTTTCTGCGCCCCAAATTCGACAATTTTGTGTATTCGGGAAGCCATTCAGATGGAAATGCACTTTATCGGAGTATATGACTTTTTGATGTGTTAAAATCTATAGGCACGGGTAGGACAATCTATCAAAGTGAACACATACAAAGAACACACAGAGTTAACATCACAAACGTGGTTGTTGTACAATAATAGTCTCGGCCTGAAAATGAGTATGATGGTATTGATGTAGCGGCAGCCAACAAACAAGCAGGTCGTCGTCTCCAAATAGTATTGAATAGTATAGTATAGAAACATTGATGCCTTTTAAAACATTTATGCTTTTTGTATTGTTGTATGTAATAATATTGTCGAAATGGTGCATTTATATTGAAATATTCTATAAAGAGGATAAGACTCGTTTATGCTCTTTTACTCAGACTCTCTACATGAGAATGGAAAAAGAGTGCAATAAGTTCTCTATACTATTCAATACTTTTTGTCGTCGCTCTGTTTATGACAGACTAAAACAAATATTTCAGTGATCTAAATATTGCTTTATTTATTTTAACATTATTACATCTAATGTTAAAACAGATGTAAGAAAAAAGAAACTGCAGTAGTAAAAGAGCCTTCAGCATAAAAAAATATTTTTGTTTTTATTTTCCAATGCAACATTTACTAATGTGTTCATAGAAATCGAACTGGTACCGTGTAACAAAAAGGTGTTAACACATCGCACGTGACCTCGTACACTCATTGATTTTTTTTGGTACAATTGGCATTGAATTCACTTTGCTCCAATACCCATTGAACGAATTGCCGGCGCTTTTCTTGGTCTGCTGGTTTGAGCTGCTGTGTAAACTGAATTTTGTACGCATGAAGGTGGAGGTCTTCCAGAACTTGTTGAGAACGATGCCAAATTGATGTTTTCGGTGAACTGTCATTTACAGCAGCAATGTTTTAAAGAGATCAACCTGTACGTTGACGAACAGGAGTCTTCCTGTCCATAACCGACCCAGTTTCTTCAAATTTTTTTACAACTCTTCGAATGGTTGACACATTAGTTGCACTTTCTCGATCGAAAATTCTTCGAAGTTTGCGAGCGGTCTCAGCATACTTTCCAAATTTTTGTAATAAGTTTTCACAATGATAATGCGTTGTTCTTTCATAAAGTGACCCATTTTTAGTAATCGGAATAAATATATGTGACAGCTGCCAAATTTCGGAGTTGCCACTTGCACAAAAAATAAAATTATACTAAATTTAAAAAGTGCAATCACCCTTTATTGTTGAATTCGTCAAGGTTTTCTCATTTAGAAAGAGAACATCTTGAGTTTCCATCAGTTTTTGCCAAAAATGAAAACCGAAAATTGGTTTCTTAAAAAACTGATTTTTCGAACAATCCGAAAACCGGGGTTAAAAAATGTCGGTTTTTTGGACATTCTACTTCCAAGGCAGCAATCGTGGTTGGCTGGTCCCTATAGATGAGAGATTTCACGAGTCCCCACAAAAAAATTTATATTGGGTCATGGTATCTCGTGTAGTGTGGCATGTAGAAACCACATGCCAACCAAGTCCATTTTAACCAAGACGAGGTAAACAGCTAATTTGTTTAGATGACTGCTTGCCCGGCGATTAGAGTCTCAGTGTACTATGTTCCATATTTAAAAACGGTGACCCGAGTGTCTCTGCAAACTACCGAGGAATAAGCCTTTTATCCATAGCATATAAGGTGGTATAAAGTATAATGTGCGAAAGACTAAGACCAATTATCGCTGACCTGCTTGGACCATACCAGTGTGGTTTTGGCTTGGAAAATCAACAACTGACCAGATATTCACGCTACGCCAAATCCTGGAGAAGACCCACGAAAAACAAATCGACACCTGTCATCTATTTGTCGATTATAAGGGGCACTTCGATAGTTCGATACAGGAGAAACTCTATGAAGCAATGTCTGAGCTTGGTATTCCTGCAAAACTCATACGCCTTTGCAGGATGATCCTGACGAACACCAAATCCGCAGTGAAAGATGTTAAGGATCTTACCGAACCTTTCGAAACTAAGCGAGGCCTCAGGCAAGGCGACACCCTATCGTGCGATCTCTTTAACATCTTAATATAGATTATTCTGAGAAAAGCTCCTGTCAACATGAATAAAACCATCAGCAGCAAAAGTCACATGCTGCTCGCGTAAGCTGATGATATAGATATCATTGGACGCACAGTTAGAGAAGTTACTGCGGTGGTTTTGAGAATTGAGAAAGAGTCAGGAAAAGTGTGTCTGACAGTAAATGAGGACAAGCCAAAATTAAACCAATTAGACCAAAGCGTGAACGTTGATAACCGTTACAATTTCGACGTGGTGGACGAATTTATGTACCTCGGATCTGTGACAAACAAAAGCAACAACGTCAGCCTTGAGATCAAGTGGAGACACACTGAAAAATAACGGCCCCAGCAAATTATTGCAGGACACATATACATGTTTACAAGCATTGTTTTCATGAATTGAAGATCTGCTGCCTTTTTGTTTCCAGACTCGTTTTTTTTAGCGCTTTGCAACAAACAAAGCCACATTTGGGTCACAAAAACATACATATATTATAGCACCTAAATCATTGTATCTCATACATGTTATATTGAATAGCAAACATAATGTGTTTGGGCACAAGTATAGTATATTTGCGACAAGCTACAAACACGTTATATTTGCATCCAAACTACAAACAATACAGATTTTTCAGTGTGGAATTGTGATTGCGAATAAATGTTATTTTGGGCTAAAAAAGCACTTTAGAGATGAGGTTCTCTCGCGAGTAACAAAAGTCCAGGTATACCAGTCTCTCATAAAACTTGTCTTGCTTTATGGCGCAGAATATCCCTAGTAGACGAAATATCTCTAGGAGTCTTCGAGAGAAAAATACTCCAA
Source organism: Phaonia tiefii (assembly GCA_963931995.1). Classification (NCBI taxonomy): domain Eukaryota; kingdom Metazoa; phylum Arthropoda; class Insecta; order Diptera; family Muscidae; genus Phaonia; species Phaonia tiefii. The sequence continues at coordinate 90,017,172 of OZ008369.1, read as the reverse complement.
AAAATGTATGGCCCTATAGGGCACAATGCATCGCCATTGCAATGGCGAGTATCGGCGACGCATGAAGCATGATCTTCTGTATGAGCTTTATCCCGACATTGACATAGTTAAGCGGATCTAAATAACGCGATTGCTCTCGCTAGGCCATGTCAGTAGAATGGATGAAGACAAATCAGCACGAAGGGTTCTCGAAACCGAAAGAAGGAAGACGAAAAATAGGAAACTCGAAGGAAGACGAAAAATAGGAAGACCAAGACTCCGCTGGAGGGATCAAGTTGACAAATCCCTGCGTACACTTGGTATTACCAATCATGGATCTCTGCATATGATCCCGAAACAAACCGGCAATCGACCGTATGGGTCTTTCAAGACGAGCTAAATCCAACAAAAGTTGTTCGTGGAAGAAACACATCGTAACCAATGATCTCGTTTTTTGCGGTATACCGGATCACGTGGCCACAGTGCCTTTAGTGGAACGTAGGACGGTGGTATACCGCCATCTGTTTGCCAACAGTGTTCGAAGAAATAAGGAAAAACAACAAGAGAATACGGATTATTTTGCATTAGGACAATCATCAGCTGAAACAATGGGCTATTTGAGAACTCAGCCGTACTGCCCTGATTTGGCACCCAATGACTTCTTGTTACTGTCCGGTCAACCTTTTTCGACGCCCGAAGCAGCTGTTGAAGCGTTCAAAAATCATTGTTTTGGAGGCGTCTCAATCGGAGTGGAAAAAGTGCTCCGAAAATTGGTTTGGGCGCATGCTAAAGTGTATGGATTTTCACGGAGTATATTTTGAAAAACAATAAAACCATTTCCAATGATAAATGATTATTTTTTTCATTGCTGAACCCGAAATACAAATAGCAACCCTCGTAGTTTGTGGTAAGAAAATTAATTTTTTGTTTTAAATAAAAATGAAAATTCTTAATTTTGTTTGATATATTCCCGATTTTAATTGAACTTTTTTGATTTGGTTTTGAAATTTTGATTTTTAATGGGAAATAGAGTCAATTTAACATTTTGTAAATTGGTGCGGAACTAAATCAATACAAGTTTATAGAAAAAGAAATTAAGCGGTTTCAAAATCTGTGTATAAAGCTTTAGGACCAAGTACTCCTTTAAGGTGAATGAAACAAAATTTACCCTGCTTTGGTGCAAATTGTGAAATTGAAGATTGTAAAGGAACAACAATTAAACCCTTTACTGTGAAGGTTAATAAGAGTTGCTTTAATTATTTTTAATTAAGGTGAAAAAATATACGAGTACTAATTGGTTTTTATTAACACTCACTGTCAAATCGTTGCTGCCTTCCAGAAACATTGGATGCAAATTAGTTTCCTTATTCAATCCTACGACAACAAGAACATTTCCCTACAATAATTCCAACCGTGAGCGTTTCAACTGACGACTTTCCAACTGATTTGCAATGTTTACGACTTTATGAGTAATTTGCCATTTAGCCATACGACCGACGACCGACTTCTCTTGGACTTGGCCACTTTAGCAGTTAGTTGTTAGTAGTTTTGTTATTTTTATTTTGGAGTTTCCATAAAGTTTACGACAACAACTTTTATGATGACCGCTCATAAATGCTAAAACGAAAAGTACGCGCAGAACGCTGGACGTGCGGCTGATTTAGATGAATGGCTTGCTGGAGTGGTCCATGAATGTGAGATCGTTACCAGTAACTCGTGGGGAAATGTTTTTTGTTTTGTTGTTCCTGTAATGTAGCTGGTGGCGCTTAAGTTGGTCCAAATAAAAACAAACCAAACTGATTTGCGTTTTGGGCCAGACACAATTGTTTGTTGTTTAGCGGTGGATAGGCAGGGGGGGGGGGGGGGCAACAACAAACAACCTGTTGCCAAAGTCGTGTCGCAGTGGCATGTGGAGCATAGCTAGGAGCACGAACACAAAATGCTGTGGCTTGTTTCTGTTTCTCCTGCCGGGGTAGAAGCTTGTAAAAAGCTTTTGTAAGTAGGGGTTTGTGGCAAACTGTGGCCGTCGTAAAGTGAATGAGTTAAATAACAAACAAATAAACATTTAAAATGATTAATTTAAGCGATTTTATGATACCTTTTCATAGCTGCGTTGATTTATTATCGTCATCATTGTCTTTATCGCTGGCTGAAGTTTGCTTGCCCGTTGGAAAGATGGCTGGTTGGTTGTAATGGACTGGGGATTTCACCGCCACCGCCACCGCCACCACCACCATTTGCACTCTGGCGCTCAAAGGTGCCTAGCATAATAAAACAGCATCGGCGGCGTCTTGCAGCTAAGTCAGCGAATGCCAGTAATAAATCCAAGATCATGGCTTACGGCTGACATACAGTGATTTGGAACAGCGAATTGACATAATGTTCTATGCGAGTATTAATTAGATCTTTCCAATATTTTGGGATTATTTATTTAAGTACGAGAATCAAAATGGCTTCACTGTTTTTCAAAATTGGTGATCCCCCCCTTGGTGATCAATACACTTTTACATTCAATCAAACCATTTTCCATAACAGTTTTTCCATTCCTCTTGAAACACCTCCAAAACATGGGTTTGGAACGCTTCAACTGCTTCTTTGGCACTCGTAAATCGTTGACCACGCAGTTTACCTTTGATATTTGGGCACAAGAAAAAGTCATTGGGTGCCAAATCAGGATTGTACGGAGGAGAATGAGTCATCAATTCGATGTTTTGACTGCTCAAAAATTCACCTGTTTGACGAGATGTGTGAGAGCACGCATTGTCATGATGGAGAATGATTCGTCTTTGACGGTTGGGTTTTACGAATTTTTCCGAAAACTTCCGGCAAACAAATGCACGTGTATCATTCAGAATTGACCGTCCTACGTTGATTTAGCGGAACAGTGGCCACATGACCCATTCGGCTGAAGAAACAGGCGACCAGTTGCTTATCTGTGCTTCTTCCACGAACAACTTTTGTTGGATTTAGCTCGACCAACACGGTCGATTGCTGTTTTGTTTCGGGCTTAGATGCATATATCCATGCTTCGTCACCTGTCACGATTTTATACACGTCTTTTGAAGCAACTTTTTAATCATTTCCGTACATCAATTGACACGAGCCTTTTTTTAAGCATTCGTTAAATTATGTGGGATCCAACGGCGCCAAGAAATAACCCCCAAACTCGAAAATGAAATAATCCCAAAAAAAAATATCAGGAAAAACGAATTTGGGGATAATTTCCTAATTTTCGGGAGTTATTTCATTTTTAATTTGGGGATTATTTCGTAATGAAATAACCCCCAATTTTTTTTTTTGGGATAGCTTCATTTGTTGTTTTGGGTTTGGGGGTTACTTTATCTTATTTGTGGTTTTGGGTTTGGGGGTTACTTTATCTTATTTGTGGTTTATTTCATTTCCGCAAGAAATTACCCTTTTTACAATAATGAATTCCTCTAAATTCTTTAATAATAATATTATAATTAATAATAACTATTTTGGGGTTTATTTCATTTACTTGGGGCTTGCTTCATTGGGGGATATTTCTTTTCTATTTTGGGTGTTATTTCATTAAGCGGTAGTACCGATATAAGTGGGGGTTCTTTCGTTTCGAATTCGGTGTTAGTTTCATCTTGTTTGGGCTTTATTTCATTTTTCATTTTGGGGGTTATTTTATTTGATTTTGGGGTTTATTTCATTTTCGAGTTTGGGGGTCATTTCGTGGCGCCGGATCCAAAGCGAACAAATCTTTTTTTCCTGACAAATGCTCATGCAAAATCGAATGTATTGGTAAATTCCAGAGGAGTGGAGATAAGACTCATATATCGAGTTAAGGTCGTGTGTCGAGCTTATGCGCCTTCTCGTAAGTAATTTTAAGATCAAATTAAAGAACTCCTGGTCAATACGAAGTGCCGAGTTATTCGGTTCTGGAAAGATGTTGTTAAACGCACCCTCTATATCGACAAAGGCGACAAGAGTGTATTCCTTAGAAGTTCACCAGACCGTACAGAGAGGTTTCCATAGATTTGTCCTTGTTGTAAGTGTGCTAGCATTCGTACAACCAGCCTACTTAGTCTACTTTCGAACTGGACCGCTAACAACGGACTATCACTTAACCCACTAAAAACCGAGCTTATCATGTTCTCTTGGAAATATAAAATACCCGCATTTGAACTGCCGTCAGTTAATGGGGTGCAATTATAGTTGACGGAAAAGGTCAAGTATCTGGGAATAATTCTCGACAGAAAACTGTCTTGGAAACCGTATGTGGAGGAGAGGGTGAAAAAGGCGTCTGATGCTCTTTACTGCTGTAAAGGGGCGATAGGAAAGCGCTGGGGACTGTCTCCTAAGGTCACCATGTGGATTTATACGGCAATAGTCAGACCAATACTTCTCTATGGCATCGTAGTTTGGTGGAGGTCCCTCCAAAAGAAATATATTCGGAATTCCTTGATGAAAATTCAAAGATCAGCACTGATTAGCGTTAGTAGGGCAATGGGCACGACGTCAGGTACTGCACTTAGTGCTATCCTGAACATCTGTACTCCTGATATCATGGCCGAATCGGCAGCCGCTACGTCCCTGGTAAGAATCAGAGATTGTGGCGTTTTGATATCGGGGCATTCCGCACACTCTGAATTACTACACCGGAGCAATTCTGTTCCCGTAAAAACGGACTACTGTATCCCCTACCTTCTACCAGCGACAAATCTTAGGACTTCTATTCCGAACAGGAATAACTGGGAAAAGTCACTGGATTTTTCACGGATGGATCAAAATTGGACGAACAAGTAGGCAATATGGTCCATTCACCGGACCTAAATGTAAATTTCTCCTTCAAGTTGCCTGATCACTGTAGTGTATTTCAGGCAGAAATTACCGCCATACTGGAGGTTGCTGAACTACTGAAAAGTAGTATCACAACCCTTCGGAGAATATGTGTCTACACAGACAGCCAGGCTGCCATAAAATCCCTGAAAGCCATGTTTGCTACGTCCCTGACAGTGAAAGAATGCCACTCATCACTTAGGGTGATGGCAGAGTATTTTGACATCAGGCTCATCTGGGTACCAGAACACAGCGAGATTCCAGGCAATTGCGTAGCGGGTGCGTTAGCTAGACATGGTACTACGACACAGGTTGTTCCGGCAAAAGAAGGTGTTAGTATGCCAATCTCTACCTGCCGTTTGCAGATCAGGCAGTGGGCCGATATGTTCAAGGACAAGTGGAGACCTACTTCAACTTGCAAACAAGCCAGGGTCCTCTGGCCACAGGTGGACATGAAGAGGACTAGGCAACTACTTAACTTGCCGAGAGGCATGTTATCCACAATGATAGGAACACTTACGGGACATTGTCTTGTAGGAAAACACGCCCTAAGATTGGGACATAGAAACTCCACTCTCTGTACATGCTGCATGGAAGAGGACGAGGAAACGACTAAACACCTTATCTTGGATTGCCCTGCTCTGTCAGGACTGAGAAGTAGGATATTCGGAACACATTTAGTTAGCACCGTAGACCTACAGGACTATCCTGTCTGAATATCGTGTACGTCTTATAGACAAATTCATTGAATGGGCAAATTTTCTAGACTACTAGTTAATAGTTGCTATAGAGGAAAGTGCAGGTATCACAATGGGCTTCTTTAGCCTAAGTGTGCTACACAGCGTGCTGTCTTCCAGCCTTTTCAACCAACCAACCAAGTGTGCTAGCATGTGGACAGATGAGAAGTACATGGTTTCTGGTGGAAAATTTTTTTTAAATGCGATTATTTCAAAAAGTAATAAACGGTGCGGAGGGAGGGTGGGGCCGTTGGTATTATCGATTGTGCGGATTTTTCAGTCACGATGTCGCAGTGGTCGAGTGAGCATCGTGCGTTCGCTGTGGAGACATTTTTTAGGAGCTCGTCGACAATTTTGTTCAAAGTTCGGTATTCGGCGAATAAGTGATGGACCGAGTGTAAATTCAATTTGTTCGTGGGTGCAGAGATTCCGCGCAACTGCTTCGGGCCCAGTCGATCTTCAAGGACTCCCGAAAACATTAAACTGGTTGAAAGCAGTTTGCGTGAAAATCTGCGACTTTCAGTAGGGAAAAGAGCAGGCTCATTGGGACTTCCAAGAGCGATTATTCATGAAATTTTAAAAAAAGGATCTGAAGTTCAATACTTTTAAAATTCAAATCGTTCAAGAACTGAAAGAAAGTGACTTTGATTTACGGAAAAAAATTTGTGAAACGATGTTGGAGCGTTTTCGCACTGTAAATCCCATTTTTTGGATTCAAATATGAACAACCATTGCATTACCCCAGGGTAACTGTTTGGTGTGCCTTATCCACGCAAGAGATAATTGGACCATTTTTTTCGAAAATTCTCGAGGCCAGGCGTCGAATGTCTACGGTGAAAATTATCGACGCGTGATTACGGAATTCTGTTTTGCCAAACCTGCGAGCTCATCCATCGTACCCTTCGCACACGTGGTTTGAACAGAATGGGGCGACGTCACACTTCGATGCTTCGAGCTTCGATGAATTTGCTTCGGGAAAATTTCCCCCAAAAACTGATCAGTCGCTTTGGGGACATCCCATGGCCACCGAGGTCGCCCGATCTAACTCCCATGAATTTTTTTATGGGGCTACCTCAAAAAGAGGGTTTATAATGACAATCCCCAATCTCTTGTGGCTTTAAAGGACAATATTCGTCGAGAAATCAGCTCAATTGAACCAAGTCTACTGCAGCGTGTGGCGCAGAACACAAGGCTCCGTTTTGAACAGTGTGTTTAATTCGACGGAAGACATCGGGATGACATACTCTTTAAAAAATAAAATCCGCATTTCCATTCTATCGTCCAATGCTCAATTACTATGTTTTTTATTTAAGTTTGAAAATATAAATCTGCTACCAGACACCCAGTAGCCATGTCTGTTCGCAAATATGAGTCAATCATCTTCTTCAGTGCCTTCAGAAGGAAAGTTAAGAGACTGATTGGTCTAAAGTGCTTTGGACTAATATGCGATGATTCTCTCCATTTAACGGAAACACAGCATAGCTTTATGCAGCTCGTATAAAGTTTCAGTAGCCAGTGAGCCAAAACTTTTTTGCAGCAATGGGAAGCATGAGCGATTCATGTATATAAGAGCGGGGGCTCAATTCCCGTACTGACCATCTTTAAATTCGTTCCACACCTGTAACGAAAAATCTCAGATACCGTTCGGAATTGGTGTATACACAGAAAAAAAAGACAACTGTAAAATTTTAACAAAAAAATTGGTAAGTGAAAAATCTCAGCAACTCAATTACATTTTTCATTATATACTGACAAATTACTCAAATATTGAAATGAAAATCAATATTTGGTACCAACAAAAAAATTCATAAGAAATACCCCAAGATGTAACGAAGTAAATACGATACGAACCAACCACATAACTTCAGTTAGAGATAAGTTTGTACAGGCAGTCGGTGGCATAACGGGCTAGACGCTGCCCGAAAAGACGCTGTGTCACAAACATCGAAACGATCTTTCAGTGGATGTGAGTTCGAATCCTACCGCGGCTGTTTAATTTTTTTTTAAATAAACAAAATTTCTAAAAATACTTCGGATCGAAGACAAAGTGAAAACTGAGATACAATTTAGTTTTTTAATATGTCAAATTCTTCATCGACTAAAAACGAAAATATTTTTGATAAATAATGTACAAATATTTGGGTAGAAGGGTGAAATTTTCATCGATTGAAAAATAATATTTTTCCAATAAACAACCTACAAATATGGTAGCTGATATGTGACTTTTTTTATCACAGGATTTTCAATTAATATTTTGTTTGAATTTTCGAATTTTTTAATTGAATTGAAAAATTATTTTTTTCATGATCGTTTTCGAGAGAAATGTAAGCTGGTCACAGCAGGAATGGGACCCACGTTCTCATGTAAAGGGTTTTTCAACAGAGACGCTACAAAAGTAAATAGATAGGGACAGCAGACGACGCCATATTTTGTCGCGCTCTTTTGACATTTCTCTTCAGTAAGGTTTGCCATTTCATCATGGAAAGATATACGAGCCAACAACGAGTCGAAATTATTAAAATTTACTACCAAAATTTGGAGTCAGTGGCCTCAACATTAAGAGCGCTACGTCCAATTTATGGTCGTCATAATCGTCCTACCAGATCAACAATTGAGCGCCTAGTGGATACATTTGAATCCACATGCACAGTTCCCGTGCCAGTGAGACAAAGAAGTGCCCGTAGTGTCGAGAATATTGCTGCCGCTGAGGCTTCAGTTCAAGAAAGCCCAAATGTGTCTCTCACACGTCGTTCTCAAGCGTTGGACGTCTCTGTGACGTCGTTGTGGCGAATTTTGTGAAAAGATCTTGGCCTACATCCTTACAAGATCAAATGGACGCAAGAACTGAAACCGCTTGACCACCATAAGCGTCGTATGTTCGTGAATTGGGCTGAGCAACAACTTGAAAATTATTCGGATTTTCATCGCAAAATCATCTTCAGCGATGAGGCTCATTTCTGGCTGAATGGCTTCGTCAATAAGCAAAATATGAGTTATTGGTCAGACAGCAATCCACACGTAATCCATGAGTCATCATTGCATCCCGAAAAAATTACGGTTTGGTGCGGTTTATGGGCCGGTGGCGTCATTGGGCCGTACTTCTTCCGTGATGATCAAGACCGGCACATTACTGTGAATGCGAATCGCTACTGTTCAATCATATCCGAATATGTTTGGCCCCAATTGGATAATATGAACTCGGAGGACATGTGGTTCCATCAGGACGGCTCCACAAGCCACACAGCGAATGCCACAATCAATTTATTGGCAACCAAGTTTGGTGAACGTGTTATCTCACGAAATGGCCCAGTCGATTGGCCGCCTCGGTCGTGCGATTTGACGCCGTTAGATTATTTCCTGTGGGGCTACGCCAAGTCTATGGTCTATGCCAACCATCCAGCGACGATTGATGAACTTCGTACGAATATCGAACGTGAAATTGCAGCCGTATCGGCCGATTTATGCTTGAAAACCGTCGAAAATTGGGTTCAGCGTCTGGACTTCTGCAAGCGTGCCCGTGGTGGCCATGCAAAATAAATCGAGTTCCATACATAATGGCATCGAACGTACTTTCACAGGAATAAAGAATTTCATTGGTATCTAAAACTGGGTTTGTTTTATTTAAAAAAAACTTTTGTAGCGCTCTTATTGAAAAACCCTTTACATACAAGAGAGATGTATTTTAGGCAATGTTAGTAGTACAAATCAATTAATTATTTCACTGTGCAAACCACTGTACTTTAGAAACATCATAGTCTAACTACATAACTTCAGCAAAGTCATAAATGATACCAAGTCCATGGAATCCAGCTTAGCAGTTTTAAGTTAAACGCCCTAGCAGATGATGAGAAAATCTCCATAGCACTATTACGGTTATATTTGTTTTAATTTATTTTTATTAATGAAATTGTCCCACAAGTGGAGGAGCTCTGGACACAATCTATTCGATATAATCCTGGGTGGTTTATGATGTGTCCCTACTTGTAAGATAATGGCGTTTAAGATACGAGTAGTCAGTCCAATGCAACAATGGCCACGTTAGGCAGGAGCAAATAACAGAAAGTGGAAGACAGACACCACCAAGATACTCAGTCGTAAATGTCTCTGTTATTACCTCATATGAGACTGTTGTTGAGACGACTCTTGTTGGCTAAGACAACAAGAAAATGTTATAAAACCATCATTACACACACACATACACACACAAGCTGGCTATAACAATCCAGCCATTTAAGGTTATAATCTCTTTCCCTGAACCAGAAGTTCGAACGACGACCGACCGACCGGCCATTCTCTGTGGCATGCAGTCAGGTTGCAAGCTGCAAGTGCCTTAGACAAAGCTGGTTAATGGTGATGGTAACTCGCACAAAAACGGAGGAAAAACATGGCCCAATATCTCGTATACAGCGATAAGGAATTTTGTCATGACCAAAATATCAAATAATTGCCAATTTGTTAAATTATGCATTATCGGCGGTATTTTGTTTATTTCAGTCGTAAAAACTCAGCCCCACAACAGTTTAAAGCCCAAAATCCAGCAGCCACAATTGTGGCTGTTTCTATTCCCCCGTCCCATGCCTTTGGATACAGGCTTACAATCGTGTCTCATGACCTGAAATGAAACCAGACCAAGAAAGCGGGACCCATGTTTAGCTCGCACTCACAACAAAAAAAAAATAAATAAATACAAAAACGACAACAACAAAACTCCAAAATCGATTGTCTCCACTTGTGTCTGTCCATCAGTCCCCGCGTCTACGGTTTGCTGCCTTGTGGTCGGTCGTCGTTTTCGATTTTTTGCCATTCATTTTCAATTAAATCACGACCGAAATTAATGGAAATAATTACTTTTTTCACTTTTTGTTCCATATCAACTCGTAGGTACGTACGTTTTATACTCGTATCCAAACTACTTATACTTATCGTTGGCCAATTCGTACACAATTGAAACGTTTTCGTCGAGCGAGAAAAAAAAACTCACGATTTTATCGTTTCCCCACCCCATCCCGCTCTGTTCCTGCTGCAGTGCGCCATCGTGTGGTCTTCTATCAATTAAACGTGATTTTGAAAAAATAAAGAAGATCGTAGTCGTCCGTATGGTTTCGTAAAGTAGACGAAGACAAAAAAAAAACAGTTTTGAAATCTAAATGTTTAAGAAAACGTGGCGTCTCAATATAAACAGAGGAGGACTCCTTTAAATACACAATAAAATTGCAGTTTTCCTTTCCCCAATTGCACTCCACGATTTTGACAAATTGTTGTCAGGACTTGACAATGTGGAGAAGTGTATCTAGGAAATATCTTGCGAGTTAAATCAAGCAAAGGGCGTATTAGTAGTAAGCAAAACAAGGTTAGAATCTACAAAACACCCAGTGCATGTAAGATGTTGATATGGTATCTACCATTTAAACAGATTCGAATAATTGTTAGTTTTATAAGAATTGAGATCTGATTCGATAATCTAATCTGGCTAGAGATTCCCATAACCTTTATGTGTTTAAGAAAATTAACCGAATTGGTCTGATTTGTGATTTTATAACTGACACTAATTTATGTCAATCAAGAGAAATTCGTACGGTTAAACAAAACATTAACTTTACTTTTGCAGCCTTGAACAACATTTTCATCAAAAGTGAGTTAACCGTTTCGAACTCGTAACGAGTCCGTAAAATCATAAAAAAGCGAAATGTGAGTTCTCGAATTTGTTTCGAACACGTTACGAGTAAATACGTAAAAAAAGCGAATCAGATAAATTGTGATTTAGCGGATCCGTCTCGAACTCGTTGAGAAGTCCGTAAAAACGTTAAAAAAAGTGAATCAGTAACATTGTGATTTGGTGGATCCGTCTCGAAATCGTTACGAGTCCGTAAAAACATAAAAAAGTAAATCAGAGAAATTGTGATTTGGCGGATCCGTCTCGAACCCGTTATGAGTCCGTAAAAACAAAACAAAAAACCGAATCAGTGAAATTACGATTTCGTGGATCCGTCTCGAACCCGTTACGAGTCCGTAAAAACATAAAAAAATTACAGCAGACAGTTGTCCGAGGCCTTCGGCCACGCACTGTCCCTGCAGGCTGTGTCAGAGACACGGCCATTAAGTTTAACGTAGAATACGCCATCCGATAAGACAGAAAACATATATAACAATAAATTCATTTGCTTATATTATTTATCATTTATTGTTATATATGTTTTCTGTCTTATCGGATGGCGTATTCTACGTTAAACTTACTGGCCGTGTCTCTGACACAGCCTGCAGGGACAGTCCGTGGCCGAAGGCCTCGGACAACTGTCTGCTGTAATTTTTATATTTACCAACGGCATTTGATTCAAGTCCGTTTAAAAAAAAAATATTATGTTCAATTTTTTTAAACTTAATTTAATTTATGTATTTTAATTAATATTTTTATTGAAATAAGTTCTGCGAATGTTGAGAGGGCCGCCCTAATATTAAAAAAGGTTTACCTGATCGAGTCTTCGCATTAGCATTCGAGCGTTGTGTGAAAGCTTTACGCTTTACAATTCAAAATTAATGTTACAACAGCTTTATTGAAGCTTTCGCAAAAAAGCTTTATTACGTTAGCTTACTGTTTGTTTCACTTTTTACTAGATACATGTTGCCAAGCAACATTAGCTTGCTGTTCGTTTCACTTTTTACTAGATACATGTTCCTAAGCAATGTTGAGCAACCAAAAACACTCAACCAAACACCACACATATGTTTGAGTGTATCTGTTTAAACAATTTTCATTTGAGAAATTAAAATACTAGAAATATATCAACCAATATGAAATGTATATCAAACGAAAGATAACATCTCATTTACCTACAAAAAAAATTTTAAAAAAATTCATCTAGCCGTTTCCTCAAATTCAATGAAATAAAGATTACAACAATAAAAACCTGACATGACTCCTCATACCGTAAGGTAAGACGTATTCTACGTCAAAAACGAATCAGTGAAGGCGCTTCGAATTCATTTATTTTCCGTCTCCAATTCAATTTATTTCCAAAAAAATGAATCCGAAACGGATTTGAATATGAAGTTCGTTACGAGTTCGAGACGGATCCGAAAAAGTACAAAAAACGATTCGTCTTTTCGAGAGGAATTTCATACGAGAGAAATTGTGATTTGGCGTATCCGCCTCGAACTCGTTACGAGTCCGTAAAAACAAAAAAAAAACGAATCAGTAAAATTACGATTTGGCGGATCCGTCTCGAACTCGTTACGAGTCCGTAAAAACATAAAAAAGTGAATCAGTGGAATTGTGATTGGCGGATCCGTCTGGAACTCGTTACGAGTCCCTAAAAACATAAAAAAGCGAATCAGTGAAGGCGCTTCGAATTCATTCATTTTTCGTCTCCAATTCATTTTATTTCCAAAAAACGAGTCCGAAACGGATTCGAATATGAAGATCGTACAAACAACGATATTCGCCTTTTCGAGAGGAATTTCATACGAAAACGAAATCGTTATGAGTCCGTAACGGACGTCCGTTTCGGACAAAATCTCCGCAGAAACGAATCCATCTCAAATTCGTAACGGATTCATATGGCACATGGGGAATGTACAGATTTATCCCCGCTATGAACAAATGTAAGTCCATTAACGGAAAACATTTCGTGAATGCAATTAATATGCTTCCGTTTGCAGCCGTCGGTGGTGGAATGATAGTGTTTAGGGCTATTGTACATGAGATCGCGCGTTCGATCTGTGTTCTGAACACCTTAAATTTCTTTTGACGGCGGTTACCTCGCTTAGTGGCGGCGCCACTATCGAGCTATGAAAAATCGTCTCAAAATACAGTTCGGAGCCGGTATTAAACTGTAGGCACCAATAAGTGAATATAAAACTAGAAAGCGCACTGGCTGTGAGATGCTCTCCCTCCCTTCATGGGATGTAATGGGAAAGCATTTTCTTCTAATTCATATGTTTTATTATAGTGATGAATATTTTTCATTGTTAAATTGTTATTATTATTTTTGAGTTTCTTGTCAAAACTTTTCTTACGACAATTTATTTTTGCACGATTTCAGTTTTATACGATTCTTTGGCTTTCATTTCAATCGAGGGATCTGGAAAATACCCTCGATTTATAGTTTTTTTTATTAGAAATTTAGCTTATTTTTGAAGAAATGTTACCCTAAATTACAGTTTTACAAAGCATAAAGTCGGACAGTAATTTTTTAAAGATGACCAAATAGTGAAAGCACGTTGATTTTAGTTTTTGATCTACACGATTTTTCATAAAACATTTTTTAATATCGCTTTACACAATTTTCTAAGGATCGGTTCTATCATGTAAAGCGAGTGATAGGTGTACTTATTTACTTAAAGGCCCTGACTCACTCACACTCCCAGTGAAAAAAAAAATCTTTACATCAAATCGATCATAAATGTTCATCAATTGTTTTTCATTGAATTGAGGACAAATTTTATCAATTCAATAAAAAAAAGTTATTCAATTTGAAGTTAGTGCGTTTTTCATTATTTTCAGCTTCATTGAATTGATGATATTTTTTACATCGATTGACCAAGACTGGATGGATCATAGATTGAGTTACCAGACCAAACCCTAATGCCTCTGCTGGATACATACTTCCTGTAGAGAATAGTGATAAATTGTAGACCGTGGAGGTGGGCGATGACGATCCAGCGGATACACTGATCAGTATTGACAAAATTGTGTGGGCCCTAAATAGTTTTTCGCCATAGAAATCGACAGACCCTGATAGAATACTTCCGATTATGTTACAGAAGGTAGTTTTAGTTTTCCCCTTGGCTCATGGCATTATTTACGGCCAGTTTACGATAAAATCACATCCTAGAAATTTGGAGAAGAGTGAAAGTCAATTCATCCACAAGGTTGGGAAGAGCAGTCATGAATCTGTAAAGGATTTCAGACCCAGAAGCCTGTCATCATTTATACTCAAGACTCTAGACAGAATTTTGGAAGAACAAATCAGATCGTTAGTGACTAATGGCAGCCGTCATGCATGTATGAAGGCACAGTCAACTTAGACAGCAGCCGAAAGAGGTCTCTTCCACAAGCAATATACAATGACAGTCTTCCTCGATATAGAGGGCGATTTTAATAATGTCAAAGAGGAAAGAATCATACAAGCCCTGAAGGATTTGAATGTCGGCAAAAGTATTGTGTGTTGGATAGGCTTAGTGCTGTGGGCCAGACGGATAAGTGCTCAGTGGGGTGAAGTATCGGCCGCTAGGTCAGTCTGTAGGGGTACACCCCATGGTGGAGTGATATAACCACTATTATGGCTGGTGGTTATGAACACACTATTGGTCAACTTGGTGTGAAGAATGGTAAGGGTAATCGCATATGCGGATGATGTCGTGGTGATGGTAACTTGTCGCTTTATCTCCGTGATAAGTGAGAAAGATCAATTGGGAGAGATCTGCACTCGGTGGCAGTCGTTGGTGCAATGGTAATGTGCGCGGCTCTTGTGCATGAAAACGTGGGTTCAATTCCTGCTGTGATCACCTTAAATTTCTTTCGACGGCGGTCACATCGCTTATTGACGGCGACACTATCGAATACTTAGGCCTGAAAAAAAGCTTCTCAAAATACCGTTCGGAACCGGTGTAAAACTGTAGGTCCCAATCAGTGACTGTAAAACTAGAACGCGCACAGCTAACTGGCTACTGAGAAGCTATTCCAAATCCCTTCATGGGATGTAGCGGAAAACCATTTTTTATCAGCATTTGGGCCCCGGGCTATGGTAGAGGATTTAACTCGGATAAAACTGACCTGCTACTATTCACAAGAACTATTTCACAATATCGGCTACCCACATTCAATGGTAAACAATTGGAGTTGTCGGATAGAGCGAAGTAATTGGGTGTAATTCTGGTTCCGAAATTCAACTGGAAACGTAATATTGAACACAGAGTTGAGAAGGCGCAAGGTACCTTCTACACTTGCAAGAAAACATTTTGGGAGAACATGGGCCCTAAACCCGAAGACAGTATGATGGATGTACACGGCGGTGGTTAGACCCGTTTTGACCTACGGAGTAATGGTATGGTGGCCGGCACTGGAGAAAGATAGCAAACTGTCAACAGTGCAGAGAACAGCTTCTGTTGGTGTGACAGGGACATTAAGAACGTGCCCCTCTCATGCTCTCAATACGATTCTGAATATGGTTGCGATTGAACAATTTGCTAAGAGTGTAACGGACAAAAGTTCTCTGCGTCTTAGAGAGGGTGGAATGTTGGACCCAATGAAGCTATGAGCATAGTAGGATTCTGTGCAGTTTACCTAGTGGGGTTATACCTGAAACAACGGACAATGCTAGTCCAAAGCGGAACTTCCGGAAAACTTCAGAACAATCATGCCGCATAGAGATGATGAGGAATTCAACTCAGCATTGCAGGATGCTGGCATAACTATTTTTACGGAAGGGTGTAACAGGAACCATTTATTTTTTTTGTGTAAGACGGATAGTGAAGTGGAAACTGAGGTCTACTCAACGTCACTGGGTATAACACTAGCAATAGAGCTCCCTGTTTCTAGCAGTATTTTTCAAGCGGAAATAGTGGGAATATTGGAGGCTTGAGGTCAGTTAAGAAAACACGTTATAGAATGATAGAAGGAAAGAGTTTGAAAATCTTTTCGGATAGCCAATCGGCGATAAGGGCTCTAACCTCAGAGGATAATAGATCGTTACTGGTTCGTGAATGCAGTACTCTGTTAGACGAGACCGGCGCCATGACAAGACTTTCCCTAGTGTGGGAATATAACTGTAAACGAAGCCGGGGGTGAAGGTTCAAATGGTAATGCGGATAGACGAAACTTGATTTAAAACCCTCTAATTTTGGTGTGTAACATGATTAATCGCCACTTCCACCAGGAGACAGACAGAAACTGGAGAGAACTCACTACCTGTCGAATATCACAGGTTATATGGTCTAGATATGAAGGTAAGAGAACCGAGTTCCTCATGATTCTGAACAGGAATACAATAGCCAGGATGACAGCTGTGATAACCGGCCACTGGACGATTGGTACACATGCTACGAACATTGGAATACAACACAGGCGTTACTATCGTAGTCGAATCGACGTACTAATGGCGGAAACCCCTGAGCACTACAGTGTCCAGTCTCGGGAAATATAAGAACGAAAACCTTAGGAACGCCAATACAGGAATACAGGAAGTGGGGAGTATTGAACTCAGTCTACTTCTTAAATACATAATTGGGTGTAAGTGCACGCAAAGAAAAAAATCGTTTATTGCTCGGTTGCCGCAATAATATTTAGATTGATTTGTATTAATTTATTAATCGCAACCGTTAATGTAGGTCTCCTAAATAAACTCGTTGTATCGCAAATGTGTCTCATGTTGTTGCAACCGAATTCTCGTTTGCACCAACCGCGTACAAAATTACATTTGCCGCAAATTTAAAAAAACGTTTGCCATAACTGAAATCAGCCATTTTTCTAATGAGAGCACATATTACGAAGAACCTAAATTTCTCTCTTTGTTGGCAGAACCGTTTTTCGTTTCTCGCAAACGTTGTTTTCAGCTTATATTTTTCATAACTCGTTTACTGCAAACGTTTTTCAGTTTTCAAACGGTTTTTAGTTTGGAGCAATTACAACTTAGTTGCTGTAATCGAAGGAACAGTTGGCCGAACCCTTTTTCGTCTATGGTAAAGTCTTTCAGCTCTCATTTCTCATAACTCGTTTACTGCATACGTTTTTCGGTTCTCGCAAACTTTTGTTTTTATTTTGGACTAAAAAGAACTGAGTTGCTGTAACTGAAACAACAGTTGGCGGAACCGTTTTTCGTTTCTCGCAAACGTTGTTTTCAGCTTATATTTTTCATAATTCGTTTGCTGCAAACATTTTGCGTTTCTCCCAAACGAAATGACATGAATGGATTATCAGAAGTTCGTTTCTTCCAACTACAGTCACCAAACGAACTTCAGTTATCTGAGGTACCGTTTGGGAGGAACGAGTTTTTTCTTTGCGTTTGGGTGCCCTCAATATATTGCTGGCACGTTCGTGTTTTCATTATTTTATTTTCAGCGTAGCATGGCTATTTAAAACGACACCACTGCTACTTGGGTGAGCTTTCTTGAAAGGAATTCACAGTCACTCTAACCTAACCTAACCATGTATACCGCTTAAGATAAAATACACAAATCATACCCTATAAATGGTCTATAAAAATTGACTTAGATGTCAAATCTAATATCAGTTCTCCATTCAAATAACCCAATTTAAAGGAAAACAATACAAATTAAAATCAACCACAGTAGTTTCGAAATAGTAGCTACTGTCTGTCTGCCACCGACCATCTGAATATCGGAAATTAATCTAAACCACACTGGTGGTGGTGTTGCTCGTTCAAATGTCCCGGGATACCTGTCCAAACATATTTATTAAACAGAAGCTGTTCAAGTCACGCAATATTGAAATTTAAACCAAATACCAATCATTTTGTATTTGGAAACGATGATAACTAAAAACACCCCGGACAGAGTCTAAAGTGGATACGAAACGAAAAAGTCTATACATACTAAAGAATCGATAGGTGGAGTCCAAAGAGACACAGTGTGAGATGAGTACAAAACATATTAACCAATAGAGGAATCCGATTACAATAAATAGATAATGGCAATACCAATACTACGGCATCTTAAACTGGCAACTAAGTTGCTAGTGTGGGCAACTGTGCTGTACGAGCAAGGTTACAAGTTATACATGGTCTACTCTCAGAGCCATGATGATATCGATTGTTGAATGTTGACAGACAGATCCAATGAAATGTTATTGGAGATCTCAAAACAACAACAACGATTGTGAAATGCAATAAAACTTTTCTAGGCGAATGCGAATCCATTCCCGCAGTATTGCCGGCACAGCGTTAACTGATCGCAACCAGCCAGCCAGCTAGCTATTGGCTGGTGGTGGTCACATGGCCTCATCCCATAAGAGCAGACAACAACAGTGTTGTACATTGGGTCTGTCTGTAGTGGCTGTACGGATGGCTGGCACATGTTGCCTTCATATGCTTTTACTATTTTGCATAAATCATAATGTAATCTGCATCGCAAACCAAGTCAAATAAGAAGACGAAGAAGAAAAAACGAACACTTAAACTAAAAAAATGTCCAAGCTTTCATAATTAACTGACCACTTTTTGGGCTCAACACACATGTGGAGGGACGGACATAATCTTGAGTTTAGCATCTGCATTTACCAAAAATTAAAAAAAAGAAATCAAATAAATTCGAAAAGGACCACAAACAAGACCTGGCTGGACCAGCATTCTTAGTCAAGCCCAACAAACATAAACTTCAGTCTCAGGCAAAGTCACACACCCGCCATAGCCAAGAAGGCAATGGGGGGAAAAATTAATACTTGCGTAAACCCTCACCTTTTAATGTATGAAAGCAGCAGAGGAAAAAAAACGTAAATATTAAATCGAACAGTGGTTTCCTGGGAATCTAACAAATTCTTGAGAAACCAAGAATAGCTGATGCATTTAATATCTACTTTATCCTTTTGCGAAGGTCACAAACTTTGTTCTCCCTCCGTTTTTAACATCTTAAAATTAACGACATTTCCGCTATTATTAATTAGTGATTCCAAGCAATCTGGGTTGGAGTTAACAAAAAGCATCTAAAAACCTGGGAAGAAAAATACAAAAAAATCGAACCACATTTTGGCTCAGTCGAGATCAATCCTTAGGATTGACCAACAATATGCTTAAAAAAAAGAGTTCCGACAACATATTGCAGGAACCATGCATATGTTTGCAAACATTGTTTTAATGAATTTAACATCTACTGGTTTTTTGGTTCTTTGTTGTCTGCCACGCTTTTGCTTTCAGCAGTTTTCAATTTGGGTCACAAACACATATATTATAACCATATTTGCGACAAGCTACAAACACCTTATGTTTGCATCCATACAACAAAAAATTACAGATTTTTCAGATTAAACAACTTTCGTTTGAAGTTTAATCAGGCAATTTTGTTGAAAGTGAGAAACTTATCCGTCACAGACCGAAACGAGCTAACTTTACTGATTTTTACATTTTATAAAAACTGCAATAAATTCACCATTTGTACTTCAATATTTAGAAATTACTAGAAAAAAAAGGGAACGGATAGCTCCCAGATATGACTGTAACTTATTAACCCATTAACGACGATCCATTTTGCACTAGTTAAAACGATGTTATAACTTTTATAAATTGGTTTGGAATTGGTTACTTAAACTAAGATCTGTAACGAAATAATCACTTTCTCATTACCTTCTAAGAAGGGACAGGGGAGAGCTACACGCTGAAAAAAACGGCCTCTGTAACGTATTCTCCCAAACATATTCTACACGAACCATGTATATGTTTGGACCACACTTCAAACATTCATATGTTTGCAAGACCCAAACTCACTTGTATTTAGATGCAAACAAAAATATGTTTACTGGCAAACAAGTATGTTTTTACGTAGACACAAATTCGTTCTTCATCCCAAACATCCATATACTTATGTGGAAGCATTCGTGTGTTTCCCCCAAACATCTGTATACTTATTTGGAAACATAACTATATTTCCTCCCAAACATGATAATATTTGGAAACGAATTATTTTTTGATTTCAATATATATATATTATTTATTATAATTAATTTTGTCAATATAAATCCACATTTACAAATAATTAAGACAAAATATTAAAAGATTTAATACGGCCCGTTTTACATTTACTTGCATTGAGTGCATTATTTGTATTTTTCCATGAAATGAGAATATCCTGCTCGTTTCTTCTCCTTTCTTTGGTATCTCTCACGTTTTTGTTTTCAGAAGGTTTCAACTATGCCTTGGTCCACAAACAATATAGTTATACACAAATCTAGCTCATTCAAGGCAAGCGTGGATTAATTACTAAGGTCTTCTTTTATTATCTTTCACAAATGGTCCGCCGGTCCGATGTTCTCAGTGAAGGCTGGGTAAGACAAAGGGCTTTACGTTGATGCCGTTTCCAGTTTCTCTCTTCAAAATCCTTTCTCACTTTGGTAGAACACACACGCATATACGAAACACATACACAAAAACCAAAGCAACATCACAAACCATTTAACTGTCCGAGTCTTTCACTTTCACTGTTTGACGAACACATGCAACTAAAACGCAATACATCAGCCAAAATTATAAACACGGACTTCATCTGCAATTTACACGCACATTCGGGAATATTTATGAATCAACGAGTGAAAGAATAATGCAAAAATACAGATGCACACTTACAAGATAAACTCTCTCGCTGTTCCTCTTTTCTTCTCTTGCTATCGAGAGAGCATAAACAGTGCAACAAACACAGCTGTGTTTGCCTCACAAACCCATATATATTTGGGTCACATATTTCTGCGATATTAGTCATTGTGTCTCAAACATGTAATATTGAATAGCAACCACAATGTGTTTGGGCACAAGTATATTGTATTTGCGACAAGCTCCAAACAGACGTTGTACTTGCATCCAAACAACAAAAAACGACAGATTTTTCAGCGTGGGCACACTACCTGTGAGCTGTGCGTTTTATATTTTTACACTCTCTGATTGGGACCAACACTTTTACACCAATTCCGACAGGTGTTGCTCACTAAGCGATAAAGCGGTAAAATGTTGGGAATAAGGTTCGAACACGCGTTCTGATGTACAAGAGTTGCGCACACAAACCATTTAACCATCGATCAATCTTTAACTATAAGTAATTAACCCATCTGTGCTAATTAATCCATCCACATTGTGCACAATGTGTTCAATTTGAATACGTATTGTCTTTAAATTGTAACCCTAATTTTGAATCTTAAAATAAAAATAACAAAACAAAAAAGACAATTACAAAATAAATTATGTGAGCCGAGAATTTCTGAACTTCGGAGTCGGAGCTATTGTGGGAGTCTGGGGTTCCGCAAAAAATCCACAGCCCCGCTAGGCTCAATGTTTCGCAACAACTCAATGTCTATAAAAAAACCCAAAGAACGGGTACAACCCTGAAAAAACCCGGCTTACCATTCAGCAGAAGAGTCAGCGGTTACCACACTGACAAAAATATTCTTCGCAATATTTATGAAACATTCTTCATTAATCCTATGAAGTTTGTCGAGAATTTGTCACAAAAAAGTATCATAAAAGGTTCAGGAATTTACGAAACGTAGTCATAAAAAAGTTGCATAAAATATTCTTCGAATGGGAGCATCTTAATTATCGGTATCTTGTGTTTGAACGTCAGCATTATTATTCAAGCAACAGTATACTAAAGAATTCTCATTGCATTTGGTTACTTCCTTACATAAAGGGTGTTTCAACAGAAACGCTACAAAAGTAAATCGATAGGGACAGCAAACGACGCCATATTTTTTCCCGCTCTTTTGACATTTCTCTTCAGTACGGTTTGCCATTTCATCATGGAAAGATATACGAGCCAACAACGAGTCGAAACTCTTAAAATTTACTACCGAAATTTGGAGTCAGTGGCCTCAACTTTAAGAGGCCAACTTTAAGAGGCCTCAACAATCAGCGATGAGGCTCATTTCTGGCTTAATGGCTTTGTCAATAAGCAAAGTATGCGTTATTGGTCAGACAGCAATCCACACGTAATCCGTGAGTCATCATTGCATCCCGAAAAAATTACGGTTTGGTGCGGTTTATGGGCGGCGGCGTCATTGGGCCGTACTTCTTCCGTGATGATCAAGACCGGCACATTACTGTGAATGCGAATCGCTACCGTTCAATGATAACCGAATATTTTTGGCCCCAATTGGATAATATGGACTTGGTGGACATGTGGTTCCAACAGGACGGCGCCACAAGTCACACAGCGAATGCCACAATCAATTTATTGGAAACCAAGTTTGGTGAACGTGTTATCTCACGAAATGGCCCAGTCGATTGGCCGCATCGGTCGTGCGATTTGACGCCGTCAGATTATTTCCTGTGGGGCTACGTCAAGTCTATGGTCTATGCCAACAAGCCAGCGACGATTGATGAACTTTGTACGAATATCGAACGTGAAATTGCAGCAGTATCGGCCGATTTATGCTTGAAAACCGTCGAAAATTGGGTTCAGCGTCTGGACTTCTGCAAGCGTGCCCGTGGTGGCCATGCAACATAAATCGAGTTCCATACATAATGGCATCGAACGTACTTTCACAGGAATAAAGAATTTCAGTGGTATCTAAAACCGGTTTTGTTTTATTTAAAAAACTTTTGTAGCGCTATTATTGAAAAACCCGTTATATTATGATGAATTCTCTTTCTAGAATCATTCAGAACAATCGCTGATAAGAATCTATGGCAAGATCTGAAATATCTATACGATTTTCCAGTAACTATAAATATGAACTATAAATCTAAAAAAGGTTTCACAAGATGTATGACAAATATTCAGTGATGTTATGAACAACTTTCATAAATTCGATTTTCATAGAGTCTATGAAAGAGTTACGTAGGTGTTGTGAAAAAATTCCTTAGTCTTAATTTAGTAGAACCTATTAAAATATTTCTTAGATATTGTAATTATCATACATTCCACGAATTTCCTTGGCTAAAAATTCATGGAATCTTTTAAGGATGTCATAATATTTATGACGAAAATGTTGTCAATGCATAGCGGTGAACTCGTTATTAAATTTTTCTACAAAAATCCCACCAAAATGCGCATTAATTTAATTATTCAAAACAGAGCTTTAGTAATCAGCATGAATGGTATGGAGTTGCAACTTTACAAGCGAGATGGGCTAGAACATCCGTCGGTTACTTGTTCGCAACCTTGCACCATTTCATCTCTCCCCTACTTAAATAACTCAAAAGTCTTCAAATTTCCGCATTAAAAATAATCCTTGTTGGAAGAGTCAAGAGTCGAGGAACTTTCCAGTATGAAGACGAAGATCAGAAATAATTGGTACAGTGATATAATAATACAGGTACAGTGATAGAAAAGCTTCATCAAAAGTGTAGATATTAATTGCACCAACGTAAAAATCGATAATACATACAGATATATTGAAATCAAAGAATAATTCGGTTTCAAATATTATTATGTTTGGGAGGAAATACGCATATGTTTCCACGTAAGTATATACAGGTTTGGGGGATACATGCGGATGCTTCCACGTAGGTATATGGAGGTTTGGGATGAAGAACTCATATGTTTCCACGTAAAAGCATACACGTTTGCAAGTAAACGTGACGCTGTTTACATTTAAACACAAGTGAGTTTGAGACTTCCAAACATGTGCATGTTTGAAGTGTGTTCAATGTATACATGGCTCCTGCAGAATATGTTTGGGAGAATATGTTAGAGAGGCCGTTATTTTTCAGCGTATATACACGCTGAAAAACTGTATTTTTGCTGTTGTTTGGATGCAAATATAACCTGTTTGGACATTGTCGCAAAAATGGTATACTTGTGTCCAAACACAGTGTGTTTGCTATTTAATATTACATGTAGGAGATACAATTGTTAATAGATTATAATAAATGTTTTTGTGACCCAAATATGTATTTTTTTATTGAAAACTGCTGAAAATAAAATCGTGACAGACAATAAAGAAACAAAAAAGCAGCAGATCGTTGATTCATGAAAACAATGCTTACAAACATATACATGGTTGCTGCAATATGTTGCTGGGACCATTTTTTTTAGCGTGTAGGGATAAGCCAACCACGCTTGCAGTGTCTGGGAAGACAACATTACATGGGTCAGTCCGCAATGTTGGAAAAAGTGTACCAAAATTGGAATTTCAGAATGTACCACGTGAAGCGTAGCCATGGGCAATATTTGCATAAAATAATCTTTAAAAGTGGCCGTCGGTGGTGCAATGGTTAGTGTGCGCGGCTCTTGTACATGAGAACGTGGGTTCGATCCTTGCTAATTCCACCTTACACGTCTTTCGGCTACGGCCACCTCGCTTAGTGATGGCGACACTATCGAGTACTTAGCCATGAGGAAGCTTCTCAAAATACCATCCGGAACCGGTGTAAAACTGTAAGACCCTATCAGTGAGTGTAGAACTAGAAAGCGCACATCTCACTGATTGTGAGAAACTCTCCCCAATCCCTTCAAGGAATGTAGTGAGAAACCACTTTTTCTGAAAAAGCGGATGAGCTGGGAAGACCATGAACTACCTTACCGGAGCCGGAACGTGTTTCATTTCATTTATTATCGACTATAAGCATATCCCGTGTGAGCGGTCCCAAGGTCGCAATGCTTGTCTCGGTCTGAACGGAACACGGTATGATTAAAAGGCATGCGACGAGTCTGGGGGTCATGGGAAATGGAGGTTTGCAAAAGTTGTTCCGATGAGGAAGAGTCTACTGGGCATCTTGCCTGCACGTGCCCATTACTAGACAGCAAAAATATGTTTGTCATGGTATGTCATGGTAATGTCCGGTAGGACTAGCGCTGAATCTCGCCAAACCGTGGTATCACAATGATCTCATAAAGAGTCAAAGTAAGTCGTTTTATCGACTGCCATCAACAGCTACCTTAACTTACATGTGAATTAGGGTTAAAACGTTCATACAACTCAACGACCCATTATTGAAACAAACGAGAAGTCACGAGAAGGACTTCTAGAATGCCTTCTCGAAGTAGGCACTTAGAAATGAGTGTGATATTTATAAAGGAGAGTGTCTTTTGGCATGCAGTCTTAGTGAATCAAAAGATTTTATAATTGTCCAAACCACTGTGCGCTAGCTACATTAAAAATAAAATTCGACTTCTTCTCAACTCAACTGTAGAACCAAGTTCCTTTTCTCTCTTTGCTGTTAAAGTTGAAGATCACAACTAACTAACAAAACTATGGGAAATAATTTATGCCTTCGAATCCATCTGCTGGAGAGACAAAAAAAAAACAAAAAACAAATCACAAAACTTTTCAGTGTTCAATTCCCTACGACGTAGGAGGACAACACCAGACTACAGGAGGATCCACCACACGGATGCAGCTTAAGGAACCAAAGAAAAAGGAAACACATCGAAAGGTACACACAATTTAAAGGAAAACAAACACCAGAATCATCATCAACACGATGCCATTCACATCCCTATATACTCGTATGTAGAATGGGCCGCAACATGCGCCATCCAATGCGCCAGCGTGCCTCAACATCGTAAAGCACCAAACAACCAACCAACCGAGCAACAAACATACACCAGCCATACCATCATATAGCAAGGAGCATATGCAGCATGTTGCAGCTCAGTACTAGCACACCATGTTCTGCATGCAGTGAGAGGCTAAACGGGGAACCAAAAAGTCAGCAGAAAGCGAAAAGGCAAAAAATTAAAAACAATCCCTCAGCAATCAAAACATGCACCCTCTTGAGAAAATCAACAAAATTATAAATTATCAAATGGTGGTTTTGAGCTCAACTGTCACTAGTCACAATGGGGGAATATTATAGCTTGTTCCTCGATGTCGAACGGAAGCTTTCATTCGGGCTCTAGTCGAAAGAAAACTGATTAGGGTTCCACTATCATGTAATTTCTAGTCGAACGAAAATGTCTGGTTCAGTCTGTACTTAGTTACACGCTGAAAAAAGCGATCTCTGTAACATATTCTCCCAACATATTCTGCAGGAACCATGCATATGATTGGAACACAGTTAAAACATTTATATGTTTGCACGCACCAAACTCACTTGTATTTAAATGCAAACATTAGCATTTTTTGTGGCAAATATGTACGCTTTTACGTGGAAACATATGCGTGCTTCATTCCAAACCTCCATATTCTTACGAGGAAGCATATGCGTATTTCTCCCAAACATAATAATATTTAGAAACGAATTATTTATTGATTTCAATACGTATGTACTATTTATTATAATTTATTTTGTCAATATAAATCCACATTTATAAATAATTAATTCAAAAAATTTATAGATTTAAAACGGCCCTTTTTACATTTACTTGCACTGAACGCGTTGTTTGATTTTTTTTCATGAAATGAGAATTTGCTGTTATTTTTCGTCTCTAATCTTTGTTGTCTCTCACGTGTTTTTTTTTAGAAGGTTACAATTATGCGTTGGTTATCACTATGCGTTGGTACAAAAACAAGGTATTTATATACAAATCAAGTTCATGCAAGCCAAGCGTGGATTCATTACTTGTGTTTTTATTATTATATTTCGGAAATGGTCCGCCGTCCCGATTGTCTCAGTAACGGCTCGGACAGACAAAGGGCTTCACGATGTTGCCCTTTCCAGTTTCTTTCCAAAAAATCGTTTCTTACTTCTCAACCAAAGCCACATCGCTACCATTTATCCATCCGAGCCTTTGTTTACTTTTCTTCACTGATCAGATCAAGCGCTTTTGATATCCTCTGTCCGATGAACCATTGACGACTGAATACATGAAACTAAAACGCAATACATCAGTCAAAATCAGAAACACTGACTTCATCTGCAATTTGCACGCACATTCAGGAATATTTATGAATCACTGACAGAGAATAATGCAAAAATACAGATAGACTTTCTCGTCGTCCCTCTTTTATTATCTTGCTCTCTCGAGAACATAAACAGTACCACAAACACAGATATATTTGGGTCGCAAACACATATACATATTATAACATATTAAGCATTGTGTCTCAAACATGTAATGTTGAATAGCAAACACCATGTATTTGGACACAAGCATATTATATTTGCGACAAGCTCCAAACACACGCTATATGTGAATCCAAACAACAAAAAACGAAAGATTTTTGAGCGGGTACTTACGTAGGTGGCCTCAAACACCACAGGGGCGTCAAGGGCCCTACAAAACATAGCATGTTTCTCCAACCGGCCCTTTATTCAGCTTTTCTTCTCCAGTTGGTAACCCCAAGCTCTCGCAGGCAATATTGCACCTGATACTGTCAGCGAAGTCTTGGTCATCCTATTTTTTGATGTCGTTCGAGTACGTCTTCAAAAACCTTTCGCACTGGTTTATTCTGATCCATTCTACTGACATGACCTAGCCGGATTAAACGCGCAATCTTGATACGCCTAACTACGTCGATGTCGGGATACAGATTATACAGCTCGTGGTTCATCCGTCGTAGATACTCGCCGTCTTCTATTATAGGACCACATATTTTTCGGAGCATTTTTCTGTCGAAGACCCCCAGTGATGTTTCATCAGCATACGACATGACCCAGGATTCTGCGTCATAAAGCAAGACAGGTTGCATGAGAGTGTGATATAGTTGGATCTTCGTTTCTCGAGAGACGGTTTTATCTCTGAAGTGCTTACTTAGCCCAAAATAACACCTGCAATTCTCCGTTTGATTTCTAGGCTGACGTTACTACTTCTGTTCACGGCAGCCCCGAGGCAAATAAATTACTACAACCTCGAATTCGGAATGCTTTTTTGGTACATGAATGTGGTATACCCTATCGAATAATAGTGGTTCCGCTCTCGTGAAGTCGACACATGCTGGAATGTTGGAAGTACCTTCCATGACCGACTGCGTCCATGCCCCATAGTGAGAGTTGCCTAAGCCTGATGAAAGACATGGAAGCCATCTGCATACACATAATGTCTACCGGCAACAAGTATAACATTACATTCAGTGCACCAGTGGGAGTGGTGCGCAGAGCACCCGTGATGCAGGTCTTTGCGATTTTATAACCCTAAGGCAAGAGTGCACAATAGGCGGGCTTCTCTGGAACCTGCTACCATACGATAATCCCATAGATCATTATCGGTCTCACCATCACTGTATAGAATCAGTGAACAATTCTCGCAGAAAGTCTCCATTTTCCCCCAGTGCTATCACCGCCTTTATCGACCTTATACTATGTTGGGTCTGAAACTTAGCTTGCTGTCCAAAATAGCACCCAGGTAATTGGCAAACATTGGCCGGGTTTATACGTAGCCCACTTTCACCCGCCCATCTGGCCAAAGTACGTTAGCTATCTTGGACAATGTCCTTTTGGGTACTGGGATACTTGCCCCTTTTAGCTATTGTCACATCATCCCCATAAGCTTCTGCTTGCTTGCAAGATTTCAGACTAACATGAAAATACATCAATTGTACGACTGAAACCGCGCAGACCGGGCGTATGTGCCACAACATGGAGAACCCACTATAAAAGCAATGGACACTTGACACTGAAGCCAGCAGTTCCAATTGAACCCTGAATGAACTCAATTCTAGCTGCTAAATTTGATTCAGGGCAAATAACGGGTTTTTCAACAGAGACGCTACAAAAGTAAATCGATAGGGACAGCAAACGACGCCATATTTTTTCCCGCTCTTTTGACATTTCTCTTCAGTAAGTTTTGCCATTTCATCATGGAAAGATACACGAGCCAACAACGAGTCGAAATTATTAAAATTTACTACCGAAATTTGGAGTCAGTGGCCTCAACTTTAAGAGCGGAAAATCATCTTCAGCGATGAGGCTCATTTCTGGCTGAATGGCTTGGCTTCGTCAATAAGAAAAGTATGCGTTATTGGTCAGACAGCAATCCACACGTAATCCATGAGTCATCATTGCATCCCGAAAAAATTACGGTTTGGTGCGGTTTATGGGCGGCGGCGTCATTGGGCCGTACTTCTTCCATGATGATCAAGACCGGCACATTACTGTGAATGCGAATCGCTACCGTTCAATGATAACCGAATATTTTTGGACCCAATTGGATAATATGGACTTGGAGGCTATGTGGTTCCATCAGGACGGCGCCACAAGCCACACAGCGAATGCCACAATCAATTTATTGGAAACCAAGTTTGGTGAACGTGTTATCTCACGAAATGACCCAGTCGGTTGGCCGCCTCGGTCGTGCGATTTGACGCCGTTAGATTATTTCCTGTGGGGCTACGTCAAGTCTATGGTCTATGCCAACAAGCCAGCGACGATGGATGAACTTTGTACGAATATCGAACGTGAAATTGCAGCAGTATCGGCCGATTTATGCTTGAAAACCGTCGAAAATTGGGTTCAGCGTCTGGACTTCTGCAAGCGTGCCCGTGGTGGTCATGCAAAAGAAATCGAGTTCCATACATAATGGCATCGAACGTACTTTCACAGGAATAAAGAATTTCATTGGTATCTAAAACCGGTTTTGTTTTATTTAAAAAAACTTTTGTAGCGCTCTTATTGAAAAACCCTTTATGTGTCGACAGTCGCCATTAGCGATTGGCAGCGACTACACAAATATTTTCAACAAGTTTAAACTGTCGTCACAAGACGACGTCGTTTCGTGTCGACGACGGCAACCGTAATAAGGGTGATTATTTCAATTATTTTATTACAGTTTTCATAAAATCTATGAAAAAGTTTCATGGATGTTATGCCTTGGTTACATGAAGAATTTCATTGACTGTATGAAATTGTTGTTGCATTTGTCACGCTGTTTTATATAAAATAATATCCAACAAAGTGGCCGTCGGTGGTGCAATGGTTAGTGTGCGCGGCGCTTGTACATGAGATCCTAGGTTCGAACCCGGCTCTGACCACCTTCAAATTTTCTTTCGGCGGCGGTCACCTCGCATAGTGACGGCGACACTATCGAGTATCTAGCCATGAAAAAGCTTCTCAAATTACAGTTCGGAATCGGTGTAAAACTGTAGGTCCCAATCAGTGAGTGAAAACTGGAAAGCGCACAGCTCAGTGATTGTGAGAAGTTCTCCCCAGTCCCTTCATGGGATGTAATGGGAAACCATTTATTTTTATTTTTTTTTAATATCCAACAATTTATAGGGACATTGAAAGGGCTTTTTCTTTTTATTTCTGGAGTTTATTTCTTTTGGATTTAGTTATTTCATAGAACACATTTCCTCCCACTGTGATAACGCAGCGTAAACCAAAAAAAATATCACTGGAAAAAAGGAAGAAGTAGAAAAAACTTTCTGTATAAAATCGACAAACAAAATTTATGCACAATTAAATCACAAGCGAAATTATTAATGTGGCCGTTCACGCTTTTCAATACTTGTGTATGAGCAAAAAGCAGCATCTCTGGCTGACTCTGACTTGACTGACTCTGTCTGGCTGATGCGAGTAACGAGCTTAAGCGCTAAAGGTCCGAGATCGTTGTTGCGTTTAATATCAATAAAACATTTCATATCGATTATTATTGATGTGTTTAATGCTTCTGCGGGGTAACAACATGTTGCCACAACAAATGAAATGTAACGCAAATCCAAACGCAGCAACAACAACACTAGCCACACAAACAAACGCAACAACATTAACTGCAGCAACATGTGAGTTTTTGTGTGATTTTGCGCATGCGTAGCCATAAAACTTTGTACCGAAATTGTTCGACGACGTTTGATACATCGGCATTAGGCGCCGGATATGTTCAAGAGGTTAAGACGTTAACAAACCTAAAATATTGCTATTAGCATATGGTGGTGGAGGATGATGGTGCCAGTCGGTGTCGGTGGTGATGATGTTGGTGGTGGCGTTGTCGATGATGGCTATTATGCTGGTGATGCTGGTGGCGTTGCTGTTTGTAATTTTATGAATTTATGAGCAACATACAATTGTTTATACATCGCATTGCTAAAGACATACAGCCAGCCAACATACAACCGATACGCTCGACTACAACACACAATTGTTAGCGTTCATTTTGCAAATGTAATAAACTATAAATTGAAATTATTCTGGGATTTCAGCCGCAACATTCGAAATGTTGCCTTATTGATAATATATGACGCTGATGCGTGATTATGTTTGATAATTGATGTGAATTAATATATTTGCTGTATTTAGATCAAATCCAGGGGAGGAGGATCATTGATCTTAACGAATGTTGTGTTACATGTTGGCAATAGTTTGTCAGAAACAAAAAAAACAAAAGATTCGAATTATTTGAAATAGGTTTTCCTTTTTAAAAAGTGATGATTTATCCGACCTTTCGTGTTACATCAGTATATACGATTGATGTAGTGTACACTTCATTGGACAGTCCAAGCAGCTCACTACTTCCACGCAGTATGTCCTGGGCAATGGCTTATCGGAAACCTCCGTTAGCTAGCTAAAGTAAGAAGGCGAAATGAATGAGCAACCTGAGTGGTAATGCGATCACTGATACGTCTCAGGATTATTAGGTGACCCTGTCACTGAAGCTCTTCGAAGTAGTCGACATATTATTCTGTCCTTTGAAGGCGGATGAGCCAACACCGTTGGCCTACGGCGGATCAAAATTGAAGAAACCAAAATCCAGTTTCGACACACTGTAGTTTCGACACACTGCATCCATAATGGGCGGCTGAAACATAATCATCCTGGCAGTAGGTAAAATGCAAACCTCGGTGGGCTGGGTTTGCCTCCCGCCGCCATAATATTGGCAATGAAAATACACAAAGAAGATAATAAACAAAGAAACCCCCCAACTGTTGACGACCCTCGCAAACGTTATAGGGACCACGATTTAAGGATATGTACCTGGAATGTGCGTTACTGGCACCGTTATTTTTCAGTGTGTACATGATACCACCTTAGATAATGGAATAAGGCTCATAGACTTCGCCGCTGCAAAGAACATGGTAGTTAGTAGCACACGATACCAGCATAAGGACGTACTACATAAAGCGACTGGATATCTCCTGATCAGCGGACGAAGAACCAGATTGATCACTTCGTAATAGATGGCAGGCACTCTTCTAGTGTAATGGATGTACGTGTGATTCGAGGTGCCAATATCGACTCGGATCATTATCTGGAGGCTGTGAAAGTTCGCACAAGACTGAGCAGGGTGAAAAACGTACGAAGCCGAACACAGGAAAAGCTGCATATTGACAAGCTGCAAATACCGGAGATATCAACGTCCTATCGACAGAAGCTTTCTATCCTGCTAGAGCAGAATACCCCCTCTCCCGAATACACTGATGTGCAGTGGATGCATATCTCCCATTCTTTGGAAACCGCTGCACGGACTGAACTTGGCTATCAAAAACCGCAGAAGAATAAGCCATGGTATGACGAAGAATGTCGCATTGCAACTGAACTGATGAAAAAGACGCTGCACGTCTGGCAACGAAACCGTCAGTTGCAACGCGTGCTGCGTGTGAGCGGTATAAGAGACTAAGAAGGGAGGAAAACCAACTATTTAGGCGAAAAAATGACAGTGGTAGTAGAGAGTGAAAAAACCGAAATGTGCAGGATGAATGGCGAATCCGGAAAGTTTCTCCATAGGGTAAAAAGATCGAATAACGGGCCTAAGAATGGGAAGCCCTCCTGCAAGGACGAGAATGGGAATCTGGTGACTAAGAAACAGTGTGTGCTCAAAATGTGGAGAGACAACTTTTCAGCACTACTCCACTCAGATTCTTCCACTGAAGATCAGAAGGTAATGATAGTGGAAGATAGTGTAGATTGTACCCCCCCACCACACAACCGAGACGAGATTAGAACGGTGATCTCCCGCCTGGAGAATGAACTTTTTGGGGCAGGTGGCGAAGGACTTATAGCCCACATGCATCAACTGATATGCGGTATATGGCTGGGGGAAAATATGCCTGATGATTGGAGTCTCAGTGTATTATGTCCTGTATTCGGAAAGGGTGATCCGTGTGTCAGTTCCAACTATCGCGGTATCAGTCTTTTACTCATCGCGTATAAGGTCTTGTCGAGCGTATTATGTGAAAGACTAAAGCCAATTATTGAAAACCTGATTGGACCGCATCAGTGTGGTTTTAGACCAGGCAAGTCCACGGCTGGCCAAATATTCACGCTACGCCAGATCCTGGAAAAGACCCACGAAAAGCAAATCGATGCATAGTACCATTGTTTGTCATTTACAAAGCTGCTTTCGATAGCCCCATACGGGGAAAACTGTACGAAGCTATGTCTGAACTTGATATTCCGGCAAAATTGATTCGCCTCTGTAGAATGACGCTGACCAACACCAAATCAGCAGTGAAAGAGGGGAAAGACCTCACTGAACCATTCTGTAACAAGCGACGATTTAGACAAGGTGACACACTTTCGTGCAATCTCTTCAACATCTTAATCGAGATAATAATGAGAAAGGCTGCAGTAAATACGAACAAGACCATTAACACGAAAAGCCATAGATGTTGCTGGCGTATGCTGACGACATAGACATAATTGGGCGAAATTTGCGAGAGGTTACTGCAGTATTTTCAAGAATCGAAAAGAAATCAGCGAAGGTGGGTTAATGAGGGCAAGACAAAACTGATGGTGTCAACGACTACAGAAACCTCTCGACTTGGTCCGCACTTCAGCGTTGACAACCGATTTAATTTTGAAATGGCAGATGAATTTGTCTACCTTGGATCCGCCGTGAACAAGGACAACAACGTCAGCCTGGAGATAGATAGGAGAATTGTGCTTGCAAATATATGCTATTTTGGGCTCAGCAAGCAGTTTAGGAACAAAGCCCTCTCTCGACGGACAAAACTCCAGCTATATCAGACTCTCATGTTACCTGTCTATATGGCTCCGAAACTTGGGTTATATTGCAAGCGGATTATAAACACTTGGGAGTATACGAGAGAAAAATTCTTCGTAAAATATATGGTCCTGTTACGGAAAACGGCGAGTACCGACGTCGCTGGAACCAAAGCTATATAATTTGTATTCTGACGTAGACATAGCTAGACGAATCAAAGTGGGCCAATTGCGTTGGCTAGGCCATGTTATCAGAATGGATGAAGATGAGGCAGCGCGAAAGGTTTTCGATAGCGTACCCGATGGAAGCAGGAAAAGAGGACGACCAAGACTCCGCTGGAAAGACCAGGCAGAAGAATCCCTCCGTATCCTTGGTGTTACCAACTGGCGAGAAAAGGCGAAGGATAGAGCCAGTTGGAAGAATATGTTGAAATTTGTTTAATTTGTTTGTTTAATGTTTGTTTGTTAATGTGTAAGACGTCTGACCTCATGAGGTTGTAATATAGTCAATACAAGTAAAAGTAAGTACACAGTAGTTAGGCATCTGCTGATGAACTTGTCACGCAGTTCGAAACTTGTCATGCCAATGAGTGTGCTTAGCTGAATAGTCTATTATTCCAACTAAAAGCAACCGTTTTTCAATTAGAAATATGTTCCTGAGCTTGTAGGCTTGTGGTAGTGTATATTAGACCGGTTCACGAAAAAAAAATTCCCAAAGTCGAGGGATATATTAAATATCACCTCGAGACAATTTAACAACAAAAAAATGTTACTTTCCGAGCCGGTGAAAAATAGCCAAAATCGTTTCTTTATAGTAGTTGTTTTGTTTGTGGCTCGATCGTAACATACATATACTACAATCCATTTTAGATACACGCTGAAAAATCTGTAAAATATAACGTATTTGTAGCTTGTCCCAAATAGAATATACTTGTGTTCAAACACATTATGTTTGCTCTTCAGTATTACATATAACGCGTTTTTCAATAAGAGCGCTACAAAAGTTTTTTTTAAATAAAACAAAACCGGTTTTAGATACCAATGAAATTCTTTATTCCTGTGAAAGTACGTTCGATGCCAGTATGTATGGAACTCGATTTCTTTTGCATGGCCGCCACGGGCACGCTTGCAGAAGTCTTGTCGCTGAACCGAATTTTCGACGGTTTTCAAGCATAAATCGGCCGATACTGCAGCAATTTCACCTTCGATATTCGTACGAAGTTCATCAATCGTCGCTGGCTTGTTGGCATAGACCATAGACTTGACGTAGCCCCACAGGAAATAATCTAACGGCGTCAAATCGCACGACCGAGGCGGCCAATCGAGTGGGCCATTTCGGAGATAATCTAACGGCGTCAAATCGCACGACCGAGGCGGCCAATCGAGTGGGCCATTTCGGAGATAACACGTTCACCAAACTTGGTTTCCAATAAATTGATTGTGGCATTCGCTGTGTGGCTTGTGGCGCCGTCCTGTTGGAACCACATGTCCCCCAAGTCCATATTATCCAATTGGGGCCAAAAATGTTCGGTTATCATTGAACGGCAGCGATTCGCATTCACAGTAATGTGCCGGTTTTCATCTTCATGGAAGAAGTACGGCCCAATGACGCCGCCAGCCCATAAACCGCACCAAACCGTAATTTTTTCGGGATGCAATGATGACTCATGGATTACGTGTGGATTGCTGTCTGACCAATAACGCATATTTTGCTTATTGACGAAGCCATTCAGCCAGAAATGAGCGTCATCGCTGAAGATGATTTTCCGATGAAAATCCGAATCATTTTCAAGTTGTTGCTCAGCCCAATTCACGAACATACGACTCTTATGGTGGTCAAGCGGCTTCAGTTCTTGCGTCAATTTGATCTTGTAAGGATGTAGGTCATGATCTTTTCACAAAATTCGCCACAACGACGTCACAGAGATGCCCAACGCTTGAGAACGACGTGTGAGAGACACATTTGGGCTTTCTTGAACTGTAGCCTCAGCGACAGCAATATTCTCGACACTACGAGCACGTCTTTGTCTCACTGGCACGGGAACATTTTGTACTGTGCCTGTGGATTCAAATTTTTCCACTAGACGCTCAATTGTTGATCTGGTAGGACGATTATGACGACCATAAATTGGACGTAGCGCTCTTAAAGTTGAGGCCACTGACTCCAAATTTCGGTAGTAAATTTTAATAATTTCGACTTGTTGTTGGCTCGTATATCTTTCCATGATGAAATGGCAAACCTTACTGAAGATAAATGTCAAAAGAGAGGGAAAAAATATGGCGTCGTGTTTGTCCCTATCGATTTACTTTTGTAGCGTCTCTGTTGAAAAACCCTTTACATATTGGGGACACAATGAGTAATGATTAATACATATACATACACACGCTGAAAATAATGGCTCCATCAATATATTGCAGGCAACATGTATATGTTTGAAAGCATTATTCACATGAATTGAGGATCTGCTGCCTTTTTGTTTCTTAGTTGTATGCCTCGTTTTTGTTTTTAGCGGTTTTCAAAAAGCAAAACCCCATTTGGGTCTCAAAAACATATATTTCTAGCTGACCCGGCAGACTTCGTCCTGCCTTCAAAAGTATTGATAATATCAGATGGTAAACAATGATGATGGTAAACACGCCGATTAAGCACCCAACGCCTTCAGCGAGTTCTTGAGTTACGGTGCAAAAACACAAAACAACTAAATATTGCGCCAACTGTCGGACGAACTTCAAACTACACAGAAACACCACTCACGGCCCATAGAGCATGCATATAAAATTTGGTCAAAATCGGTCCAATAGTTTTTGAGTTTAGCGATCACGAACATACACGTAATTTTTATATATGTAGAGAAGAGAGCCCAATAATCACTGTGTCTCAAACATGTAATATTGAATACCAAACACAATGTGTTTGGACACAAGTATAGTATATTTACGACAAGCTACAAACACGTTATATTTGCATCCAAACAACAAAAAATACAGATTTTTAAGTGTGTAGAATGTGTGTTGTAAGTTGAAGTTTTTTTTAGAGTATGATAGAGCGATAATGCGACAAAAATAAAAATCCTGAACCTAGGGCAATTTGTGGATAGTGTTGCCATCACTACGCAAGGTCAACATTAATGACCTCTCAATTTGTTTGGTATCAGTTCAGAATATGGGCCCTTAACTGTCGTCGCCTTCAGCAAATTATAGTTTTTTTTAGAATATTAATGCGGACCTTAGAAGCCTCTAAGTTATACCCCTTTTGGCTCTCCATAACTCAATAAACAACATGAATGGGTTGTGGCTCTTCTTCTTAACAGGCATCATCATCTATAAACCTGTTCCCCTGACCAACTACACCAACGAATGTACGTACATTCATCTGTCCTCGTAATCCCTGACACAATTAAATGCGTTAAAATGTTCATATCAAGCACATTAAAATGAAATTAATTGGCCACTTAGAATGGCATTAATATTGGTCCATCTTTTCCAAAAAATCAACAATTTAGCCAACCCAGGGAAGATTTTAAATTAATTGACGCTAAGGAACATCTCAATGGCATAATCTCGGCCATAAAATAAGGAGACTTAAGCCTTAATTAAGCTGATTTTCGTTTTCGTTTTTCATTTCGTTTCGTTTCGCTGCGAAAATGAATGCTCATTTTAAAAGCGCATAACTCACACGTACTTGTGTGACTTTGCCGGGGTGTCGTCTGTCCATTTGTCCGTAGGTGCATCTGTCTCTTAAGCTGCATATTGGTGGCCCAAACACTGTCTACTACGGACAAGACAACAACATTGTAGTCCATAGAGTATGATACAATTAAATTAAGTTAGTTGGTCATTATCAGATGAGCTTCTGGAAATACGGCTGACCATGACTTTGGCCTACCAAATCTTGTCATTTTAAATGACCGTACGCAGATGGGCAGACAAATATCGCGTAGAGCGATGTCTTTTGTGGTAGGAGAGGAATCAACGAGCGGCGACTATGGCTGGTAAAGGTAAACCAGCCCATTGGCGACCACACACGTTGAAAGATTTTCGGAAGAGCTTCTGTACAGACGGGGTCGTTTACCAGCGGCCAGATAGATTAAGTCTCAACAATAAATATACCAACGAAATAAAATTAAAAAAGAACGATGATATTATCATAAATAATGTAGATCAACGTGACACTACTGACTGCATTTTCCTTAAAACGGGAGCTCGAGGGACGTATGCAAATTGTTGGGATACAGTAGTATGTACTTTCACATATAGTAACTCGTAGAAACAGGGATTCCATTGACTGACAAAGTGAAATTAATTAAAGGGACTGGCAACAAAACTAGAAAAACATGAAAAAATCTTGAGTTCTTGAGTTTTCTGCAACAACTATGCAGATCGTTTTAATTTTTAGCGCCATAACAAACTGAACTATAATTTCGTTTAATACCACTGTGCGACACCAAAAAAAATGATGGGGTTCTGACAACGGATTCTGGTAGAAAAGTCTAAAAAAATATACTTGTATCGGCGTTTTGCCAGATCTGATCAGAATTTGTTTTAGGGGGGGTCAAAGTTTCCGCCCCACGGAACTCTCCTGCAACATATCAGCATGCAAAATTGTGTGTTCCTTACTTCTGAGATACAAACTATGTTCAGCAGTTTTATATAAAAGATTGAGATAATCATTTTTGTGGAACAAGTTAACCATCTAACTGTCACGTATAACCATAACTTGTACTTTTTTTTTGAAAACGCGCAAACAACTGATTCAAAATGACGGGGGGCGTGGTCAAAGTGTTCTACAAAAATTATCGCCAGTGTGTCCGAACACTGCGTAACACAAATCTTAGCCCAAGTGCTAGATAAAAGCTCACATATGATAAAATTCATTATATTATGAGGACTATTTTTAGTGGAAACAGCAAAATGACAAAATTCATTATTAACCCTTAGAAGGCAGTTAGTTTTTGCTTATTATCTAACACTTGGGCTAAGATTTGTGTTTTGGAGTGTTCGGACACATATAGTGAAATTTTAAGGCGAACATTTTAAACACGGCCCCGTCATTTTGAAGCAGTTTTTTGCGAGTTTTCAAAAAAGAAAGTAAAAATTATGGTCATACGTGACAGTTAGAGGGTTAATTTGTTCCACAAAAATGTTTATCTGAATCTTTTCTATAAACCTTCTGAACATATTTTGTACCTCAGAAGTAAGGAACACACAATTTTGCATGCCGATATGTTGCAGGAAAGTTCCGAGGGGCGGAAACTTTGACCCCCCACTCTAAAAAAAAATATGATCTGATCTGGCAAAATGCCGATACACGTATATTTTTGTTTTAGACCTTTCTACTAGAATCCGTTGAGAGAACCTCATAATTTTTTTTGGTGTCGCACAGTGGAATTAAAACAAAGGGTTTTTTGGTTTTTTGAGATTTGAGAGCGGAAATATTTTGGACAGAGCTAATCCTTGAACTGCATCATAAAATACTAAAATATTTTGTTAACAGGATAGTGCTAGTGCGGTTATAGTTTTCCGACATGAGCTCTTTTCGAAAAAAAAAACAACATGAGACCTTTCGAATTTGGTGATTCTATTGATTCGTGAATTATCTTTGGGTGTGTCCGTTTCGTTGCTGCTGGTAATGTAGAAGCACTGTAGTTTAAATAGTAGTAAACAGTTAGCATAGTTTTAGGCTGCAGTAAATATCACGATACATGGAAAAGGTTCAAGTCTTTGTTAATTATAGAACCTGCTGGATAAATACTGGGATTGTGTGGATTGTTCTGAATGGTTGTGGAGAATCTAATACATTTGCTATTAATAACCGATATAAAGCGCTAGTGAATTTGATTTGTTTGAAAACGTGAACTGCGGGTACTATTAGCTGATTTGTGTTGAATTTTATAGCAAATATTATTAACTTAATATTATGTTATTTAATATCAAATACCTGAGAAGTTTAAATTGTGTATGAAAAATATAAAGTAGAAATAAAGAGACGTCAGTTGTCAAACGTAGTTAACACAGGTTTTCGTTATATATACACGCTGAAAAATCTGTCTTTTTTTGTTGTTTGGATGCAAATATAACGTGTGTTTGGAGCTTGTCGCAAATGTAATACATATACGTGTGTCCAAACATATTGTGTTTGCTATTTAATATTACATGTGTGAGACATTAATGTTGAGAATATATGTGTGATTAATATGTTAGAATATATGTGTTTGCGACCCACATTTCTTTATGTTTGTGATACAAATACAGCTGTGTTTGTTGCACTGTCTATGCTCTAGAGGGCAAGAAAATAAAAGATGGGCAACGAGAGTCTACCTTGTAAGTGTGTTTCTGTATTTTTGCATTATTCTCTCAGTCTGTGAGTCATAAATATTTCTGAATGTGCGTGCAAATTGCAGATGAAGTCACTGTTTCTTGTTTTGGCTGATGCATTGCGTTCTAGTATTCAGTCGTCAATGGTTCATCGGACAGAGGATATCAAAAGCGCTTGATCAGTGAAAAAAGAATAAATGAAGGCTCGGAAGCTTAAATGATTTGTGATGTTACTTTGATTTTTGTGCATGTGTTTCGTACATATACAGGGTGTCCCCTAAACTTTTGTCTAAACTTAAACACGTGATAGGTGAGAACAAAAGCTACAATGTTTGTTCTTACTCCAATTGCCTTGGTGGCTTTCGAGATATTCGTGTTTAAAATAATTGAATTTTTGAATGCATTTTCAATAAATGCATAATCTACTTTTTAAATGAAAAGGAAATATCATTGAAAATTGCTTCGAAATTGATTTTAAATCAAATGCGACAGGAAATGACTATTAATACAACTACAACTGAAATAAGAGACCGCTTATCTAAGTGCATAACGCAACAAGGCTCTCATTTTGAAAATTTTCGTTAATTGAAAACATTTTAAAAAAAAATTCGTTTTCATTTCAAACGAAAAAATAAATTATTTAAAATCAATTTTGAAGCAATTTTCAATATTTCTTTTTCATTTAAAAAGTAGATTATGCATTTATTGAAAATGCATTAAAAAATGCAATTATTTTAAACACGAATATCTCGAAAACGAAGCCACCTAGGCAATTGGCGTAAGAACAAACATTGTAGCTTTTGTTCTCAGCTATCACGTGTTTAAGTTTAGACAAAAGTTTAGGGGACACCCTGTATATGTGTGCTACCAAAGAGAGAAACGATTTTGAGGAAAGGGCAAAAACGTGAAGCCCTTTGTCTGTCCGAGCCTTTACTGAGAAAATCGGAACGGTGGACTATTTGTGAAATGAAGGCTTGGCTTGCATGAACTAGATTTGTATATAAATTTATTCTTTGTGTACCAATGCATAATGATAACCAACGCATAGCTGAAACCTTTCGAAAACAAAAACGTGAGAGACAAAGAAAGGGGAAAATACGCATACGTTTACACGTAAAAGCATACGTGTTTGCCAGTAAACATGATACTGTTTACATTTAAACACAAGTGAGTTTGGGACTTCCAAACATATTAATGTTTGAAGTGTTTTCCAAACATATTCATGGTTCCTGCAGAATATCTTTGGGAGAATATGTTGGAGAGGCCGTTATTTTTCAGCGTGTGCATATAATAATATATAAATATAATATTATAAATATAATAATATATAAATATAATAATATATATATATAATAATATAGAAATATAAAAATATATAAACTCAATAATATAAAAATATAATTAAATTAAACGACGCTACAAGGATACGTTACAATACTTCCAGCTGACATGTGACCCTCATACTGGACGCATTCAAGCGTTTGTCTCGGAAATATATGCTTTTGGGATAGTGCTCTCAAAATGTTTCTTTTGAAAACGATGTATCGGGAACGATTATAAGATACCCAAAACTCCTGATTATTAGGGTCAGACGAAATTATATATATGTAGTTTCCCATTACATCCCATGAACGGATAGGGGAGAGCTTCTCACAATCAGTGAGCTATGCGCTTTATAGTTTTATATTCACTGATTGGGACACAGGTTCCGAACCGTATTTTGAGAATCTTGTTCATGGCTACGTAGTCGATAGTGTCGCCGTCACTGAGCGCGGTGACCGCCGTCGAAAGAAATGTAAGGTGGTCAGAGCAGATATCGAACTAACGTTCTCATGGACAAGAGTCACGCACACTACCCATTGCAACACCGACGAAGTTAATGTTTGAATTAATACTACAAGTTTTCAAGGCCTGACACATATTGAAAAATGGTTGGTTTTCATTTTTATTAGGCTTTTTGATACGAAACTTATCTGAAAACTAAAACGGCCGTTAAAAGTTGGTCCTACGAAATTGTTGAATATAAATA
Source organism: Phaonia tiefii (assembly GCA_963931995.1). Lineage (NCBI taxonomy): Eukaryota > Metazoa > Arthropoda > Insecta > Diptera > Muscidae > Phaonia > Phaonia tiefii. Next base: position 89,974,891 of record OZ008369.1, on the reverse strand, counting down.
CAAATAGTCAAAATCTAGCAGTTTTATGGGAATGGAAAAATCAAAAATAGTCAGTGGTTAATATCGCTTGCGATAGGCGACTTCAAACGATTTGCTAGCTCGAAATTCCTCCCATACGAATTCTCTCGTAGTTGAATGCAAAACAAGCCGAATCAAATCACCAAACCGCCAGCCATTGTTGTCGAACAATAATAGTAAGGGTGATTATGGTAAATGCGAATTAATTTACTACAGCACATTTTTGAATTGCAATTGAGAAAATACCAGTTCGTATTTACCCCCCATGGGTAACCCACACATATCGCCGTGGGAAATGGGTAATGAACGTTTACCCATTACCCACAGGGTATGGGGAATATAATAATACCCGCACCGATGGGGAATTACCCATTACAATTACCCATTACCCACAGGGTAATGAAGAACCTAATGGGTAGTTACCCACGACGATGGGGAATTACTCATCACGATAACCCATAACAAATGGGGTCGCCATGGGAATGGGTTACCCACGGTAACCCATCCCCATTTTTGATCGAACAATTTGGAAAAAATTTCGATATCTCGGAAACGGAGCGTCGAATCGAAAAAATAACTAAGTTTTGGGGGTTTCCATGGGGTTTTTCATAAAGTAGTGCAAGTCGTATGGAATCAGTTTTGATATCAAAAAATTGCCAACATAAAAAAATGGCTATAATTCAGAAAAGGTGCTTCGAATCGCAAAAATAATATTTTTTATCTCCGTAGATGTCTTTAATACGTCATCACTTTTTTTGAAAGAGTCGCGTAAAACTACAACTTTTTCAAATAAAAAAAAACCCACATATGTATCTGAGCGATTGTCTGTTTTTTTTTTTTTAACTGATGTCGTACTAAAGACATACAGTGGTTAAAACCTCCCATGGAGACAACAAAATTTATGATTTTTGCGATTTTTGAAAACAATTTTTTTTTTAATTTCAAGTTTTCTTAAATGAGGAAGGAGTTCCTTCTGGTTTTGTGAAGGGAATTATTACAATTTTTTTTTCAAATTCTCGATACCCGAAATAATCTGGGTCCACATATCCAAAATAAATAACGGGTCCGCCATGTAACTTTTTTTTCAACTAGTGCTTATTTCGTGAATGGTAACACTTAGCTCATGTCTGATTTGACAGATAATTAGTTTTATGGTTGTGTATACGCTTGAACAACGCTGGGAAATATTGCGACATTACTTTGAAAATCATGGTAATGTAAGCTACACTCGATGTTTTGCGCCCTGTTTTTGAAGATCGCATTATCAGCCGCAGAGCTGATGTCGTTTGGCCACCTCGGAGCTGCGATTTGACACCGTTGGACTATTATTTGTGGGGGTGCTCTCAAAGATTAGTGTTACGCCGACAAGCCAGAGACAATTGACGCTTTAAAGGACAATATTCGTGAAGCCATTGGTGAAATACAGCTGCACACAATCGATAATGTGCTTAAAAATTGGACCGATCGTGTAGGCTACTGCATGGCCAGCCGAGGCAGCCATTTGAATGAAATTATTTTCCATTATTAACCGGAAGGATTGTACTTTCAAATAAAACAAGAAATTTGAGAAAATATTCACTAGTTTTTTTTTATAGCATTTTCAAAAAAAAAAGTTATTTGGCGGACCCTTTATATCTCGAAATTCGTGAGGAGAACCCATACTTGATGGTTCCTACGATGGCCCTAGGTGTACCCGTTTTATTGGACCCTAGGGGCCCCATAGGTCCCACCGGAGAACAATTTGTTGAGTTTTGAAAATATTTTAGCCGATTATCGGTTTTTGATTCTATTTTTTTGGGGCCCGGCTCGGAAAAGTCCAGTTCTGCCCCCCTATTCCAATTAAATATTATGTCGAACAAAATATAATTTAAGTTATTCGATTATTTCGGTGATTAAAATGTTGCATTCTATTTTTATTTACCAACTGGCTAAAGTACCCTCGTTTAACCCACCAAACACTGCAGAATTCGCTACTAAATTAAAATACGAAGCAGTACGAGAACGTGAGCTGGCATTGTACTCTCGTATTTCCTGACGGTTTTCTGCATTCGAAAAGACCCGCCTTCTCGGAAGGTTTAACAAATGCTCACATGCATTCACGGAGCTCGCCCAAAATTAACATTGTGAGAATTTCCTGACTTGTGCAGTGCAAACGTCACGGCGGTGGTCAGCCAACAGTCATGGATCATGCTCAACTAAAAACTAAGGTCAACTCTTTAGAAAAATCCCTCAAACTGGTAGTCAGTTAGTCGGTGGTAGTTGGTAGTCAGTCAACAGCCAACAGCTAAAACGAAAACGAAAAATGAAAAAAATCACTCGACTCAAAAAAATATGAAATTCTCTTGAAAAACACAGATATGGAAAGGGATAACAAAAAGATTCATCCCTGGCCAGAGGAGTGAGTATTCACTACGCATGCTTGGCCGCTTGCTTGCCTCAGGTTTATCTTGCAAAGTTCATCGTCTCGCTTCTGGAAAGAGTAGTCCGCCGCGCCATAGTCGACGAACAGGGTTCATTTGCATTGTGTGAATTGACGCGCGGAGGCTGACAATGGTGCCTTGCCTGCCTCCGTTTTTCTGTTGAATGGTGATGCCGACTGTCCGAGTTAATAACATCTAATTTGTCATCGTTGAAGAACTAATTTTTCTTAAGTGATAACGTCAAAACAACCGGCTACTAGTTTTGACCGCCAAACACTTTGTGTGAGGCCTTTAGCCGAGATTGTTCGTAGTCATATCTCCGGTATTGAGTCAGTCAGTCAACTACCATCTAAACCACAACCACAACCACTGCCACTGCCACCGTCATAATCATCATCCTCATCAGCCGTAAACTGGTGCGATATGTATGATGATTATGTTAACATTAACAACATGAATGGCAGACATGAAATCAACTAACTGATTTAGTTTATGGCTGCAGAATGACAATTTTGGGGCTGGATAGTTTCATAAACATATGATTTTTGCTGCAGGAGTAACTTTCTCATGAAGGTCTTTTCGATGGAGACGCAGGTCTTCAACATTTCCACGAATTCCTGCGTTTTGGTTAATACTGTTGTTTGAATTTCATTTGTTTTGCTTGCAGCCAATTTCTATAGAAATGTTGACAAATTCTTATAAATAAAATAAAATGTTGATTTGATTCTGGCCATCCATGTATGATAATATGATTTGGATGTTTGTTAAGTGATTTGTAAAATGTCGAGTTTTTGGCTACTAGATTTCAATTTGGATAATGGAAACATAGTTCAGATCTTGTTGAATGACAACTTCTTTATAAGACAACAGAAGAGATTAGGTGCAGCTGATATAGAATTGGATTTCTTTAAAACTTTCTGTTTTGTCAAGTTACCCTGCTTCTTGCTAAAGCTTCCAAGTTTTACAACTTAATTTGTTTGTTGAAACAAACTCAACATCCGGTGATAAGAGTTGCATTCGACAAATTTGGATGCAATCGAGTTAGGTGGTAAAGTTTTCAAGTTTGGGTTGAAACAGTGATTTGCTTGATGAGAGAGACTACAAATACATGAGCTTTTTGCGTTGGCTAAAAGATTGAATCTTGCTGTGAACAAATTCTATTCTCACGAATTTTATATTGACTCGACTTTTAACGGGTTTTTCAACAGAGACGCTACAAAAGTAAATCGATAGGGACAGCAAACAACGCCATATTTTTTCCCGCTCTTTTGACATTTCTCTTCAGTAAGATTTGCCATTTCATCATGGAAAGATATACGAGCCAACAACGAGTCGAAATTATTAAAATTTACTACCGAAATTTGGAGTCAGTGGCCTCAACTTTAAGAGCCGCTACATCCAATTTATGGTCGTCATAATCGTCCTACCAGATCAACAATTGAGCGTCTAGTGGAAAAATTTGAATCCACAGGCACAGTACAAAATGTTCCCGTGCCAGTGAGACAAAGAAGTGCCCGTAGTGTCGAGAATATTGCTGCCGCTGAGGCTTCAGTTCAAGAAACCCCAAATATGTCTCTCACACGTCGTTCTCAAGCGTTGGACATCTCTGTGACGTCGTTGTGGCGAATTTTGCGAAAAGATCTTGGCCTACATCCTTACAAGATCAAATTGACGCAAGAACTGAAGCCGCTTGACCACTATAAGCGTCGTATGTTCGTGAATTGGGCTGAGCAACAACTCGAAAATGATTCGGATTTTCATCGGAAAATCATATTCAGCGATGAGGCTCATTTCTGGCTGAATGGCTTCGTCAATAAGCAAAATATGCGTTATTGGTCAGACAGCAATCCACACGTTATCCATGAGTCATCATTGCATCCCAAAAAAATTACGGTTTGGTGCGATTTATGGGCCGGCGGCGTCATTGGGCCGTACTTCTTCCGTGATGATCAAGACCGGCACATTACTGTGAATGCGAATCGCTACCGTTCAATCATAATCGAATATTTTTGGCCCCAATTGGATAATATGGACTTTGAGGACATGTGGTTCCATCAGGACGGCGCCACAAGCCACACAGCGAATACCACAGTCAATTTATTGGAAACCAAGTTTGGTGAACGTGTTATCTCACGAAATGACCCAGTCGATTGGCCGCCTCGGTCGTGCGATTTGACGCCGTTAGATTATTTCCTGTGGGGCTACGTTAAGTCTATGGTCTATGCCAACAAGCCAGCGACGATTGATGAACTTCGTACGAATATCGAACGTGAAATTGCAGCAGTATTGGCCGATTTATGCTTGAAAACCGTCGAAAATTGGGTTCAGCGTCTGGACTTCTGCAAGCGTGCCCGTGGTGGCCATGCAAAAGAAATCGAGTTCCATACATAATGGCATCGAACGCACTTTCACAGGAATAAAGAATTTCATTGGTATCTAAAACCGGGTTTGTTTTATTTAAAAAAAGTATTGTAGCGCTCTTATTGAAAAACCCGTTATATTGACTCGGTTTTACATTCGGACTCGGTTGAATCTAAATGCGGTGGATGTCCGAAACACAGGTGCACCATTTTATATACCAGTGTAGTTGGATTTAACAAATGCCTTTCGACAGTTGCTGAGTTTACCGAGCGGACGCGAACTATAATCGCAAAACATGTGTGTGTGATTTAGAAAATGTCAAAATTAACATTAGTTTTTCTACAATGATTTTCGAAACCCAAATCAAAAACCGATATTATTTCGGTATTATAGTCCGAATTCGGAAAGACTTCATGTAGTGGTTCTAATCATGTGTTGGCTGAATACAATCAGCAGTTTGGCAAGATACAACATTGACAATTACACCACATTGCAATATATTTAAGTAGCTTTTCCTTTATATTGCAGGTCCGGTGGGACTTCCAGCAGTGGTTCTATACAAGGGTTCTTCGATGATTGTCTATACTACCTTATGGCCTATACAAATCCTACATCCAAATGTTGTATGCAAATTTCTAATTGGCATTTTTAATATTTTGCAGTATTTCCACAAACAGGCAATATCAGCAGGCATTTGAATTCTGCTATTGAATTTAAAAAAAAAACCGTTTCCCACTACATCCCATGAAGGAATTGGGGAGCGCTTCTCACAACCAGTGAGCTGTCCGCTTTATAGTTTTACACGCAAAGAAAACAAACGTTTATTGCTCGGTTGCCACAACAATATTTCGATTGATTTGTATTAATTTATTAATCGCAACCGTTCATGTAGTTCTTCCAAATAAGCTCATGTATCGCAAATGTGTATCATGCTGTTGCAAACGAGTTCTCGTTGGAATCAAACGCGTACAAAATTACATTTGCCGCAAGTTTAAAAACCGTTTGCGCTAACTGAAATTAGCCATTTTTCTAATGAGAGCACAGATTACGAAGAACGTAAATGTATGTCATTCTGTCGACTGTATACACTGCAAACATTTTTCAGTTCTAGCAAAAGTTTTGTTTAGTTAGGATCACACCTACAACCCGGTTGCTGTAACCGAGGGAACATTTGGCGGAACCGTTTTTCGTTTCTCTTAAACGTTTGTTTTCAGCTTATATATTTCATAACTCGTTTGCTGCAAACATTTTTTGGTTCTCCCAAACGAAATGACATGTATGACTTAACAGAAGTTCGTTTCTCGCAACTACAGTCACCAAACGAACTTCAGTTATCTGAGATTTCGTTTGGGAGGAACGAGTTTTTTCGTTGCGTGTACACTCACTGATTGTAACCTACAGTTTTACACCGGTTCCGAACAGTATTTTGACAAGTTGTTCATGGCTAAATAATCGATAGTGTCGTCTTCACTAAGCGAGGTGGCCGGCTTTGAAAGAAATGTAGGGTGGTCAGAGCAGAGATCGAACCCATGTTCTCATGCTCAAGAGCCGCGTACACTAGCTATTGCACCACCGACAGTCACAATATCGTGTATTGAATATAATGCCCCAATTTTATAAACTCGTAAGGGGCATGGAAAAGATGAACCAAAATGTATTTAAAAATCGCAACAAAAAACTCGTTAAAATGGAAATATAATAGGCGACCCAAAAATCCTCATGCCCTGTGGCTTTGTTGTATATTTGAAGTTTAACGTGATAATTGAAATTTTATTGGATGTTCTTAACGTTACTTTTTGAAGACCATATTTTTCAATAGATCTGGAGAGAACTACGGGCGATAAAATCTCACAGAGTTACCGGATATTATCTTTCTCGTTTCCAGAGACTGCGAGCTGTTCACATAGACCCGAAAGTTTAAAAAACCCCCAAGAAAGAAGTCTGGAGCAGTCAAATCGGGCAAACATGCGGACCACGACAAATCGACCAGTTAATGGAGCAATTTTTCAAAAAAAAGTCATATTCTCCGATGTAGCGCATGGCTTCGTAAATATACAAATTTGTCGAATTTAGGGTCAAGAATCCATGAGAAACAAATGCACCCACAACGACCAACTGTCTGGTGCGGATTTTGGCCTTACTTTTTTGAAGATGAGGCTGAAATTGCAGTGACTGCGAACGGCATTCGTTACACAAATATGATAAAGGAGTTTTTGTGGCCTCAACTGGAGGGCATAGGTGTGGACGACCTCTGGTTTCAGCAAGTCGGCACTATCTGCTACACCGCGCATCAAACAATCGATTTATTGCAGTAACGATTTCAAACACAAATTATGTCAAGAAATTCTGATGTCAACTGGCCATCAAATTCATGCGATTTAACGCCGTGCGATTTCTTTCTTTGGGGTTTTGTGAAATCGGTGGTTTATGCGAATAAACCAGAAACAATTCCTGAGCTCAAATCCGAGATCCAACGCGTTATCAGTGAGATACAGTATAGATACATTCCATGAAAAAGTCATGCAAAATTTCATGAAACGAGTAATGACCTGTCATCAGAGCCGTGGGGGCCATTTAACAGATATTTTATTCCATACTTAATCGGAACATGTCATCTTTGCAATCCAATAAAAAATCACAACTATCTAAAAAAAAATACGTATTTTTATTTTAAAATCAAAATATTCATTCTTACTGAGACACCCATTATAACAAAATTAGGCAAAATTGCCGGACTTCGGGAGATGCTTAAAATTAGGCCACTAAATTCTTGAAGAACGGACCTATGGGGTAACTTGGTCCAAAAAAGGGTCGCGAAGACGAAGTGCTGGTTTTATGAACTTTTTTTTTGTAGAAGACCTCAAAATAAGCAAAAAAAAATCAATGAGTGTTCGAAATCACGGATGATGTGTTAACACCTTTGTACACACCGTGTACCTGTTCGATTTTTATGAACACATTAGTAAATGTAACATTGGAAAATAAAAAAATAATAGTTTTTTTGTATACACCGGGCAATGCTGAACATCAAATGACTCGCTTTGTTTGGCCATAGCAACAACAACCAAACACACAACATCACACATACTTTGTCCGAAGTAGCTGACGTATACGTGTGTCACATAACCACATGTCTGCCATATTAACAGCAACGAAACAGCCAAACACACAACATCACACATACTTTGTACGAAGTAGCTGACGTATTAGTGAGTCACCTTAACGTCGATTGCGCAAGCCCATGGGCCGTTCCGTTCAACAACAGCAACAGCTACATGTACATACATACATTATTATGTTAATACATACACTATAGGCACAATTTCGTTTGCCTCACCCCTGCCACACCACTCTTTCATTGCTCTCTTGCTCACTCATTTTTGTTTAACACGTCATTATTCTCTTTCGCAGTCGCAGAAAATCTGGTTTTAGCAGCAGCATAAAATCTGGTTTTAGCAGCAGCATAAAATCTGGTTTTAGCAGCAGCATAAAATCTGACTGATAGATTTAGTCCCTATACGCCGCTATAGATGTTAACACATCAAAAATATAACAGTTTTAGATAACTAATCGGAAAATTAAATTTGAGAAAAATTTGATGGATTTGATAATAAATTGTTTTGATGTTATTTATTCGTTTTCCGTACCACAATAAAAATTAATTGAAAAAAATCAAATAAAATTTTTAGCGAAGTCGCTTAGTTATCGAGATTTAAAATAGTTTCTTTGGTTAGGTTTTCTATTTAAAATTTTAAAAACAGTCGGGAAAAACTAAATTTAATTTTTCGAAAATTCACCTAATTACCGAAACATTCAAAGTTACAATTTATAAAAATTCAATTAATTTCACGCAAAGAAAATAAAATGATTATTGTTCGGTTGCCGCAACAATACTTTGATTCATTTGTTTTAATTTATTAATCGCAACCGTTCATGTAGTTCTCCCAAATAAACTCGTATATCGCAAATGTGTATCATGTTGTTGCAAACGAGTTCTCGTTTGCATCAAACGCGTACGAAATCTCGTTCTCACCAAACGCGTACAAAATTACATTTGCCGCAAATTTAAAAAACGTTTGCGATAACTGAAATTAGCCATTATTCGAATGAGAGCACAGATTACGAAGAACGTAAATTTCTCTCATCCACTTGTTTGGCATACATACACATAAAAGTGATCACACACTCTAATGCTTTTGCCTTGTCAATATATCTTGGATAGACAATTGTCGCGTTGTAGTTTGCTGCGCTTTAGTTGGTATTTGAATGCAAGGCGAGACAGACGTGTATGTAGACAGTGGAAAAATAAACAAAACCAACCAGTTCGATCTTTTGCCTTCTCTTCAGTTGGTAATACCAAGTATAGTCAGGGATTCGTCAACCTGATCCGTCTAGCGGGGTCTTAGTCTTCCTATTTTTCGTCTTCCTCCGAATTCGGTTTCGAAAACCCTCCATGCTGATTCGTCTTCATCCATTCTACTGACATGGCCTAGCCAGCGCAATTGCGTTATTTTGATCGGCTTAACTATGTCAATGTCGGGATATAGCTTATACTCGTACAGGTCATGGTTCATGTTCGAAACTCGCTGTTGTGCACATAAATTTTTCGGACTATTTTTCTTTCGAATACTCTTAGAGATGTTCTCAAGGCTGACGTTGTATTTTACGTTTTTTACGGTAGATCTGAGGTATACAAATTCGTCCACCACCTGGAAATTATAACGGGTATCAACGTTTACGCTTTGGAAAAGGAAAGTGTTGTTTCATCAAGAAAAGAAAAGTGTTGTTGAAAAAGAAAGTGTTGTTTCATCAAGACAATGTTCCAGTTCACACAACCACTATTGCGATGGCCTAAACTAATGAATTGAAGTTCGAGTTGCTTCATCACGCACCTTATTCACCAGATTTGGCTCCCTCGAATTATTTTCTACTTCCAAACTTGAAAAAATAGCTCGGTGATAAAAGATTTGCCAACAATGCAGAAACGGAGTCTGCGGTTGATGGTTATTTTAAGGAGTTTGACAATTCTTACTATAACCACGCTATCGAAGCTATTGAGTATGGCTGGAAAAAGTGTACCGAGCTAAAAGGAGACTATGTTGAAAAATAAAGTAAAATTGTCCCAACTATTTTGTGTGCTCTTTGCTAGGTCGGCAAGTTTGGGACCGTATTTCCTCAATTCGCACAAATGTATACCAGCTATTGAGTCTATCATTTGACATGTGAAATCTTATCAATATTGACAGTCGTCAAAAGTGAATTCCATAATATTTTCATTAGACAAATCATCCTCAGCATTGCAAGATTTAGCTGTAGATTACAGGCGATTCATTTTGGGTTCTATTTGAAGTTGTATTATTATTGTCTTACACTCAAGGAACATTGTAGGAATCGAGTTGCATTAAATAAAGCTGTTTTGTGACTTTCAGATGTATTTATGTATTTCCAACTGTGTTTCTTTGATTTATGTTAAATATTTAATGTATATTCATAATTTTATTTAACCACAACAACAACGAATCCCCAGAAGAAGTCTACATATCATCGACGCTACGTCTGGAAAAACTTCAATTAAATTATTTTAATGCACTCACATAACTAATTGTTTGAAAAGAGGTTGTAGCAACCGTTAATTCGGCTGTTACCACCGAATTGCGGTTGCCAGAACCAAATTGAGGTTCTCATGACTGAGTTTAGACCCCACAACTGAAATACGGTTGAAGCAACCTGGCTTCATAATTGATTTGGTTGTGACAACTGAATCTTCAATTATGTTCGTTATGCCAACTAAATTTTCAATAGTTTCAGTTTCAACAGCCGAATTTGGAAATTATTCAGATGCAATAACCAAAATTGGTACAACTTCGGCTGCAGCAAGCGAATGTGGCATCAATGCAGGTGCAACAACCGAATTTGCCATAATTCGGTTGCTACTATCGAATTTGGTAACAATTCGATAACCATATTTGGCGCCAATTCGGTTGCTGTACCCGAATTTCCAATGAATTCTGTTGGGATTCAGTTCTAATTCGGTTACCACAACAGAATTCTATATATTTCAAATCTGACGTTTAAAGTTCTAGAAGCAAATATTATATTAAACAAACTAAAAGGGATCAATTGTAAGATGCGGTCGTTGTGATGTCAAGACTGTTTTTGTGGTCCATAGGAAAGGTACGTAAAAATATTGCAATTAATGTTTCTGCATTAAAACGTCATATTTTGCAGAAAATATCCAAATTTATCAGAGTGCAGTACAAGCAGATGTCAACACTTCAGGTTTCCAAGGTCGGCCGTTTGCATTCTCAATCTTCTTCGTTTACGACCTAAATCGACAGGACCTAATTGTATTTGTATTGAATTGAATCGAGTTGAATTGAAGTGAGTTGACTTGAGTTGAGTTGAATTGAGTTGACTTGAGTTGAATTGAGTTCAATTTAATTAAATTAAACAGACACAACTCGTCAGAATTAGTGCGTTGACTTTGATGGCCTGCACATCAGAATAGGTCCGGAAATGGATGTAAAACGAAGTTGTTACCCTAAACAATTATTTCCTCATTTTGTAATAATTTATGAGAATATAGGAAAATAAATCACCACTAAATTAATAGACAAACATTTCAAAATTCAGTTATGACACTACCTGAATACGGCTGTGACCACCTCTAACTCGGTGGAGACAACCTCTAATACGGCTGTGACAACATCTAATTCTGCTGTGGCAAACTCTAATTCGGTTGAGGCAAACTCTAATTCGGTTAAAACAACCTCAGATTCGGTTGCGATGACATCTAATGTGGTTATGACAACCTCTAAAATCGGTTACGGATAATTCGGTTGCTTCAACCGAGTTTTTCTGTCAGTGTACAGACAAATTATATAAAATATTAAATATAGAAAATTATAGAAAAATTAATTTAAAATAAGAACACATCAGTTAATATTTTTCTTAAAATTATATGAAAACTTGAATTGAATTTGAATTAAATTAAATTGTATTAAATTGAATCGAATTGAGTCAAATTGAATTCAGTTGAATTAAAGTGAGTTGAATTGAGTTAAATTGAGTTGAATCGGGTTGAATTGAATATAACTGAATTGAGTTGAATTAAAATGAATTAAGTTGAATTAAAATGAATTAAGTTGAATTGAATTAAATTGAAGTGATCTGCATTTTATTGAATTGATTGGATTTAAATTGAATTGTATTGAATTGAATCGAATTGAGTTGAATTGAATTGAAGTGAGTTGAATTGAATTGAGTTGACTTGAGTTAAATTGAGTTAAATTGGTTTGAATTGAATTTAACTAAATTGAATTGAATAGAGTTGAATTCAAATGAATTAAGTTAAAGTGAATTAGATTGAACTGAATTGCATTTTATTGAATTGATGTGAGTTAAATTCAATTGTATTGAATTGAATCGACTTGAATTGAATTAAATTGAATCGAACTGAATGAAATGATTTTTTTTGAATTGATTGGATTTAAATTGAATTGAATTGAGTTGAATTCAGGTGAGTTGAATTGAACTGAGTTGAATTGAATTGAGTTGAGTTTAATTGAACTGAATTGGGTTGAATTGAATTTACCTGAATTAAATTGAATTGAATCGAATTGAATTGAATTGAATTGAGTTGAATTGAATTGAAGTGAGTTGAATTGAATTGAGTTGAATTGGGTTGAATTTAACTGAATTGAATTGAATAGAGTTGAATTCAAATGAATTAAGTTGAAGTGAATTAAATTGAACTGAAATGCATTTTATTGAATTGATTGGATTTAAATTGACTTGAGTATTGAATTGCATCGAATTGAATTGAGTTGAATTGAGGTGAGTTGAATGGAATTGAGTTGACTTGAGTTGAATTTAATTAAATAAAATTGAATTGAAATGAATTGAATTAAATTGAACTGAATTTTTTATGAATTGCATTGAGCTGAATTCATTGGAATTAAATTGTAGTGAATTGAGTCGAATTGAATTAAATTGAACAGAATTGCATTTTATTGAATTGATGTGAGTTAAATTCAATTGTATTGAATTGAATCGACTTGAATTGAATTAAATTGAATCGAACTGAATTGAGTGGAATTGAAAAGAGTTGAATTTAATTAAATTAAATTGATTTGAATGGAAATGAATTAAATTGAACTGAATTGCATTGACTTGAGTTGACTAGAATAAAATAGTATTGTATTGAATTGAATCGAATTGAGTTGAATTAAAGTGAGTTGACTTGAGCTGAATTGGGATGAATTCAAATAAATTGATTTGAATTGACTTGAAATGAAGTGAGATGAAGTGTATTATATTTAACCATTTAACTGTGTAATTTCACTTTTCGAAACACACCCTGACGAGTATACTCGTCAAACGCAAAGCTAATGCCGGTGACATGTATACTCGTCAAAACCATTTTAAATATTCATACTGATAACGAATATACTCGCCAAACACCGGAAATAGCAGCGACGAGTGAACTCGTCAAACCCTTTAACTGAATTGCATTGATTGGAATTGATTGGAATTAAATTGAATTGTATTGAATTGAATTGTATTGTATTGAAGTGAATACACGTTAACTGAATTGATTTAAAAAATGTTATGTAATGGACATTTTAAATTTGGAACACGAAAGGCGTGAAAAATCCAGGGTTTCGGTTTGGAAAGTCATCAAACGGTTATTGGTATTGAAACCTGTTAATCGTTTTCGCCTGTTTTTTTGGTTTCGTTTTAAACACCATAATACGGTCGCAGTCACTCAAAATTGATTTCTCTCTTGATCTGCTTCTCATTTCTTTCTTCAGAAACGAACAAGCCTATTCCAATGTTATGGTACTATTCGCCTACGCGCGATGTTTGCTACATCTTGTTGGATAGACGAGCGGACTTGTAACCATGGTGCCTGGATTCATCTCAATTCCAGTGAAAGTGGAGGTTTTAAAATAAATTTCCAACTACACTAGGGTTACCTTTATTTATTCGCTCTATTTTGTCGAATAGATACATTTTAATATACCTTTATTCAAGCTCAATAGCATTCTGTATGTCTATTAGTAGAGATATGAGTCATTATTTATGTTTTCTAGGAATCATAAAAATGATTTAATAGAGATTGACTTTAGAATGCCTTTGAGTTTGAATAGAGCAAAATTAAAAATGATTAATTATCATTTACAATTAAAACAACCTAAAATGTAATGATGGGTGTAAATTAAAATTCAAATAAAAAAATGTTAACTGTATAGGGACTTCAACCTGAACGACAGAGCATCCCCCGTTTTCTAGTCAGGTGGACCCTAGCCATGGCGTCATTTTTCTTTTCTCATAAACATAAATATTCGTTTGGTGCAAATAAATTTAAAATTCCGTTGATAGGCAACAAAATGCATCATTGCATATAGGAAAAAGTCAATAAATGTCAATGTATAATGGATGCTTATGATTGACAAATGAAGTAAGTATGATAAAATTCTTAAATGCTGTAGGCAACTTTGGAACATTTATCACTTTATTCCCACAATACAGTTTGTCACATAAATGCTTTGAAATTAAAATCCATCATCAACAACAATAAAATGACAAAATTTAGGATTTCTATCAGAGGATATAAATTAGCAACTACAGTTCTAATCAATATAACAAAAAGTACAATCCTCCTCCTCCCTCATTAGAGATCTTTCAAATGCTTTGGCTGTATTTCTTTCCATTCAAATTAGTTACAAATTTCCCAAATGGCAATCAACTAAAAATAAGAAGCAGCAGCAGAGTCCTGGAGTCGTAACTTAGGATTGTTAAAGTCAACAATATACAACACCGTGACATTGTGAAGCCACTGTTACAGGAGGAGGAGGACGACGACGACGACGTGGAACCTGCGCAATGGCACCGGGATTTTAGCTGCACCAAGATTTACGAGCAACGATTATATCGATTATTCTGACAGCAAGTCGTCGTCGTCGTTTTTTTGTTTTCGTTAAAGAAGAAGAAACAAAAGTTTAAGGAAACTTTTTACAACAGCAACGAATTTAAGAAATCTACCCAGCTACATTCGTACGTATGTATGTATGTATGTATTATGTACGTGTAAGATCAATTCGAGACATAGTCTGAGGGGCCAAGTCATATTATAAACATGGCTGAGACCGACGACAACCGACCGACTTGCCGAGACGTCATTGATGCAAATCATGACGACAACCTTCTTAAACTTTTGCATGGTATCATCCGCATCAGCATCTGAATCGGCGTCATCGTTATTGTCCACAGATACGCGAATCCCTTGGAACATGTACTCACTCGTACATAGTACACAGAGAGTTAGTTCAGTAAATCTTTAGGCTAAACTGGCACGGAAGCCTTACATGATACCCTCGTTTCTCTAGCAGCAGAAGTAGTTGCCAGTTGTTGTTCCTGCAGTGCAGTACAAGTGACAGTGATGATGATGCGGTGGTTGTGGTGGTGGTGTTGGATAGTAGTTGCATTGTTGCTGCTGATGGCCAGGAATCATAAAGAAATCACTTACATGAGCTTTAGTGCATGTTTTCTGTTTTGCTGCTTGTTGTCTTTTTTTTTTTTTAATTCTCTGCTACAAAGTCTCTCCTCTCATCTACGGTTCGGTTCGTTCATGTTGGCATCCCGTGAGTGAACAGTGCGCTCAGATGCATTATACACGTATGAGTTGCAGGTAACTAAACTGTATCTGCCCTTAAGGCAAACGCCGGTTATTTCCTCGATGTGACCCAAGTTCCTAAATCCCAAAAACATTTCAAAATGGGTTTCGTCTTTGAATTTTTATTGTTACATGAGTTTTTTTGTTTTTGGTAAATAATGGAATTCAAATTTTGCGAAACGAAACCCTAATAGAAACTGTAATTTGTCGATAGCGTTAATGATTCAAAGAACTCGAGAATTTAAAAATAACGTCATCAGCTGTCATTTGATTTATGAATCTTGAACATTCTCATTTATCTTTAGAAAATACTAACTGGATGACAAATAAAATATTTGTCCTTCTCTATTAAAATTTTCCTCCTGCATTTCTAATTTGAAGAATATCCGACTAAATATGAAAAATAGGAAGGACAACTTTGGGGTTTTTATTGTTCAAAACTTCGATAGTTGAATATTAAAAAACGACGGAAAGGAGTTTTATGTTTATTTTGTTGCTTAAGGTACTGAATCGTTACTGGAGTAGCAGTATGATACATGTATATACATTGGACCGACTCATATTTAATTTTGCTGCGCCCGCAATGACAATTACTTCCTTTAATGCATGTAAAAACATATAATTGGACATCAATTGTATATATTTTGTTTTTAAATATTAATTGCTCTCACAGACAGTTATAAATTGCTCAGGAAATCTCGCATGCAAAGAAAAACGGCATGTAAATCGTTCACCACAAAAATATTTCTTTTGCTACTTATACTCAACGTTGATCGCTATAGTTGGAAACGTTTCACCCATAAAAACGTTTATCGAAAATTCGTTTGTATTGTTGGAAACAAACTTTTAATTACCGTAACATTTTTTAAAATTTACTTTTACGGCAAATACAGAAAACGTATGTGCACAAGCGCCTATAGTCAAAAGTGATATCTATCTGGAATTGCCCATCTACACAGAAATTTTTTTTTTCAATTCAATTAAAAATTCGAAAATTCAAACAAAATATTAATTGAAAATCCTGTGATAAAAAAATCACATATCAGCTTCCAAATTTGTAGCTTGTTCATTGGAAAAATACGAGTAATATGTTTAAGTCGATATAAAATTGCACCCATCTACAAATATATTTGTACGTTATTTATCTAAAATATTTTCATTTTCAGTCGATGAAGAATTTCACATACTAACAAACTAAATTGTATTTCAATTTTCATTTTGTCATCGATCCGACACAGCTTTAGAAAGTTTGTTGATTAAAAAAAAATTAAACAGCCGCGGTAGGATTCGAACTCACATTCGCTGGAAGATCGTTTCGATGTTTGTGAACCATCGTCTAGCCAGTTGCGGCACCGACTGCCTGTACAAATTTATCTCTAACCTAAGTTATTTGGTTGTTCGTGTCGTATTTATCGAAATGACCGAAAGTAAAAATTAATATTTTTTTAATTTAACCCAAACGTTTATTAGAAATGGTATCCATATTGATTAATTTATTTATTAACCAGGTTAAATTTATTGTGATTTACGGTATTTTTGAAACCTAAAGAAAGCTTCGTCAAATATTGGGGTATTTCCTATGAAATATATTGTCGGTACCATTTATCGACTTTCATTTGCAATATTAGATTAATTTTTTTATAATATCTATGAAAAATTTAATTGCGTGCTGACATTTTTCACGTACCAATTTTTTGGTTAAAATTTTACAGTCGTCTTTTTTTGGCGTAGAATACGTCTTACCTTACGGTATAGGGAGTCATGTCAGATTGTTATTGTCGTAATCTTTATTTCATTGATTATGAGGAAACGGCGAGATAACTTTTTTAAAAATTTTTTTGTAGGTAAATGAAGATGTTATCTTTCGTTTGATATACATTTCATATTGGTTGATATCTTCCTAATATTTAAATTTCTCAAATGAAAACTGTTTAAACACAAACACTCAAACATATGTGTGGTGTTTGGTTGAGTGTTTGAGTTTGTAGCGTGAACACAAACTATGCTGCTTTTTCAGTGTGGACACAAACCTTCGGCTGTTGTTTTGATTGATGAAATATTGAAATTTCGTATATTTACTTATGTATTTAAGTGAAACAAAATGTTAAATGTGAATTTGAATTTAACATGGATATATAATTATAAAAAATATAAATTAAATTGATTTGCGTCTGTTATTTATCATTTACCCTTACTTTTTTAATTTAAAAACAAATTTATCCTATTTTTCCTACCATAAGCTTATGTATATTATCAAAAGTAACTATCAAATAAATAAATTCATTTGCTTATGTTATTTATCATTTATTGTTATATATGTTTTCTGTCTTATCGGATGCCGTATTCTACGTTAAACTTAATGGCCGTGTCTCTGACACAGCCTGCAGGGACAGTCCGTGGCCGAAGGCCTCGGTCAACTGTCTGCTGTTTTTTCTGTGTACGGATAACTCGGGCGATCTTACCGGCCACTGCAAATCGTCAAAATGAGACATTAGACACTCCAATAAGCGCATACTTCAAAACATCCATTGCCGCGCGAGTTGTGTCATGCTGGAAACGAAATTCATCAATTTGCCGCGATAAAATCTTGTTGACTGAAGAAAAAAAATAATAAAAAACAATATTTACCTCACCGAAATAATTTAGTGAACCAATCAAAAGTGAAAAGGGAAATATTTCCTGTGGAAAATGATTTACAATAAGAGCACAAATCTCATAAATCCCCTTACTGTATATGGGTTTTGCATCATATTTTTTTTCCTTTTTCATATTGATTTGTTCACATTATTTTTCTGGCGAATACAAATTTACGCGGGGAATTTAATTTACACTAGGGATAATACACGCTGAAAAAACACCATCGATAACATATTCTCACACACAGATTCTGTATATGTTTGCAACACACTCAAAATATTCATATATGTGACCTGCTCCACGAAAAGGGACCTCTGCGCCGAAAATTTTTTTTTTTACTTTTTGAGTGATTCTTATAGGCAAAATGCCGCAAACCGCAAACCGCAAGTTTCTATGTCTTTTAGTTTTGTTACAAATCACCTGTAAAGATGAACATAATTAATGAAAAAATTGAAAAATGAGATATAAACAGATAATATATATAATATTTGAAATTTAAAAAAAGTTCAATATTAATGGTACAAAATTACAAAAATATCAAAATTTTACATCGCCAGATGATCAGGTTGAAGGAACAGTTGCATAACCATGCGCAAAACACGGAAAAACGAAGCGCTTTTTTTAAACGCGTTTTTCTCAATAACTTCTTTTCGGCGCAGAGGTCCCTTTTCGTGGAGCAAGCCACATATATGAAAGTCCTAAAAGCAAACATTAGCATGTTTTCATTGACAAGATTCATACTTTTATAAATATCTATATACTTACATCGAAACATTCGTGTGTTTCCTCCCAAACGAATGACTGGCGACAGAATGCATAAAGCTGAAACGCAAAAGATCAACCAACAATTCTTTTTTACACGCATTCAGGAAAATTTATGAATCACTGACTGAAAGAATAATCCAACAATACGGTTATAAAATTCCAATACCATTAACTTAGGCTGAAAACTACCTCTCTTTGTATCGTTGTGTTTATTTGTTTTAATATTGTGCTCTCGACAGAGTGTAACGACACAAAACTCAAGTAAACAGTGCACCAAACATAGCTGTATTTGTATCACAACCAAAGCTGTATTTGAGTCACAAATATATATTATAACATGTAAATCATTGTGTGGCAAACATGTAATATTGAATGGCAAACACAATGTGTTTGGATACAAGTATACTATATTTGCGACAATCTCCAAACACACGTTCTATTTGCATCCAAACAAGAAAAAATACAGCTTTTTCAGCGTGTTTTTTTGGTTTTATGTACATTTTCAAAATTTATTGTTATATTTATTATAAAATGTTAACATTTAAATTGAATGTATAGAAACACTCATCATATTAATGAGAATTCCTTTATACATTTGTTTGAAGAATACCAAGCACTAACATTGGAAACACTTTCATGCACAACCCGTTTTTATCATGTCGAAAAACCCTTGGTATTAAACTGGCATGATTTGTTTTTGTTTTATCATTACAAAACAACAAAGCAGAGGGTTGCCATAACAAAAACAAACCATGCCTGTTTAATATCAATGGTTTTTCGACATGATAAAAAAGAGTTATGCATGAAAGTGTTTCCAATGTTAGTGCTTGGTATTCTTTCAACAGATTCTGGTACAAAGGTCTAAAAAAATATACGTGTATCGGCGTTTTGCCAGATCTGATCACATTTTTTTTAGGGCGGGTCAAGGTTTCCGCCCCTCGGAACTTTCCTGCAACATATCGGCATTCAAAATTGTGTGTTCCTTACTTCTGAAGTACAAAATATGTTCAGAAGGTTTATAGAAAAGATTCAGATAAACATTTGTGTGGAACAAATTAACCCTCTAACTGTCAGGTACAAAAACATGTAATAAAATGGATTCTTTTATACCTCATCGTTACAAAATCCTGTTATTTATTTGACTTCCAAATTGCAGTTCTTTGTCGACCTGATTCTTAAAATATCTGACTGGAACCATGTGGCACTATGACGCGAAAATATTCTAGATTTACCTGAAACATAATACCATGATGCTCGATTTCCTTGAATGGATGAAAATTCATTATTGCGTTTTCGTGAAATTAAGAAGAAATTAAATTCCAATTATTGAAAATGTTTAAGTTCAATAGGTTATGGATCAGTAATGTATTGAATTTCATTGAAGCTGAAATGTAAACTGCAAATGCATGCGCAGTTGCACTTGGGCAACGATGATGAAATGGTATTTACTACCCCACTGATTCTTTTGCCGTACAGGAAGAAAACGCCATAAACAAACATAACAACCAAAGGACGACGACACAATGAACCTGTGAATGGTGTTGAGTTGTTGGTTTCGAATTAATTTATTTACCACAAAAAAAGGCATCATCCGTAGCCAGCCTAAATTTACCTTGTACTCAAGAGACAGGCAATATGCACTTTTAACCGAAGATGATCATCGTCCGCCAATGCGGACTTAGCGACCGTTAAGGTACTGGAGTTGGACTTTGGTTGCAGTTGCAAAGGACCCAAATCCCATAAAATCACCTTAAATCGCAATGACTTATGACAAAGAATTCGAAACAAATGTTTCCGCCACGAATTGTTAAGTGGCCAGTAAGCACAATTTTAACAACATGATCTCCGCCACGTTTGGAAAGGAGAGTCGTAGACGTTCCTTTTTTTCTTGTTTTGGCACACAAACATTTGAGTGGAGCACTTGAAAGGGGTGTCCTAATTTAAGTTACGAATTTAAAGAGGCCTCATGATCACAACATGCAAATACAATTACTGAAGCTGTATATGTTAATTAGTTATTAAATCCAAACAGTTAAGTATTCAATTGATTACCAGCTGCGGAGACTACAACGACATCTTTGATCGGGCGTACCAGGCTAGACGATACAAATTTATTTTTAACCCGATCCACAGACTCCAGGCAAAGATACATAGTTTTTGACACAATTGAACTGTAAATCTATGAGTGCTAATCTCTCACTAACTACACTCAGGGAACTATTTGTCCAAAATGATGTTGTAGCATCTATAAATTCAGTTATTGTAACTGAAATACTTTTGTCACAATCGCATTAAGGTCGCTACAACTGAAATTCGGTCGCTACAACTGAAATTCGGTTGGAGCAACCACTTGCAATAATTGCTTTGGTTGCGACAACCAAATATTCAACTTTTTGGGTTACAGGAAAATAATTTATCCAACAACTACATTTCCTTATTATTCGGCTGCTGCAACCGCCATGATTAGGAGCTGCTTTAAAGGTTACAAGTAGTTGATCCAAAAATTGGTCTCCGCACTAAATTTAAGACGCTCTTGCCAACCCTGTACGTAATGGAAGTCAAGGTTTCCTAGTGTTACCTAAATTGCTGGAATTAAATAATTATATTCCAATATTTTAAATCTATTTTTTTGCGATCACTTCAATGTCTTCTATTTATTTTATATGCCCATTATTTATTTAAACAGAATATAACAATATAAATGAATATTAAAGTACAAAGTTTATATACAAGATTCACGAAGAACATAGGGGGCGAGTGCAAGTGGGTAGTGCACAAAAAAAAAAGTGAAAAGTTCCTGCCAAGACCATAGTGCTTGGCGAAGAGCCACATCCTGCTCGAGGTGCTCCTGCTGTTTGCTAAACACTAAGGATCTAGACTGGTAACTCGATAAATAAATATACCACCTAGTATAGGACGTATACCTGCCTGGAGATTGCTAGCGGCCCAAGCACTAGGATATAATACAGTGGTCTAATAATTCACTCGTCTTAAAATTCAATCATTATAGAAACGCCAATGTTTTGTGGTGGAGAATATTTAAAAAAAGATATACGGAGAGGGGCCAAAGCACTCATGTTTATTAAATTATTTAAATTATTATTTATTATTTTTAAATTATTTAAATTTTATAGCAAACGAGTAGCAATACAGGGTGGCAGTCTATTCTGCGATCTCTTCAATATCTGGTTGGGAGAATTAATAATGAAAGCAAATACAATGTTTTTAAGCTTTAAACTATTGGTTGATTATATATACATTTGCTACATTTTAATCGAAACGAGACCTCAGGTAAGTTGACAAACTTTATTGGGATCTCTTCGAATGCCCATTAGGGAGTATATTTCAATAAGATTGAATGAATTGAATGAACCAAAGGACATGGAGAAATCATTTATATCGAGTCTCCACTTAATTGCTTTAACTCTAATCACTAGTTGATACAAAGCGACGTCCAAGAGATAGTGACAGTGCTTCGCGGGATCTCTTCAACATCTTGAGGATGGGAGAATAATGCAACAAAGACCTAGTGTAAAATATCAAGAGTTGTCTAAATACTTGCATATGGTGTTTGGGCTACGGGACGAATGTGGTGCAATGGGAAATGTGAGTGACTATTGGGATAAAATCGTAGACTCCAGCTCTACGCCGACAGCCTTTCATTTCATTTCACTGATTGCATATTTTTCATATTTCTGCTTGAACGTCTAGATTAGCAGGTTTCAGTGATTTGCTTGAACTTCGTACGTCGTTTAATTCTTCCGGCAATTTGACAGCTTATTGTGCGATCTCGTCAACGTCTTATTGAGAGAATACTTCAAACCGAACCCGAGAAAAGCACCATGGACACAAGTATTTTATAGATTTAACACAATTTACCTGGCTCTATTCGCCGTTTGTCACTAAACTAGTTTTCAGACAATGTGACAGCGCCTTTTATTATCCCATCTTTTCAATGTCGTCAAGGGGGAGAATATTAGTGTTAAGAAATTTAGTGAACTGGACTGAGAACATATGGATGCCAATTTCGGTTAACTTAATTGCCCACATTCTAGTAGTTATTTGATATAAAACAAAACACTCTTTGTGCGAGCTCATCAAACACCGAAACCACTTTCACGCTGAAAAATCGGTCTCTTCTTCTTGTTTGGTTGCAAATATGACGTGTGTTTGTAACTTTTCGCAAATACAGTATTCTTGTGTCCAAACATATTGTGTTTGCTATTCAATATTATATGTTTGAGACAAAATAATTAATGTTTTATAATATATATGTTTGTGATACAAAGGCAGCTTTGTTTGAGACACAAACACAGCTGTTTTTGGTGCAATGTTTATTTCGTTCTTTGTTGTCGCTATGTTCTGTCGAGGGCAAAATAATACAACAGGGGCTAATATAAATTGTTCTCAGCCTAAGCTGATGTTATTGCAAGTGTGTAACTGTATTTTTGCATTATTTGTTCAGTGATTCATAAAGACTTCTGAATGCGTGTGTAAATGAATTGAGTGTTTCTTATGTTGACTGATCTATTGCGTTGTAGTTTAATGCATTCAGGTGTCAATCGTTCGTTTGGGAGGAATCACATGAATGGTTCGACGGAAGGATATGTATGTTTCGGATAAAACACGAATATGGCTCCACATAAAAGAATGCATCTTTGGAAGTAAACATGCTAACTTTTGCATTTAAATCTAAGATAGTTTAGGACTTGCAAATGTATGAATATTTGGAGTGTATTCCAAACATATGCATGCTTCCTGCAGAATGTGCTTAAGAGAATATGTTACAGAGACCGCTAGTGATCAGCGTGTGGAACTAATTTTTTTTAAGTTTGACCGGAATTCCGGCCTACTTTATATTAAAGGTGGTCTTTAGCCGGTTGTACGATCTCTCCAACGTCTTGTGGTGCAAATACAAGCACATATTTGGCAGAATATTGTACAGAGAAATAAGGACCGTAGGTTTTCTTGGCACCCACAGAGTGTACTTACACTCTGAAAAATCTGTCCTTTTTGTTGTTTGGGTGCAATCAGAACGGGTTTGTAGCTTGTCGCAAATATACTGTACTTCTGCTCAAACACATTATGTTTGCTATTCAATATAACTTGTTTGAGACACAATGATTAATAGGCCATAGCTTATTTTTTTGATACCCAAATGTGTATATTTTGTTGAAAACCGCTAAAAACAAAAAACGGGGCAGATAACAAAGATACAACAAGGCACAAAATCTTCAATTCATGAAAACAATGCTTGCAAACATGCACATGTTTCCTGCAATATGTTTCTGCGTGTAGTAAAAAACCAGTGAAAAGTATCCCTATCGTATTAACTGCTTAAGTTGGACGCGAAAAATCAACATGTTTTTACTAAATAGTTAAACATTCGTGCCAAGAGTTGGTGTGCACACTACTATGTTTTCCTTTGGATTTCCAAGTTGTGCTTTTTTCTTACCTCGTGGTTTTGTCGCCGTATAGGTTACCCAGCATTAGTTCGTTGTTGTCCGTTCTTGGAGAGTGTTTCCAACGCATGTTACCCCGTTCGTGGCCGTTGTTTCTTCGTCGTTCCATTTCTGTTGCGCGTTATGTTGCCTCTTTCTGCCTGTTTGCTTTGTGGAACTTATAGATCAATATATTAGTTGGCTTTTTGGGGATTTAAGCATTTCTGTGTTTTATTGTTGTTGGGCTCTTTCTTTGGCGTGTTTTGTTTTCGTCTTCTGGTGTT